>NW_027018682.1:8436535-8456545 GCF_013076305.1 Rhopilema esculentum | reverse complement strand
CCTTCCTTCCTTCCTTCTTTCCTTCTTGTCCCTTTCAGTCTTGTCCTTTTTAGAATATCTCTCTTCTATCAGTTAATATTATATAATAATGAGTATGTTTTTTTATTTCTAATTGATGATTCAAAATTTGTGTAGCCTGGCGCCTATCTTAATGTCAAAGATGTCAAATTCCTTATACATCAAGGCATTACTTTTTGATTGGAAAATCAAATCTTCAATTCTTCAATTAAGCTACAAATAATAGCTGAAAATCCTCCAAGAAACAGAAAAAAACAACTTGCCTTGCAGACAACAGTGCCATATATTTCGCATAAGTCTGCCCGTTCAGGATTGTCATACTAGAATATGGACATATGAATGTTTAGAACTTAAACAGGACCAATTGTGGAAACATTGTGCACATAGTCAACTCATCATTACCAAGTTGACAAAAGTTAAATAACTGATATTATAGGCAAATACAAAAAACCATTTCCAAGAAAAAATGATTTTTTTGCAAAACCCTGCAATGTTTACAGAAGAGAAAATCTTTTATTAAGACAAAATGACCAGTACTGAAATTTTTTAGATTTGGTGGATAAACAAAATTTGTTGGGCTGAAAAATTAAACATTGATATTAGAATGACACTTTCAATTGAAATGTCTCACTCTGCTGCAACATGGGTAAGGTCCAGGTCTTTTTGGAGAAGTGTAAGACCAATGTAGATTGTAGATTGCTAACCTGGATACATCTAACTTTTTCTTGAATTGAAATGCTGATCTGCTGTTTTCCTTTATGAAATACTGGTCTCCAGGCTGGAGCCTAAAATGTAATATCACATAATCATCTTACAAGAATTTTGAATGAAGACTAAATAATAATAAGCCCCCCCCCCCTCGTATAATCCCCCATCAAAAAATCTCAAAAATAAATAAGCCCCCAGGGGGCTAATTCGAGGATTTACGGGTAGTTCTTTGTTCCAGCTCTACTTTTCAAGCATAGCTGTTAATAACATATCATCATGCTCTGCAATAAAACATCAACTTTAACAGTTCACCACACTACTGTTTACTCAAATTTATTTAAGCCAAAGGCTATAAATCTACTAGTCAGCATTCTAACTGATAAAGTAATGCTCTGTTCCACTTCCTATTTCAAATAAGAATCAACTTTGTAAAAATCTAGCTCTAGTATAATGTCAGAGAGTTTGACCGAATGTATAAATAATAGTTAAATGTCTTTTCAGGTTTACAAAACATATTTAGAATTTTTTTTTAGCTGTACACTTTAAGTAGTAAAAATATTTTCATTAAACTACAAAATAAATGATCGTAGGATGTAAGAACTTTGTTGTAGGCTCAAAACATTATATGACTGCAAAACAACAATATCTGAAAAGTCATTCGAATGAAAAAATCCTTTGTTAATTTACTGACCCTGAAAAACTTGTACTTAGTTTGTTTTCAATCATTGATTTTTCAAATCAGATTCATTTACACTAGACAGCTCCTTGTCCTTTTCCATTGTTTTCTATTAATCATTTATTAAAATGAATATATAGAGGTACAATGACAAAATTACCTTTGTTTTTGGCAAGAGATATGAATCCTTTGAGGCTATGATACCACGAACAGTCGATGGGTCCATTTCTGTAGGTGTCCCAAATGGCATACATATGAACAAATAATCTCTCAGTTCTTGAATTTTATCATCAGTTATCTGTGCCAAAGATGTTAGAAACTCACACCAAACTGACAATATCATTTTTACTGGGCTAAATCCATCATAACATTATGTAGTGGTGATAATATAATTGATGATGGAAAAAAGCGCTGTAAAGCAGAAACAGAGCAGCAATACAAAGTATTTTCCATCAGATCAGAGTATAAACATTGGAAAATGACTTAAGGTAAGCTGAAATTTATATCCAATTGTGGATTAAAAGTAAGAGGCGCATTTGATTGTTTCCTTGTCTTGGACCAACCTGAGTGTTGGAATAAAGTACTAATGTATGTCATGTTTCTGCTTTCCCATTCTATCTTCAATTTTCATGGAACAAAAGGCTTCTTTAGTTAATAAAAACTGCAACAGGCTTGGCATGAACAGTACCATAATGAGACAACAGCTTATCCACATTTTCTATATCAAAGTTCTTTCCAGGAAAAATTAAAAATTTCATAAATTTACCATTATTAGAATATTAAATACCCTGACAAAAATGGGGGAACTCTCCTCAACTAGTTCTCCAAGAAGAATTCAGTTACACACTAAATTAACATATTTTACTTCATTGTTTCCATTGTGATGCTGAATCCCAAACTCAATTATTGAAACTGAACCTAGACAATGTCTGCATATTGTCAGCAATACAGCATTAGTCAGCTTTTTTAGATGATTAAAATCTAAGAAAAAATCATTTTTTACCCCAGATGGTGGTTGTTTTTGACCAACAACATCTGAAATGTTTTGAAGCAGTGAATATCCAATGGCTACAGGGCCCCTAAAACAAAATTTATATTCAAGAAGCATAACTTACTAAGATCAATTTGTATAGATTTATTTTCAAGAAAGGATTCAAAAAGTTAAAAACATAAAGCTTAATCAGAAATAAGTTAATTCAATCAAAAATGACAAGAGTGAGAAATGCATGACATGATGATAATTGCCTATAACCCCTAAGAAGAAATGATGTGGAATCAGTTACTAGTCAGAAATGATGTGAAGTCAAGACATTGGAAATTTCAAACACAAGATTTCCAACCAATAATAAAGTTTTATGACATATTTTTTTTGACTAAATGGCCAAGAGCCACTCTTATGATATACCAAACAGAAGATAATTAGTAAAATTGTAGTCCTTGAAAAGACACGAAACAAATATTAAACAGTGTTTATCAAATAAAGAGAGTTGCTGCTCACTCTTTATTCATAATTTGCATACATTATAACTATTACATTATAAAAAACTAATAGAATCATACATTTCTATGCAACTCAGCTGTCTTTTCTGTGCATTTGGAATGTTTACAAATGGAAGGCAAGCAAACACCAAGCCATGCTAAAAGTGAATTAATTTCTGCAAAAAGCAAAAAGGGCAAAAATCTTTCTAAAGCATACTTTACCCATGGTATGTTGCAATTGATTAAATGATAACTAAACCTTTAGCATTTATGAATAAAGATTTGATTTGAAGAAGCATTTATGCTAAAAGTAAACATTTGTTTTTAAAACCTTTAGATTTCAGCAGGTTATAGTTATTGTTTAGATCTGGATATATAGATATATTCTGAAGATCTTCAGAATCCTTAATGGATTCAAACAAACCACAAATTCTGATAGTTAGGTTTTGGTTCAAATCACGCTAAAGTTAAACATAAACTAGAAACAGAATTCTGCAAAGTCCAATATTTCAAATTTGCAAACAGAAAGCAAAAATTACTTTTAATCTAGAGAAGTGTTTTGGGCTATATTTGCAAGCATTATTTTCTGAAGCTATTGCAAATGAATAATTCACAAGGACTGAGACATGTTCAAAAATTACTAAAAGATGAAACGTACTTTTCTTTCCTTTGTCAGTTTTTTTATTTAGGAAACCATCAGGTGATAAGTTACATCCAATAATAGATTTAATAAAAAACCAATGAGATAAAAATTCCATACCTTAGATATGGCAACAATGGGCCAAATTGAGCCACCTATAATACTGTACATAGGGGCCTGCTTCTGAATCTGACATGAGTCGAAGCGCTTCACAAACTGAGAAAATCAAGGCAGAATGATACTACAAAATTTCAGCTTTACAAAGACACAGACAGTATTTTGAATCATGGTAGGATGCCAAACATTACAAGTTAAACAATTTAATATCAATCAAACTGTGCAGGGGTGGGGGGTAATATACCAAATGAGGACCTTTCTTTAGCTTTGATGTTGTCTGGTTAAATTCAACAGTCTAGTTACTATAATCCAATCAGTTTGCTTCCTAGAATGATGTAGAACAACTTATTACCTCATCACTAGTTCTGTACACTTGAAGTTCATCCAATATGCCATTTGCAATCTCTTCATCCCTAGGAAGTGGCGAACTTGGCAAAAGACCAGCTCTTCTTGCCCTTTTCAAAACAATCGGATATTTTCTAATTGGAAAAACAGGACAGTTAACAAATTAATTTAAACTGTAGTTAATAGAGTAAAACAGAAGGAAAATCAGCAGATGATGGATCCTCAGCTTGCAGAAGGTGCAAAAAATTGACTAGAGTAAAGATCTTCAGACAAATAACTCCACTCAGCCCAACTGGCAAATTCACCAGGAACACACCCAAGATTTGAAGCACCTGCTGCTGGCCGCCTGGGCAACCTTGTTCTTTTAACATTTGCAATTTGTTGCATAGGAACTTGGTGTTTAGTGAGAACATTTCAAAAACAAAACTAAATAATCCTGCCTGCAAATTATTTTTGCTCTGTAATTCTTTACAAACATTCAGGCAAGAAATAACGAATCTTAACAAAATAAAATGCCAATTTTAGGCAAGTTTAAGACTATCACAACAAAAAAGGACTAGCGAATGACAAAAACACCAGTTTTATTTGCAACAAGTTGTGTACCTTGTAAATACTAGTTTCTTTGCATTTGAAACTTTTCGGTCAAGTGTGATTATCCAAATCGCA
This sequence comes from Rhopilema esculentum, assembly GCF_013076305.1. The sequence goes on along the minus strand of NW_027018682.1, from coordinate 8,451,896 downwards.
CAAATACTCATTTTATTAATTTCATATTTTCAATTTTAACATCGTGCTGAAATTCGTACCGCCTATTTCAGGCTCCAATTAAGAACCTCGATCAAGAAATGCCTCACTTTCAATTCATTTCCAAGAACTTTTTTTCGGAAATCTTTTAACAGCGAGTGGTCGTCGAAAATGAAGCAAAGAATTAAAATGGAATATATTTGTTGCAAAAGCTATGAAAAAATTCCAACGTGCCATGTTTAATATCATGAGAACCTGGTCCAGGCTGAAAAGTTTGGTCTGCGCATGGATCACGTTTTGTCCTTCATTCCGCCCACACAACAATACGCACAGTATTTGTTTATCTGGTCATTTTCCCCGCGAATATTCCACCATTTAAACTTCTTACTTCTGATAACAAGAAAAAACAAAGAATACAAGGTGTCTTCGAAAGCCTTTGCTTCAATTCTGCGCACGACTTCGCGGAAAACGTTCGTTATCCGCAAATTTCGAAATTATTGTTCTGGCGTTTCCAGCGCAGAGAAAACACTTTACAGTCTGGAACGTGGTGAATAACGAACGACAAGGAATATGGGTTTCGTACGATTTTACCGTTTCATGCGCAAACTCATAGTTTTAAACCCAAATCTTATACTTGAGCACAACATCTAGAGACGGGCCTATTGGGAAAGTTATATGGTTACTGCCCAAGCGCCAATGGTTACTGCCCAATACTTTAAAGAGTGACGGTTTCTTGCGAGCGGCTTTACTTTTCCTTTCCGTAGGATTACCCCTCATTAGGATTACATCATCTTGCGTAGTCATTAGTTACATTGGGTAACATTTTATGCTTAGTTGTGCTTTTCTGGTATTTTCCTTGTACATATAAAGATACGTACTTAGTTAGATTCAAGGAGGTTCGGAGAGAAATTCGGAAGGTATAGACATGAAAGGCTAAACATCAGAAGGAAGCTAACCGTTTCGCCCAAGATGCTTGCGAAAAGCTCTTGCGGCCCAGTTTGCATTTAGGACAGTCAGTGCTTGATAAAGACTGCGCTGGGCTTCGTTATATATTTCATTGGATTGGTAATATTAGAGTTCGCGGAGAACCGTCGTTGTTTATGTCAGCTGTTTAGATTAAAGTTTAGCTTTGGGAGGTTATAAGATGGAAATGGAAAGGAAAAGTATAGCCGCTCGCAAGAAACCGTCATTCTTTGAAGTTTCAGTCTTCGGATCATCTCTCGCGTGCACAAGGGGGATATCCTAATAATTTACATAATATACAAAATACCTACGTATACAAAAAGCAAGTGAAATCTAAACATAGAGAAAATGTTGACAAAATTATCCATACATAAATGGACAACCAGTTGAGTCTGCGCGCAGGCTACTCCAGCCCCCTGTGTAGGCGCCCCTGTGCTTGTTTGCTTTTTCTTCCAACTTGTTAAAATGATGCAAACCAAAATCAATTACGTTATTAATTGCGTTCTATAATGATAAAAAACATCCCACAAAACACATGGGAGTAAATATTCCGTTAGGGAAATTAGGAAAATTTGACAAAACTTTAAAAGTGATAAAGGCTGTAGTAGGCTGACAGCATGAATGTGATTACCAAATCGTGTAGCATAGACCAGTCAATTAAGAACAGGTCAAATGTCTGAGGGGCTCTCAGCACACTCGTTGTTGAAATTATTCTACCCGCAGAGACGAATACTTCGCATTGGATCTACTTGAATAGCTTTAGTTTTACTGATCTGTGTCCTGATATTACTCTTTGGTTGATGACGAGAAATCAGACGCAGAATATTCTGTCCTCGCGTCACAGTAAGTCTTTTCAATTTTCGATCGGCTGAAAAATCAAATTCCATATCTTTCGAGCTAATTTGACTATTAAGCAAAGCTTTACTTCAGACATAGTTTGTTGTGCCAGCAGGTTTGCTTATAAAGCGTAGCCAGTCCTTTGAATTTGAGCTTAATTAGTAACAATAACAATTAGATATGGATCATTAATTTTGCTACTATAGCAGTTGTGAGTTGTCTCGAAAAGTTGTGGTAACTGGACTGAAGGACGCTAATTCTGCAAGGAATTGATTTGGGTCAAAGAGCCAAAACACAGCGAGAATTTAGATGGTAACGCTCTATGGTATAAAATATCACAGGCTCAAGTACGCAACCTTGGGGGACTACAAACTTAAAAATTGTAGCTCAATTTAAATTTCGTCATTTACAAATATATCAGAACAAGACCTTTCTAAAATAATTTTTAATCTGGAAATCCCGTGTCTCTGTTTTCATTTAGTGTTTTCGTAAATTGAATTTTGATTCAAAGTTTGTCACACGTTTAAGTACAGTTTGGAATTGAAGTGCATAGCATAGAAATGCATCAGCTCTTTATATTTGTCTTTGACATTGAAATTGGATTTATAAAAACCAATGAGTTCTCGTTGATCGAAGCTTATTAAGCCCTGCTCAGCGAAAACTTGCTTATTTCGCTCGATATGTGCAAAAAACTTTATATTGATCAACCATAATATTCACTGATAATGCAGATCAGAGTTCACTGGTCAGGAGAAATTGAGTCTGAAAAGATATACCCTTTTTAAGACCTCTTCTAAATAAGGCTCTTTTTATTTTTTGGACTATCGCTACTTTCAAAATACTATTCATTGGGCACAGTTCCGTATTCTAGATTTTCAGGAACTTTATTATAGCACTCAAGATTTTGATGATGATTGAAACTTCTAATACAAATTGTTACATTCTGTTATTCGCCAAAACTTTCGTTTTGCTCCATAATTTCATAAAAATTCAACGAAACGTTTTTCAATGAGAATTAATCCACTGAAATTGTTGGCACCAGACTTTCTGGTACTTGATGTAAATCCAAAGAATCAAAGCACAATGTCATCTTCAGATCCTATCTTAACATGGCTCACAAGTCAGTACCCTTTTGACCAACACAATTAACTCAAGGGATTTTGGTGACAGAATATTCTATGCTGTCATTCTTAATTCTGTTAAATATCAATCCCGAGACATTTAGTCAATCCAGCCATAAAAATGAATCTAAAAGCCATTATCCAACTGACTGTTTTCAGGGGGTGTAGCTATCAGCCTCTAACAAAACGAAATGATATCATTCATGTTTTCCATTCCTTAACTCTTAACAAAGATTAAAAATGTCATGAATTTATTCAGCATCCAAATTTAAACCTAAAAATTACAGTGGTTTGTCTGCTATCAGGGAGATTTGGAACACAATCGAACCCCTGTCTAAATCAATATAGAATGCGCTTTTTTTTATAAGAACCAGTAAATTTAAGTTCAGGCTGACTGTTCTTGGTTTTTACGAGAACCTAAGGCTGGATTGTTCTTAATTTGTTCTTAATTTAATAGGGTGTACGCAGTGCGACCACTCATAGCTAAAAACCATCGTCTTTGAGATAAAACGTTCTTCAAAATTACATTTTACAGGAGCTCAGCTTCGGCTTGTTCTTAATTTGTTCTTAACTTTTGACCAATTTTGAGGCTCGTGTTCCTATGAAAAAAAGAGTATAGATATAAAAATGTAGTGTATTTGTAAGGTGGGGCGTAAAAATCATTAAGTGTGATGAGCCGTGAATAAGAAGGTGCTGCGTAGGCGCAACAACTAGATCAACGACAGGTATGTCACAGTTCCTAATTAATATTTTGAATGCCTGTTCCTGATTGAAATTTACTGCATTAGATTTAAACATAAAAAGCATTTTTATCAAGCGTTAGCAATCTTACAGTTATTAATGATTAATGAATTTTGAAGATTTTTCACAAATGTAGAATAAATCTGCCTGTTTGAAAGGAAAAGGAAAACAAAACCGGAGGACAGGTGCAAAATAACTCTGTCACCGAGGTCAAGCAAGGAGACTTGAACAAAACTACAAGAATCCTTGACTTAATGATTTGCCGTTCACTTCTGGGGTTAATTGCACAATGCTTAAAGTCATATAACATAAAACTCGCTATAGGTTCATGTCAATCAAAAAAGAAAACAATCCCATCAGACATTGGTTGCAACACGTTAAAAATGGATCACTACGTAAACGTTCCCTGTAAGTATGCCAAGCATAAAATTTGCATACCTTAGCTTTTAGTGAACTTCAGGCCCTAACCCTAACGCGCTTTTTTACCTTGAATTTTAGTATAATTTTGTGTAAGGAGACAAGTTGAAATACATCAGGTCAGTAATACATGGAAGATGGAAGCGATTTTCAAAAATTTTAAAACTTTCAATGCAAAACAAGAAAGTTTCAGCACACTCTGTTATTGTAAGGAGGGGGGGGGGGGGGGGGTTACTCAAGAATTCCACTACGCCCTAAAACGGAATGGTGCAATGGATACAGAAAAATTTTTAGCAAGTCGAAATACGTTCCTTTTAAAAACATAACGGCATACAGTAAATCCAGTTTTCAATGCGCCAGTGTAGTTTCAGACATTATAAGATATTATCGTAAAAAAGCGTGATTTGACATGTTTGATTTGATTTTCTTGTTTGAAAATGAATGAAAATGGGTTTGTTGTGAGACATCGTCTGCAAATTAATAGAATTTATAAAAATTCTTGTCTGTTGATTGATGCTATTTGAGAAAGTTTCTCGTTTGAAAATGGGTTTATTGAAAAAAAATTCCTCATTTGCAAATTGCTGTAGTTTGAGAAAATTCCACGTCTGTTAATTGATATTCTTTGAGAAAATTTCTATATTGAAAAATTGGGTTAGTTAGAAAAAGCTCCTGTCTTTGAATTGATATAATTCGAGAAAATTATTTGTTTAAAAATTGGTTTAGTGTGAAAACTTTTGAGAAAAATTCTTGTTTGAAAAGAATTTCATGTGAGAAATTTCTCGTCTGCAACTGATGAAATCTTTTTTGGTTTGAAAATGAGTTTAGTGTTCCTGAATTTTTTTTCTGCATATTGATGTGAAGTAATTTGAGTAAATTTCCTGTTTAAAAATGCAATTTGAGTAAATTTCTCGTTTGAAAAAGGGTTTAGTGCGGAACTCCAAATGTATTATATGTATTAAATACAACCACAAGGTCCACAGAACTCTGATGAAAGACTTCAAAATAGCGACGCGCCCAAACATGAAAATCTCTGTGTTTACTATGGACAAAATCTTGACGTAAGGATGCTTTTTTCGAGGTGATGTAATGGAGTGGTCTCTACTTGCCACTGTGATTAGAATTAACAGCATCTGAAAACCTAACAGGCTACAATGCATATTCGCACAATAAACGAGATGGAAATCCAAGTAATTATCGGAGATATTTTGAGTTGTTTTGGAGCGGGTATCCAGATTCTTTAAGGTGGATGTATACATTGATGAAACAATTTTGGAAAATGTCCAAAAAGATTATAACAACAAGGGATACTAGCTTGAAACTTTATACAAGCAATGAATAATAGTTTACACATAAAAATATTAATTGAAAATTGGGTGTGGTCTTTTAGTTTCTATGGAAACCCTTTAAACATGGCGACGACTAGAGTTCTTTTGGCAAATAGTTTGGAAAAAGTAATTGACCAATCATTCCAGTTTTTGCACAGAGTATATAACAAAGATAGTTCTCTGCAATGAGTGATTAAACTTTTCATTTTGCACAATTGAAAATAAAAATTGCCAAAAAACATTCATTCTGATCAAAAAAAAATTTTTTTGCCTCAAATGCAAATTTTCAATCACTCATTGCATAGAGCATTTAAAACTGTACAGGACCTCAAAATTTGGTCAGTATATGTTAATCTAGGGAGAAATTACAGTAGCCACAACTCAACAACACTCCGTAAATTTAAAATTTGAGAAAATCGCAGTTAAAGTTTGTTTTAAATGTTACAGGTATTTAGAAATGAAGAAAATGATATACTAGAGAGAAAATCTAATATTACAGGATGTTCTGATGTTCATCATGAGACCATGATAGCGTACATGTGATAACTCTCTAAAAGGTAAAGCAAAAATAAGGTATTCTTTTTAAAAATGACATGTATGCAGTTAATAGATTATGTTTTTTTATGCAGCAGTTTATGTGTTATTCATAATCGGCATTATCTTTCTTATGACTTCTTCTTAGAGACCAAACTTTCTGAATTTCCTTTCTCTTCTTAGTCTTTTGAAAAATCTGGTGTTGGGTGAACCATATCCAACCTGAAAATCACATAATTTCCTTTTATATCAGTTTTTTTTAACTCTTTGCACGAAGAGCATGGGGACGGCGGTTCTTATATTTTGCTTGAAACTTTTTGTAGCGTTTGTGAGTCCTTTTTGCGTCAAACTTTCTTACAAGTGGCAAAGAGGTTTTTCCTGTCTGGTAACATGTTGCGGAAACTCATTTAATAATCAGAATACTAGACTGCCCACATTAAAACTTTGAATTTTGCAAAACAAAGACAGAATAGATATGGTTAGTCCTTTACTTATTTCACTCACGTTGGTTTTATTGGCGGCAATATGTACAAAAGTAAACGCAACCAATGTATCACGAGAACTATTCTGAGTTTTCCCGGTATTTTTTTGGTAATATTACCAAAGGGTTTGAGGTCATACTCATATACGGCTAGAATCTGTTGCTTGAAGATTAGTCCTTTGCACAGATATGCGTAGTGTTTCTTAAGGCTCTTTGTCTAGTGAAAGCGCGTTAAGACGATGTGCATAAGTTTAGGTAGCTTCTTCATATAGAGGACTAGTTAATGAGATAAAATGCTTGTGCGAATTGTTGACTGTAGTATAAGGTTGGGTTTTTAGTTTCTTCTAAACACAAATAATAGCATGTGTGCATCTTCTCACAATGTTGTGGTATCTTGAGGGGCAATAGTCTCATAGGACACTCGAATGAGTTCCTCTCAAAGTTGTATAAAACGATTTTTTCGTTTGATTGCATCTCGGCTTGAAAGATAGGTTAAGTAAGCTACCACACTAAATTGTGAATTGTAGATGCGGCAGGAACGGTATATTGTCCAAAACCTAAGGCTATTGTTTTTGGTTTCACTTGATTCTGGGTCCGTACAGAACTCCCGAATGTAATATAAGTTCTTTTATGCTATCAATTTGGCTTTTTTATAGTTCTAAATTTCTTCTTCACCTTACATCGTTCTCAGTATCACTCTATCTGACTGATGCTCTCCATTAATCCAACATTTGACTTTTCTTCTTAATCTTTGTCAAACATGTGTACCTCTTTTTGAAAAGTTACCAAATTTCTGTTACTTTAGAACACAATGTAACTTTGGTGTATAAAATATTGTACTGACTCACATAATTTTAAGGTGCTCTTAAAAGACCTGACTGTGAACTGCAAAATCTAGTAATCTATACATACTAGGCCACTAATCGCTTTGTAGCTTGCTCGTTGATCTATTAAATTATATTATAACCTACACAGTTTTTCAATGATTAAGAAACATTCTGAATTTGCTCCTTTTAGATTCACGATACATCTCCTGTCATATTACCCCGGTTTCACATGAAAATCTACAATTTTGTCTCGATTGTTGGTGATAAAGTTTTGGTGATACATGACGAATACTCATTTCTAATAAGAGCGTAGTGATGGTAAAATTTTGTGATACTGCTCTCTCTGATCCATCGCTATGGAGGAATCCATTTCTCTAATGCTTTCGATAGTGAGTATACACGATAGCGCTTCCATGATCCAGTAACGACATATCAATATAGGTAAAAATACAAACACTGACAAACAATGAATTATAGTAAACGAAAATTATACGTCTGTCTGCTCAGATAAATGAAAAACAGGAATTCGTCGCTGATATCTGTCTTCTTTGGATGTTAATAACTTCTTGTTTCTGGTCTATATGATGTGCTTATATCCACACAAATCAGTTGCATAATTGGCTTAATTGGTCATATTTTTGCACCTAGTTGGTCTTTATCTGCTATTGACTGATCTGTCTTTCTAGTTTTTCTCTTCTTCAGATATATTCATTACTATAAAGTTAAGTTGTTGCTCTGCCTCATTATCCTAGCAGATCGAAAGGCCATTTATGTTACATCCTCACACATGCTGTGGTCTTATATCTCTTCTTATTTCTAACGAATGTGCTTAGTAATGACAGATGCATATTTACTTATAATAGGGCCTTTTAGCTATTGGTTCTGGGGGTCAAGGTCCAGCAGATCTAATCCAGACGGGCAGATTAAAAATTCTCCTTATTCCTTAGCTACAGTAGTAATTTCAAAGTAGTAGACGCAGTTAAAATTCAGATCATGCCGGATTTTCTGTCAATCGCGGTATGTAATCATGACACTGTTCGTCTGTCTTAGATTGGCTATTCCTATTTTTATAGCAGCCAACTCTGTCGGAGTTAATGACACTTTCACAAGTAGGATTTAGCTTGGTTTTTCTGCTTAATGGCATGAATGTGCTGCAACAATAGTAATTAAATAGCTGCTAGCAAAGTAACATTCACTTGGGGACTAGCATTCTTATTAATTTTGCTATAGGAAAAGTGTTATAGTTAAGCATACTCTCTTTATCGTTGTACTCACAGTAGTTGTCTTAGTGAAATTAGTCATACCAATTTTAATTCGTTCGGCAGTATAATAGTCTATAAACAGACTTCCACATTGTTCTCATATATAAGAAGGTTCCTAGAGATCGCTGGAAATCGATATATACTTATGGTTTCTGCGTTGTTTGTAATCTTTTCAGCATCAAATGAGTTGAAGTTTATAATCCGGTTAGACTTGGTCTTGGCTTTAGCAGAATTTTTGTGGTTGGTTTATTACTATAATGCGGTCACGAGTGGAATCTGATCTACGAGTTAGTTACCTAGTCTTAATGTGTAGGAACATTAAAGTATCAGAAAAAGCAGGTCTTAATGAGTGTTGCGGTGGGATGATTGTTAATTTAGTTCATGATCGCATGATTTGGGCCTTATGTTCATGTCGTGCCAGTCTCCTAGCTTTTGTTCTATTTTTAACTGATGATGCGCAACTAGATATGCACTCCTGATAATGTGCTTTGACAATATTAAGAAATTTGTTTTTTTCTTCTTGGTATGTTTTATACTCTGTCTTTCTAAGATTTCTTTTTTATGCTTATAGTAAGCTATTGCATCTTTGCGTAACTTTTTTCTATTCTTGTTTGATGATGGAAATTTTGGGCGTATTCTCCAGTATATTATGGAGGGGTTTGGTTCTAACAACTGTTGTACCGATTTGGTGCTGATCAGACCTGTCCGTTTACTACTGTTGCTTCGGAAGGAGCATAATATAATTTTTGAATATAATTGTCACTGCGATCGAGATATATGGTATCAGATAGCCGTGAGGGCGCTTCTATAAACATCTTAGCTCTCTTACGACTCATCATGCCCGTTCAACGATAGAATGTGGAGGGAGCGACAAACTATTCGAAAACACACTATAAAAGTACTTGCACACGAACATGCGGATATAGTGGGCAGGTTGAGCAGGGTCTCAGGTTCGTCGGCTACAAAATCATATATAATAGCGATTTTTTTATGCTCGCGGATTAATTGTCTTTATCACTGCACTGTGCAAAGTATGGTACATTTGCTTCTGAGAAGAACGTACATAATATTGTGACATAAATGGATGATATCAATGTGACTCTGTAGAATTAGTTTTCATATATTGGAATATAGTGTCATTCTCACCACAAATTACAAAGACTCTTTTTGGAGTAATCGAAAGATAATCTAGGCGTAAGCAATTTAGATTTTGTGATTGTATTATTGGACCTTCACGTGATATATATCCAAAGATTGTCAGTAATGTACCTGCCATAGTTCACGTCATACGTATTCCTGAGATGCTTCACTTTTGGTTCTCTGGCTCTCCTAACTTCTCTCACGCTGACTGGTACTCCCTCATGATGTCATATATAATTCTGTTCTACAAGATGACCAGCTAAATTCTTCCATAGACATATTACAAAATGCCCACTGGCCGGCGAAGGGCGCTGACAATGTGTGAATAACGCAGACTAATATGCGTGGTGCATTGTTTGGTCCACTAGAGTGGAGTAAAGAACTTAAGGATCTTGATAAAAAGGTTTCAATTACTCTTAAGTGTCAGCTAAGGTCAGTAGTGTAAACAGATGATAAGCACTATAGTTGAATAAGCATTGAGTGTCAAGAGTAATGATGAGGATCTGTTCTGTGTTTCTCGCCCGCTTATTTTTATGATGTTCTCTTAAGGCAGATTTCTCTATGAACAATGTTAAGGAATTGAAATCTTTTCTTCGAACAATCGCAAGACTGAGATGTGTGGTGAGTGTGGTGAGAACGAAGATTTCCATATCTTCTATGACCTTGTCTATCATGGATAAATTCAGATATTTTCTCTTCTATACGTAGACGAGTTATTCATTCAATGTCTCTGGGTACTCACAGTGAATAAATAGTGTTTTTATACATTAGTGCATCTTAAGAGGTAATGAAACATTTTCAAAGCTTCGAATATCAATAAAACATACTGAGTTCCATAGCTCGTGAATCGAGAATACTCGATCATCTTTGACGTTTTCTATATATGCGCGTTCTTGGCGGTGCTTTTTAAAAGATAGAGAGAGTGGGAAATACGTAATCTTTTTAATGACCGGTTTACTGGTTTATTGTGTTAGTATTAAGATTTTATTTAAATAGAGAGAGAAGAGCTGTCCGCGTTGGTAAGTATGAAGACAACAATGCATACGTGTTCTCTGTAAGAAGTAATAGCTTGTAAAGACTCAACAATTCATACAAAGATCTTCGAAAATCTTTCATTGAAAATTTTGGAATTTTGATCAATATTCCCTTTTCTTTTCTTGTATTTTTTTATATCGTTCTACACACTCATATTATTTGTCTGGAGTAAATATATTACTTGTAGCATGGAAGTCTAACTATATTTCAGCCTCGATATCCTCGCTTATTGAATCTCGTCTAGATTATTTTTGATTATTTAGATTTTTTTCTTAGAAAGTACCAGATATGTAATGATAATAATATGCGCATAGCACTTTTTGAAGGAGATACGGTTGGTTGCTATGGGACTTGTCGTCCTGGGTGCAATTGTGCTCTGCGCAAGATTGGGTGGGTGATTTGTCTCTTTCATTTCGCTCGATGTGAAGGAGCAAGTTAGTTGAGCCATCTTTTCAAATACCTGCAGGTGGTTTTCATTCAATATTGTGTAGTTCGTGAACATAGTGTTTTTTGCATGTATAGTACACCACATCATCTATGACGGAAGCTTATTTAGACGGGAAAATTACATGTTAAGAAAGAAGAAGAAGAGCAGAAATAGTATTTTAATGTGGGGAACAAACTTAAAAAGAAGACAGATATTAGAGAATGACTCATGCAAAGCAGAGATCTCCGGATAAATAGAAATGATTTATAAATAGCACTGTTGAAACCTCAGGAATCTTTGGAGCTGCTGCTATGGCACTGATATAGTAGGATAGTCTGAAACGGAAAGAGAGGAATAGACAGAAGACTTTGCTTTTTGGCAACCAATAATACATGGGCAACAAGTACTAGGATAAGCATAGGTTCGTCTTGACGTCTGTAGTTTTAATGATAAAGCACTATTGGTCGTAAATTAACTAGCGAAAAATAATAAGGTGTACATCTATCTCTTCATTTGTACTAATGCAACTATCTAAGAGACTTTATATCATGTGTTATCTGTGTCTCTGCTCGAGTAAACGTTTGGTACTGTAGAGAAGAGCGGTAGATTGGAAAAGAAATCTCGAGTTGCAACATTCAGAGCCAAGATAGAGATTTAACTCATATATGAGACAAGGAGATGATCTAATTTACTCTATGAGCCATTAAATAACCATGCACACAAAAGACTTTTCGTGCTACTGTTAATGAGACCGCTTTGGAGTGAAGATTATATAAGGGAGAATAACTTCAATTCAAGTACTATCGAATGAATGAGGTTGAGGACTGTTGGAATAAGGCAGGCATGTGAAAAAGCATATATCATTATAAAATAACTGTGTTATTAGCTCAGAAAGCTATATCGCATGATCAAGAAAAGAGTAGAATTAGTGGAAAGTGTATCGTCTCTCTTTCAACGTTCTGATAGTTGAATAAAAATTATATGATAAGCGTGCGCATGTGGGTCATGCAATATAGTGAAGGTAAATCGCAGATCTGTGGGGCACAATATTGGATTTCTGAGGACTCTTGACACTTGGATTGGCGAATATATATTAAGTCTTGACTGATTTGACATGAATGTTCACAGATACAACTATTGTTAAAAGGGTCCTGATACATGTAACAATCATGAAAATGATGATTCACACATCTCGCATAATTAGAAGGGTGCATTGGTGTCTCCAGAGAATTCTAATTCACTATGGGTATGATCGTCTTCACACCTAGACACTGTTAGTTGCCATGTATGTCATAGTGTAACTTGATAGAGGATATACTATGGCACTAAGAGTGAAGAGCACAGATAACAAAGCAGCCCAACGGAGAAAACTCTCAGACATAAAGGTTGCAATTAAGAATTGCTTCAGGCTTCAGCCACTGTTTTGCTTAAAAGACAGTCATATCAAAGACAGTAGACATTGTTTTAAGTTTAAGACAGCTCAAAGGCAGCAGAATGTAGATCTAGGTAGCATATAGGGAGTTATAACATCACGCAATGGCAATTTGGGGTCTAGATGTGTCCCGCTTTTATAAGAGAACTCCTAGTTAATGGGAAAGGTACAATTAGTAGTATCTTGACTCTATGATTGTAAGTTATTTCGATAATGGCTGTTGTGTTTTTTGTGGTCGATATGCTCTACATGATAGCTTGGGAAAAGGACAACAGATAGGTACCAAATCGCTCCTGAGTGGCAGATGACAAGACTAATATAATGTGCTTGTAGTGATACATTGATTTGCATAAAATCCTCACAGAGGGAGACATAGTTCATGGACGGAATAGATCATGGAATATTTATATATGACGCAATAAGCAATGTTTCTTAGATCAGACTCTTGGCAATGAGATGTACTGTTAGCGTTTGATATATAACACTCCTGACTAATGTGTGCGTGTTGATTTTAAGAGTAGATAAATCATGGGTCCGTTTGCTACAGGTCTTGTAGTTTGTGCTAGAAGACAACTTTTGTCATAGTATGTAGTATGTTGAAAAATATAACATCTGTTATATAGAGAAGTTTTGTGTTCTGGTGCCGATGTTCAAAAAGAATGTGGTCTCTCTTGTACTTGATGTGAGAGTTTCGATAGAGAAAGCAACCGGGTGATATTGATGAAAATGGATTTCAGATAGGTTACCTAGTCGTAGTATGGCGAGTGGCAAATCTATGTCGACTAGAAGCCTGGACCGGAAAAAGAAATATCAGATAAGATCAGGCTGCTTTCTAGACTTTTCTTCAAGTAAATTTCAACTTACTTTACAGTAGAATAACTTATTATGGTCAAGCGCAATATCAGACACAAATAAGTATCGGATAAAGAATATACTTTATCTACTATTGGCGCACACATGAAAAATCGAGCGACTCTCATAGAGTGGATATTCCAGCCATTTGAAGCACAGTTAAAGTAGACAACTGAATCTGCATATCACTTGGAGGATCAGCATAGCTTTTTGGCCTCAAGAATACCTATTAAGCATGCTTGTGAATAATGTGATTTTGTAGGATATGTTACCAGAGAAACATAAGGATATAAAAAGTAAGTGTCTACTAACGCAATGTCTTTAACCACATCACTCGCATCATAAGCAGAGACAGGAATTCCTAACCTCGATCTTTACCTTACTTAGAAGATCATTGAAAGACACAAATATCTGATGGAAAGTACGCGGTCTATAGACAAGGATTATTCGCATTTATTGCTGAAAGATAGATGATCTCTCTTTTGGTATTACGCAAAATAGTCATTCGTAAGAGGCTAGGTACTGATAAATATGGGAAGAGTTTAGGAATTTGCGGCAAATTTGACTAAAACCACAAACGTTTATTGCTGTGTGTAAAGGAGTAACTAGAAACCACAACTGGGCATCTGGTAATGTGTTTTGAATTTTAGAAATCATATAAATAGTTCTATATGTTTCGGGCAGTCGCTGAGATATAGACGTGCAGACAGTTGGAGATTGGGGATGTTAAAGGAACGCAAATCTATATGAATATAAGTCACAAGTAACAAGAAGAAGAGTAAGACTGTCACATGGTGGTCAGAGATTTGAAGAAGAAAAGAGTAATTGACTCGCCATATGAAAAGTAACACACAGATCCAGGTCTAACACGAAAAGATGAGCCTAGTGCTTGATTAAGAAGATAATGAAATCGTAATAGCGTGAGATTTCCGACTGCTTCGTGCAAAGGGTTGATAAAAAGATTTCACGTCGATGATGAAGAGAGGAGTTAATGGGTATATTGAGGTGGATCTAATATGGATTGTGTCGTATCTTCCAAGTACAGAGAGTTTATGTCACGAACCAGAGACCTAGGCTATAGGATGTGTATAAGAAGAAAGATTAATGCATATAGTTTGGGTGCTTTAAGAAGAGTCCTCACAGAAGAATAAAGCCGATATGGAGTGTCGAGAAAAAATAATGCTCGCACGAAAGGACTAGATAGTTTAAAGATGTAAATCTGACTACTAAATGTGATCAATTTTTTGAAAAAGGAATAACAAGCAGAAAGTACCAATTCATTCAGTTGGTTTACTTTAGAGGAATTCGACATGAGCATGGTCTAGGGAGGCAGGAACTTGTAATTTTAGATTTCTCTAGAAAATAATCATTCTAGAATAACCGTGTAAGCATTTAAAACAAACTTTAAGCTGCGATTTTCTCAAATTGTAAATTATACGGGAGTGTTGTTGAGTTTTGTGGCTACTGTAATTTCTCCCATAGATTAACATATTACTGACCAAATGCTTTGAGGTCTGTGTACAGTTTTAAATGGCTCTATGGCAATGAGTGGATTGATATTGTTTGCGATTTGAGGCAAAAAAATTTTTTTTTTTGATCAAATGAATGGATTTTTGTGGAAATTTTTTTTCTAATGTGCAAATAGAAAAGTTTAATCACTCCATTTGAGAGAACTATCTTTGTTATAATACTCTGTGCAAAAAACTGGATATGATTGGTCAATTACTTTTTCAAACTGGATGATGTATGTCCAAAAAGAAGAAGAAATACTCTATACTGATTAGTACGTATCGCGTATAAGATATAATAAAGCGCATGTCTAGCAGTCAGAGATACTTAGAAAAGACAGAAATCTATAATGACTTTTATTCAATTCTAAAGTTAATATAAATTAGTCAAGTGTGTAAACTACTCTAGAGTGATATTGAGGTTTGTATAAAAGGTAGAATTTCCTCATATGTCTATAGCTC
>NW_027018682.1:8407094-8436435 GCF_013076305.1 Rhopilema esculentum | reverse complement strand
TGTACGCAGTGCGACCACTCATAGCTAAAAACCATCGTCTTTGAGATAAAACGTTCTTCAAAATTACATTTTACAGGAGCTCAGCTTCGGCTTGTTCTTAATTTGTTCTTAACTTTTGACCAATTTTGAGGCTCGTGTTCCTATGAAAAAAAGAGTATAGATATAAAAATGTAGTGTATTTGTAAGGTGGGGCGTAAAAATCATTAAGTGTGATGAGCCGTGAATAAGAAGGTGCTGCGTAGGCGCAACAACTAGATCAACGACAGGTATGTCACAGTTCCTAATTAATATTTTGAATGCCTGTTCCTGATTGAAATTTACTGCATTAGATTTAAACATAAAAAGCATTTTTATCAAGCGTTAGCAATCTTACAGTTATTAATGATTAATGAATTTTGAAGATTTTTCACAAATGTAGAATAAATCTGCCTGTTTGAAAGGAAAAGGAAAACAAAACCGGAGGACAGGTGCAAAATAACTCTGTCACCGAGGTCAAGCAAGGAGACTTGAACAAAACTACAAGAATCCTTGACTTAATGATTTGCCGTTCACTTCTGGGGTTAATTGCACAAATGCTTAAAGTCATATAACATAAAACTCGCTACAGGTTCATGTCAATCAAAAAAGAAAACAATCCCATCAGACATTGGTTGCAACACGTTAAAAATGGATCACTACGTAAACGTTCCCTGTAAGTATGCCAAGCATAAAATTTGCATACCTTAGCTTTTAGTGAACTTCAGGCCCTAACCCTAACGCGTTTTTTTATCTTGAATTTTAGTATAATTTCGTGTAAGGAGAGATGTTGAAACACATCAGGTCAGTAATACATGGAAGATGGAAGCAATTCTCACAAATTTTAAAACTTTTAAAGCAAAACAAGAAAATTTGAGCACACTCTGTTATTGTAAGGAGGGGGGGGGGGGGGGGTTACTCCAGAATTCCACAGCGCCCTAAAACGGAATGGTGCAATGGATACAGAAAAAATGGTTAGCAAGTCGAAATACGTTGCTTTTAAAACGGCATACAAATCCAGTTTCAATGCGCCAGTGTAGTTTCAGACATTATAAGATATTATCGTAAAAAAGCTGATGTTGACTGTTTGATTTGATTTCTTGTTTGAAAATGAATGAAAATGTTTGTTGTGAGACATCGTCTGCAAATTAATAGAATTTTATAAAATTCTTGTCTGTTGATTGATGCTATTTGAGAAAGTTTCTCGTTTGAAAATGGGTTTATTGAAAAAAAATTCCTCATTGCAAATTGCTGTAGTTTGAGAAAATTCCACGTCTTGTTAATTGTATTCTTGAGAAAATTTCTATATTGAAAAAATTGGGTTAGTTAGAAAAAGCTCCTGTCTTTGAATTGATATAATTCGAGAAAATATTTGTTTAAAAATGTTTAGTGTGAAAACTTTGAGGAAAAATTCTTGTTTGAAAAGATTTCATGTGAGAAATTTCTCGTCTGCAACTGATGAAATCTTTTTTGTTTGAAAATGAGTTTAGTGTTCCTGAATTTTCTGCATATTGATGTAGAGTAATTTGAGTAAATTTCCTGTTTAAAAATGCAATTTGAGTAAATTTCTCGTTGAAAAAGGGTTGTGCGGAACTCCAAATGATTATATGTATTAAATACAACCACAAGGTCCACAGAACTCTGATGAAAGACTTCAAAATAGCGACGCGCCCAAACATGAAAAACTTCTCTGTGTTTACTATGGACAAAATCTACGTAAGGATGCTTTTTCGACGGTTGATGTCCCATGGAATAGTGGGTCTCTACATTGCCACTGTGATTACAATTACCAGCATCTGAAAAACCTAACAGTCCTACAATGCGATATTCGCACAATAAACGGAGATGAAATCCAAGTATTATCGGAGATTAATTTTGAGTTGTTTTGGAGCGGGTATCCAGATTCTTTAAGATGGATGTATATCATTGATGAAACAATTTTGGAAAAATGTCCAAAAGATTAAACAACAAGGGATAACTAGCTTTGAACTTCTTAGCAAGCAATGAATAATAGTTTACACATAAAAATATTAATTGAAATTGGGTGTGGTCTTTTAGTTTCTATGGGGAAACCCTTTAAACATGGCGACGACTAGAGTGTCTATTTTTTTGGCAATAGTTTTGGAAAAAAGTATTGACCAATCATTCCGTTTTGACAGAGGTAGTTATAACAAGATATTCTCTGCAATGAGTGATTAAACTTTCATTTTGCACAATTGAAAATAAAAATTGCCAAAAAACATGCCATTCTGATCAAAAAAAAATTTTTTTGCTCAAATGCAAATTTTCAATCACTCACATTGCATAGAGCATTTAAAACTGTAACAGGACCTCAAAATTGGTCAGTATATGTTAATCTAGGGAGAAATTACAGTAGCCACAACTTCAACAACACTCGCGTAAATTCTAAAATTTGAGAAAATCGCAGTTAAAGATTCTGTTTTAAATGTTACAGTAATTAGAAATGATATTCTAGAAAAATCTAGATAATTACAAGTTCTCCTGCCTCCCTGAGACCATGCTCATGGAATTCCTCTAAAAGTAAAGCAAAAATAATGTCTGGTTCTTTTCAAAATGACATGTACAGTTAATAATTTCATTTTCAGCAGTTATGTGTTCCATCAACGGTGCGCATTATCTTTTCTAGGCTTCTTCTTAGAGACCAAACTTTCTGAATCCTCCTTCCTCCTCTTTAGTCTTTGAAAACTCTGGTGTTGAGGTCAAAACCATATCCACCTGAAACATAACTCCTTTTATCATCAGTTTTTTTTAACCTCTTTGCACGAAGCAGGTCGACGCGGTTCTTATCATTTTGCTGAAACTTTTGTAGCTGTATCTGTGAGTCTTTTGCGTCAACTTTCTCAATGCAAATAAGGTTTCTGTCCTGGTAACATGTTGCATGACTCCATTATATCAGCCAATACTAGACTGCCCAACATTAAACTTTGAAATTGCCAAACAGAAGACATATGGTTAGTCTCTTCTTTTTCCACAAAACGGTGTTTTGGCGCAAATGTGCCAAAGAACCCCATGAAGGGCTTCATTCTGATTTTGCGGTAATATCCCAAAAGACATCTCTTCAGCAATGTATCTGCTGACAGTCTTTCAAAGATTGGTTTCAGCTCTGTACAAGAAAGATTTGAAGCCTTCTTGCTATCATCATATGTGGCCAGTACTATATTTGTTGTCCTTAACATACTTGCACCAAGTTATGTGGTACTCTGAGGGCAAAAGCTATGCTGATCCTCAAGTGATGCATTATTGTCTCTTACCATGTGCTTTCAAAATAGCATAATTGCTGATTTCATGGCAGGAGATTCCGACTGTTTTGTCTGATTGCCTGCCATAATGTTCTGAATGCTATCAATTTTTAATCAGTCAACCTTCCTATTCCCCTATCCCTTTACCATCTGAAATCTCCTTTCCCTTGATTTGCTTCTCAACTCTCTCAAACAATTGTGCGCCATCTATTTTTGAACTGACCATAACACATGTTCTTTAGAACACAATGATAACTTGTGTTATATGCTCTTTTATGCTTCACAAACATGACTGTTAGCAACCGAGTATCACCCTCACCAACCCATTGTGGTGTTTTCAAACCTACGTTTTTCAATTGATCTAAGAAACATTCTGATTGCTCCTTTTGATTCCATCTCCCCACTTGCCCCTGTGTGATTAATTGGACATAGATCCTTATGTTTCTGCCACCAGGACATGTACCTGTCTGTGTCTTTTTCCTCAGCTTCATGAGCACGACATTCAAAACAAACAACTGACAAAACTTCATAGTCAAGAACTTTACCTGTCCTTACAGATATAACACAAACAATGCCATTCTTGGATGTATATCCTCGTTTCTGCCATGTTCCATCTATTGTAATTGCAACTTTTGCAATTTTCCTGTGGTCTTTATCTTGCTCTATCTGATCCTTGTTTTCCTCTTCAGTTATTCTTCTCAATTCATTTGCTGCATTACTCATGTGAGATTCTGTTACACCAATGCACCCTCTTTCAATGGTTTTCATGCTATTATTATAGGCCCTTTTAGCTATTGGTTCTGGTAGATTCATCAAAGCGCAGAAATTCTCCAATCCAGTCAGTCCATAACCAATTGTGGCCAAAACAGATCTGCGATTTACCTCGTATGCAGTACGTCCTCCCTTCTTATCAACTCTGTCGGAAGAATGACACTTTCCACTAGATTCTAGCTCTGTTTCTGCTTGGCAGTTGCTGCAAACAAGGATTAAATGCTCTGCAAGGCCATCACTGCCAGCCCTTTTTAAACTGAATGAAGTTTTCATACTCTTACAGTGTCTACAAATTGTTGCTTTATTAATGCAGTTAATTAACAACTCCTTGTCCATTATACCGTTTCCTGATGTTGAACTGTTTCTTTTCTCCCTCTTAAGTCCAACTTTCTCAGCATATGACCTTGTTATAGCTCTTTTACTAATGCAGTAGAGTGAACCATCAGTTAGTTTTGTTTGTGAGACATTCAGCGTGTCATGAGAATCAGCTGATGTGTTTGGGCCTATGTTCCCAATGTCGTCCGTTCCTGTTTGTTCTATTTCTGAGGCCAAATTTCCAGGTTCAAATATATCTTTGGTCTTTTCTTGTCTTTCTAAGACTTCTTTTTTAGTTTTCCCCATAAAACTTTTCCTCTTTTTTCTTCTTTTTGAACGAAATTTTCGGCGATCTCCAGTTTGAGGGTTACTTTCAACACATTCGGACTCCATTTTGAAAAAAGATGCAGGTTTTGGAAAAGAGGCTCAAACTTGCTCCTTCACATCCTTAATGAAAGGAGGTGACAAATCACCCCAAAAACTGCAGAAAGCAAGTTGTCCGGGGCAAAGGGCCCCATAGCAACCAACCGATTTTGTGTTGCTATGCGTCAAAAAACTGGTACTTTCTAGAAAAATCTAAATAATCAAAAATGGAGAAGATGGATGGGAAAATTATCATCAAAAGTGAATTCTACAATAAATTTTGAGTAAGAAAGATACAAGAAAGAAAAATTGGATATTTGATCAAAATTCCAAAATTTTCAATGTATTCATCTACCTTAAATGTTCATTGTTCGCATACACCACCGAGCTCCCCTAATAAATCATCAAAAGAACCAGTAAACCGCATTTAAAAGCCCACTGGCCCGCGATAGCGCGCAAAGTGAAAACGCATTGATGGGATTCTGTGCAGGTGTAGAATTAAGCTTGAAAAGGTTTCATTACCTCTTAAGATGCAGCTAAGTATAAAAAGCACTATGTGATTCCTTGATGTCAAGAATGATGAACCGCTATGAAAAAAACGATTCCTATGACAGTAAAGGATTGAAATAACAAAGCTGTCTAGCTCTAAATATTTGCTTTAAAGACAATCCCTTATTCTCGTAGAGGATACTGGACAACGTAATATTTATGCTCGTCGGTGGAGAACCAGAACAGGGAAAAAACGTGATAAACAAAAGATCGGTCTTAGTCCAAAAACGACAGCCGTTGTATGCACCAAACCTTCGAGGAATGCAATCAATACAACGTGACCTTTCATCTTCAAATGTATTTGCTGATATTGGGTATCTGCTTTTGTTTTTGCAACTATATTGATATTGATGGTATTGACACAAAAAATAGACAGGCATTGACCAGACATATCACAGATTCATGGACGAAAGATACATAACGAGGACGTGTAACGAATTTTCCGTTTGCCACAAAGCTACAGTAAGGTGAGTCGCCGTGAAACTACTAAGACATGCTCTGTAATCACGAAACAACTCTCTTATCAACAAAAATAAAACGTTTAGCAGAAATTTCAAAATGAATACTTCTTAGAAATAACAGCGCTGTTTTGGCAATAGATAAGGGTAATATGCAATAGCGGTAGCGCATGAGGCAGTTTTTAGTGGAGGCCTATCAAAAGTCGGTGGCTTTGCAGCCACGACAATATTTTCGGACATCCGCGTGCGGATTTTTGTCGCCCCAGACAGGGCCGCTCGAGAGTGTTCATATCTCAAGATTTGACTTTCTTAGGCAACAACACAGTAATGAAAACAGTAATTGTGTACAACAAAGCATTTTATCGCCAACAAATGACCACTTTTGTGTTTAGATTAGGAATCTTTCTGCCTATCAAATATTTGTTTTCATTGAGTGAAAACATTCCGAATCTTTCTACCCGAAACCGTCGAAGATATGAATTGCTTAATTTTTTCACTTGGATGATTTTCGCAGAAAGAAAACTGGGAAAATTATTCTACCATTGACGCTTTTACTTTATCATAATAAAATATGAAAATGCACAAAATAACAACAACATTTAAACTAGGTTCATCAGGTTCCCACTACCAACGACAGTTACAATAATTCACCAGTAAAAGGTTTGTCCATAAAAATTAACAAAAAAGTGTACACTACAAAAATCAAGGTTTACCAAGTGCGTCAAAGATATACCTCTCTGACTCACCCGTTTGAATGCGCTGCAATTTGATGAATGAATTTTAAGCCTAATTATTCTTTGGTTACTGCAATAACTATTCTGTTCACAGTCACATTTTCATTTGGGCTAATAAGCAAGTTCTCAAAATCCTACCCTTGGTATCAGAGCCCAAGAAATCGGGAGGAGAATGGAAATGGGAGAATTATATAGGCCTTTCTCGCTCTCTCTCCTTCTCTCCTTTCCGCTGTTTTCTTTAAATTCTTTACCTCGCCTAATCTTTAAGGCCCTGTTACACCGGGTATCCAGACTCTCAATTTCATTGCCAGGAGGGTCCTGGAGCTGACCAAGGTATTCTACGCTGCAAGTAAAAGAGAAGGCGATGCAGGAGAACATACTCGTTATCTTCTTTTCCTGTGTCACAAGCGCAGTTTGGGTCCAGACATTCAAAATTATGTCTAAATTTATGAGGAAAGGGTATTTCAGGGGCCTATTAAAAACTCCGTTAGTAATATACATCAAAAGAATGAGAGACAGCTCTCTAAGCACTGCTGCTATATTCTGAATTAACCTTTGGTTTGAAGACCATGGCACTGGCTATTATGGTCAGGGGGGGGGGGGCACTCCCAACCTTACAGATAATAATCCGTCAATGATTCCTGTTTGAAAACCGCACATTTTCTCAAAGCTGCTACCTCAGTGAATCCAATATCTTGAAAAAACGAGAAAAAGACAATAAATCTAAAAGTATAAAGTTCATGCATAATCTACATCGTAAAGGGGTAAACCATCGGAAAAACTAATTTTTCGGAAAAAGATTTCAAAATTTACCCTCTAGAAATTAGCTATGATACCATGTTAACCAACAATCGACTGAAAATGGTCTAAAGCATTGCACATGTGACAGGTTAGCCTTGAACTTAGGCCTCAATACACCTACGGTCGAAGCTAGGTATCTCCTATCAATTAAATAAAGGAATACTTGACCAATGAAATCGGAGACATGCAGTCCCATCAAGTACTCGTTAAGGTCACTGTCCCCTAAAATACAAAACACTTAAAGGCACTGCAAATTTATCACTCCCTCTAAGCCTGCTACTCTATGTTTCTCGTGTTTTAATTTTCTGATTAACTTGTATGCTTTTATTGCCAAATTGCTTTTAACTCGTTTTTATTGTATATATTCGTTCGTTTTAATTTCAGTTGAAAAAGCTTATTGGATCATTAGTAAGTCATTAGTAATTTGTTCCAGAGGAAAAACGCTCCTGCATCAATGCAGTTTGTACTACATCTCCTGACTTAAATCTTGAATAGAATACCAATAGCTAGAGTAGTTCACTGCTACTAGAATAACAATTGAAATGTTAGGATGTGCATAAAAAAGGACAGCAATCTAAAGAAAATACGAACATAATTAGAATTCAACATTCAAAGAAGATGAATGAAGAATCGACCAACTAATCCAAGAATAATATTCTGGGATGCAATGGATACAATTTGAGTAGAAAACATGCTGAAGCAGACAAAAAACAAGAGTAACTGGACAGAGCATCCATAAGTAGAATATGGTGCTCTGAAATGGTGAAAACGAATCCTTGGTGTCCTTATCTACCACTTTTGTGCAGCAGAATGAACTGTCATTCTAATTTCTTTTGAGTAAAGAAAGGCCAATTTTCATTTAGACCGGCCTGCCCGCGCGACTTCGGCTAAGCGATGCAAAGAATCAGTAAATCAACAGACACAGTCAGTGGTTCATTAGTTTGATTCGATTTGCAGAATAAGAGGAATTTAAACTTTCCGAATGTTCATAATCGCGTTGGAATGCTTCCTTGTTTTTCACCAATCGGCACCCGTCACCAAACTAAACGCGCTTTTCTAACTCTCACGTTTTTACTATGAGAAGTATCGGACCAAAAGTACTTTTTTATGCTACATTTCCGCGTTACCATCAAATTCTGCAGTACCAAACACTTGCTTATTTGAAAAACAAAAAAATATTAACGTATGACTTCATTGTATCGAAGATTCATAGTGAATGGAATCTAAAACATTTGTGGTCACCTTAAGAAAAAATCCGTTGTCTTCATTTCATAGATAAGGCTGAAAAAGGTCCGCCACACAATGTTGCTTGTTGGATAAATTTTTAATTATATTTTTATCAAAATCATATTGCTAATATTTATATCAAGTTTAATTACTACTGTGTCAAGAGAAGATTGAATTATAATTGATGAATGAAACTAAATAAGAGGATTGTTTGTTTTTTTATTGATTCGCTTTGATTGTTACTTATCATTAGCCGACCATGGCAGTCTTGCGATTTGCTACATCGTGTATTTCTCGTGCCTGTGTCACAGGTTAAAGACCTGTTTTTCGGGTCCATTTTTGCCATTGAGGGCTTGCAAAGTACGACAAATGGTACGACATGGTACGACAAATTCAGTTAAAGAAACGTGTTAACTCTAGCTTGAGTCATCTTCTGTATGATATAATAAAAGATGAATATGAAAGGTGAATATATTATAAGTAGGAAAGAACTAAACAACGAGGGTCATTACTATTTAATGTGATCTAACAGCACGCTGGAGAAACAATTAGGACGCGAAGGAAGACAGAGAAGTGATAAACAACCTTAGGAAGGTAAACCAGAACAAAGGCAGAACAAAGGAATGAAAGGAGGAGAGACATAATTGATGAACGGAGAAAAATTGATTCAAATTAATGGGAAATTTATGATTTATGACGAGACAACCATTTTACCGAAACCATTGGTATTATTGAATAAACAATCCCATAATGACGTCAATAAATCTATGACCTTTCAAGGTTGGGACCATTGGTGAATTTCTTGTGTTCGGTCGGTTGAAACAGGCCAGGTGGAAAACTGGAGATCGAGAAGGTCGATGGGAAAGGATCGCCATGACTGCCATATCGTCTAAACTGAGGATTTCAACGCAACCGTATGTTTTCTTTTTCTTACTAACCGATAACTGCTTTTCAAAGAAATTTATATAACCCCCTCCAAAGAAATAATTCTATAGCCGTCTTACTTTTTTCTAATGTATGATATGCATGTTGTGTCATCTAAGATAATGGTAGAAAAACTACCATAAAAGTTTCTCAATGTGTCAAGAACCCCTCCCCAAAATGTGCTCCGCCGCCCCTTCTAAAGATAGTGCTAACGGGAGTAATGTATACCTCGTGAAAAACTCTTATTTTCTCATCTTCTAATGTATCTTAAGTTTTTGTAGGTAGGTCATCTTATAATTTTGTTTCTAGTGTATTGTAAGGTTCTTCAGAATTTCGTCCTGGAGTCAATACGTAAACAATCAATAACCAAACAAGATTGAGAAAACATAACGGACCTATGGTCACCGACTGCGAGTAATGTTTTGAAAACAAATGAGCCACTCGTTCTATTTACTAAGCACAGCCACCACCCATTCAAAAGTGAGGACGAGTTCCCAATCAAAGTTTATTCATCCATCCTTGTAGTGCAGAACAATTAACCAACCGAGCTTACTGACAATTGGTAGGCCTAAAATTTAAATTTTTCCAAGGGAATACACCTCCGGATCCCCAAATATAAGCAGGCTCATCAAACATGATTACTCTACTGCTTAAGATAAATTTAACCTAAAGTTTAACATCGTGTGTAAAGTAAAGAATTAAATAGATTTTGAATTATAATTTGAATGTTAATCATAATTAATTGGTTTTTTCAAACACGATAGTCGACGATTCTAGCGCAGAGGATTCTTTTGTTACCTATGTATAGGGTGAAGGGAGCTATTTTTTATCTGGCTACGGGTCAATGTTGTTATGTTGATGCTTGTAGATGGGGGTGAATCCACCAGAGCAGCCCAAGTGAGATTTTGTAGGACATAGAATCAATTAGCAAACAATCTTTGGGTGGTACTAAACTTTAAAGTGGCTCGACTCGGAACTTGAACAACTAAAAAATATTTTTCTGGAGAGGATTTAATTTCAGTTTACATTAAGGAGAAGATAGCAAATTTCTCGGCTGACGTAAAATTTGGTCCCCAAAAGTGCCTGGTTTATCAGAAACTACTCTGGATCGGTTAAGCTTGGTTCCCACAAGGCGACTAAGTGCGTTCAAGTGCGTTCATCTCTAATCCTTTAATTTAATTAAAGATAACAGATAAACTACCGAGGCATTCCCACTTGCAAACATAAACACTCAGCTAGCTTTGTGAAGACAATTCAACATGTCTAAATGTCGCATTTTAGAGAATCTAGGACATGCATTTAAACACTAAAATAATTATCATTTTTGCTCTTTCATCACTTATTAATTTTTCAATTGTAAAATGTTGTAACCCTCTCTTGAAAATTAGGTAAAGGCCATGGTTAGCCACACTATCCGATCAAGTATCGCAACAGGATCGCAACTTAAGTTCCCTTGCATTTTCGTGACACAAATTTCGCAATTCTTTGATCTTGGCGTTTAACTTTTTTGAGCGTTCAAGTGCGTTCATCTCCTCCAAGTTAAACGCCCGGAGCATTCCCACTTGGCGTTTAACTTGAACGCACTCAGTCGCCTAGTGGGAACCAAGCTTAACAGTTCTTTGCGTTTTGAAAAACAGATAGAATGGGCCATTACAAATTGTTTCTTTGCCGTGAATCCACGCATTGTTTACGGTACAAAAAAGACCTTTCCCTCCATTCAAAAAGGATTGCATTCCTACCTCACAAAAGAGTTCTGTTGATATGAATTTACGTGCCAGTGTGTTTCTGGATGAAAGAAAATGTTCCGTTTAGAATTAGAAACAAAACCCATCCCCAAAGAAAACAGCCACCTCGGTCTTGCAGATCTAAACTACAACTAAAACCTGCGATTCTGCTATCGAGCAGCATTTACTGGAAAACCCAGATTGTGCAAAAAGCTATAATGGCGACATGTTTCGTATTATTGGTAAAGCCCGATCGTCAATCCATCTAGCAGTTTTGGAATCTATCTACATTAGCAAGAAAAAACCGCTATTGTGCAGAAAAAAGGAGTTCGTTTTCACCTTAGGACTCCATTGGTAACATTCTCTATGGGCAAGCGGCACTGATTGGGCAACCTCAACTGTCATGTGCTCGCGTTTCTGATTGGGCTATTTCGATCCACAACTGGGTATATTTATTTCCTAGCATAGAGTTTTCGATCTATGTTCTGACGTTTGAAACTATGAAGAGTGTCAGACGAAAAGCTTTAGTTTACTCGAATGTTTGCTTTTTTCAAAGCCAGAATCAATTAGCCTGCGCCCCAGTCCACAAACGTTGCCACATTTATGGCAGCATGTGTGGACTGGGGCGAAGACTAAGAATAAATAGAGTTCTAAAGTGATGATGTCACAGAAATCTATTTTTAGAATTTTTTAATTTGGATCCCATAACCTGAAAGAGCATCATGAAATACCTCTAAATGTGCAAAATCAGGCAAGTGTATTACGAAATGACAGAGATATGGCCACATGTTCATTGGTTCTCTCCCCATCAAACCTCTGTATTTTGGTCTCTGTTCATAACTTTATGAACAGAGCCAAAATAACAGTGATTCGTTGGCAAACTTCAAATCTTTCATTAGTCATATCTCAACCGATTTTAGACATATTTGGCCAATTTTGCGTATTTGAAAGTATTTCATGGTGATCTTTTACGCTATGTGGTTAAAATTCAAAAATTCTAAAAAAAGGCTTTTGATGACGTCACACTTTAGAACTCTATAGGCTATTCAATAGGTTTTGAGTGCCTCACCATGAGAAATGTATTGATCAAAGATACCGCTTACGAGTAATTTCAAAGTCATTCTCAAGCTTAAGTTGATTTCAATAGAATAATCAAATCATGTGATGAATTGACTAATTATGGAATTTTTTGAATAGAGAATTCTGCGACTAAAAATAGATGTTTTTTCAGGCCAGTCGATTAATCGTTCTGATGCGACCAACAGGGATGGTGTCGTTCCAAGCACACTGCTGAAAAGCACATGAGCACATTTAAAGAACATTTCAAGGAATTTCGAAGCTCAAATGTTGGTATAATGACGACGAATCCAAGGCTACTTCTATTTTTAGAAACGATATGCTGTTGCCTGCTGTGGTATTTACTGCTGTTCCATGTTTTTCCATTGACATGGTACCTTTTCCTTCTATACTATATCTGCAAATCATCCGAGAAGCTCTTTTATAAAGCGAAGTATGATGCATTACCTCTTGGGAATGTCGATGCGTTGTGGTTACGGGACAAGCCGACTAACCGCATCGTAATAAACGCACTTTTGACCGTTCAAGGCGACATTGACTTGTCTCAGTTTAAAAACACACTTATAAAGAAGCTACGGCTAGAAGACGAAAGTGAAGATAACCCATTCTCAAAGGCAAAGAAACGAATACTCAAAGGCTTTTTCCATTGCTACTGGGTGGAGAACACAACATTTGCCATTTCAGACCACGTCAAACTATGGCTACAGCTAGTGCATTCAGAGAAGGAACTGCGAGAGCTTGTGTCCAAGCTTTGTACGCGGGAGATGGACATGACCAAATCCCCATGGGAGTACAACCTTATATCTTTTCTGGATAAAGACAAGATTTTTAAAACAGCATTGCTTGTGCGGCTTCATCATTGCCTTGCTGACGGGATCAGTTTAGCGAATTTTCTAATCAACGAGCTGTCCGATTCAGTTGTGGAAACGACTCCGTTGAAGAAATTCTCCGAAAGAAACAGGTTGCTATTGAATATCAAAGGCTTGTTTTGGGGTCCGTATTTCATGATAAACATGATGACGGCAGCACGCGATGAGTCGATTTTGCATGGAGGGGAACTTACAGGCACAAAAGCAGTCACATGGTCAGAAGCGATTGATCTTGATATCGTTAAAGACATAAAAAACAAAGCCCTGTGTACAGTAAACGATGTTCTAGTCAGCGCTCTAAGCGGAACGCTTGTAGATTTTTTCCGCAAACAGGACCTTGTACCAACTGCAAATGTAAAAGTTTCCATACCAATCGACTTACGGGCCAACATGGGAGACGCAGCTCTTAAGTTCCAAAATAAGCTGACTGTTATAATTTTCGAGTTACCGATAAAACTGCACCATCCATTGCTCCAACTAAACGAGACAAAAATCAGAACCAAAGAGATTAAAACTTCAGGAGAACCTTTCTTCATGGGAATCGCCCTAGAGGTTATGACGTCAATCATGCCAAGCAAATTTCTTGATCCACTCAACAGGTTTCTTTGCCAAAAGACAACAGCTATTTTATCTAACGTTCCTGGCCCACAAAATCCGATAACTATATGTGGCCGCCCCTTAGACATGCTTACTTTTTGGGCGCCACCACGTGACAACATTGGAATCTCATTCTCATTTGGAACATATGCAAACCAGCTCATTTTTGGTGTACAAAGTGATACAGGCTTATTAAAAGACCCTGATGAAATTTGTCAACTATTCCATGGAAATTTGCTAGCATTGCAAAAGAGCATGGACGATGTTAATGCGAATGTTGATAATATGGTAACTGTGAACATAAATGCACAGTGAGTATGAAATTGTCCTTAGAAATGAAAGGAAAAGCTGTATGTCACCCGACAAGATATAAAGAAATAGGGTGCAGTAATTAGATCTAAAACTCTTATGTACTATAAATTTGAAATGACCGCAGACACCAATTTGAACACACAAAGAAACTTTATTTCTCGTTGAAAAATGACTATTACTAAACCAATAATTCAGCATATTTTTAATTAGGATATATGAATCAAGATGGCAGAAAAAAACCTTTTCACCTTTTGATCCATTCTATGGCCAGTAAACATAAAAAAGGTTCAAATATGCGACAATAACATTTTGACAGCAACTAAGGTTTTATATATTTGATTCTCACCTTGGTAGACGATTTTCCTCCAGGCGGTCTCCTTCTTTCTGTAAAAGAATCAATATTTAATATATATATATTATCAGTTTTATAAGAATTTTGATTTAAAATGCCACACAATATGTTTAAATCTCTCAACATTGATACATGACCTGTCAATTTAATACGTTTAAAGGAATCAACACCACTTGACAACTTTGCAACTTCAACAGTGATTTGACAGGCGATGCTTTGCACTAGATGAATTTGTAGTTTTACTTGACAATAGTACTGATAAATACCGTGAAATTTTTGCATGTAAATATTATCTGAAATGTAGATTAAAAAACCCTGTAAACCAATCAATAATTTTCGCGAATGAAAACAAGATATGTATCATATGCACACAGTTAAAATGTCGTCCTATGATAATTTCGCCTTTAATTTTTGTAAATATTTAACTACGTTTTCTCCCGCCTTTCAGATAGATTGATTCATCCATTTTAGATTTTGAAAAATCGCATAATAAGAATAGGTAGCATTGGCAGTTGTTTTATACCTTTTCATAAATTTTTTTATGTGTATGTTCTTCGATAGCATATAAACATGAACGAAAAATCTTGTTTACTCTTGGTAATAAATCGCTAACTTCTAAAACTAGCTACAGCTTTAACAACATCACTCAGACAATGCTCAACGGTTTCCAAGCACCGGTCATGTTTTTCAACCAAAACGAATATCTTGCACATAAAATTATCTGAATCATAAAAATGTCATACAGTGGTTGAAATTATTAGGAAAGGACGAGACCTATAACCCTAGGTCAATATTTCCAATTATTTGAACATATTCTGAAAGTTCAATGTCAATTTTCATATAAGATTACATATAACCTTCAAATTATCAGGTCCTCACTGTTAGCTATTGTCAGTACAAGGGAAAATGCAAAGATAGTAAAAAATCCAGACACCTTGCTCTGTTGAATACTGTGCGATGTGTGCGAATCATTCCCAAAGCGATACTTCACCATCCCAAGAACAGGAAGCTAAAACATTTATCAATGATGGATGGAAGGCAACATCCATGCATGCAGTTGAGTAGGCCGGCAGCACCGCGAGGGGGCGTGATGTGGCATAATTGTAAATATGAATTTGTCCTTCTCTGTCACCGCTTGCAACATATCCACCATCTTGGTTGATCGAGAACCCTATATTGAATCCACCAGTCTACAACAATAACAATGAAAGCTTTTCTTTAATCCAAAACTTCATCATGAAGCCTTGGTAAAGGCAGTTACAAAATAACTCTTGTCCTCTTAAAATATTCACACATTATTCGGTAAACTGGTACCCAGTGTTGGAATTAAATTCCCTCTTTTAAATATATTTCGAGCAAAAATTCGTAAGAAGAAAGAAGAGACATAAAAAACATTCAAATAAAATGGCTACAAACTTTGACAAAGGAGCTAATTTTGGAAACAGAGATCCTGACTTATCGAGCCTATTTTAATCCAACCAAATAGAAAATTTCCTATCTTTCTTCTAACTTGAGTGGCACCAAAAAAACGACAGAACCAAAAGACATTGCAATACTGGAAGGATACTCAAATCAAGATTGTTAACATGCTTGTTAAGAAAAACATTACATTTGCATCAAGCATAGTTAATTACTATATATATCTTCAATCTTGCTTCGAAGAGCAGGTCTTAATTCGCATGTCCAAGTAATTTCAAATGTTATAGTTCACCAGAAGATCCTCTTACTGGTGGCTTGCCATTTTCAATATGAATGCCATGTAAAAAGGACGACTGACGCTAAGGTCATACCAGCCCCTATTCATTTTACCCCATTTTCAAAAAAGCTTTCTTGTTAACTGTGTCAAAGGATTAAATTCAGTTCTTTTATTTCTTATCTTTGAAAAACTGTCCGTTTTGTACACAGCGTATATGCATTTTCATTTGCTCATCCAAGCAATCCGAGCCCAAGGTAAATTTTGATCCGATTTTATATAAAAAATAGCCTACCACATAATCAGGGCATCGACCATATAATTATAAATAGCATGTTTATTGTCAAAATTAAAAGCTCAACATTTCACGTTAACTGTTTTATGAACTTTGTACTGGTTAAGAGGCAAATTACATCCCTGTTGCTTATCACTTCATACTTCTCCTGCTCGAGAAAAAGGAACACTTTAAAGGATCTGTATTAATCCACCTTTGTTAACAAGCACTGGTCCATAATAACATTAGCAGACAGATTATTAAGCCTGTCCATTTAGAAATTCTTTGACTTTTTCATTTCTCAAATGGTTGTTTGCAGTTTGGCAACCTTTCATTTATCTCGATGTAAGACCAAAATTTTTCACATATCATTGGCCTTCTTTAAGTTACCTGATAAGCCAAATGCTGATGATATGATAACTTCCATTTTTTGCAGGTATGTACGCTAAAAGCAGTGATACCTATGTAAAAAAAGTTACAATACCATTTTCTGCTGTAAGCTAACCAATATCAATAACAACTTGCCTGATGTCCCTCAAATCTTTTATATTTGTTTAATTTGTATGGTGAAACATTGGAAAATATAGAAATATAGCCAGTTCCATACTGTGCAAGAAGAACTGGATCAACTGGGTGATTCTTTAAACAGGAACAGCCAAAAACTTCCTGCAAAGAAGAAAAATCTTAAAATATTTCAGCATGGTTTTTCATTCTGGGTGAGGTGGAAATGACTAAAATTCTGGTTGATCCGAATCTGAAGGAGAACATTCAGCCTAGATCTCACATGCAAAGTTACTTTATTTGCTTAGGGGTAGTCATTCTTCCACTTGTTCACAATCCAAATGAATTGTATCTTATCAAAGGTAAGTTGCTGGGCACTTGAACATAGGCTATACTTAAATCTTGACCCTGCAAAGTGAGTGATCAAAGAGCAACACCCAGCTATAGTTTGCAATGATGAAGCCATCATGAAGCCTGATGAACAAATGCATCTAGGTGTTATGCCTTCCGATGGCCTTACATCTAGACGTAAGTTAAGCAATGAAATCACCTTACATCGCCAAATGGAAAGACTCAAATACTTTGAGAGAAATAATAAACAGGGCTTTTGGCTCTAAATTGACAAAGGTGCAGAATGGATTCTGTTATCTTCCTTAAAGTGCCTGTGACATGATTTTCGTACTTTTGGGTTTATATATCTATTCTTATGTAAAAAGGCCTGTTATTTTCATTTCTGAGGTTAGTTTTTACGTTTCGTGAGAAATGAAGGAGTTATTGGCGATCTTCTGAGCCAAAATTCGCCATCTTGTTTTTCAGAATGAGTAGACAGTGACGTCACGGGAGGGACCCGATCGCCTCCTCCTTCGAGTTTTTGTATCGTAGTCAATGAGGGAAATCTAACAGGTCCAAGATGAGCGATATTTCCAGAGAAAGTAGTGGCAGCGAGGATGAGATTTTTGAAGGTAGCGCTTACATTGTTACAATAACGAGTTCCTCCCATGACGTCACAAGCGAACGGCGAATGATGATAAAGCGACTTGGCTAGGCCGCACTATTTTGCTTAATTTCAATATCAAAACGCTTTTATTTCAAAAAAAAAGTTCAGATCTACTATAAGAGCAGTGCAACGCTTCAATTAAGAGAATAAAAAAAATCATGTCACAGGCACTTTAAGTTCATTAAAAAACCTGGTCGGGAATAAAATATTATTCTTTTCCACAGATCTATTTGTCAAATTGCGCATTTGAAATTAGGCTGTCATTGAGCTTCTTTCCTTGCTTCTGAGATTAGGGCTTTAATTTAGCAGTTTTGCATAGTTGCTTTACTTTAGCAAATTTGAATATTTGCTTCTACATAGCAGAAATTTTTAGTTTGTCTTCAAAACAAAAAAAACACAGCAAATGTGCATACTTACTTGAGAAATCTGGTTTGACATGATAGCAGTGGTTTTGAAATCCCAAGCCACTATTGCTTTATCCATTGAATTCCTCTTAAGAATTTCAGCTGCAGAGAAAAATATTTCTCCATTTGGATGAAACAAAAGATCTTGGACCTGACCAAAAAATGAGCGGTAGTGGTGTATTTCCTAAAAAAAAGAAACTCAAAGATAATTGTTAACAGTTAGCTCTGTAGAAACTAATATATATAATTCAGAGGTTTATCAATAAGAATAGCTGTCAACCATTTATTTTCATGGTGCTACAGAAAGAAAAATTGCTTTTTAAAAATATAGAACAAGTTGTAGAAAATATATTGTTGTAAAAACAGTTTAGGCTTGTCGGGTTCAAAATTACCTGACAGGATTATCAATAAAATATTGTTAATTCACTGAAAATGTCTAGCATTTGATTAATCAGTGACAGCTCAGCAATGATCCTAGAAATACTTTTCTAACACCTTTTACCATATGATAGGAAATATATTATTATTAAAACAAACAATTTTATTTTTCAAGGTTATACCTTGCCTGACTTTGAATCTATTGCATAAATACCATTGGCAAAGGTTCCAGATAAAAATACATCTTGAAGTTCAGGATGAAAAAGGACTGAAGTGACAAAGTCTTTGTGCTTGAAGTGAAAAATTTCTTTTCCTGAAGATAAAGTGAAAATATTTACACAAAAAATTAAGATCTTTATCTGATTAAGAATATTTCTACGACGCTGAATCAAATTACTGGACCTAATTATTATAATCATGATCTTCTGTTTCAGGTCAGGTTTATATGTGCTAACTCAATTAGAAAAGTCCATTTTTCCACTAAAGTTCTTTTTCAGGGTCAATCTATTTTATGGCTTCTGATCTTAAAATATGATTCAAACAATAATAATTTATTTTCTAGCAGGTTTATGAAATGAGTTATCCAAAGTCAGTCAGTATTTACTTTGAAAAGAGCATGAACAACTATGCTATGAAATAATTGTTCAAAATTCAGGAGTTGAATTTGCGCTTCTTTGATATTTTGGAATGATCAGATGCAGGGATGTCTCTCTTCAGAATCCAGCAGTCATCACCCATCATGACCTTTCCCAGCATCTCTGATACCTGGTCTCTTACAGCATGGAGAATCAGGAGCCATTGACCACCCACCAATCATTTAATAATAAAACATTTTTAGAAAGAAAATAGAGCTTAAGACTATAAATAAAATATCAAACGGCCTTAAAGTTAAAATTTTGGTTTTAGCCAATATACTGTCTGAAACATAAAGATGTTTGAAAAAATAATGTAAAGAAACCCATACCAGTCTCAATATCTGTGATCCTTGCATGCTTGTCATAACCCCCACTTAGGATGGCTTGATCATCTGATTTCCATTGCACATCTTTGACTGCACCCCTATGGCTATTCAGAGATTTCTGTATTGAACATCCATTTCTGTTGCAATTCAATATCAGTATAGAACCATCCATACTAGCTGTTACCAAAAAACTATTTGACAGGCTATTGTTCCACCTTACATGATTAACAGCATTTTCATGGCATTTCAATTTTTGGACACACCTTTTTGGCAAACAATTCTGCGACTTTCTACTTTTTGTTGGTAGAGAAGTTGAGCTAGTGTCTTTATCAAAATGAATTCCTTTAACTGTTGTTACAACTGTTTCATCTTTGTTTTCTGAAGTCTCCTCCAAACAAAGTTTTTTTGTCCCAGTAATGGAGGATGGTTTTGTTTCGCCAACATTTCTTTGTCGTTTTGAAATGTATGGCCTTATTCCTGACATACTTCTAACCTTCAAAAACTAGAAAATGAAAAGAGCAACAATATACTCAGAAGACAGATGTTTGTTAACATCATTTAGGCTAAACTGAAATATTATCTATCATAAGATGTACTAATACAATTGTTTTGTGTTTTTCCACTATCTAAGCTATGGTCTATGGAGCTGATATTGGAAACCACTGCCTTTTAAATTTGAGTATCCTCTACTTCAAAGGTTTTCATAAATTAGAAAATGTAAAATTTATAGGATGAAATTATAGAACAACAGCAATGCTATAATTCTAAGCGATTTATTTCAGAAACAAGTGCATATAACCCCTTGGGAAACTAAAAGTCAGTATTACTTCCTCTTGGAAGAAAAGAATGTCAGAAAATAGAGATAATATGCTTTCTTTTATAAGATTTTAACATTGATGTTAAAATCTTGTAGTAGAAAGTATTGACACTTGAGGAAACTTAATTCTTTATATGCCCTAAACAATATGACACACCCATGCCCTGCCCATATCTCAAAACTCCACAATCCCCCCTGGGTGCAGAGACATATAGAAAAACATCTATGTTATGCACTTGTCATACTCTACAGACTGGCCAATCGCATGAGCAGCTCTTCTTTCACAACTTCTTTCTTCTAAATTTTTATCATAAAATCCGTGTTTAAACAAGAATATCTCTTTAGGTACCTTGTCAATATGTTGCTAAAGGAAATGAAATTGAATTCATATCGGAACGAACCGTTGTTCCATGTTTCATGCATGATACAACAACGTGAACGTCCATACATGTAAACGAATAAGACACTTTTTCAAGGAATTAATACTGTTCTCTGAATTTACTCACCTGAAAGGCAACAATTCGACAATTTTCTTATATCCGAATCGTTTTCAAAGTGATCAGACTGTGATCAGTTAGTTAGTTGATCAGCTACATTTTTGAATTGCCTCGATTTCATTTTTTTCGATCCATATGATGTGGTTGTGTTGAGTTTTATTACTTTTTTCTATGCTCAGGAGGGGCGGATTTAAGCAACAATGATTGGGGGCTGTTAGACACTCATTTTGATGCCACATCCTTCAGTTCACTGGTAAGTGATGGAAATGCCCATTTTTAAAACTTAGTTTTAACTTTAAGGTAAAGACGATAAGAAGCAGTGACGTAGGAAGGGTTGGCAAAAAGGAATTTTTTTTTGCTGACCAGACCCCTAAGAATTTGGGAAAACACCCATTTGGTAAATGCATTTGGAAAAGCTATGGCATTTTTACGTGGCTGAACCTATTCTGCAACTGTCTATTTCCTTCACAATTCTTCTATGTGGTTTAAATATAACGCAATCATTTTGAATGGATGGCAGGGCCTTTTTGTACTGTTAACAATACGCGGGTTGACAGCAAAGAAACAACTTGTAATGGCCTGTTCAATCTGATTAAAGATCAAGATTAAAGATTCAAAGGATTGCGTTGCTACCACCCAAAAAGTTCCGTTATCTTACGTGCCAGTGTGATTCTAGCTACGTAGGATGCACCACCCAAAGATAGAAGGATAATAAAACAGCATGTCCCTTCCAGCATTAGAAATAAAACTTCCCCCAAAGAGAACAGCCTCCTCCGTCTTTCAGATCAAAAACAACTAGTAAAACATGTGATTCCGCTATCGGGCAGCTTTTACCCAGATTGGCGACATGTTTCGGATTATGGGCAAAGCCCGATCGCCGTTCCATCTAGCAGTTTTGGAATCTATATACACTAAAAAAACACGAAAAAATCGCTTTTGAGTAGACAGAAGGAGTTCGTTTTCACCTGAGGTAACATCTTCAATAGGCAAGCGGCACTGATTGGGCAACCTTAACTGTCACGTGCTCGCGTTTCTGATTGGCCTTTTTCGATCCACAACTGGGTATGTATTTCCTATCGTTGAGTTTTTGGTCTATGTTCTGACGTTTCATACCCTGAAGAGTGTCAGATGAAAAGCTGCAGTAAACTCAAATGTTTGCTTTTTTCAAAGCCATTCTAAATTATAAGAGCTTAAACAGCCAAATCTAAACGAAGATTCTGCAATTACTCAAATTGCGACCAGTGTTGAGCAGAGAAGGGTCAGGGGGGTCACTGACCCAGGGGCCCATGACTTTAGGGCCCCATAGATAATAACTTTGTAAGCAGTGCAGTTGATAAACAATTAATAATTAGCAATTCAGTGTCTCCATTATCAATAATAGAAAAATTAATAGGAAAAACCTTTAAATAAAATAAGGTAGAAGCAGCAACAGTATTAATACCCCCATTATGTTTGTCAAACAGAGCTAGTAGCTTTAGGTAATTTTCTAGTTAGTTAACAAAACAATTTCCAAGTCTTTGCATCTGTAAAAGGGTCAATTATGGGGCTTTAGTAAAGTTTTTTCGGAAATTTAAGTTGCTTTGGACAATTTGAACGACATTTCAGCTGATGCAACACTAGCAGGCAAAGTCAGAAACAACCTTAATGCAATGAAAATATTGGAAAATAAACGTTGCAAATTCAAAGGCTAAAGCTTGCTCAACAGCTGCATTGGTTGATGCTCCTTAGAAAAAGTGACTACCCGGTGATGTTAGGAGATATGCCATCCTTTTTTGCTAGGTCATCTTCCTTCAACCTTGTGTATAATCAAAGAATACTGAA
This sequence comes from Rhopilema esculentum, assembly GCF_013076305.1. Next base: position 8,413,744 of record NW_027018682.1, on the reverse strand, counting down.
CCCCTCCCATATCTCGCCAATTGACATGAATCGCCTAATTATCTTAGCAATAACATCAATAATAATAATTCCGACATTAAAGAATTGCATATTTTATAGCTAAGAAATATGCAATTCTGACGATAGTGTACCAGTCATACTTTAACTATATTGAAAAGACTAGAGAAGTAATAGCCATCATCGCAATTTCAGCAACCAAAGTAGCCGCAATTTTAGCAACAGCCGTCTGAAAAAGTTTCCCCAGACCTCTTTAAAGGGTCGCTTCCGGTGTGCCTTGCTTTTTTCTTTTGTTTTGACCCAGGGCCTACAAATCCTCTCCGCGGCCCTGACTACGACTGCCAGTATTCGTATGCAAAACGTACTAAAAATAAATAACTTCACTACACGTAACAAAGGTCCACAAAATTCAATGATATCAAGTCAAAATACGGTTCAATTATTATTAAAACGACCATTAGTATATTGAAAAAAGTTCCCGTGTGCATTGCTATGAGTGCTCAGCTGCATTTCCAAACGAAAACGCTGAAAAGAAAAAGAAAAAGCTAGTAGTAAGTGAGCAATGATATAATAACCTTACATGCATACAGAAACAGTTCAACCAAAAATAGGCCTTTCAAAGTAACCTGCATCACACTGCTCATTAAAATTTAAAAAAAATGTAAAAGCAGATTCTGGACAAGGGCAAGTTTTTACAACAGAATAAATGCGTTCGGAATATTCTTGTAACTTATCATATGTCATCAATGTCCAGTTTTCTAATGCGTAATGATAAAGGAGAGATTTTAGATCGTGATAAGAAAAAGGATTATACGCCTTGGTGTAACTATACGCTTTTGTGTTGAGAAATAAAAATTTGAAGGAGCCTCGGCGAACTCCGACTTGAGTTCTTCGAGACTCCTCTTCGCATCGGGGTCACTGTGCTAGCACAGGTTAATTCATGGCTCCTTATTGGCTGTCTCTACCCGCTGCTTCAAAGAAAAACAAAGGATTTTGCAATAGCATTTATAAATAGCGCCAACGTCGCAGCGAATAGAGACAGCCAATCAGGAGCTATTTCTTATTAGAATGAATTAACCTGTGCTAGCACAGTGTGCCTCGATGCGAAGAGGAGGCGAGAGAGAACAGGACGGTTGTATATTGCAAATCCGATTTTCACGCTGAAACCTGATGATCGCATTAAGTTGCCTGATGAACAGTTTCCTGATGAACAGTCGCTTGATGATAACAGTAAGCATGAAACTAGGAGTCGCAAATTAGAACCGTGTTGCTCTTTACACCAAAGCGTGGACAGCTCTTGCTATACGCCATCTTGCCCAGATGACAGACCGGTTTGTTGCTTATATTTATATGCAAAATCACATTACTTATTCACCCGATAGACTACATATATACTTATAGAGCGTTTGATATTCAACAAAAAATGTTTCAGGGCTGCTAGCTGAATTTTTTTTGCTTCTAGAGATAGGGGGTTCTAATCCAAGATATGCGCACGTCAGATAAAAAGGGTATGAACACTGGGTGGCAAATTGCTCGAAAAAAAAACTGGTATCTACTTGATTTTCAAACAAGAAAAACTTAGGTTCAATACAAAAAAGCAGCCCGTTCAAATGGTTCTCTTTTTGTAAAAAACAAATGGCAAACAAGAACATCAGTAGCAACAGAAAAAGATGACAATTCAATAGATTCAATCTAAACATACATTTTGCCTTCGATAAAATATCTGAAAAGTGACAAAATGCCTCTTGACTAAAATGATAATCAAAGTCTGGAAAGATGAAGGACTTACCAGCAGTCATCACCACCAGTGCTGTACAAATATTTGTCATCGTGAGAAAAGCGGACTTTAGTCACGTGAGCTGAATGCCCAACGAACTTCTTCCCTTTCATCTAGAGAAGAAGATTGGTTTCAAAACTACTCCAAGAAGCAACTTAGCGAAAAAATTAAGGGAAACAATGGCACTAGTTATACAAAAAACCTGGTTGTTTAAAGTCCCACAGCAATTCAGACCACCCCAGGGTTTGAATTCGCTTGAAGCTTAACATTTTTAAATAGCAGCGAAGCCATATTTTTAAGCATTATGAAAATGCTGTGGCGTAAACCTTTAATTTGAGAAAGCTGCAGTACCCCTGAATGACAGAGCTGACAAAATGCATGGCAAAAGATGCTGTGATCAAATCATGCGAAAAAATCAAATGGCGCTTGGATTGGAGGTAGAAGCATTTAAGTGGATTTACACAGCATATTGGGAAAAGGAATATTTTGTAAGAATAAAGTTCATTGTCTTCCTTAGGATTCTGCAGCATGGTTGGTGCATCGGTGGTCGTTGAGTTTTTATATGGTACACTTGTTAAGATACAAATTATAAGTTAAACGTTTTCATCATGAAACGCATACCGATTTGTCGAAGCAAGGGAAGCTGTAGAGCTTGACATAACCATAGTCATCTCCAGTTGCCAATGTTGATCCATGGTGGGAAAGATCAGTGCAGTTTATATCCCCTTTATCCGCATTTTTGGGCCAAATCCCAAGAACTTCTTTACCGAGCATACTAAAATGGAACATGGACATAACATTTCTTATGATTAAAGTGCTTTATTGAATATGACTCGAAAACAAGAAGCAGTCATCAAATTTTGTCCTTCATATATCTGTATATGGATCACTAGAGATATTAAGTGAGTGGTTAGTAACTAAGTATGTTAGTAGGTAAGTAAGTAAATATTAAGTAAGTAAGTAAGTAAGTAAGTAAGTAAGTAAGTAAGTAAGTAAGTAAGTAAGTAAGTAAGTAAGTAAGTAAGTAATTAAGTCAGTTTACTTGGTTACTTGGTTAGTTGGTTAGTTGGTTAGTTGGTTAGTTGGTTAGTTGGTTAATTGGTTAGCTGGTTAGTTAGTTAGTTAGTTAGTTAGTTAGTTAGTTAGTTAGTTAGTTAGTTAGTTAGTTAGTTAGTTAGTTAGTTGGTTAGTTTATTTTCTTGTTTATTTGTTCGTTCGTTTGTTCATTCGTTAGTTACGTTAATTGGTTAGTTACATAGTCAGTGTTTGTGCATTGTAGACAGCTAAGTAAAAAAACAGTATCTCACTCTTTCTCTTCAAGTAAATTTTGCTATCTTTCAAAGCCATTTTCCAACTTTGTACCACCAAAAAATTATTCATTAAAACTTAGAACTAAGGAAGTTTCCAGCACTAATGGCGCAGCGTAGTTGCACAGAGCTAAACAACTATTACATTAAACTACTCAAGATATAAGTATAGAATCGTTGAGCTTTCAAGCAATGTTACCAGGGGGTCTTCTACCAACCTTGTCCATGTCGCCCACGTGATAGAGTCTATTTTATCTTGAGCTGTTACATGCTGACCGCCAGGAACGGAGAAAACGAGCCTCTCGTACGCACCAGTTGAAACCTAGAAAAAGATACAATATCCTAAGATAGCAATAAAATCGGCATTGTCATCACAATTCCAGCAGGCCTCCCCTTTTTACATATTTTTTGTTTCTGTTTGAGATTTTTGTAAGCAACGTTATTGATGGAAGCATTTGGTAGTGTTTGGAATTAATCTGGCCAACCTCTTCATGGTCCAATCAAGGGCGTTGAAAAATGTCATCCTTTCCGATTATTGAATAATAAAATTGGGGCAGGGCAACGTATGCAGGGCAGCGATAGTCTGATTTTTATTAAAGTTGAAGTTTTATTTCTATGAAAATAATGGAAGGAAAAATTTTGGAAATTGCATCTAAGACAAAAAATGTGTTTGGGTGTCGTGTATTCAATAAATTGAGTTAAAATTGAATTCAGATACCTGTATGTATTTCCCATCAGCAGAAAAGTCCATTTGAATAACAAAACTTGGAATTCCCTTGCAATAACCAATTCTTGCCAGTGCTCCACCAGGTTTACTGTTGTAAAAGTCAACAGTTTTATCATCAGATCCAACAGCAAGTATTTCACCATCTGGACTAAACCTGCATTCAAACAAAGAAGAGTAAGAAAAAAGAAAACGAAAACGACGAAAATTTAGCACAGTACAGGAAATTGTGTCAATTCCAATAAATATAATTCATTAGTCCAATGGCAAACTATTTCACATAACAATGTCTGCGAATCTACAAATTAGCCATTTCGCGAGTTATTGATCAAAGGCTTTCACTTTCGGCAACAGAATACCTTATTTAAAAGCAGAAAAACTGCCAATTGATTATCCTTGACTTTGTCAACCTTTTTGTCGATGAACGGGCTTTGGACCCTAGAGATAGAGCAGTTTTTTTCGATGCAGACATCTGCAAGAATTATAAAGGCCATACACATTCCAATGGTATTGAAATACCTCAAGTCGTGAATTGCTTGATTTCTGTCACGCTTTTTACCGAGAACTTGCAAGGATGTAGCACTGAGTATGGAGAATTCTCCATTCTTCATACCAATGGCGATTTTGTCACCTTCAGGAGAATATGTCACAGATCGTATTGCTCCACCCAAAGATGCCTTTTTTACCATGGTCTGGAATAAAATGAACTTTCGTCACTAAAAAAATATTTCAAAAAGGATAAAAGAGATTAATTATGAGAAGGGCAGTCTATTAAAGGCAATCGAAATAATATTTGCCTCTGATAAAACAATACTTTGAGGAAACCGTGCATGGTTTGATTGAAACTTTATAAAAAAATTAAACGAAAAAGATGTTAAGTACACTTTTCAAGTTATATCATGCCAAAATTGCAGTTTAACTGTATTTTCGCAAATGGTTGCTTTCTCCTTAGGATTCCCGCTTTTTGCTACAATTGTACTGCTTACTTGATAAATAGCTTCATTCTAAAGAGAAAAATGCTTGTTTAGGAGGTAAAAGCAATGTTTCATTTCTAATACCACCTTTGTAGAGGCATCCCATAATCGAACAGTCCCATCATCGCTGCCTGTGACAAAAACATCCTTCACAGGGTGTGATGCCAAACCCCATATTTCTCCTTCACAGTGTCCATGCAGTAACACCTAGTTACGACAAAATATATTGTCACTACTAAAACTTCATAAAAAGAATTGATCATGAAACACTTGTAGTCGTTGATTTTTATCAAATATAAGAGCACATTAAACATCTGATCAATAAAAGAAAGGCGAAGTAATTCTTGGCATAAAGCTCAAAATGATAGCTAATGTAAATGAGTCTTTCTTTGAAAATAACTATTTTGAAAACAATTACCTGTGGTGCTGCTGACTTTTCATTGATCTCAAAAACTTCGCTGTCCTGTGTTCCAACTAATAATGCACCCTGCAGCAAAGGAAATTTGAAAGCTTGGGCTACACGATAAATAATTGGACTAAATTTGTACTACTTTCACCTAGCAAGATAAACATATATCCTGGTATTCAGAAATATATTGTTGATAAAGTTTGGCTTGAGTAGCACTATTGTTCAAGATTGCCTTCGTGAAAGCCAAAGATGCAAAATAAAACACCACAAAAATTAATTACAAAATACATCTCTCAGTATTAGGCTAATAATGGCAAATTAACCCCACCTTAGCACCTCCTCTACAAACAGCTCTTGGTATGGGTTGCTTGGAGCCAGGTCCAAGATTGAAGACACGACATCTCTTCATTTCTTGGTCCCAGATTTTAACAGGACCACATTCTTTAGAAGCAGCTGGTCTAAAACCAAATGAAATATGTTATACCAAAGCTAACTTACTGGTATTGATGAATATCTTCTCAAATCAGATCACATCAGGTTAATCGCGTCAACACTAGCATAAGATAAGAACCTTATCTTAACCCAAAAATGTACCTCCTCTTAGCCTTTTTACGTTAAGACGTCCCTTCAAAAGTTGCATTTCTGTGGTTTCTGAGAAGTGCCCAATTCAACTACTTTTTTACAATCCTAACAAACATGTTGGTATATGCTCCAAATAATTTCAATCTGCCAAATTCATAGAGATTATTTGACAAAGCCCGGCTCTTGTCCCATATAAAAGCACAGATAAAAAAGCAAGCTAATGTGAAACAAGCTTACTCCTTTTCTTTGCCACCAGTAACAATAAGCCCATCTTTGATTGTCGTGTACATAGTGAACACTGGGCCAGAATGCGCCTGCCCAACAACTCTGGTAAGACTCGTTCCCACCCATACGAAAACATCACCACTCATTGAACCTGTGAACGTTGTGTCGTTCTAAAATCAAAAAATAAAACGACGATACAAGCCAATCCCAAAAAGCTTCAGAGAAATTGCATTGTTTCGAAGATTTTATGGGTAATTTCAAAATGCGAATTTAACCTCTAGTCTGTAAAGAACTGCATAATTAATTTTATGGATATTTAAACCATGATGAGTATAAAGACACAAGATTGGGATTCTGTTTCGAACAAAAATCATTCTGTAGGGAATATCGAAAACATCATGCTAATGGTGGTATCATTTCATAGGCATGCAAAATATGCTTGGTAGAACAACAAACCTAAAAATGTCATTGTTTCAGAGAAAAGCAAAGTTTTCAAGCATTTAATTTTTGGTGGCGATTTTATGCGGGGAGGTGCTACTATTTTCACTTACTTAAAATAATAACGCTTATCTTTTGTTGATAAACATTACCATTCCAGATCTTATATCCGAAAAAAGAGCAAGCTGAACCAAGCTATAAATCTATCATTCGATTG
>NW_027018682.1:8173607-8406994 GCF_013076305.1 Rhopilema esculentum | reverse complement strand
TTCTAACCTTCAAAAACTAGAAAATGAAAAGAGCAACAATATACTCAGAAGACAGATGTTTGTTAACATCATTTAGGCTAAACTGAAATATTATCTATCATAAGATGTACTAATACAATTGTTTTGTGTTTTTCCACTATCTAAGCTATGGTCTATGGAGCTGATATTGGAAACCACTGCCTTTTAAATTTGAGTATCCTCTACTTCAAAGGTTTTCATAAATTAGAAAATGTAAAATTTATAGGATGAAATTATAGAACAACAGCAATGCTATAATTCTAAGCGATTTATTTCAGAAACAAGTGCATATAACCCCTTGGGAAACTAAAAGTCAGTATTACTTCCTCTTGGAAGAAAAGAATGTCAGAAAATAGAGATAATATGCTTTCTTTTATAAGATTTTAACATTGATGTTAAAATCTTGTAGTAGAAAGTATTGACACTTGAGGAAACTTAATTCTTTATATGCCCTAAACAATATGACACACCCATGCCCTGCCCATATCTCAAAACTCCACAATCCCCCCTGGGTGCAGAGACATATAGAAAAACATCTATGTTATGCACTTGTCATACTCTACAGACTGGCCAATCGCATGAGCAGCTCTTCTTTCACAACTTCTTTCTTCTAAATTTTTATCATAAAATCCGTGTTTAAACAAGAATATCTCTTTAGGTACCTTGTCAATATGTTGCTAAAGGAAATGAAATTGAATTCATATCGGAACGAACCGTTGTTCCATGTTTCATGCATGATACAACAACGTGAACGTCCATACATGTAAACGAATAAGACACTTTTTCAAGGAATTAATACTGTTCTCTGAATTTACTCACCTGAAAGGCAACAATTCGACAATTTTCTTATATCCGAATCGTTTTCAAAGTGATCAGACTGTGATCAGTTAGTTAGTTGATCAGCTACATTTTTGAATTGCCTCGATTTCATTTTTTTCGATCCATATGATGTGGTTGTGTTGAGTTTTATTACTTTTTTCTATGCTCAGGAGGGGCGGATTTAAGCAACAATGATTGGGGGCTGTTAGACACTCATTTTGATGCCACATCCTTCAGTTCACTGGTAAGTGATGGAAATGCCCATTTTTAAAACTTAGTTTTAACTTTAAGGTAAAGACGATAAGAAGCAGTGACGTAGGAAGGGTTGGCAAAAAGGAATTTTTTTTTGCTGACCAGACCCCTAAGAATTTGGGAAAACACCCATTTGGTAAATGCATTTGGAAAAGCTATGGCATTTTTACGTGGCTGAACCTATTCTGCAACTGTCTATTTCCTTCACAATTCTTCTATGTGGTTTAAATATAACGCAATCATTTTGAATGGATGGCAGGGCCTTTTTGTACTGTTAACAATACGCGGGTTGACAGCAAAGAAACAACTTGTAATGGCCTGTTCAATCTGATTAAAGATCAAGATTAAAGATTCAAAGGATTGCGTTGCTACCACCCAAAAAGTTCCGTTATCTTACGTGCCAGTGTGATTCTAGCTACGTAGGATGCACCACCCAAAGATAGAAGGATAATAAAACAGCATGTCCCTTCCAGCATTAGAAATAAAACTTCCCCCAAAGAGAACAGCCTCCTCCGTCTTTCAGATCAAAAACAACTAGTAAAACATGTGATTCCGCTATCGGGCAGCTTTTACCCAGATTGGCGACATGTTTCGGATTATGGGCAAAGCCCGATCGCCGTTCCATCTAGCAGTTTTGGAATCTATATACACTAAAAAAACACGAAAAAATCGCTTTTGAGTAGACAGAAGGAGTTCGTTTTCACCTGAGGTAACATCTTCAATAGGCAAGCGGCACTGATTGGGCAACCTTAACTGTCACGTGCTCGCGTTTCTGATTGGCCTTTTTCGATCCACAACTGGGTATGTATTTCCTATCGTTGAGTTTTTGGTCTATGTTCTGACGTTTCATACCCTGAAGAGTGTCAGATGAAAAGCTGCAGTAAACTCAAATGTTTGCTTTTTTCAAAGCCATTCTAAATTATAAGAGCTTAAACAGCCAAATCTAAACGAAGATTCTGCAATTACTCAAATTGCGACCAGTGTTGAGCAGAGAAGGGTCAGGGGGGTCACTGACCCAGGGGCCCATGACTTTAGGGCCCCATAGATAATAACTTTGTAAGCAGTGCAGTTGATAAACAATTAATAATTAGCAATTCAGTGTCTCCATTATCAATAATAGAAAAATTAATAGGAAAAACCTTTAAATAAAATAAGGTAGAAGCAGCAACAGTATTAATACCCCCATTATGTTTGTCAAACAGAGCTAGTAGCTTTAGGTAATTTTCTAGTTAGTTAACAAAACAATTTCCAAGTCTTTGCATCTGTAAAAGGGTCAATTATGGGGCTTTAGTAAAGTTTTTTCGGAAATTTAAGTTGCTTTGGACAATTTGAACGACATTTCAGCTGATGCAACACTAGCAGGCAAAGTCAGAAACAACCTTAATGCAATGAAAATATTGGAAAATAAACGTTGCAAATTCAAAGGCTAAAGCTTGCTCAACAGCTGCATTGGTTGATGCTCCTTAGAAAAAGTGACTACCCGGTGATGTTAGGAGATATGCCATCCTTTTTTGCTAGGTCATCTTCCTTCAACCTTGTGTATAATCAAAGAATACTGAACCCCTCCCATATCTCGCCAATTGACATGAATCGCCTAATTATCTTAGCAATAACATCAATAATAATAATTCCGACATTAAAGAATTGCATATTTTATAGCTAAGAAATATGCAATTCTGACGATAGTGTACCAGTCATACTTTAACTATATTGAAAAGACTAGAGAAGTAATAGCCATCATCGCAATTTCAGCAACCAAAGTAGCCGCAATTTTAGCAACAGCCGTCTGAAAAAGTTTCCCCAGACCTCTTTAAAGGGTCGCTTCCGGTGTGCCTTGCTTTTTTCTTTTGTTTTGACCCAGGGCCTACAAATCCTCTCCGCGGCCCTGACTACGACTGCCAGTATTCGTATGCAAAACGTACTAAAAATAAATAACTTCACTACACGTAACAAAGGTCCACAAAATTCAATGATATCAAGTCAAAATACGGTTCAATTATTATTAAAACGACCATTAGTATATTGAAAAAAGTTCCCGTGTGCATTGCTATGAGTGCTCAGCTGCATTTCCAAACGAAAACGCTGAAAAGAAAAAGAAAAAGCTAGTAGTAAGTGAGCAATGATATAATAACCTTACATGCATACAGAAACAGTTCAACCAAAAATAGGCCTTTCAAAGTAACCTGCATCACACTGCTCATTAAAATTTAAAAAAAATGTAAAAGCAGATTCTGGACAAGGGCAAGTTTTTACAACAGAATAAATGCGTTCGGAATATTCTTGTAACTTATCATATGTCATCAATGTCCAGTTTTCTAATGCGTAATGATAAAGGAGAGATTTTAGATCGTGATAAGAAAAAGGATTATACGCCTTGGTGTAACTATACGCTTTTGTGTTGAGAAATAAAAATTTGAAGGAGCCTCGGCGAACTCCGACTTGAGTTCTTCGAGACTCCTCTTCGCATCGGGGTCACTGTGCTAGCACAGGTTAATTCATGGCTCCTTATTGGCTGTCTCTACCCGCTGCTTCAAAGAAAAACAAAGGATTTTGCAATAGCATTTATAAATAGCGCCAACGTCGCAGCGAATAGAGACAGCCAATCAGGAGCTATTTCTTATTAGAATGAATTAACCTGTGCTAGCACAGTGTGCCTCGATGCGAAGAGGAGGCGAGAGAGAACAGGACGGTTGTATATTGCAAATCCGATTTTCACGCTGAAACCTGATGATCGCATTAAGTTGCCTGATGAACAGTTTCCTGATGAACAGTCGCTTGATGATAACAGTAAGCATGAAACTAGGAGTCGCAAATTAGAACCGTGTTGCTCTTTACACCAAAGCGTGGACAGCTCTTGCTATACGCCATCTTGCCCAGATGACAGACCGGTTTGTTGCTTATATTTATATGCAAAATCACATTACTTATTCACCCGATAGACTACATATATACTTATAGAGCGTTTGATATTCAACAAAAAATGTTTCAGGGCTGCTAGCTGAATTTTTTTTGCTTCTAGAGATAGGGGGTTCTAATCCAAGATATGCGCACGTCAGATAAAAAGGGTATGAACACTGGGTGGCAAATTGCTCGAAAAAAAAACTGGTATCTACTTGATTTTCAAACAAGAAAAACTTAGGTTCAATACAAAAAAGCAGCCCGTTCAAATGGTTCTCTTTTTGTAAAAAACAAATGGCAAACAAGAACATCAGTAGCAACAGAAAAAGATGACAATTCAATAGATTCAATCTAAACATACATTTTGCCTTCGATAAAATATCTGAAAAGTGACAAAATGCCTCTTGACTAAAATGATAATCAAAGATTAGAAAAATGAAGGACTTACCAGCAATCATCACCGCCAGTGCTGTACAAATATTTGTCATCGTGAGAAAAGCGGACTTTAGTCACGTGAGCTGAATGCCCAACGAACTTTTTCCCTTTCATCTAGAGAAGAAGATTGGTTTCAAAACTACCCCAAGAAGCAACTTAGCGAAAAAATTAAGGGAAACAATGGCACTAGTTGTACAAAAAACCTGGTTGTTTAAAGTCCCACAGCAATTCAGACCACCCCAGGGTTTGAATTCGCTTGAAGCTTAACATTTTTAAATAGCAGCGAAGCCATATTTTTAAGCATTATGAAAATGCTGTGGCGTAAACCATTAATCTGAGAAAGCTGCAGTACCCCTGAATGACAGAGCTGACAAAATGCATGGCAAAAGATGCTGTGATCAAATCATGTGAAAAAAAATCAAATGGCGCTTGGATTGGAGGTAGAAGCATTTAAGTGGATTTACACAGCATATTGAAAAAAGGAATATTTTGTAAGTTTAAAGTTCATTGTCTTCCTCAGATTTCTGCAGCATGGATGGTGCATCGGTGGTCGTTGAGTTTTCATATGGTACACTTGTTAAGATACAAATTATAATTCAAACGTTTTTATCATGAAACGCATACCGATTTGTCGAAGCAAGGGAAGCTGTAGAGCTTGACATAACCATAGTCATCTCCAGTTGCCAATGTTGATCCATGGTGGGAAAGATCAGTGCAGTTTATATCCCCTTTATCCGCATTTTTGGGCCAAATTCCAAGAACTTCTTTACCGAGCATACTAAAATGGAACATGGACATAATATTTCTTATGATTAAAGTGTTTTATTGAATATGAATCGAAAACAAGAAGCAGCCATCCAATTTTGTCCTTCATATATCTGTATATGAATCACTAGAGATATTGAGTGAGTGGTTAGTAACCAAGTATGTAAGTAAGTAAGTAAGTAAGTAAGTAAGTAAGTAAGTAAGTAAGTAAGTAAGTAAGTAAGTAAGTAAGTAAGTAAGTAAGTAAGTAAGAAAGTAAGTAAGTAAGTAAGTAAGTAAGTAGGTAAGTAAGTAAGTAAGTAAGTAAGTAAGTAAGTAAGTAAGTAAGTAAGTAAGTAAGTAAGTAAGTAAGTAAGTAAGTAAGTAAGTAATTAAGTCAGTTTACTTGGTTAGTTGGTTAGTTGGTTAGTTGGTTAGTTGGTTAGTTGGTTAGTTGGTTAGTTGGTTTATTTGGTTGGTTGGTTAGTTAGTTAGTTAGTTAGTTAGTTAGTTAGTTAGTTGGCTAGTTTATTTCCTTGTTTATTTGTTCGTTCGTTTGTTCATTCGTTAGTTACGTTAATTGGTTAGTTACATAGTCAATGTTTGTGCATTGTAGACAGCTAAGTAAAAAAACAGTATCTCACTCTTTCTCTTCAAGCAAATTTTGCTATTTTTCAGAGCCATTTTCAAACTTTGTACCACCAAAAAATTATTTATTAAAATTTAGAACTAAAGTAGCTTCCAGCACTAATGGCGCAGCGTAGTTGCACAGAGCTGAACAACTACTACATTAAACTACTAAAGATATAAGTATAGAATCGTTGAGCTTTCAAGCAATGTTACCAGGGGGTCTCCTACCAACCTTGTCCATGTCGCCCACGTGATAGAGTCTATTTTATCTTGAGCTGTTACATGCTGACCGCCAGGAACGGAGAAAACGAGCCTCTCGTACGCACCAGTTGAAACCTAGAAAAAGATACAATATCCTAAGATAGCAATAAAATCGGCATTGTCATCACAATTCCAGCAGGCCTCCCCTTTTTACATATTTTTTGTTTCTGTTTGAGATTTTTGTAAGCAACGTTATTGATGGAAGCATTTGGTAGTGTTTGGAATTAATCTGGCCAACCTCTTCATGGTCCAATCAAGGGCGTTGAAAAATGTCATCCTTTCCGATTATTGAATAATAAAATTGGGGCAGGGCAACGTATGCAGGGCAGCGATAGTCTGATTTTTATTAAAGTTGAAGTTTTATTTCTATGAAAATAATGGAAGGAAAAATTTTGGAAATTGCATCTAAGACAAAAAATGTGTTTGGGTGTCGTGTATTCAATAAATTGAGTTAAAATTGAATTCAGATACCTGTATGTATTTCCCATCAGCAGAAAAGTCCATTTGAATAACAAAACTTGGAATTCCCTTGCAATAACCAATTCTTGCCAGTGCTCCACCAGGTTTACTGTTGTAAAAGTCAACAGTTTTATCATCAGATCCAACAGCAAGTATTTCACCATCTGGACTAAACCTGCATTCAAACAAAGAAGAGTAAGAAAAAAGAAAACGAAAACGACGAAAATTTAGCACAGTACAGGAAATTGTGTCAATTCCAATAAATATAATTCATTAGTCCAATGGCAAACTATTTCACATAACAATGTCTGCGAATCTACAAATTAGCCATTTCGCGAGTTATTGATCAAAGGCTTTCACTTTCGGCAACAGAATACCTTATTTAAAAGCAGAAAAACTGCCAATTGATTATCCTTGACTTTGTCAACCTTTTTGTCGATGAACGGGCTTTGGACCCTAGAGATAGAGCAGTTTTTTTCGATGCAGACATCTGCAAGAATTATAAAGGCCATACACATTCCAATGGTATTGAAATACCTCAAGTCGTGAATTGCTTGATTTCTGTCACGCTTTTTACCGAGAACTTGCAAGGATGTAGCACTGAGTATGGAGAATTCTCCATTCTTCATACCAATGGCGATTTTGTCACCTTCAGGAGAATATGTCACAGATCGTATTGCTCCACCCAAAGATGCCTTTTTTACCATGGTCTGGAATAAAATGAACTTTCGTCACTAAAAAAATATTTCAAAAAGGATAAAAGAGATTAATTATGAGAAGGGCAGTCTATTAAAGGCAATCGAAATAATATTTGCCTCTGATAAAACAATACTTTGAGGAAACCGTGCATGGTTTGATTGAAACTTTATAAAAAAATTAAACGAAAAAGATGTTAAGTACACTTTTCAAGTTATATCATGCCAAAATTGCAGTTTAACTGTATTTTCGCAAATGGTTGCTTTCTCCTTAGGATTCCCGCTTTTTGCTACAATTGTACTGCTTACTTGATAAATAGCTTCATTCTAAAGAGAAAAATGCTTGTTTAGGAGGTAAAAGCAATGTTTCATTTCTAATACCACCTTTGTAGAGGCATCCCATAATCGAACAGTCCCATCATCGCTGCCTGTGACAAAAACATCCTTCACAGGGTGTGATGCCAAACCCCATATTTCTCCTTCACAGTGTCCATGCAGTAACACCTAGTTACGACAAAATATATTGTCACTACTAAAACTTCATAAAAAGAATTGATCATGAAACACTTGTAGTCGTTGATTTTTATCAAATATAAGAGCACATTAAACATCTGATCAATAAAAGAAAGGCGAAGTAATTCTTGGCATAAAGCTCAAAATGATAGCTAATGTAAATGAGTCTTTCTTTGAAAATAACTATTTTGAAAACAATTACCTGTGGTGCTGCTGACTTTTCATTGATCTCAAAAACTTCGCTGTCCTGTGTTCCAACTAATAATGCACCCTGCAGCAAAGGAAATTTGAAAGCTTGGGCTACACGATAAATAATTGGACTAAATTTGTACTACTTTCACCTAGCAAGATAAACATATATCCTGGTATTCAGAAATATATTGTTGATAAAGTTTGGCTTGAGTAGCACTATTGTTCAAGATTGCCTTCGTGAAAGCCAAAGATGCAAAATAAAACACCACAAAAATTAATTACAAAATACATCTCTCAGTATTAGGCTAATAATGGCAAATTAACCCCACCTTAGCACCTCCTCTACAAACAGCTCTTGGTATGGGTTGCTTGGAGCCAGGTCCAAGATTGAAGACACGACATCTCTTCATTTCTTGGTCCCAGATTTTAACAGGACCACATTCTTTAGAAGCAGCTGGTCTAAAACCAAATGAAATATGTTATACCAAAGCTAACTTACTGGTATTGATGAATATCTTCTCAAATCAGATCACATCAGGTTAATCGCGTCAACACTAGCATAAGATAAGAACCTTATCTTAACCCAAAAATGTACCTCCTCTTAGCCTTTTTACGTTAAGACGTCCCTTCAAAAGTTGCATTTCTGTGGTTTCTGAGAAGTGCCCAATTCAACTACTTTTTTACAATCCTAACAAACATGTTGGTATATGCTCCAAATAATTTCAATCTGCCAAATTCATAGAGATTATTTGACAAAGCCCGGCTCTTGTCCCATATAAAAGCACAGATAAAAAAGCAAGCTAATGTGAAACAAGCTTACTCCTTTTCTTTGCCACCAGTAACAATAAGCCCATCTTTGATTGTCGTGTACATAGTGAACACTGGGCCAGAATGCGCCTGCCCAACAACTCTGGTAAGACTCGTTCCCACCCATACGAAAACATCACCACTCATTGAACCTGTGAACGTTGTGTCGTTCTAAAATCAAAAAATAAAACGACGATACAAGCCAATCCCAAAAAGCTTCAGAGAAATTGCATTGTTTCGAAGATTTTATGGGTAATTTCAAAATGCGAATTTAACCTCTAGTCTGTAAAGAACTGCATAATTAATTTTATGGATATTTAAACCATGATGAGTATAAAGACACAAGATTGGGATTCTGTTTCGAA
This sequence comes from Rhopilema esculentum, assembly GCF_013076305.1. The sequence continues at coordinate 8,397,906 of NW_027018682.1, read as the reverse complement.
CAAAAATCATTCTGTAGGGAATATCGAAAACATCATGCTAATGGTGGTATCATTTCATAGGCATGCAAAATATGCTTGGTAGAACAACAAACCTAAAAATGTCATTGTTTCAGAGAAAAGCAAAGTTTTCAAGCATTTAATTTTTGGTGGCGATTTTATGCGGGGAGGTGCTACTATTTTCACTTACTTAAAATAATAACGCTTATCTTTTGTTGATAAACATTACCATTCCAGATCTTATATCCGAAAAAAGAGCAAGCTGAACCAAGCTATAAATCTATCATTCGATTGAACAAAACCGAAATTTGCTTTAGATTTTCCACGCCTTAAGAACAAATGAATTGACTTACGGATCCAAAAGCAACAGATAACATTGTCTGCATTTTGACATCTTGATCGGGTAGGGCTACAACACCTTTCTTCCCTACTAAACATCCACCAGCAACGGTCCAGAACATGACGTGTTTTACACCACAAGTTACGAACGCTATGTCAGAATCAGGACGGAATTCACCAACAAAGATTCGATGCGAATGACCGACAGATGAAGCAACTTTGCTACCTGAAAAATAAAAATACACGTTCTTTATTGTGTTTTATTGGATTTCATAACTTATTCCAAACCCTAGAATTCGTGTCCACTTTTTTTGCTCTTCGTCAACTTAGAGTTCTTAGCCGCAAAGAGATTTTAGTGAGTAAAGTGACATAAGACGATAAATTGCCTTTCTTCTATCTTATTTCAGTTGGAGAGATCCTTCATATGAGCCCAGAAACCGAACAATACTTTGAGTAAATCTGAATCCTTGGTTTGTTGATGAAGATCACAATTGTTAATGGTAGCTACATATATCAGCCTGTGAAGAAATAATGACGTCATCAACGCATGCAATGCTCCCAAACTCAAAATCAAGGTGAATACCAAATAATTATTTATGAATTTTTATTCTAGTCAGCCAAAACTAGCCGGGTATGTGCTAAGTGAGACAAAAAAGCAAAACTTGTACTAAAGGAAGGAGACTGTCATCAAACTCCCATATTATTCAAATATCATAGACATAAAATCAGTTAATCAATTAATCGAAACGCAACAATCGATCAATCAGTCTAAAAATATTCATTGCTAAGTATGGATCAATCAATCGTTCCACAATGATCTATTTACCTTCTGCCCATTTCCACACAGCAATAGAATGTTCGTTGTCCAGTCCGACTGTTAAAAGGTACCTTCCACTGGAACTAAAGTGGACAGAGCATACACCTTTTGTGTGGAAGCCCTGGACAATAGACAGTGTTTCCATATTTCCTGCGTTCCACACGTGCACTGCGGGGCTGTTACCAATCTGGCCAGAAGCGACAACATTCTGAAAGATCAACAAAAGAAAGGTACTCTATCGCAGTGTAAAAAATGTAGATAGGCCATTGTGTAACATATTATTTTATATTTACCGGCATTATGATCTCTCATCAGCTAACGACTTTCATTACGATCTCACACTTGCTTAAATTCTGGTCTCAACAAAACAGAGAAGGTTTTTCATGCTTTATTTCTAGCACAGTCCCATTTTTTCTTTGACAATGAAAAATTTCCCTCATCGTTAACAAGTTTACCATCACTATTGTCATTATTGTCGTTTTGCTCAAACAGTGAATTGCTGGTGGATTTAATTCTTTTCTCAGATTCTACATCGTATTTTTGGACGTTTCTCAGTGCATTATACTGAACAAATTCAAAACTGAATCGAATCCTGATTGTTAACGTTAGCCATCAAAGCAATGCCAAGCAGTCAAATATATCAGTGATGCTCACTGCAGACACCAAAAAGATTTCAACATTCTTGCTGGGCCGTAAATTTACTAATTGTAATTTGCAACTTTCTGAAAAGTACATTTTATACTTTTAATTTAGATCTGATAACGAAATAAATGGGACTTTTTAGGTATCTTTTGTAGAGATGAACGCCCCCTTTTTAAGAATTTTCATGCTTTGAAAGAGGTAAAAATTTGGATTAAAATGGATTATTCGGAGTATTTGATCACACTTAAATGTCATCAAATAAGCCCTGGCTTTGAGAAATAGGTAGCCAAGGTCATTTAATTTGAACTGACAAATAATTATTAATGACAAACAAATTCATGATGATTAAAATGGCATAAAATGGCGATGCTTTCGTTAAACCATAAAACGCCTAGATTAACATCATCCATTCGACAAATGATCTGACAGATTTCAAGGATTAGTCGACAAAAATTGAAGGTAACCGCGAAGATCTAAAGCTCTCAAACCCGGGATCTGGAAAGAAGTCCAGATGATACCTGGGGATACAAAATAAACTGCAAAGGGTTAATTCAACAGTCAAAGAATAAAATAATGCAAAAACCTTGAATTTAGGATTCTGATTGACAGTTAAACAAATGATGTCATCTGTGTGCTCTGTATAAAACTTCTGATTGTTTGTTGAAGAGTTGTAAACAATACCAACGCCTGCTGCATGATAGGCAATATCACCTTCGGAAAGGTAATGCAAGTTATTTCGCGAATCGAATCCTCGATAGCCGTACACGAATTCCAACTTCAAGTCCTATGTACAAAAACAAAGTAAATGTTGCGTGGGAGTTTAAAAAAACAAAGTAAATGTTGCGTGGGAGTTTGAAACTACACAAGTAACAACAGGAAGTATAGTGCTCTTCTTTAGTAAGGAATCAAAATAACGAAAAGCAAAGGAGAAAATATCAGATGTTGGCTTTTCTCCTGGGTAACAAAACTTTTACAAATTTACATACCGGGATGCATTGCCATTTCCTATCAAAGCACCTTATATTTTGAGAAGGGGGGGGGGGGATGTGATAGGAAAGTGTGGAGTAATGACCCGCCAAAAGGCAGTATACAAAAATATTTGAGTGGTGAAAGGTGATTACAACTATTCATACCTGTACATCAGTGTGTTTCTTCTTTTTGCCTTCTGGAGAGGCAGCCTCCTTTCGCTGAACCCGATGGCGGGAGGAAGCCCGACTCACTGCGGGTCTAAGAGAAAATCAAAGTAACGGTTTAAAATCACTTTTTCAAATTGCAATATTAAAGCTATTATAAAGAATCGCAGAAAAGCTACTGTAATGCACGAAAACGTTTGTTGAACGGGATAGGATGTGTCAACCAGAGTCATAATTTACATACTCAAGTGAATTTTGATAAATAATAACGTCATAGTCCTTACACAGTGTTTCGTTTGTGCCATATTCCTTAGGGTTGGTAAACAAGTCTTAAAATGAAATAGTCACCCTTTACTTCACAAATTTTAAGGCACCCTATATACATCTAAAGTAAACATACAATGAACAAATAAGATTTTAAAAGCATCTTAAAGGTAGGCTGTATAGTAATTTTCTTCTGTCAGTCGAACTATATTATTTTGGTCTAATTTTGTATTTTTAACATCGATGCAATTTTGTAATTAATCCTTTTAGGTTGTAATATTGTAAAGTTTTGATGCGGCCCCATGAAAAGCAGCCCTGATAGGGCTGCCGTTTTAAATTAAAGTGAAAGGTAAATGAATTTAATTTCTTTTTAGTCTTGTTTCTAAAAACAGACAAAAACATTGTATGATAGGTGACAAGATCCTATTGAGTTGTGTGGGCTCTCAAATACAGCTAAAGAAACCAATATGACCATTCAAACAGCAAATGCACATACAGGGATACATTTGTACCCATAAGTTTGATATAACAGCGGTAAACTATCATCCATAACTAGATACTTGACATCGTAGATACAGACATACTTGCGACTTTCTTCAATCGATTGGTGCTGTGGTTTGGTACCAGAAGATTCTCTCAAAGACACGGTATAAATCTTTGACGAATAGTCGATCTTTTTCTCTCTCTCTACATCGCTATCGTAGCCACTCTCCTCCTCAGAATCGGTGTCATCGTCCGCAGCGTCGACCTGTCCTGTGCCTGATGTAGGGGCTGTCTCATCCAGGTTATTCCAAACCATCATAGCAAGATCAGCTCCACCAACGGTTACCAGGCAGCTGTCATCATGAGACCATCTTACGTTTGTTACGTGAGCAGAATGTGCATTGTATTTTTTAAACTTTGCAAGTTTCTCCTTGAGGTGGGATAAAAATAAAGATTGATAATTTCTAAGCTGCTGCCGATTATTTGCATGCCATTTTGAAACATTTTCTTTATCAATCTTAATACATACAATCTATACAGATTTGTACGTATCAATTCATATTAACCATATACTAGTTAAAAAAAGCTTCCATAACCTAGATTCATCAACCGCGATTATTAATACGAATAAACTTCCTAAATAGAAACTTCCTAATAGAAAGCGTTAATTGGGCGGTAAGGTCGTACTTTACAGTGTTAAAGAGAAAGCGAGTCATGCATTGTAAAAATTACATTCGTAGCCAGCATTACCTTACATGGGAAGTCAAAAATCTTGACAAAGCCAAAATCATCTGCTGTTGCAAGCAAGGTTCCATCTTTACTGCGATCAGCAGCATTAACATCGGTGACATCACTCGCCCTAGGCCATATTCCTTCACATTCAGCACCAAGAACTCCTGTCCAAGTGGACCATTCGATTTTCTCGCGTTCCGTTGCAGTGATGGTTATTCGCTTGCCACGCGGTGCTTCGTAGTACAACAGTTCTTTGGCACCGGAATTGACTTGGATCAGTTTACCTAAGTGGGAAAATCTCTATAAATTTTGAATTTTCTATATATAGCTAAAGTTTAACAAATACGATTATCTTTAGAAATGCCGGATTACAGATGACAGAATCAGGATTTATGTGGCTGGATAACAAAACCGACATCATTGCATACCTTTAATATCCCAGTCAATGTGTGTTATATAGCTCGACGCTCCTTTGCAGATACCAACTCTTTGGTTGTTTAAAACATTGTATATGTCAACGAAATTGTCATGGGATGCGACTGCCAGGTACTTGCCTTCACCTAAAAAATATATTAGCTCCTTTAGGCTCTCTGACTGGAATCAGAAAAGTTGGTCAAAAGATTAAATAAGATGTTACGCAAAACCACTAAGCCAAAACAAAACAGAGAGGATGTAAGCTTTGTTGGTTTTCTGAGTGGAATGTGGAATTTAAAGATTGATTTTGAAAAGTTAATAGAAGAATTGTACCGATATGTCACATATGTGTGACATAAGTATAGTGTCACAAGATCAAAACAAAACTAAAACACCTTTTATAGAACGTGACATACTTTATACTTGTTATTGATACTATATAAGTTATTGATAGCACCCGTCTCTGCCTTTTCAAACAACATCCCTTAAAGTTTGGAGGGTTATTTAAATGACTGTTTGTTAGGGTTGTATATGTATCAATTCAAAGACAGTGTTCAGCAGTATATTCGTAAGGGTATTGTCTTGCTGTAAAAAATATGTTCAAAAATTTGTAAACAGAATGCTCTATCAAACCGTAGGCATTTTTTGCAAATAATTGATCCCAGTGTAATTAACATACACACAAAAATCTTGTTTACCAGGTGAAAACTTGACATCTGATATTTCCTCTTTTCTGTGATGAAAACCAATCATGTCACTGAGAGAATCCGTATCAACCACTGCAAAGCTTCCTGGACACAACAAGAGGGATAAAGTACTTAGAATTGCAACAAAATAGGATTACTCCGTGCTATAAGGAGATCATGTACATTCATAATGGCTATAAATTGTTGAAAAGGGTAACTGTTTGTAGAGCAGTGTCCTTGTCCTAACTCTCGATGCGAGGAAACCACTTTCCTCATAAGCCTAGAGTTACATAGAGCTGGCAACATTTCTCAGTGTACATATAAGTTTGCTATAGAAAGATTCGGTAAGGTTTGAGGCATGGCATTTGGTTTTGCATACCAAAACCATCTTTAAAACTCATCATTATTGTATACTTAAATACTTCTTTGAGATTGGTTTAGTTAAGATTTCTTCCAAACCTGCCAAGAGCGTTTCAATACAAGCAATTGAAAAAGGCAGTTTAAACCTTCAGATTCCTTTTAGGTGAGCACATCAAGTTTACAGAAACAGGATACTTCTACGACACTCTTCCCAATAGAATTACTCACCATTTTTCATGCCCACGACTATGGCTTTGCCATTCGGTGAAAAACCGACACACCTCCCAGCAATGGGAAATTTTCTGATTTTGATCATCTTGTTGTCCGCTAGATTCCAGACCCTTAAAGTGCAGTCATCACCAACGGTTGCACAAATTGGCTCCGATGGATGCTGTGCCAATCCCCATACTTCTCCTTCTCCGTGTCCCTACGGAAATAAGAAATTCAATGAAGAAAAATGGGCCAAAGCATTTCAGCCTGTTTCCTGGCTTGAAACTCCTTCCATGTATTTCCATAAGGCTAATATTTAAAAACCTATTCGAAAAGAAAATCTTTTCGATGAGCTGGGATTAAATAAACTACAGTAAACAATGAGAACTTAGACTTTGCTGTGAATACTTTTGACTCAACCTTTGATACCCTGTGCCATAGAAAATACACTCTTGATTCAGTATTCGCATGTTTCTAACTTTCCAATAGTTTCGAAGAGTAATAAAATTAAAACCTTAGTTAGAAATAACACCTACCTGTATAAGGATTTCAACAGGACCAGCTTTGTCGATTTCCATTATCTAAAAGAAAAATGAATTCTGTTGTCTAAAGACAAGCTGAATAACACTTGGACGATTAAAGATCTTAAATTTAAAATAAACTGTGTTGATATTTCCCCTCAACAAAAGTACGTTACTTTTGTTTCCTGAAAGAACAAGTTACATGTAGTTTTGTAGCCTTATAATAAAAATTGCAAAACGAGCTAACGTGACATAAAGTCACAAAAGGAATAGTCAGTCCTTCTGTACAGACATTGTTCATCGATGGAACTTAAAGTACATTTTTGTGATGCAGATACGAAATAACTGGGTAGGATTTCGCATCCTACTACGTTTTGTACTATTTCTTCGCGAAAACTAAACTGAGCTACATACAGTTTACTGGCTACATAGATTGGAACAATTACACAAATATATACAGAATTTTCTCCAAAGTATTTTAGGGGCAAAAGCAAACAAAAAATAAAAACTCGATAGATGTCACTTTTTAAAAATCTGCATGATAAATCTGATTCAGCCTGACAGAAAAAGCTCCAGGGTTCACATTGTAGAAATGAATACAACGAAGAAAGCTTCCCTTACCTCGCTACTTCGTGTACCAACAAGAATCTTTCCATGGCCTAACGTGACAGCTCTAACAGGTGGGAAATCATCCAGCAAAACGGAGCTCTTCTCTAGATTGGCTTTTGCAATCTTGTATGTTTTCAGGCAACGGCTGAAATTCTCGTCCCATAAAGCAACAACTCCGTCTTTCCCACCTGATACAAAACCCTAAAATGGTAACAGAGGTCCTTGTCACAAGATTCGCCTTGAGTAAAGTGTAGAATTTATACATACTAAAAAGCTTCAGAATATACATAAAGTTAAATATAGAGAGCAAAGGATAATCTTCAGTTCGATTCTCTTCTGGGAGGAGATAGGTTGAAAAAAAGAAACCACGGGGTACCTTAATGACTCCTTCTGCTACATTTTCTACCATTTAATTGTTAACCTATAACTATATAAAAATACCTGTGTCTAAAGTAAAAGCGGAAATGAATTGAGCATCCCATGAATTGCATAGTAAATTATCTTTTCAAAACTGCTAGAAATAAGCAGATTTCAAATGCATTTGTCTCGTATAGGCTTTATTTGGTCTATAAAGTCTATTGAAAATCTATTAAAAAGGATTTCCAAAACTACCTTTTCAAGACAATGCAAAGAAAATACGGGTCCTTTGTGAGCTTCAACGATCTGCTTCAACACTCCGTTTTCCCACACATAAACCGAGCCATTGGAAGCTCCACTGTAGACCATCCCTGGTGTCTTTGAGAACGATGAACAAAGCATAGTCTCCACTTTTCCCTCTTTGCCAAAAGTCCCCCTTTTAGATGTAAATCCACCTCCAGTTTGAGTCCAGAATTTGATATGCTTCATTCCAACAGTCACCAACTGATCTGTGTTGATTGGATCCCATCTTATTTCAAATATTTTGTCTTTATGTCCCCTAGAAAAAATGAAGGCATATCATTAATAAACATTTTAACCTACCAATACATCGAACTACACATAAATTATTTCGGTCACGTCAAGACTTTTTGCAGACTCTTCAAAGGTTTCGATGCCAGGTCAGTCAAACACAATGTCCTCACAAGCTGCTACAGCTAATTGAAATCTACATACCTGGTTGTCGCGAGCTTCTCGCCCTTGCGCCAGTCCCATACCACAACACAGTGATTGTCGTCCAAGCCCACGCTCGCAAGTCTTTTACCGTCGGCTGCATGAAGATAAAGGACTTGAGTCATTTTTGCAATGTCTACATATTGGCTAATAGGAAGACAAAGTTCCGAGAGAGAAAAATAGACGAAGCTTACTTAACTTGTATCTTTTCTTAAATGCAAGATGTCCTGTCATACCACAATATTGCTTAATACCGTTTTATAATACCCTACAGTCCAGTGAATCCTTTAAATGTGTAGCTTCAGTGACATAAAAATCTGCAAAATTCTGAACATAGATTTGAAAGTTGAAGCACACTGCAGAACCTCAGCAACAGTAGATATGCTTTTGATCACACACACAAAATTAAAACTTTTTACGGGTAATATATATTTAATAATTTGGCGTAAAAAATCTAATTACCTGAAAAATCAACAGCACAAACACCACGCTCGTGCTGTCCTTTTAAAATCGATAGAACCTCGCACTTTTCAGCATCCCAGATATGGACAGTCGCATCACGGCCTACCTACAAATTATAAAATTAAAAATCTTGCAACATCTTCTCAATTCATGGCCTAGTTTTGGAGACAAAAACAAGACAGAAATTGCCACTAAGGTAACTAAAATTCAGCGGAAAACAGTTAGCATAAATTTTATTCTTAACCCAGAACGGTTTCCTAAAAGCTATTCAGCTGAACTGGACCTTGTTCACTAGAACATGTGCCTACAAGAAATCGTCCAAGTTCCCTTAAAGCAACCTTGAAAGCAACGTTAGCGTGACTGGATGTTGACGTAAAAACACATAACGGTATCGGTAAGGGCATTACAGAGGGCAAGGGCGGTTACCAAACTGAGAGCTCCAAACATTAATGCAAGGTCTTCTAAGGTAAGGTCTTCAGCTGAAGTAAAAGTTGAATTGCTAGATCTTATAAACCTTGATCATATAAAATATCAAATAACCTATTAGGAATCCCAGATGACAACTAAGAATCTTTGGAATGCAACAGCTGATCTGAGGTTATCGAAAATAACTCTGAATGACTGAAAAATGACTGAAATGTTTCTCTTTTAGAGGTGCTAAGTCTAGAAATGGGATTTTACCTGTGTGGCAACTTCTTGTTTAATTGTCAACAGGTGCTTGCCTTTTGATACCTTTTCCCCATATATTCATTTTAAAAACTTATTCTATATCACAAATGTTTTTCATTGTATGTATCTATGAGTTGTATTTAGTTTAACTTAGTTTGCTATGATATCATAAAGCTTTAATAATGGATGGCTCTTTTAAAATCGACATCGTTCCCCTTCTGAAACAGATGACTTGAATTACCTGTCCAGTGGCAATGATGTCCTTCATTGGGTGAATAGCAAGGCACAGAATATCGTCATCATGACCCAAATAGAACCTTTGTGAATGCGTTTGTTTGTTGTAAACAACCCCAACAGCAGCTATGTGGTATACGATTTCACCCGACTGCATGTAGAAAATGTTGTTACGACAATCGTAGCCACGGTACCTGACAAAACCAGAAAGTACAAAAAAATTAACGGGTCATTCCGTGTCAAATCATCCAGAAATTCTTAACTCTGTAACCATGATGTTTTCCGAATGCATTCATTTTAACAGAAATTCAAATTTCGCTTCGATATCTAAATTCCTTCAAAAGTTATAGCTGTTTTGAATTTTGGGCGTTTCCTGTGAAATATCTGCTTTGGCTGTAACTATGAAAATTGGTATTCCGACTAAAGAGATAGTGCAGGTTTCAATGCGTGCTTTATAGTTTAGTTGCATTTCAGCGCTTTATATCATAATTTTTGCTTTAATATATTGCACCTGAATTTATGGACTGTCTATATACAAAAATTCAGCACGCTCTCAGATGGATTGAAAATGTTGCATGCTAACGATATGGGGCAGTTGTGTCCCATTTTCCCGCGCTTATGACTTTTACTATATCAATGGGCTTCACCTTTTCTACTTGTCACAATGGGTTTATCAACAAAAGCAATATCATTGCACAAATAAAAGCCTTGATTTCAAGCGTATAATATCATTCCCACGGCACTGAGACCCCAATTCCTCAAATGAGCAAATAACTAAGGCACACTTTAACCAAGAGGTATCAAACTGAATACAATGTAATTAAAATATCGAGTTTCACAGACTACTGCGATCGTAATTTTAGAACGCTAAACACGTTAGACTAATTATATCATAGATTATTCTCATATTTATCAATAGGGAACATTATAACACACATGCTATATATTTACCCATGCACAAAGCTAAGTTGGACACCCTTCGAAGGTGACTTCCCACGTGCCTTTTTGGCGGAAACTTTCGTGTCACTTTTCTCAGCATCCTTCAGCTTTCGTTGGATCTTTGGAAGGTCTTCTTTGTAAATTGTTCTGCCATAGTCTTTGGTTAATTCCTAGAATGCAAAGTGAAAAAAGTTAAAGTTTATACGTTTGGCTATACTGACAAGCTAGCCTTCAGATAGAAAATAGTCACATGAAAAATAGCCAAAGATTCATGACACACCTGAAACTATTTGCACACCCACATCAGTGTTCGAACATGGCCTTTAGACATGTGTTATTGAAGCTAATATACACATATAGAATTACATTTCAACATGCTTTCTTGATAATTTTCTAAAAAACTCAAAAGGATAATAGACACATTTAAAAAGGACACAAAAATCCACACAAATACTGATCTAAATAACATTTTTTAAGACCCAAGTTGCCACAATTCTCGGCTACTTTCGAAAGATTGCTGTAAATAAACAGCTTTAAGAAGGGCTTTGCTCAAAAAATATTATAAAAGACCATTTTGCTTCTTGGCTGTATAAAAAATCATTTTCGTGTCTCACTTCTCTTGTAAAATTATAATTTCAGACAAGATTATAATACAATGCTTGTTTCCAAAATATCTAAAATATAGATTATAATACAATCCTTGTTTCTATATCATCTTTTCGATCCATATTATCTTCTATTTCGGAAAAATCCTTTTAAAATAAGTCTCTGAATTTGCGCCCGTTATTTGTTTTCAAACATTACCGTAAATAACACACTGCCGCAATACACTCGATCTTGTTTAAATATTTTACAGGTACCCAGCGAAGTCGGTTCTCTTTTTATTCGACATTTAAAATGTAAATAGTTGTAGGCGTTCTTTGTCTGCCGCTAGAACTATACGCTAAAAACAATCAATCAAAGTTTACCTAACATAGTTGCTTCATTTAATGAAATTTTTATAGTTTACACGAATGATTGGTCTCGATATATTTTGGATTATGATACCAACTGCGATCTTTGAAATCAGCAAAATAGAATCTTAAGAAAACCGGTACCTACAATCTAAACATAACTGTTGAGAAAAACGCTTATACACAAACGCTTATACACAAACGCTTATACACAAAGTCTTGACCCATTCAAAGTCTTAACCAACTTTAACCCATCTGAATCGAATCAATCTATATGTCTATTTAATAGCAGAAATATCCACATTGAACAGGGGAATGGGTGAAAAATCTAAACAACATCTGCCAAGGATATTGCTTAAAAAGATCTAAATTCTACAAAGCAAATGAACACTACTTCTAAATTTTACTGACTCTTACAATTTGTTATGAACAAAAAAACTCTACAAGATTAAATGGCTACAAACAATTTCGAGTACAGCAAATAGCACATCTGACCTGCTCAATATCACTGTCAACAGGGTCCACATCAGACAAATCAGAATCGCTTGCTTCATCGTATGAATCGCCAAGATCAGCGACTGTGCTTGCCACATCACTTGCAGCAGAATCAATGCCACCCTCGGGTATGAATCTCCACTGGAAAACGGCATGATCTGCACCACCTGTGCTGATCACGTATGTACCATCACACGAGAACCGAACGTTCGTTACGTGAGCAGAATGTCCAACATACTTTCGAAATTTTCCTCCTGTAACAAAATATTTTCACATGCGATACTCTTATATATATATATTCAACCTTGCAGAATTATCTATGGGGCCTATGAAGCACAATAACGCTCCTTGTAGGACAACATTCAAAGGTGCTACTTGCACCTTCCCTAAAAAAAATTCTTATTAGGCCTATACTATGACTTTCAAAGAACTATTGTTTCCTCATAAAACTTCGAAAGGAAGTTCCAGATTCTCTTATAGGTAAAACACTTAGTACATTTAAGACTAAAGCTAAACCTTGTCAACTAACAGAAGTATTTTTCAGCGAAACTTTAAGCTTGGACTTTCCAAAAATCTCCCGCCATCTGTTCACATACATTGTATTGAGGTTATAAAAAGCTTAGGTGTTGCAAAAAATATGTCTAAATCAAAGTACCTTTCTTGATGCAAGGAAATCGTACCAGCTTAACTTGTCCAAAATCATCTCCTGTAACTATAACCCCGTTTTGAAAATTAGCCTCCGCAGCATTCACATCTGTTGTGTCAGTAAATTTCTCCCAAATTCCATTCACCTCATCGCCTAGAACGCATGTCCAAGTTGACCAGTGAATCGAATCAAGCTCCTCCTTTTTCGTCACCCTTTTACCCACTAAAGAAACAGATGCACTTATTACTAAATTTCTGCTCATTAAACGAAAAGCACTATTTAACGCAAGGCCGTCAGAAGCGGGGCGGTGGGCTGGGGGCATTAAGCACCCCATTAATTGTCAAACTGTAGTATATTTCCTTTATAATGATGAAGTGAATAGGAAGCAATACTATAGGCAGCCCCCCCCCCCAGTATGAATTTCGTTAAATGAAATTGCATAAACCAAAACAAAACTACAGGGCTACATTTTTTTCGAAATTAGATATTCTGTGTCAGAGGCACCAGTCTGAAGATATTGAGCAAAATGCAGAAGTGCAAATTGACTTTTGATCGGTATGCAAAGAAATAGTGCCGACGTTGCTTGCAGGGCAGTTAAGTATAAGTTAGTTTCCTGCGTAACATTAAATGACTTTTTTCAAAACGATTAATAAAATGAATGCCTTTAGTTTAGTCTTAAAATTGGCAATCAATAAATATACCAGGCATTCGGTAAAACAGTCGTTCGGCTGCCCCTGAATTTGTTTGAATGTATTTGCTGTCATCTGAGAAATCTAAATGAGTGATGTAACTAGAGCTTCCTTTACAGTTGCCAACTCTTTTGTACCGTTCGTTTACGGCATAAATGTCAACAAAGTTATCATTTGAGCCAACAGCCAAAAGCGAACCATCTGGGGAATATTTCATTTCATGAAGCACCTCCTTTCTGTCTTTGATGTGATACAATTCTGTTAAATCTCTGCAAAGAGACATCAAGTTTTATTCTTGTCTAATCTAATTTAAAAAATCTTAATCTCTTTATATAAATTACCATTGAATAAGAACCAGACAGTCGTAGACGTACGGAAGAAAAAAGGCCTTACTGTTTTACTGTTTACTAACTTTTCGATTGTGCGTCACGGCTATACTTGTACAGTTTTATTAGTTTATCAAAAGTATTTATAAAATTTCAAGTGTTGGTTGTGTTGGAAATAAGAAGGGTACAAGCGACAGCATGTAGCTAACTCCCCCTTTGTTGGGGGTGTCTTCTTACCATTATAAGTGTATTAAAAACCCGTTTCCAAAACAGCTTGCATACATACATACATTATAAACGCAGATCAATAGCTGAATCTTTAAATTATTCAAGATGTTTTAGTATGAATTTATTCATCAGTATTTATGAATAAGAATGGTGTACGTAGAACAGATGATTCCTGTACCTTCCCTTTAATACCCTGAAGGATCCATCCCCGTGTCCAATGGCAATTTGACTTCCATCAGGGCTGATAGCCGCTGACCGAATATTCAAATCAAACTGCCCACGAGCGATCAAGCTTCTACTAGCCATGTCCCATAAACTAAAAAGAGCAAGCAAGAATGCAAACTCAATTAAAAGTAAAACCAGTTTACACTTAGAAAGAAGGTAGACTACAACGAGATGTAATTAAGATTTGATTCATTAGCTTTAGTTTAGCCGCAGCCAATAGAAGAAACTCATAAACAAAAGACAGTCAATGGAAAATCAATTTATCTGTATCATTATATACTTAATCTCTTAGCAAAGCTCGCAGCAAACAACAATGTTATGTTTCCATCTCTGTCATAAACATTTTGGCTCATTTTATAACAGACAATTATCAAGCATCCACCCTTTAATTCTCACTGACTTGATGTATTTCCAATTTAACCTTGAGATGTTTCATAATCAAGCTTGATCGAAACAATTAAGTACAAGGCGCTCTGCTAGGGAACATTACCCTATCGCGATACCAATTTACCTAGTGACAAATCTTGCACAAAGCCCAGAAACAAATAAGATAAGATAAAATTTCTCAGGACATTAGGAATGGACGGCAGAATTGGAAGCCATATGTATTCAAGAAGAAAGCTTCCCAGAAACCTACCGAACAGATTTGTCATCGCTACCAGTGACAAACAGCTGTTTACGGGGATGACAAGCCAAAGCCCACAATTCCCCTTCGGCATGACCCTGTCGGAAGAAAAACATCCATTAAAAATCTACATTGTAACAATTTAAAGTATTTTTATGAAGACTTATCCACCCTGGGCTCACCCTAATCATGGATATAGGCTACGGTGGGATTGCAGCATATGAACCAGAAAAGGAGTGCTGCACCCAGTGCTATAAAACTTCCAGGAAATGACACCTTCGGGTAGCCTAAATCCCACAAAACTCTTTAGTTTAAAATCCAAGAACGCCACCTTTTTTGCAACGACAACTTTCGTATAAAATTTCCATCCACAAATGCCACGAGTCTAAGCAATTTTCCTCTCTTATAGAGACATTTGCGTTTCCTTACCAGGCACAAATATCCAGAATGAGTGCATAAAAAAGAATGCAAAAAAAATTCGATGCAGGAACATTGCAAATATTATTGGAGAAAGCATACAATTGTTTCGCATTATTGAGATGAATACCAAAACACTGAAAAACAATATGTAGGACAGTGCACACAAAATTTTCAAGCTAGAAGATCAAAAAAAAGTGGACACGTAACAATTTGTAGGAATGGCTTGGTCTCATATTTATGGGTCATATACATGACTTTAGCGTGGAAGATTGAGCAAACAGTGTAGAGAATAACAACAAAGACCCAAAAAAAATTCCTCAATATACCTGTACAAGTGTGATGGGCTTGTCTTTGTCTGCAGCAGTTATCTCAAAAATTTCCCCTCCGTTTGTTCCAGCAAGGATTTTCTCTCCTCCCCAGCAAACACTCCTCACTGACAGACCTTAAAATTAGCACATTAATAATAAAAAACATATCTCCTTTTCTATTAGCTATTCTTGAAGAAAATTTATCAAGAACTTTTGGCTGCTATCAATTCGGCAATCTATATTGTCACTGAGATTTCTGATGTTGCCAATGAAACGAAATCATGGCAAAACAAACATTGCACGTGTCATGAAAGGAACAATTCTTACAGCTTAAATTCATGCATTTAAACGGAAAAAAATATCACCAAATTTTTTAACAAAAAATAATAAATGATGAAGATTATAAACAATAAATGTTTATCAGCTATTACCTTTATATCCAATTGGATTGTTGGCCAGATCTACTTTTGTGATTGGCTTAAACTCTGTATCCCAAAGAATGACAGTTCCGTCTTTTGATCCCGTTGCATAGCCATCTGGACAGCTGTGCATGGTAAAAACACCTCCCTGCAATGACATTGAACCATCCGATCTTATCGAGTTCCCTCAAAAATTTATCAGGCTACCAAAAATACTTGTAAACCAAATTCTTATTACGCTTGGTTTTATTCAAAACTTGCTGTTTTCTAAAACTCCTTAAAAGGCTGCTTCATAGACAAATGAAGATTACCTACCGAATGCGCATTCGGGATCGTTGCGACCAAGTTATTATCTTGCCATTTGTAAATGTCACCACTTAATGTCCCAGAATACAGGACACCATTAGGTCCATACGATGTGCAAAGAATAGTTTGCAGCTCGCCAACCTTTCCGAAAATTCCTAGAAAAACAGAGCAGAAGTATCAACATAGATATAATTGTTAACCAACAATCAATCGGGCTTAATCAACAATAGTTTAAAAACAAATGCACCACAAGCTTGCTGAATGTAGATGTGACATGAAAAATATATTGTCTTTGTAAGCTGCCTAAAGTTTCATAATGCTAAAGGACGCTCAATGTTTAGAATATCAACAAACTTTCAAATTGACACCCTTTTCATAGCAACAAAAAACAAATCTTGCTGCTTTTGATTCTGTTGTTATAATACCGTACTACATAAGTCTAGCAAATTTCATAAAATATAGAAAGAAAAAGAAAACCTTTCTTTGATGTTAATGAGTTGCCACATAGCTTCCAAAATTTGATATGTTTCACCCCACAAGTTACTAGCTGATTATCTTGATAAGGGTTGAATTGGACATCAAATATCTTGGAGAGACAGTAAAAGCATCGTTACATAGAGATACACTAAAGTATGTATTTATGAGCATAGCATACTGCATTAATTAACTTAAATAACTATGACATTAGTTCAAATAACCGCATATGATATTATCTGGTCTTTCAATATTTATTAGACAAATGCAGCTGCTTAACGAGAAGTTAACTTCATTGTTAAATAGTTAAAATATTTGAAAAAGACATATAGCAGATCATCCTAAAAACCTCTCCCCTATTTTATGGTTCTTTAACATTTTTTCTAAAAAAACTTTAGCAGGTAGGTCAGGATTGTGTTCTTATAAAATAGAGGACAAAAGTCAATTGTCTTAAACAAAAGAAGGTGGCAGGGGCTGGATGGCCTAGATTCGGCTAGATATGTAGAATCTTGGATAAATGTCAGTCAGGACATACAATGCCTGCCAAAAGTACTTGGAACACCTAGCAATTTACGCTGCATTCGATATCTTTCATTCCTTTCATGAAAAAAATTGCTACTTCCCCCCCTTCCCCTTAAAACAATGTTGATGATTTAGAGAAATATCAAAAAAGAAGCGCAAAAGAAAGTGCTTCCTAAAATCCTAACCCGTTTGATAGTAAACCAACATTGTTCTATAAGGGAGAGGGAGATGATTCATTTTGACCTTGGAAATTGATGTCAGTGTTCCAAGACTTTTGGCAGGCATTGTAGTTATTTAAAGCAAAGAAATTACAGATGCACAAAAGATCCACTATACCCGGTCATTATGTCCCCTAGTCGTTGCCACCACTTTTCCTTTCTTCCAATCCCAGACTGTTAGAAGTGCTTGATCTTCCAAACCAATTGATGCTACTTGCTATGGAAAGAATATTCAATAACATACTCATTTTTCACTTTAAAGAAGAGCATTTCAAAACCATGGGATAAAAAAGATCATTAAAAACATTAAACAACCTTTTCCAACCTATAAATTCCATTGCATGCAGTGAATCCATGAAAGAATAATCTTGTTTCTTTGGCTGTGTTTCTTTGATAAAGCACCTTGTTTCTAAGAACCTGTTCGCGACTAACAAATTTAGGGAGGTTTTTATTTAACAGAGCATTGTCTCTTGAACTTTATATTGCCACAGGAACAGGCCATGCAAAGAGAGGCGCTCAAGCTTGATCAAGCCTCGTCGCATGCCCTTAGAAAGTTCTAGAAGCTTGATTGATCGAGTACCTAGCCTGTTTATGCTGTCTAAAAACTATATGCAAAAAACCAAATTTTGTTATTGATGATATCTAATGATGCACAATTAAGCACATTGAAATTTGAAGGTGCTCAATTTGTCAAGCACCTGTTTTTGCCTGCACAAAGCCTGCACAGAAACTCCCTTTTATCAAGCACTAGTGACCAAATTTATTTACAAAATACACCTTAAGATAAGAGCCAAATGTCAAAAGCTCTAATCCTGTAATCTTCAAACCATATGTCCTCTAATTAAATTTTGAAATATTTTGATGTGGCATCCATAAAAGGAAATCAAAGAATATTGGTTAGATTGTTTTAATTACATAACATAACACTTCAATTATGAAGCTTTTCTAAGAAATTATATATGCAGCTCCAGAGAAACTTCAACACAACTTGTTAGTAGATTGACTGACAACTGAATAACCAACTAACAACTACTAACATCCAAACAACAGGCTTTTCATATATATACTATAATAAAAAAATTACAAAAATTACAAATGATAAGGCAATTCAAAAATGCCAATCTTTGGCTTCAAATATAAACTAACAAAAAAGACACATTTTTCGACTGCATTATTTGCCCAAGTTTTGCATAAAAATGAGTCTAACAGTTTTAGCATATATCGTCATTTTATGTCACATAAAAATGAACTTGTGCCATTTCTGAAATGTTGCTTATTAGTGGGTGGCGTTCATGAGAGAGAGAGATAGGCGTTGGGGGGATGATGTTAATTTGAGATTTGACATTTATTAGAAAAAATATGGTATACCCCTTTAAAAAAAAGGTCAAAAAAGTCATAATTCTTGAAAAGCAGGTTATTCTTTGGAGGGATTTACTGTGCCTGCTATAGTAATATCACCAATTACAAATGATTTACATATCTACAAATCATCAAAACCTACAAACACTAAACATTAAATATGAAATTCACTTTAGCTATTCATCACAAAAGGCAAGAACAATTTACCGTGCCAACTGAATTAAAAGTAAGACAGGATATTCCTCTCTGGTGAGCATCTTTCAGGATAGAAACAGTTTCACAAGTGACTGAATCCCAAACACAAATATATGGATCTTTTCCAACCTGCCCAGTTGCAACAAGAGTCCCTTCTGGATGCAAAGCTAAGCTAAAAAGATGATGAAATGATTTTCTTAAAGTTTATACAACATACAAGCAGACATATCAGACTTCCTGGAAAAAGCTTTAGACCTCCTGGAAAAAGCTTTGTACTTCCTTGAAGAAGCTCAACTGTTAAACAGAAATAATTAAGACATTGCAAATATTATTTGTTTTTATTCTTTTTGATATGATTTCACTAGTTGCCAGAAATCACTCTTAATAACTTATTTACTACATTCAGCCAGGGCAAAACATACTGGGCAAATGAAGGCAAGATATACAACGGCCAACACAAAAACATTTTCTGTTCCATATGCCCCATTTTAATCAAGGAAGGCAGATCAGAACTGCACTTGCATGATATTTTTATTTTGGGATTGCTCTTCTAAATTGACAATGAGAGAAAGATTGCTCCCCTGGATTTACCATCCATTCTTTTGGTGTTATTACTCTATACAAAAATCTATACCAAAAATGTTAATTCTCTTATTAGAATTAGGCAAATGGCCTTGGACCATGACAACTTAAATTTGCTGCACATCTAGTAGAGTCCAAATGAAAATTCAAGAAAATGGTTCACAGAACCTATAAACAATATCTTGGCCACATAAAGACAAAACAGTTGCTGGATGAAGGCCAAAACATTAGAAGCAAGAAAATGTTCATTCTCTTATTAGAATTAGGCAAATGGCCTTCGACCATGATAACTTTAATTGATGCACATCTAGTAGAGGCCAAATTAAAATTCAAGAAAATGGTTCACAAAACCTATAAACAATGTCTTGGCCACATAAAGAAAAAACTGTTGCTGGATGAAGGCCAAAACATAAGGAGCAAGAAGAAAATTCACTTGAAATCACAATCTTGTTGGATGAGCAGACTAAACATTTTTTGCTTGTCTAATATTTCTGCCGTGCTATTTGAAGACTTTCGAGCAGAAGTTGAATATCAAAGGCTATTCTGTAATAATTTTCTATCTGTAATAAAAACTTGAACAAATTAAAAAAGCACAAGACTCTGTTTGAAAACACAAGTCTAGCTTAGAAACAGATGCCTTTAATAATAGTTTTGGCTGATAAGGTAGAGTGGGCTAAAACATCTGTGCAACATAATTATGCTTAGCCCTATCACATCTGCCACACCAATGTCATCAGTTGTTTTAATCAGATAAGACAATTTCTTGGTTTAAGTCTGTCATTTCTAATCATCAGTTACATAGAAATGGTGGAAAAATCTATTGAAAAAATCCTTTAATTAAAACTGCATCTGATGGAAATATAGTATGTTGGTTCAAATTTTTACTCCTTCTTGTTTACACTTTGAGAATTTTGACAAAGAGGATTTTGACACCCTATTTCAATGCAAAGAACTACAGCAAAGCCAGGGTGGAATCCATGTGAAGCTTGCGCCAGACATACAGCAATAAACAATGGAAAACTGTTACATGGATTCATGGTTACAAGCTACATGGATTCCACACTGGCAACAGGGCTGGAAACAAGGATAAAGTCATCAAACTTGATCAAAATAACTGCCAAAGAAATATTGCACAGAGGGCTTTGCATAAGAAATCCATGGGTGTGGCATCACAGAATCATGGAAAATGATACTTGCTTATAAATAGTACAACTGATCAGCCAATCCTAAGCCTTTTTAGCACGACAAAATATCATCCTGATTCAATTTATACATAATAAACTTTTCTCCTAATCATGTTTTTCTTTGTAACTCAAGAAAATATTAGTTGTTCACACTTGAAAAGCTACATGTATTTAATGGTATCTACTGTACTTTCCTTATAACATATGTGGTTCTACAAGGCTGAAAAGACATTACCACCAAATGATTCCACTATTTTCAGTATGCCAGCCACCCTCGCACCTCTTGGCGGTTTTGGGTAAAATTTTGTTTTAATCAATACATCATACTGATGAAACCGGTCATTCTTCTCCCACAATTGAAAAAAGATGTCTTTGATATCCTGTAGGGTTTTGTAAACTTTTGGTCGCAGCATAAGTCATCCAGAGTGAAACTATAATTTCGTAACATTTATAAACTAGCACATTGGGTTTGAAAGTGAAACAAATATTTTGCTTCAATAGACATTAAATGAATAAACTTATTGCCAAAAAATATTTTTAGTTTGGTACCTGATAATGTCGTCTGTATGACCCAAGAAAAATCTTTGTCTCCTTTCTTTCGGACTGTAGACAACGCCAACACCAGCAACAAAGTACACCACATCGTTACTTTGGGTGTAAAAGAGATTGTTGCGGCATTGGTGGCCACGATAGCCATAAACCCATTCAAGGCGAAGCTGGCACGCAGGAGCTGTCTTATCGACCATGACCAAATCAAGATTTTAGTCAGAGCATTCAGGACGGTCTGCAACCTCTTCCTTCCCGCTTTCAAACAGCCTCCTTGAAAAAGGCGAGTGTAACCTGCCTCGCTACCATGTTACCAACAAACAATGCATTTTTAACAAGGGAAACGCCCATTTTTCAATATCCTTGAAGATACAGGTGTTAAAAACGAGATATTGTTACGGAATATCAATAAAGAAATATGTTTAGAAGATTGGCATCTTATTTTGCTCGAAAAAGACTGAAATGGAACAGGAAAGAATTGTATCTGGTCATTAAAGCTTCTAGCCAGCAGTTATAGGCTTAAAATCTTAGAAAAATTGAATGTGAAAATTCATCGAAGGATTTACACGTCCATTTAATAATTAATAACAGGTGAGCGGTAAATGTAGAGCTGGGAAAATTTTGCAAAGTGTGAAAAACATTTTTCTGAATCATTGTTGAAGCTGGCGATTTGTCATTAGTAATTCAAAAATACTAAATAAAAGTAACAATTTATTTTATCAAAAATTAATTTCTTCATAAAGTCCTTTCTTTAGATACCTCATGTCCATCCAGCCAGGATTAGGCTAAATTGGAAAGAAAAATGCAAACATCTACATACTATTCTAAATTATTTATTCACTGTACAACCAGTATTCGTTCACTGCTTTGCAGAGAGCTGTGAAAAGCTCAGCAAAACAAATTTTTGATGATTTCGAAATACATGCTCATATAGACTAGAATTATAAATAAAACGAAAAAGAAGAATTTTTTTCGGAGGTGAGGATCTTTTGCTTTGATCTTTTTTATTAATTGTAACAATATACGGAAAAGCCGCATCTTCAATTAGCTTTGCTTTATCAAATGCAAGTGTAAAGTTGAACTACAAAAGGGAACGGGGGATACAGTGGCGTGGTGGCAGGGGGGGCCAGGGGGGCCATGCTTGAATAGGGGCGCAAATGGAGTTAAGGGGGCGCCAAAATTGTTTGCTTGTAATATTTGGCTAGTAACATCAAAAGTGATCGTACACGGGTAGAACACTTCGCTATAACTTGCTGTGAACAATCTAAAATAACGCGAGATTCTATAATCGAAGCACGTTGCGCTGCCATGACCCAATCAACATTTGTTTCATATGTTTTCGTTTTAACTATGTACGTGGCTTCATGTTTAGCACGCCAACTAACGAAGATTTCACGTATGCCAAAAATGTTTTTATTAGTTCGTACTCGGAACGCCAAAAAAGCCTGAGTGAACGCCACAGATCTTCGGGCCTAAGTACATGGAATGCACCCTGGCAATCAATACAGCAGCTTCTTGTTATTAACATCGATGTGAACCAAAGGTCACCCTTTCTTTCTTTTTCCAACGCATGAACCCTCCCTTCCCAAATTTTTTAAAAAAAATAAAAAATCCATGTCTTTCTGAGCATCGTTGAACTGTCTATTCTGAGCGGTGTAGTGATTTGTTAAATTTTATTCTGGGAGATACATTTTTAGCCATTCTAGAGGGCTTGATTTCAAAAATTTTCTTCCGCGTCGGACCCAACCATGGTGGGTCCTCCTTTGTCACTAAACTTGATCCTTAGCCCAACCCCAGATTCAATTTTGTGGCCGCCACCTCTGTCAGATTCAATGGTGCGATTCAATGCTCGAAACTTTCAAGTTGTTGAAAAAACTACTATTTAATAACTACTAAAGAATAACAAACTTGAACCATGTTTGTATATCATACATCATATATGCGATTACACGCTTATAAGCCAATTCAAAATAGCTTGATATTTTACCGAACCACGATCGAGAAGGTCAAATGTTAGGATAACATAACTTTTCCATACATATTCGCATTTTTAGTCAAACTTTATTTATGAAATTTTGCATTCAAGTTGCAAAAATCGATTTCCCTTCTAGAAACACATGCTTTATATAACCACGATATTCTGTGACGATATATAGATAGGGCGCAAAAATCGACTTGGCCACCCCAGGGAAAACATAGCCACCCCGCCACTGGGGGGATATGTCCCCACTGTTCTCGGCAGAATCACACATTCAATTCAACTAAATCACTTTTTGGAAAGACGCTGTTCTAAATCTGATGGAAAAATGCTGGAAAGGGGCGATAGTAACTAAAAGCTCGTAATATGATCCTATGATGCAGCTTGGAACAGGGACGCCAGCACCCCTGGCTAGGAAATCTTGTTTGTTTAGCAAAAAACCATTCGTAAAATTACTATGTTAGGTCACAAAACAGCTTTACCCTCATTGTCGATTTCTGACTTTTGGTTAACCCTCATTGGTGAAGATTACCTTCCACCCTTTCAATTATTCGTTTTTCGGTAATTTTCTTCGAAAAGGATCATTCTTTTAAAACTCAATGCTTATGGTAAAAAAAACCGTAAATACTTACAACTACAACAAATGAGCAACGAAATTGCATCACCTTTTCGTAGTTCAATATAAGGGCCTTCCGGAACGAGAGTTTGCAGCAGGAAAATATAACTGCTTACCAAACTGTGTAATACAGCGAAACGCATTTAAAAGTGAAGGGGCAAAAATGTCAACATTGTAAAGACTCCCAACACGGTTAGAGGCAAGAAAACAGTACCGTCCGAAGTCCGAACGAAATTCATATTGCGAGGGGAGCTTTTCATTTTATTGCTTCACATTCATTGCACTGTTATAAAGGAAATATAGCACGGCTTGACAAGTACTGGGAGGCTGTAGCCTCCCATGGAACCCCTCCCCTTTTCTTAAAAAATGCTAGAAATATGGTATTCTGAAAAATGCTCATTTTTCTACTAAAGGCTAGAAACTGTATCTAAAGTAGAATTTGTCTGTATGAAAGTCCGAGGCAATATTTTCACGCTTTGTTTTATCATGATATTCCATTGCTGTATCAATTCTAAGTTCTAATATGATCAAATCTTTTGAAATCGAAGAACTCCCTCAACAAACAAGAAAGAATTCACCAATCATTTTGTAAAATCCGTTTGTAAAAATAATCTGGAATAAAGTGCTTCTCATTAAAAGAAACCTAGAGTTTCAAACTGGGCTGGTCTAAACAGTTTTTGATAGAATTTAACCTTACGTCTAGAAAGCAGATACCTCTCAAAAGTGTTCTCTACGCAAAACAGGATATTATGCTTTGCCCTCATTTGAATATCCCCTATCACAAACCATTGGTTTACATTATTATCATTAGCATTTCTGCTCTTTTTTGGCAGGACAGGATCAAAGATAAAACTGGGCTTTGAAAATTTCTTGACGGCACTTTAAAAGAATAAATCTACCGACTATTGTGTTTTTCGCATTCTCAAACATTTGCTTCTTAGCGGTTTCCATGCACTAATCAGCTGAAATTCCCTCTTTCTGTAACCTCTTTTTGGAAGTATTTCCGTTAACAAATGAACTTGTGATCCAGGTTTAGACCATAGAAAATCTCTGTCACAGCAATTTATTCTGGATCGGGTTTCTCGATTCAAATCCTGAGCCAAGCACGCATTCAAAAGACTTTACAATGGTTTATTGTTAGCAATCATTTTTGAAAAGCTGTTACTCATAAAGTGCAACGCATAACTTAGAAAATTCTTCAGTTTCTTTGATTGATATCCAATATTGTAGTCTCTTTATATCTTCTGTATATCATATCTCTTAAATAGTAAAGGCGTAGTAATGAAATCTAAGCTAAGGGCATATTTAAGCGAAAATTTAGTACAATAGCTAATAGAATGGTAAACTGTATACATAACTCCGTTTGCCTAAGAATGTTTACTTTGCTCTGTAGAAAAGAAGGGCATTCTATGTTAAAAAGTTAGTATGTTAGAAAGCCCTGTCTTTTATCTTTAGATGATTTACCAAGATGTCATTTTGACTGGGACGTCAAGATTAAGAAATGAACTTTCCAGATAACGCTACATGAATCATTTAGTAGTAATAAGGACTAGCACCTAGCACCGTCATTTATCTTTTTAAATATCTCGTGGAAATTGATATCTTCATAATGCTGAATATTGGATATTCGCGGACAGAGCAAATTCAGAAAGAGAACTAAGGCAGCTTTACACAGGGCCCGTCGGAACCGTTCCAAAAAGAACTGCTAGCCGTACCGAAATTTCACGCGTAAACGCAGCCTAAGCTGTCTTGTTGTCATATTTTCAATAGTGCCTACGTTGAGCCTTGGTGACCTTAAATTCACTTTTTCAAGCTCTCTGGAATGTATGAGATGAGGTAATTGGGGTTACTCTCAGTGTCCCTTTGAAACAAAATGTCGTGCTGTTTCTCATGTAATGTACGAAAGGAGGTTGCTGGTGTTAGTTGCTTCTGTGGTGTTTCCTCAGACAGAAAGTTTCCTTGAATTTAAGAAAATGAAAGCAACGACAAAAGGCTTGGCTTTTCCATAAATGGAACAGAAACATTGATTAAGTAATTGAAATATGATGCTCTATTTCCGCATAAATTTCTTTCTAATAAATCCATTTGGTGGCAACGATTCACTAAAATATGCTGATGCTGGTAACCACAATCTGGAAGGTTAATTCCATGTTCTATTGTACACTGAACCCGCTATTTGAGAATAGATCTTAAAGCAACCCAATGTTAAATACCATGTGTTGAGTTATGCATGCCTCCAGGTGAATGATCCCTGCTCGCTAAAAGAAGTATTAAAGATGTTCTCAAATTTTACCAAAAAAATTCAGAGAAGGTAGAGTCTTGAATTTCGGCACTTCTACGTACGAGGTGCGACTCTATTTAAATCTAACTGTTTTGCAGTGATAAAGTTTCCTTAAATGTGCAGTGATAAAGTTTCCTTAAAATTAGTCATGATCCGACATGTTATCCTGTCGGAAAATCGTAAGCATGAGCCCCCCCCCCCAAATGAAGGCCTCGAACAAACGCCCCCCTCAAATAATAGTCCCCCTTGAATAAGCGTCCATCCTAGAGGTGAAGTAATTGAATAAGCGCCCCCCTCGAATAAGCGTCCATCCCTCGAATAAGCGCCCATCCTTAAACCTTCAGAAACGGGCGCTTGCTCGAATTTTCAACGAAAACATAATTGGAAGGCAATTCAATAAAAAAGATTCATGAACAACACAATTTAAACCCAAATTTACTTTTTAAATAAGCGCTCCCCTCGAATAAGTGCTCACCCTGGAGCCTCAAAAATTAAATAAGCGCCTGGGCGCTTATTCGAGGCATTACGGTACAGGTGTTTCTTATATTTTCCTTCGCTATCTATAATCTCCTTCGCAGTTTAGATTTGCCCTCGCAGTAGTACGAATACCTTAAAGGGGAACTGAAGTGAAAAACGATTTTTTTACCACTGATAAAGGTTCCCGTGCTGATTCCAAAACCGTTTGAATTTTTTTAATACGTTATGTAGTTTTTAAGTTATTAAGTTTTTAAAGTCGAAATTTGCCCTCATCGATGGCGGAGCGAGAACGCGGTCGGACCACTGTGTCACGTGACCTTGTGACGTAAAGTGGTGGACACGAAGAGATGTTTTGATGTAATGTAGTAGTGAGTTTGATAAGGTTCATGACAGATAACAATCGTGAAAATTGTGATGAAAGCATGAAACTTGGTGAAAATATAGAATTCGGTATGCGCAACAAGATAGAATATAGAATCATTTTGGGAAAAAACCCTTGTGCTATTTTTAGCCTGGGGTACTTGTGCCCAGTACTCAGAATACGTTAGTATGGTAAATCTATTTCTGTTAACTATACAACCATGAAACTTGGCAAACCGACACAATTTGACTTGCTGAAAATGATAAGAATGGTCCCCATCCTCAGAAATACCCCTTGTGCTATTTTTAGACTGGGGTACTTGTGCCCAGTACTCAAAATACGTTAGTATGGTAAATCTATTTCTGTTAACTATACAACCATGAAACTTGGCAAACCGACACAATTTGACTTGCTGAAAATGATAAGAATGGTCCCCATCCTCAGAAATACCCCTTGTGCTATTTTTAGACTGGGGTACTTGTGCCCAGTACTCAAAATACGTTAGTATGGTAAATCTATTTCTGTTAACTATACAACCATGAAACTTGGCAAACCGACACAATTTGACTTGCTGAAAATGATAAGAATGGTCCCCATCCTCAGAAATACCCCTTGTGCTATTTTTAGACTGGGGTACTTGTGCCCAGTACTCAAAATACGTTAGTATGGTCAATCTATTTCTGTTAACTATACAGCCATGAAACTTGGCAAACTGACACAATTTGACTTGCTGAAAATGATAAGAATGGTCCCCACCTCAGAAATACCCCTTGTGCTATTTTTAGACTGGGGTACTTGTGCCCAGTACTCAAAATACGTTAGTATGGTCAATCTATTTCTGTTAACTATACAGCCATGAAACTTGGCAAACCGACACAATTTGACTTGCTGAAAATGATAAGAATGGTCCCCAACCTCAGAAATACCCCTTTAAACATGATTTCTCATGCTTTGTCTATAGAACATGATATCAAAGCATTTTCTGGTATAACTCCAGGCACAAAAAACATTCATACCAGGATGTACATAAAGGAGAAGGATTTAAAGCACAACCATTAAATGATGTATATGTTTCCAAGTTTATTAAAAGACCTTATCTTAACAAAAGATATGTCAGGGTTTCTATCTCATAACTGTTCTATGAAAAATGTTGAGTTGAAGCAAATTTCAGAAAAATATAACCATTGGGCACCAAAAAACTTCATTCTCAAAATTTGAAAACAGTGTATCTAAACAACAGGCAGTGACAGAATACATTAAAAGAACATTGTACTGTGTAGGTAAAACATTTTCTTCTGATCATGTATAAAAAATGTTACCAAGCAGGTGGTACAGGACCATTATTGTAAGAGAAAAACTTTATCAAATCCAAACTATTCTACACATTTTGATGTGAGTAAAATATCTTGAAAAATATACCTTAGGAATCTTGAAAATATCAAGCCTTGCTCAATTTCCACTAGTTTTAACAAATTTCTAACTTATAACATGACCCCACTGGTTCTAAATTTCTCTTCTTGCTATTATGAACTGAAAGTCTGGTCCCTTTGAATAACCCCTGTATATAACCCTGTACTCCACTGTATATGTAGTAGGTAGCTGAGTTTTGCATTTTCATTGTCTCTCTGCAGAATTTTGAAACCCTTGTCTTCTTTGACTAAAGTTCTTTTCTTTACATTTTGTGATAAATTCATACTTAAAGTTGTCCAGTTTTTCCAGCACAAATACCCAAAAACCAGCAAACCATCCATTGATCGGCCACTGTTTGTAGATACCTAGCAAAATGGATATAATTTTAGGTATTAATCTATTTTAGGCATATTTATGCAATTCTATTAAATATTTGACATTTTTGAATTATCAGTCCAAAAATCTTAATTGCAGTAAGATTTAATAATACTTGTCAATGTACAAAAACAAGCCAGTTTTAAAACCAAAGTGGATTAGGTCGACCTGTTCCGTGCTACACATCAAACTATGTATAAACGTTTTATATCAAAGGAAATATTTATTAAATTGTAACATGTAATAATCCTTATTATTTCAGATTTTAGAAATGGAAAGATTATAATATGTAGCTTACATTCTCAGTTGTATCTTACTTTTTATAAGGAAATAAGGAAATTGTGTTTGAGTTGTTCTTGCCTTCATTGTCAGAAAAGAAACAAAGATCGACGTACCATTGATTTACTTCCTCATTTCTACCGACAAAACGAGCACGTCGCGGGAGATAATTCCTCCTCAGCCTCTGGGATCTCAACGGGCCTAGGCTAATCATCATCGCCACTTTCGCAGTTCCCGTTCGCCCTTGGTAGGGCAAGTACTTCACCACCACATGCTCCAAATTCATCGTCGCTCGATCTTAAGTCTGTTGTCATTCCTGAAGAGCTGTCGTGAAAATTGCGAACTGAAATTCTAACCACTAACCGAATTCCCTCCCTCCGATTCACTCTACTACCTACTACAATGTTGTTTTCGTTGCGATCGGGGCACGTGTCCACGACTTTACGTCAGCGCCTGAAACTTGTCTCCAGACCTCTCCGCCACCGAAATGGAGAAATTTCACACTTCGCGTGGTGAATGCAGGAAAACGAAAAGAAAAACACTAATTTCGTGTCGATATTCGAAATCAGCACGATGAAAACTACTAAATAATTGATTTTCATTTTTCACTTCAGTTCCCCTTTAAGGATTTAACAAAAAAAGACTTCGGCAAAGTCGCTGTTACCCAGGTCAACTAGTTCTTGATCAACTAGTTCTTGGTTCTTGGAGACGGCTTCTTATAAAACATAATGCGCGCATGGCTTTGTCAGTGCCCTTATAATACGGTCGCAGTCATCGAGTACTTCCCTGTAGGCTGAACAGTAGTTCATTGTATATTCCTGGGCTTGGCAATGTCTTGCATCCTATATTTATGACGATAATCTTATCCATGGTCACTAAGGTTTAAGGAACATGCCATGTGCAATGAGCATTATTAAAGAAAAAAATATAAATTAGACAAAAGTGATATTCAATGAGTTATGATGTCTAACATTATGACAGAACTGCATTCATGTGAAATATGAGCATTTAGCTGTACTTGTCTTTGATATTGTGAAAATGACGGCAGTTAACAATAAAATCCTGATAATCTTTGTTTTAGAGTTCTGTATATATGTATTTAATGTTCTATCAGTGTGATATTCTTTTAATCAAGATTGAAATATTTTTTTATTTCAAAGTCGCTCTGGTAACGTAGACAATCAATGTTTCCCTTTCAGGTGACGCGCAGAATCTATGGTTGGAAATATAAACGTAGAAACTGGGGGGGGGGGATGGTTGGGGTCTCTGGAGGCACATGAAGTGCAGGAAATACGGGAAGTACAGAAGTTGAGTCAGTAGGTCATCAATTGCAAAGGGGTATCTATTGTGTCTACTCATGACCCCCATTTATAAAAGACATCTTGCGCCCTTGCGTCTATGGTCCGGAGACAACTGTTTTTTGGGAGGCAAATGTCGTCTCAAACATGAAGAAATCTTAACTTAAAGCAATGTTGTTCTTATAAAGAGCATTCTCGTTATTCATGACATTTTGTAGACATGTTTCGTTTCAGAAATAAACACTTTTAATTTAAATTAATGCAAATTAAAATTCTGGAATAGTCTTCAGAAACTGGTTCTACATTTCGTGCAACATATGCAGGATTGGAATCAGAGAATTCTGTCTCTCGTTTTGCATATTTGACATATACTCTATCTAACTAAGAACGTCAGATTTTGTCAGAAAAAAAGTTTCAGTTGAACAAATTGCGTAGTCATAAAGTTTTAGTGCGATAGCCAACAGTGGGCTAGGTATAAGTACCTCAGTCTAAATAAAGCCTTTGGTGAAGTTTTAAAACTAGGTCTACATTTCATTTTATCTAGCACTTCAGATTACACCAGGAAACAAAGTTTCAGTCGTATAACTTGCATAGCTACACGTTTCCACAGCCATAACCTTTTGCTTATAGGTCAGATCACATTGCTCTCTAAATTTCTTTTGCTCAATTCTGCAAGCTCTTTCTTTGAAAAATTCGAAAGTCGAAATTCTGCTGACCGTGCATTTTTTCATGCTTCCGGAAACACAACTTCCGGTCATTATTCGAAATGTTCCCAAGGCTTAAAATGATCCGGGTGGGCCTTTACTCTTATGATTTAAACTTTAAAAATATAGGTTAGGCTTATTGCTAGATGGTTATGCAAAATTCCCTGTCTAATTTCTTTACTTACAAAAAGTTTTCCAAATGAGTCGTTCATCTATTCATGAATTATTCAATGAATTGCTTTGAACTTGTATAGCCATGAATTAGAAAGTAGACTGTGGATGGCTTTTATAGCATTTTCCACCTTCTAGCATTTACCAAACCTCTAAGAGATTCCAACACAAAGACCAGATACCGACTACCCGTTATTATCCTATAACGAAGTCCCTAGTGCCAAAGCAACGATGCTGATTTAACTAACAGAACCCTAGAGAGGAGTACAGTGGCATCAGCTCGTTAATTGTCTCACCAATCCTCTCATGTTAGTAGATGGAATAATAAGTTACAAACTGTTTTGGAATCGACATTGCTGTGGAAAGTACTGAACTGCTGATGGTGTGCTTGCAGGAAATGATTTGATGAAACAATTCCAAGTCCTAGTTTCTGGAAATCGTCACCAAAAGGCAAATTCCCTTCCGCAACCAGCCCTTGGTTACATCACATCATAATAGTTTACTATGTTACATAATAACTACTTTTTTGCTGCCGTTTCATCCATTTCGCTACAAATCCCAATCTCTAGCATTTTACTTCCCTGTAAGGTGTAGTCAGCTTTGAGTGACGCTTCCTTTGGTTTGTCTCCACTGTCTTTTGAGTAGCACTTGTCAAGCTTGAATGACAGAGGGCCATCAAAGCAGTCCCGACTGACCTGATTACTCAGTAGCTTCAACGCAAGAGGAAAGTAAGGGTGAAGAGATTTGAAAAGAAACTTGAAATTCATTATATCAGTGTAAGAAGTACAAAACTGTCAAGAGTCTTCACAGGCGTAACAAATCAACTTCTTGATCAAGTATGAAGTTTTTTGCATTGCTTCTGCTCACAATCGCTTTTGGAGAGGCATCCCATTTTCGGGGTGCCTATATAACTTGGATCGTGAATGAAACTGATACCAACTTTTATCCAGCCAACCCATCTGCTCAAAATTATAAGGTATTGAAATTTCCGTTTTTCACTTTTTTGAATTCCATTTTCGATTTGAAACTTAAATAGCGGATTGATTTGGATTTGAAACTTATTTTGGAGTTGGAACATAAATAATACGAAGACGTGACCAGAGATTGCCTTCAGACGTTTTCGTACTTTGCAGCATCTGCTCTTCTTTTCCTAATAAAGGAAATGTTCTTTTTATGATTTCAACAACTGTATTACATGAAGTACGTAGCCATACAATTTCTCAGAAATTTTACGAAGCCGTTCCGTTCATACCAAAGATTTTATTATTGCACACAACCTGTTTCATTCTATCTTGATTCCAATAGCTAAAAGTACTGACAAATCGTCTTCCTATTCAAGACTGAGATCTAAACATTTCCATGACATGATCTAAATCGCAAGGATGTAGACATTATTTTACAAAAGTCTTTACTTGACTGGAAAGTGCTGTTGCTATAATTCCATTAAGCATTTCAAGTATAATAACATAAATTTAAAATGCTAAAATTTACTTAGGAACCGATTCTCGATTGCCAGAAAGCTTTTCAGTTTCAAAGATCTTCAACAAAGACTAGTTCATCTGCCGTTGCAAAGAGTTTCTGTCTGTTCATTCAGTTTTACCTTTTTACCGCTCTATCATCGCCACAAAATGGTAGCACTGCCGCAAAGGTTTTTTAGCTAGCTGAAATTCAAATAGCTATAGTAAGTTAATGTTTTAAAGTTACTGTTTGGATGGAAAATAACGGAAAATTTATCAAGAAATATTAATGAAAATGGAGAATAAGAAAATACGCTTTCTATTTTCTTATTTCCATGAGCTATGATGATAGCAGTACCTATAAAATAATTGCAATAGAAATGTTTTTTCAGCACAAACTGGTTTACTCACTTTCTGCTTGGGTGCCCAAAACTGCTAATTTCCCTGACTGATATTAGAGTATTTTTAAAAGTCTTGGTTGCACGACTTTTGTACTGCCACTGTATAAAGTTAGATCCTGGACAAAAATATCGAGTCGTGGTTTCGACCTTAACACTGTGTTTCGTGGATTCTATGGGTCGTTTTAGTACTTCGATGCACTAATTTCTTAATCTCTGGTGGGATGTAATTACAGATCACTTGTGCTAAAATATATAATAGCCTATCCATGTGGATAATAAAAATCACAGCCTTCTGGATTCTCGTAAATTCCTTGCTCCATTCGATCCAATACTAACTGTATACTAACTCATTTTTCTCCTCCGCGAGTCTGCGCGCAGGCTACCAACCATTTCATTAGTGATGAAAATATGCCTGACTCCTTACTAGAACATAATGTTTTCTGATGAAGTGCTTCGCAATTTTCACGTATTGATTACGACAGAGAACATTCAAATTCAAATTGAGCGTTTAAACTA
Organism: Rhopilema esculentum; assembly: GCF_013076305.1. Next base: position 8,364,262 of record NW_027018682.1, on the reverse strand, counting down.
ATGCATTCAAATGTTTTTGTTATTTAAGTCTTCTTTAAAGCTAATGTTTTCACCTTATATAAAGCTAATATTATGTTTGATATAGAAAGTTGAAATAAATAGTTTTATGCTAAATATATTATAGATGTTATGTTAAGGGTAAAGGGTTACTTCAATCATCAAGTCTATAACCAACCCAAGTTTCTAAGGGAATATATTTTTGCAAGAATTTGTTTTTGACAAATTTTTTTGCAAATTTCGTGGATATTAATTTTTAGAATATTTTACGGGAAATTATAAAAAACTCTCGATATTAAAAAATTTTAGGCTGGAGCGTTTGTATACCAATTTGATTTTAGATATCTGTGACATCCTTGTAAATTGAATAAAAATTTCTATAACGATATAGATATGCATTAGAGGAGAATCTAATTGTCATGTGCCATATCTTTCATAACTAGGTGGTTGCTCACAGACCATATCCAGTCGTTTAACGCTCATTTCAATGATGTTGTGAATGCTATTAAGAAAGACATGCTTTCATCCAAGAAACATCTTTTTGAGAAGCTTCTTAGGGGCTCTTATTTTTTTGGGTTACGTCACTGGACTCAGTGTTCCCTGTTTGTGAAACAACTAAACCATCATTTGGTTGGCATCCAATAATTCAATTTCATTCTTCAAATAAAGGCTGTGTAGACAGTTTTGATGTTGATTTTAAAACTATCGATAATTTTTCTGGAGTAAGGAGAAAACTTTCACTTAACAAGCATCATTCGAATATTTATGGTTACAATGTGTTAAATGGGGTCTATTGGTTTTAACTGATTGTTTTCCTTGAAAAAAAGGTTCATGTGAAGTATGGAACATCCTGGAGAAGGAGTGACGGAGCTCCATGTACCTTAGCAACAATTGCATCGTGCCAGACATACAGCCATGGCCATTGGGCAGTTTTCTACGGATTAACAACAAGTTCAATGACAAATTCACATTCCAGCTTCCCAATGTCATATTTCTGCGAGAAGTTTACAACAGCTTATGACTTCAATGTTGGATCAAATGTGTATACAATTTCTTTGCCAAAGCAATATGTATACAAATTTCAGTAAGTGTAACTTCATTAGTCGAGAGGGCTAAACTATTGTTGTGCTTGGTAATTTCAAGGTATTCTGACATATTGAGACTTATCCAGAAAATTTTCAAAGTTTTATTTTCTCTTTGTAGTCACCCTAATAGCTCCAAAAAGTTGCAAGAGTGCTATTGCATCAGAATTTCTAAAAAATATCAAAAAAGTTCAATTTTAATTCAAAATTAATCAATTCAAGCAACTTCAAATGCAGCTTCAGCTATAAAGTGGCAATTTCAGTCTTTACTGCGTGAAATTTATCTATTGAATACCTAATTAACGATATAATGTTCAAGGGCAAATATCTAGTTGTATTTTTATGTTAAAGTTAATATGCCTTTGAATAAGACACAATCCTGGTCAAAATCATGAAAGCAAAACAATACATTCTATAACTGTATCCAAAGAAATAATTAATCTTTTGAATACCTACTTTAGAAGATCGGTTTCCCTGTTACCTTTTCCTAGCAATTGATTTCACGTCGGAGCCGAAAATGCAGAAAAGCGGGCAGGATTCAAAACGAAATTCGTTCTCCTCAAATTTTGGTTTTGGATACTTTAATTCAATTTCCCAAGCGAAAAAAGTATCAAACGGAAAAATGGAAATATATAAAACAGAATTAGCTTTGATGCTCTATGCCTAGAATTCTGTGCTGATTAGTGATCCTATGATCATGTAGATCGTCCCCTATCGTTTTTAAATGACAAGTCATGATGCATAAAATTGTTTTTATTACAACAGGACCCTGTCATGTTGCTGGGTAAGCGACCTTGCGGCGTTAGGAGATTCTGCCTGGGGAGTTGAAACAACCGTTACATTTCAAACCAATCCCTCGACAGGAAAAATAAACAGGCCGCCTCAGGTTCAACACCTGCCTGTTATAGAGCATTATTACAACAGCGCAGGAACATACGTCATACCACTTTATGACCTTGATGGCGACACTCTGAGGTGCAGATGGGCTGCCAGTTCTGCAGAAGGCGGCGGTGTGTGGAATTATCGAATTGGAACACTGAATGGGGTTTGTCTTGCATTTCCATAATGCTGCTGACATATCAAAGAAAGCTGTTATAACGGCTGTCTATTTAAAGATACTCAACCAAGCATACATTTTTTTTCTTGTATCACATTTTAAATAACCTGCATAAAACCCGACGAGAGCCGGAGATATGTGCGAGTGTCTTGCTTGTCTCTGTCTCAAAAAGTAAACCATCCAGACCACTATTTCCTACGTAACAGTCTATTCTGCAAGGGCAGAGAATTGTCTAATTTCATACAGATATGTTCCTAGCACAAGCTGCTATGAATTTTGTGAATTATTATGCTATGTAGACGACTACGTCATATATTCCAATTATCGTTTGGCTGAGATTTGCTGTATTCCAGCAAAGACGAGTATGTGGATTTATACAGGCATTTATTGATTTCAGAATACCTGTGCACTATCACTGCCTTCAGGACTTGCCCCTGGCTGGTACCCGGTTGCAATTATGGTTGAGGATTATGCAATGGCTAGCACTGGTATTTTGCAGCTGCAAAACACAATACCAATACAATTCACCGTCTATATCTACTGTAAGTAAGGGTCCAGATAGTTCTATTTATGTCTTCTTGCTGCATCAATTTGAAAATGAAGATAATGAATTTTTAAAGCCATAGCTAATCGCCCTAGCATTGGTGATACCAAAAAGTTGGGAATGCTGGGCCTGTTTGTGCAGCAGGATCCAATGGTAAACAGTTTAGGGTTGGGGTTTTATTGCTATCATGTGTATCAAAAAGTGCATAACGAGAGCTTTTTATTGAATTCGTGTCAAAGATATAATAAATAACGATTTTCATTATTATCTTTCTTTTTCATACTGTTGCGGGGGAGTCACAGGCTAGGAGGAGTGTGCTTGAACGTAAAAGCCACTACACAAGTGAATACTGTATTAGATACGTTGATGTGGTATATGATGTGACCTTAGCCTTGAAGAAATTTCAAAACTGAGCAAATGTGGTAGGTAACTCAACTGCAAAAGCAAGTTAACTGAATCCGTACAGGCCACAGCATGCAGCTTCGACACGCATTTTCAAAGATACTGGCCAAAACAATATGATTGTTCCTATGTGTCTTTACTGACACTTCAAAAAACGCAATCTTGTTATTTAGTATAGCTTGCTTCTTTGATAATCAAACGTAATTCATTAAGAGGACAGGTTACTTTTGCCAAGTTTAATAAAAATAAACCTAGCTATCATTGATAGCCTGTAGCCAATCTGGCTCAAATCTGGCTCTGATAGTCTTTATGAGGCATCTACCACAAAATGCTGAATAAAGTTGATGAATCTTGTTTCTTGTTTCCTTTTTCAAGCAACTACAAGAGCTGGTTTGTTGGGTACCAACCTTACTAGCTGTTACCCATCTTATCCAGTACGATGTATCTTCTGTCAGCAAAGCACAATTCCTCCAACAACAATAGCTCCAACAACACCAGGAGCCTACCTAGTTGATGGTTGCAGAAGCTATCAAATTCTTGCGAATCCAGATCGAGCCTCTACCTACAGTGATTGGAGCTCGTTCAGATGTGACATTGAGGTGTATGGTTGGTATAGGTTTAGGGGGGATGCTGGCCATAGTATGCTTGATTATTGTCCAAACACGTTTGGAAATGCCTACAGATGTGGATCTTTTTACCAAGGCTGGATATCCTCAGGATCACGACCGACTACAACTCAAGGTTAGTTTTATGAGTTGATAGATCATATAATCTTCGACTTATATTCAGAAGTGTCTATTTTGTCCCCCAAACTCAGCACCTTTCGTCTAAATATCAAGAGGTTTACTAAATATAAACCGCATCTCCTCATCTTAAAGGGTAATTGTTCCAATTTAATCGTCTTAAGTCAATACAAATGCTTGAGCTAGAACACTATTTTAATTTTAAAACACAACAGGGGTATGGCCAATGACTGTTGAATTCATTCAGCAACTAAGGGAAACTTTGAGGGGGTCTTAAAAGCTGATTGTACCACGATTGTACCAGCTTAACCATCTTAAATAAACAAAACGGTGTTTGTTGCTTTACAAATAAACATAACCGAAAATCAAGTTTGGCCATTGACTGTTGTAGTTTTCAACAATTTGGGAAACTTTGAAGCCACGCCCTGACCTGACTTCATCCTGCCGTTAAGAATTTAGTTTTTGTTGTCAGAAGGTCGATTTTTATAGAAATTACCATTCAGACCTTTTGGCCTCCGACTGTTTAAATCTTGGACGTCAGAGGCCTGACTTTTAGGAATTGTTGTAAGTTCCCTCAGTCCCCAAGTTTTCCCTAGGACTATCTAAGTCTTTAGAGTTTCCAGATAGAAAATTTATGTATGCAACTAGCTAGTTCGCGTTTTTAAGCTAAATATTGTTTATAAAAACATCTTGAATTGAGAAAGACTTTTTTTCAAGGAATATTTGCTCAACGTTGTTTTGTTCACTTCCAGGTGTTGTTCAGAGGACAGTTTGCTTTTCAAGATATGGGACCTGCTCTTGTGCGCATACAAAAGATATCTACATAAAAAACTGCGGCAATTTTTTCGTCTACTGGCTGAGTGGGGTTCATGTCTGCAATTCAAGATACTGTGGATTGAAAGGTAATACAATAGTAACGTTGTTGGTGGAACCAGCGAATCCGGACAGGATAATCCGACTACTCTCGTGTCATATATGTCAAAGAGCTTTTGAATGTATTGGTGAATAACAAGTCTCCTAGGACCAGGGAAGGCTCTCCTGCTAATGTGAATATCCGGATTCGCCATGATTTAGTAATTGCCCTTTACAGTCACTTTCTTCTTCAAGCTATGGGACGTTAGTTGCCTTAGTAGTAAGCACTTTTATACAATGGAGTGAAAAGATTAAAACGTATCAAGATTATTCGAAGACTGGGCTGCTGTAATAACCCTGCACCACTCTCAAAGTTTGGTCGTCTTGCCAATTTACAGACAGTAACCTTTCCTTTCGATAAATTAACCTTTTTCATAAACCTGTGTACACATATGTGAGAAACAAGTATTCATATTTGTCAGTACCTATTGATTTTTGTGCTATTTGTTTATAGCTTGTTCTTGAAAGTAAAAGCTTATTACCTTTAGTAAAAGCTTACTTTCCTTTTGCCCAAATAACCTTGAAAGGATTCTCACCCTTGCTTCTAGATACTAAGCCAGCCGTGACGTGCACTCTTAGTAAGATGAACATTGAACTTGTGCGTGCAAGATACAACACATCCTTATACTCCAGCATAACCCTACGAGACAAATCCTGTCCTGCCTCTATTTCGTCAGCCAAAATAACCTTGGGAGGCACCCTTGGAATTTGCGGGGCCACAAAATACACGACTGGTTCCCATATTGTCTACGAAAATGAAGTAATTTTCAAGGCCAAAGAGGTGAATGGAGTTATTAGAGACAATGACATAATAGTGAAGTTTTCGTGCAAGTATGCAAAGAACGGCACAGTTAGTTTAATTGGTTACACACCGCAGTACAATATCACTGTTGTAGAAGGTGAGATACCTTTAAAAGGAAAATCTGACCTGTTTTATTAATTTCCTCTACAAGCACAACTTTAATTGCAGTGAAATAAGGAAAACGTATTTCTGACAGAGTTAGAGCTCAACCTGCTAACTTTGAAAGAAGTGGAGAAAGGTTTTCACATTTTTACCTTGCTACATCGCCGTTTTCATGAATTTACCTTCCACATAAGTTTGCACAGTCTTATTTTCATCTAGATCAAAACTTGATAATGCTAGAAGAAAATGATTGCTGTTAGTTGCAACTTTACATATCAGTGTAAAATCTTTAATACAGGACTCAAATTTGATACCTCCCGATGTGATATATTAGATGCATATCATAGACACTTTTTCGTTGCCCCCTGACATGTTTTCATGAAATAATCTCTGGTTAGATTTCTAATTTCTTATTTTCTCCTGTCCTGTTATCCTAACAGCACTATCGAGACAGCTAGCTTAGCTACAATTTTCCTGTTGTACTTTATAGATGGCTTTGGAAACTTCTCGACTTTTTTCCAAATGTTCACGAATGCAATGTATAGCCAAATACATTCAATATATCCCGTCAGAGTGCAGCTAAGAGATTGGGTTTATCTTGAACTTTTTGCCAACACAAACGGAAATGATATCGTCCTTGTTGCTGACGAATGCTTTGCGACTCCGACGATGGACCTGAATCATCCACAAAAGCTGACATTCATTCGAAATGGGTATAATCACGACTTCTAAAGTTTCATAGTATTATGTAATGCTAGCCGTACAGACAACCACTTCTAAGGCCCCGTTCACACGGGAACGCAATCGTTCCGTTCCGTTCTTCTCCGTTCCGAAAAGCGGAACGCTCAGGGGTTGTGTTCACACGGGAACGCTTCAAACGACATCGTTCCGTTCCAAAAAGTGGAACGATAAAATAAGTGATACGAAAAGTGGAACGGTACGCAATCGTTCTGTTCCGTTCTCGTGTGAACGCGCAGAACTGGTCCAGAAAATGGAACGATAAGAGTTTTCCCTTGGCGCATGCGTCTGTGTTGTTGTTGAGGGAAGGAAAAGGTGACAATAATAAACTCAGCGAAGAAAATGGAGGATTTCAAAAACACCATTGGCTGAATCTCGCCGTTAGTCCATTTAAAAGATTCAACACCATTCTGCAAACATTGAAATTCCTTCATTTTAGGGTTGGCTTAAATTTTCCCACGAGCTTGCTTATTTTGGGGCGCTTTTGTATTCTCCATTCATTCAAATTGTTTAAAAAATTCAGAGATAGCTCAGAGATAAATCGAAATGATGAAATCTATCTCCATTATGGACATGCGCATTAAAAATCATTTGCTTATTTTGTCGCGCAAATTGTAGAACGGGACGATTGCGTTCCCGTCTGAACATAAAAAAATCGATCGTTCCTGTGTGAAAAAAAACGCAATCGTTCCGTTACCGTGTGAACAGTATACTGTTGTTATGTTATACTCCGTTATCGTGTAAACAGTATGTTCCAGAAACTGGAACAAAAATGGAACGGAACGATTGTGTTCCCTTGTGAACTGAAGAAAAAATTGGTACGAAATCGTTCCGTTCCTGTGTGTACAATTCATTTATTTATTCCAAAATTTGGAACGGTACGCAATCGTTCTCATGTGACAGGGCCTAGGTTTTGAAGACAAGGGCTGTGGTGGATTGTTCCCAGATGTTGAGCAGATAATGAACATAATGCTTCCTTTTTAAATAGAAGTTTCTTCAAAACAATTCAAATTAAAATAACACTGCTTGCAAACTTTGACATAAAATAGGGCGTTGACTTCGAATGGGCTGCTTCTCCGTATAGAAGAGGGCAGTTAATATTTGGCATGTAAACAGATGCAAATTTTATTATTACTTTGCTCCTTCCTCTGTGCAGAGAAAGAAAGTATAACTATTTATTCTTTCATTGTTTTTATTACAGTCAAGGAGTTGCGGCAGAAGGGGTAATGTTCTACCGTGCACCAAACAACAAAAACAGGTTTAGCGTTCCGGCAATCAGGTTTCTGCAGAACAGTACTGCTGTATTCTTTCACTGTCGCTTCTTTTTGTGTTTCACAAGTTCGACCAATCTTCGATGCACCAGAGGGTCTCCAAACAACAACGTCAACAAAAATCGAATCAACAGAGGCAGGAGAGATGTCGAAGAACCTGAGACGAAACCTCCCTCCCAGTATTATAATTTAGATCTTGAAATACGGTTGGATGACAAAAAACAAGGTGAGAAGGCTTTTTATTAATTAGGGAATCAGTTGAATTCACCAGAATCTATTTTTTTGACGATCTGAAAGAAGAATACACCATTATTGTTTGTAATCTAGCAGAATTATAGCAAAACCTCAAAACTTCAAATGTAGAGCACTTGAAGAGATTTGTTTGGATAATTATAAACTATATGTAGTTGTCATCATTGAACGGTTCCTCTAAATCAAACGAAAATTTAAGCCTTTGTCGACACATTTCTAGTAGCATTCCACTGTTATGTTCCTTAGATACCAAGACTGAACCTGGTCCAAACAATCTGGTTTATATCGTCGGAGGATTCGGTACAGGGATTATTCTACTGATTGTCATTGTTGCTGTCGTTTTCTACCGAATGCAACGTAGAAGACAGGACACAGCTGAAGGCCCTCTTGAAAAAAGTGACTACCAAGTTGACTTGGGCGAAATTGGCCTTGAAAACGAGGCTATTCAAGGCGACCAGGTAAAATGAAAGGACCCTGTGACAGTTGCCCGATGTGTATTGTGTGTTAATTGCACGATTATTGTATTATTATGATTCTCGTAGCTTAAATTCGTAATTTTTAATCTGGCAGATGTAGATAAAACAGTTGTTTAACGTAGTATGTAGCTAGGATGTATTTCTGAAGAGACGGCAAGGATCAGGAAAAACCAGATCTGCTTGAGCTGCGGCATTTTATTTTTTCAACCACTTTCGAAACTAATTTTTAAGAAAGCACCTGACTTTGGACCGTGTAACTTAACAAACCAAAAAACCACTAAAAGTTCAAAGTTACCTTGGCTGAAATATTGCAACATTATAACAACTTCAATCCCTACCTACTTACAAGCTACCAAAGCTATTGTCCTGCAGTCCCTGTGATATTTACTTGCTTCAATCAATAGATTACTGCTAATTTTTTACAAGAGCAATGGCTGACTCCGCCCCCCCCCCCTCCGCTTGAGGTCTCTTGAAATGACTATGATTAGAAGTGACAAGATATAAATGTTAACGTCTAAATGTAAAACCAAAAGAACTAAGACAATTGCTTGCAGTTTTTAAAGTTAAACGTTAATTATCGGCCTCTTACTGCCCATTGCTTAGCCAATTTGGAGTACTCTAATACAATCGTTTGCAAAATGCAGTTTAAATTTGTTTTTACATTTTCTTAAGGTATTTCTAGGTATTCTTTCAGGCTGTATCGTCCAAATGAAAAGCTCTAAGAATATACTTTTATGACATCATAATTTAGTCACTGAAGTAATAACGGTTTAAAGCAAAAGTTTGAACAAATCTTTGCATCTAGCAGTGAGTTGTTTTTTTCCTTAGCACTGTTATCTATTTTATTAGTCAATAATGATAGACTGACATCCAGTCATTCATATTAATCCGATGTACGTGTTTTTGTTTTGAAAAAGCAACCTATATGTCTGTTTGTATTGCTTAAAGGCTGTGCTTATGTAACAATAAATAGCCATTGCTATATGTTTTAATCCCTCTTATTAGAACCTTGATGAATACCAATCTTTTCCTGCTTTTTTTACTCTAGGAAACTTGGGAGACGAAAAACTGATTAGGGATTTTTCATCGTACTAACTACCATTTATGAAGGCACAGGACAATGTGTCATAGAACAAAGACCGTTTCCCTGAATTCCTGCGATGACATATACTTGTTTTAGCCGATAGATAATTGTCTCCTTTCTACAAGAACAAAAGTTGACCACCAACCAGAAGCATCTTGTCTATGATTAAAAATGACAGCATGTTAACGTTTCGTGCATAAATACAGAACCCATATAAATGCAGCATTTGTTTGGAAGTCTTTTAAGCCAAACATTTTCATTTTTGTATAAAACGCAAGAAATTTCAGTTGAAAATTTTAACTTTGGTTGTGCATATCTGAAAGGTACGGTGGCCCAGAGGGTCACGGCACATATTCATAATATCCACAGTAAACATTCTATTTCATATAAACTTTCTCGCACATTCACGGCAAACACTCCCTCACATTCACGGCACACTTTGTTTAATATTCACGACACACTTTGCTTCATATTCACAGCAAACCATCTCCTATATTCGGTTTCCTTTTAAATATTCGGGTTCATGCTCAGGGACATAAAAAGCATTTATAACTTGGGAAGACACAGCTTTTGACACCGCTATTAAAAAGATGATTGTGAAGGTAAAAGGTAGCTACTCTTTCCGAAAAGACACTTGCAGGTCCTACGCCTAGGGTGGCCATGGCCCCCGCTTTTTTGCGAAGCAAGTAGGTGTAAAGCTGCAGTAAAAGGGGAAAAAACCTTGACCCCCTACTTTTGCTAGCCTTGGTCCCCCACTTTCAAATTCGTGACGTGGGCCCTGACTTGCAAAAACGTTGGAGGCCCCTCATTTTGCCATCTTCTTTGCTCTACTTATATAAAGAGTGTATGTAATCTTTGCATTTGAGCACTTAAAGTATTTTGAGGAACTGTATACAATCAATAACTTTGCTGAACGAATTTAGAATAAACTGCCATAACCATCAGCTAAAACTTTTGCTTGTGAGCAAGAGCATTAAATTATCTAATTATCTTTATTATCTTTTGTGAAGTGCGGTGAGTGTACGCAGCAGGTGGTGAACTCATTAGGTGAACTTTGTTAGCCTCATAATGGAAGGAGGGGCAAAATGAGAAATCTGAAAGGAGGTTGTGTTGTTGCCTCGAAGACGAAGTCATAATAATCTAAAAATGTCTTGGTGAGGTTTTCCGCAGCCTACTTAAACTGTGTATGTTTAATTCGATTTACCGAGTAACATCAAAGTATTTGTGCAGATTAAAGATAAGACAACACTTATTTCAAGGATAATCTTCTGAAGAAAAAGGCGATTAAGCATTCAATGGGCAAAATTTAACCCGTGAATGCTAAATAGCAAAGCTCACGGCTTCGCCATGACAAGAACAGCAGTGTTGTTGAATGTTTATGACATGGTATGGAAGTTTTTAGTTTTTAAAATACCCAGGATAAAAGGAGTCACAATTTTATTTAGATTTGAAAGAAATTGGAAAATGACTTAGATATAAAAGTAACGACTTTAAAACTTCTTGACGACGGTGCGATCTCCACTTTTTCCAGACGACCTGCAATCCTGAAGGTCAGGTGAACATTTTTGTGGAAACCTGTTGGCATTCACAGTATCATCTGCAGACTTTTCGGGCTATTTTCAACAAAGTCTTTGTTTCTGCTGCTTCAGTCCCTGCATTTTTGTTATGCCATTAAGTTAAAGTTAATCGAGAACGCAGGCCGTCAGAAAATAATAATACTACTAGCACTACATAGTAGAAAACACCATAATTGCCTCCATTTTCATTTTAGGGTAAAAGTGAAGTACAGTTTCCATTGATGTTTATGTAAAAGCTGTTTTGGATAAAGCTTATAGGAATATGATTCTATTCTTTTTATCTTTGCTAACATCAAGCATTTTTCTTTTTTAACAATACATCGCCATATAATTTAGTTAAATTCTACTTACCCTTGGTCTAACAAGTTTAAATATGGAAAAGGATCTTTATGCTTTTTAAATTTTTACATTTGTATATATATGGCCCTTTGTTTGTAAATGTGTACAAAATTTGCAGAGTGGTATTAAATATATGTTCATATAACTTAAAGTAGCCTCAAAATAATGTTAATTTTATATTTTTGAAAGGATTGTTCATCTTTTTCAGTATTGGTTAAATGAATATACATCATCTCTTGGTTTGGGTGTTTATCACTCAGGAATAGAAATTCATGGGAAGGGTGAGTAGCATATTCAAATGAATGAAAGAAAGTTCAAATACTGGATGCATTATATTTTTATTTTTTGTGAATCAAGCTTTTCTCTTGGTTGCGACATCATCTTGGGTGTCTACCATTGCAAAGCAAATAGGGACAGAATCAAACTATATACAATTAACATTAATTTGAAAATACTAGCTTCAGCAAGACTCCAGAGCTTATAGCATGTCCATATCACCACAATTTGACATAACAACAGCTCCGTATTCAACAGCTTCTTACAGCATGAACGGCATGTAATTAATCATAATGTGACTTCTGGGTCTGGTCATGAGTGAAACGATCTACTGGATGTTTCTCCTTCACAACAAAGACTAAGTAAGGGAAATTTTATAAGTGATTTTCCCAGTAACACACGTGTACATTTCCTACAAAGGTTTTTAGAAAGAGCATTCAGATTCAAAGTGTTTGACAAAAATGTCATTAATGTCAAACGGGTCAAAGAGAGTCCTTGGCATATCATGTATTTTGAAAATGTTTGTACTGCATATTGCTTGTTTTTGAAATACCTAGGAACTTATGCTGTTGATGATGCCTCTGTTGTAGATCAATACTTTTTCGTTAAAGTTTCATGTTATTTTGGGTATTTGGACAGTTGTGTAAGATAGTTGTTAAATCTACAGAGTATGCTTTTGGTGGCCATCCGTTTCCTTTTACTGGAATATTTGATATGATGCCCAGAGACCTAGCAGAGCTTGGGGAAGGATTTCAGTTTAAGTAAGTACATGTTAACAATTTCTTGGTGGTACAGAACTTGAAAATGGCTGCGAAAAAAGCAAACATTTCACAACATACTACTAAATGTTGAGAATTGTTTGCTTTTTCAAAGCCATTTTTAAGTACATGTTATTTTTTGCATTTAAAAATTATTTTATCTACAAATGTAATTCTGTCAATGTAAATAAACCCTCAAAACTTGTTAGACTTGCCACCAAACTATCAATTTTTGCCCATTTTCAAGGTATTTGGGTATTTGTTGCAATTTTTGTTTACGATCTTCAGCTTACTGTGAGGACTCTGAAGGATTTTTAAAACAAATAAAAACAAAAAATTTTTACTAACAGTTTTATGGAATACCAGAAAAGATAAGTCACATAGATTCAAACATTTAACAAATTAGATAATGAACATTTCATTTAAGAAATAATCTTTTTAGTAAACTCTGTTATTGTTTATTTTCAACATTTTTTTCTTAGTGCTAACTGATGACAAAGCATGATGCAAAAAGTATTATAAATTTAGGAGGAAGTTGGATTTGTCTCAATTACAAGATAGATAGGTAATAGATAGGACAGGAGTCTGAGCTCTGGCTCTAAATCTTCAAAGTTTGACATACCTTATACTAACTTTTTTTAAATATGCAGAACTGAGGTTCTAATTAGGGGGCAGGGCTCATCTCAGCAGATTTCCTTTTTTCCCCAATAATTCAAGCCACAGCAGACCTATTATCAAGTTGCATGCATTTTGCTTGATTCTGACACATTTTGGTCAGTTTTTATCCATTTAGATTGGGGTGGTTGACAAAAGAAGTAAATAGGCATGATTCAGTAGAAAAATAGATCATTAATGTTATGGAACTTACGCTTTAAGACTGTTCTCATGCAAAAGGGTTCATTTGACTTATGGTGGAATATGTATTTTTCTTGCCATTCATACGAGTAGAAAATTTGAAGGCCACATGTATTTGTAAATTCCCAAGTGGCATGTTATAAGCAAATTATTATCAGAACGTATTCTGTTTTTTTGCAGGGAAGCAATTGTTTTAGGCTTCACAGATTTTTCAGAAAATGATGTATGCGATATAGTAGAGGACCTTGGAAATAAGTTTCAAGGTCCAGCTTATCATTTGATAAAAAAGTAAGGTTAAAGACATTGATGCTATGTTTATACTTTGACTATGTTTTACTTCACTTCACAATTTTTTACCCAACCAGTTTACAAATTCTAACAACAAACATGGAAATGATGCGTAGGTCTCTTCCTGATAGAGTCTCTAAATTGTGTTCAGGGTTGGCATTATATGGTTAAACCATTCAACAAAATTTCTTAAATGTCCCCAAGGCCTCCTTAATAAATCATATGCCTGACCAAAATTTTATTGCCTTTAATAAGATAAGTTATAGATAACAGGCCTCTAAGTTTGATGTGCGTGATTGTGGGCCCAATCTTTTCATTCACCTGCTTCTCAAAAAGATGAGATATTATACCCCTCTAGCCATTATTTTGCATTTTGTAAGGCTTACTTTTCTATCAGAATCTTTGTTGGAATCATTTTTAAATTACAGCATTCGCAATGTAGGGAATCGCAGGACATAAAGTGCATGTCAAACCATCTTACCCATTGAGTGTGAGGAAAGAACTAAATGTGTACTCTAAATTTGCATGGCCACTATTATATATAAATTTGAAAAATGTATTAATAGTTCAATACATTACTGTTATGAATTCATGTTGGAGTAAAAAAATAGAAGTTTCTTTTGTTGGTGTCTATAACACTTGCAAAAATAATAGTTTTTTTAGTTCTTTGGTACCACAAAGCTTAACAATCACACAGAAAAGCTGACCATCCAGTGATCAGCTGTGCAACTGCTAAAATGTTTACATAGAAGCCCGGTGTAATCCTTCAAAGATAAATCCAGCTAATTGACTAGTTAACCTTGACAAAGACAAAAATTTTCGAAAAAAATTTTCATGTTAGCAATTATACATTTTGATGATCAGGGAAAATTTAATGCTGATTATCAGACCAGGCCTTGTTTCTTCCATGATCATTTTCCCCAGGGAGGCCTGATTTGGAAAATTAGCTTTTTTATTCCTTTGGTCAGAGAGCTTAAAGAAAGCATCTATTATATAGACCTTGATTTCTCAATTTTTGTTTAAGACACTCATCATTAATTAGGACTCCCATTTAGTTCTTGTGATTTTTCCAGTTTTTTTTTCACCTCCAGAGGCAATAAAGAGAGTTTTCCCTACTTACATAAATCCAGTTAAAAATCTCATTTTTTATGATCTTTTCAAACAATGAAATAACTGACTATAAGATAATTTTAGATTTATTGGCTGATATCTTGTTATTGTAGTTCTTTTATCAAATCTCAAATTAATGATTGTTGTCTCTTGTAGCAACTGCAATCACTTTACAATGGAATTTGCAAAGGTAGGCTTTAGTCTTGAATATTTCATCTGTTCTTTTTATTTGCCATTATAAGCTTGTGAATTCTTCAATTTTTGCTACATTTTTGTAGTAACTGAATGGTCAATGTCAGAATGCTCTAAAAATGGGAAAGTGCTCCTTTTATGGGTATAAAACGTTTTTCCATAATAATAATATAAAAAGACGAATATTTATACACTTCAACGAGTTAAACCTGCTGTTATTAATGTGTGTCCTGTGTCCTATGCCTTAATTCTAATTCCCTAAATATATATAGTTAAAAATGAATCCAATAAAAGTAAGAATACAGATGTAAAAAGAGCAGGTCTACCTTATTACATTCAAAGTTTCAGTTAAAATATTAAGATAAATGTCATTGAAAATGTTCCTTAAGTAGTTTCTCAAATTCCTTATTGTTCTTCATCTTACAAAGTTCCAGTGGTAGATCATTGTACACCTTCGCACCCATTAATACAAACAATTTTTGTGCGTACTCAGTTTTGATCCTTAGTTGGTAGTTTTAATGTGCAATTGTTGTTTCGAGTGTGCTTTTCATGCTCTTGCAGAGTGAAATGATTGTGCAACTGTTCACAACTGTTCACACCTTGCCTATCATCGATTATTTGTTTATTTAATAGAAGCAGCATTAATAATGCACTTAATTTTTTTCTGTGCTATTCTAAACATTTTGCAATTTTTTAGATCTTTTAACATTTCCCTTCATTTATCTAATCATTATTTCTCAAGCTTGATGTCTGAAAATGATCCCTATTAGATGATCTACTTTATCCCTTTTTTGTATTTCAAATCTTTCTGGCCTTGGAATACCCTGTCACAAATTCATAAGACTTGGCGGCCTTAGTTGCTTTTTGTCTAGTTTGATGTTTATTTTATTTTTTACCTATTGCAACAGGGCTGCAGTCTGACCTTAGGCCTTGTAGGACTTAGGCATTCAGAGATAAAAAAGTAGGGGTACAGGTGTGTGATCATACCCAAAGATGAAGCTATGTATGTGAAAATACAGCAGCAAGTACCTAATTTGTATGGCAAAACTGTTGAGAAAAAAGACTGGCAATACAATCAAACAATAGAAATCGGAGAAAATACCGAATATTTTTGAGAAAAATTTGAGAACTGTGATACTTGCAAACTGTGAAAAATATGTAAGATCCTTGCCACGTAACTTTCAGAAAAATAGCCGACCATGAAAAACATGACTCTAATAGGATTTTTGATTTGAAATATTTATGCCAGCAAAATCATGAACACCTGTTGTAGACTTGCATGTAACTTTTTCTGCATTTTTCAGAAAAACTTTCTAAAAAAAGAAGAAAATTTGTTTGACTAAACTACTGCCTACCAAATATTTTCAAGGGTAAAAACTCCTCATTTTGTCCACTAAGAAAACATTTAATCCTGCAAAGTTTTTTATTACAAAGACAGTCTTTCAAAAGTTGCTATATTTATAGATAGTTTATAATTTTTTAAATTTTAAACTTGTATGTGATACTTGTTTGTATGAAGTTTTTTGGCACATTAAAATATCATACTCTACAAAAAATTTTTTGTTTAACCCCTATTAATGTTTATATTGGTTGTCAATAGCCTGTGCCATGATTTGGCAAGTGCATTGGTGAGGGCAATCAACCATGTAAAACGGGAATACCTGGTCTGACATATTATTTTCTTGAAATTTACCAGAGGTGATTTTTCACCATAATGCCAATGAAGTAGTTTCGGGTGGTGTTATCTTTCAGATTCTTTGTGGTAAAGAGATACCAAAGTGGGTAAACCGCTTAGCATCTATTGGGGCAAGGTTTCCTTTCCTCTGTGCCTGCATACCTAAAGAGTGGCTTGCGCCAGAACCAGTTCCCTCATCAGCAGATGTTGATCTCATGGAATGGGTCAATATAGAAGGACCTTGTGATGGTAGTTGCAATTTTTTCTGTTTTAATAAGATTTTATAAAAAAATCTAAGTTTAACAGAAAAGTATATGTTTCTTTAACATTATGAGATAATTTACATATTTATCATTTGTGAATAAAGGTTTTGTTGCATTTTGTCTATTTTTAGTGATAATAGTTCATCACACTTGTGATTTCTTATATTCATGGGCCAATTTGCACCCCTTTAACAACATTTTAAGTAGCTTTTTCCAAATGTATATACAGGTTGCTAATATCTCATTTTATAACAGATCTTAAGTCTCTACCCTTTGATAATTATGCTACTGTACAAAGCAATTTGAAAGAAATAGAATTTGTACTTTTTGCAATTAGTTTTTTGCAAATATTTTTTTAAAAAAAGTCCAATTTACTTTGTTTAATCTATGCTTATCATTTTCTTAGACATTTTATAGCAGCTTTAATGGCATTAAGAGCAGGCTGAACTTTTGATACCTAGATTTAAAGGTAATTTCATTTCTGTTTCTTGATACAGAGGAAATGTCACCTTTTACACGAGAAACCCACACACCAAAGAGAACTGTTGCAAAGTTAGCTGAAACACACCAACACACCTCAAGCTGAAGTCTCCACCTTAAATTCATGCCTCAACACTTATGAATCAAATGACTTTTGAAAGTCATTTGGCTCATTTATTAGGAAATCAATGGCCTTTTGTTGTTACCTCTAATCAATGTTGGAGTGGAATTAGAATAAGGTAATTGTTCAAAATAGTTTAAAAATTAATAGGGTGTTTAGTTGTATTTACAAAAAGTTTCTCGGTCAAAAGTTGATTTCAACAAATTGACTTCTTATGAAAGGCTAAAGAGGCAAAACATCTCATCACAAAATCGAAACTAAAATAAACTTTTGAATTGAAGAATTTTTTCCAAAGCCCATATGAACTTGTTTATATCAACACCCCTTTTAAAATCTACTTAAAATACCATCTACTCACCCACATGCCACAGTGTCTAGAATATCAAGTTTTTCCTATGTTTGCCTGATCCTTGTTTCTTTTTTTCTGCTTAGCCCACCTCATAAAGCCTTAAAAGACTGTCCTAAGCTGAATCACATTAATTTTCGTAAAGTACTGGCAAATTAGGGCTACATTGGTTTGATATGGTTTTATAGATGCATCAATTTGTTAAGGTATTGTAAATATAATTGATAAATCAAGTAGGTCACTTAGTTTTTGGAAATTTTGAATGGATTTTAGCTTGTTGAAAGATTAGGTTTTTGATTTTTTACTCTTCTGGCACTGGCAAACTTTATTACCAGAATTGATAGAAGATATTTGAAATGTCATCTTATTGTTGTAGGGTGATTATTCAGAAACTTTCTTATTAACTTGGCATTAATAACAAGAAATGCACCTGTCTTGTTTAGTGACTGAAATGGTTCCCTTTCCATTTACAGAAGTTGATTGATTTCCCAGGCTATCTGGCTGGTGTTTGGGATCTTTTCCTCTCATGCCCTTAACATCCCATTACCTACAGATTGCCAGTCTACCATTTCACAAAAGTCTAGCAGTCACTCCTTATTCTTAGTGCTAGTGCCATTAAATGCCTGTGTAATAGGTTTGCAATCTCAAAATGTATTATTTCATGCATAGGATTCTTTTCTTGTTAACAGGATGCCAAATATAGATAACCACCACTACTCAGCCCCCCTCCCACCAATGACTTTTCCATTTATCCAAGGCTTTTATTTCTATGACCCTTTAACTTTTAAATACCCCTTAAACTAACTCTGATGTTGATCTTAATTGAACAACACAGTACAAGACTAGAATGAACCTAAAAAGTACATGATCTATGTACAATCACATGATATGCCATCTAACCCAATTTAGTTCTATTTAGCTGCATAAAAACAAAGGAATCAGTGTTGTGTTTCTTGATAATAATTTATTTGTATTTAGTAGCATTTTACATATATTATGAATAAATATTGAAGATATACTAGTTTGCTTATTTAATAAAGTGATCACTTTGCCTTAGGAGTTTTTTCTAATTTAGAGTTTATGAGGCCTAGTATAGACTATAGTAACTGTTTTCTTTATCAATCTTGTTTTTGCCAATATTTAGATATTGATTGAATCTAGAGAATTAATAAATACCTAATAGTGTTCTAAGATTAAAATCAACACTTATCACAATCGTTTATTTCATGTTCCCCATCCTTCTTTGGCAACATAAAATCCCAAAATTAAATTCTTCATGGAAACTAGATTGTTTTTTTACAGACTAGAATAGACGTTTTGCAGACACAGTTTAAAAGTATTTCTTTAAAGTTGGCTTTTATTGCTGTTAAACCAATCTGTTTACTGTTACAAAAGCCCTTAAAGCCTGTAATGTTCAGTGTCGTTTGAGCATGCACATTACAACAACCATTTTACACAGCAACTGCTTAAATGGCCTTGTCATTTTTCGCAATATTTTGATTTCAAAAACTTTGATTGCCCACTAGGTCTCAATATTCCCTGGTTGCAGAATCATTGAGAGTGTAAAAAAAATATATTACAAGAAGCAAAAAAAATCAAAAAATGTTTCACCTCAGAATTTTTCTTATATTATGGCTTAAAGTAAGCTTAACATCCTCTTCTGATTATGGGCAAAAAAGTCAGTATTTTATAAGAAGCCACTGGTTTTTGTAGTTTATTATTATGTGTTATTTATCATCAAAATCCGACAGCAAAAAGGGGGATTTTTTTTATTTCTAATGGAAATTAACATAATGAGAGTGGCTAAGTTAGTCATCAATTATCTACAGGATTCTTCAATATTTTCTTAGGAGTGAATATTTAAGAGCACTGCTTGCCCCCTCTGCCTTTCATGGAAGAGAGCAGGAGGTACAGCTGCCCCCTGCAGCCCCTCCAGGTTAGGCTCCCCTAACAGTGTACATTATTCTGCTATGAAATTGTTTAACATGGGGGTAGGCTGTGTTTTAGCACTGAAATTGCACAAAAGGGCGTGGCTCGTCAGACCTGCTGTACTAGCAGCTAGAGCTCTCTCTGGTTATACTGGAACAAACACATTCTGCTTTGTAGTTGATGAATGCATGCATGCAATCATCACCCAGATATGAATCCACTGCGACGGAGTACAGAGGAAGGAATTGAGGACGTCACTATCAGAGGCAGTATAGCTGATACCGAGGAAAGGAACGGGGTCATTCGCGTTAAAACCTTTTGCAAAATCATGTTTGAGACCCATTAGCCCCCTGGTTCCTAAGTCTATGGTTTCACTTCTCAGCAACCCTTTATCAGCATCCTGTCTTTCAACTTCTTCCTCTCTGCCTTTTTTTTTGAGCATTGCTAAAGTTCTGGCACTATTTAGCATATTTTCAATACATCTAAGATTTTCAATGGAACATTTGAAAGATTGGAGTAGTTTTAAGATTGCAATAGGATTTGTAAGGATTTTCAGATTTCTAAAGCATTTCTTGCTTATTTCCCCCCCTCCCCCCAGATTTTCAGAGGGGGTGTATGGGATTTTTGAAGTGAAATTCCCCTCATATAGAGTGACAGATTTCCAACCACATTTAATGCTTGACAGGTTCTTGAACTGATTATGTAAAATATCAATAAAAGCAAATTTCAATTGAAGTAAAAGGTCTTAGCTATATGGAAAATTCTTAAAATCATGAGACTCCCTAAAAGCTGTTCATTCTCTTTAAAGTTCTATAATCAACCTCTATAACCCTATTAGCTAGGTTTTGCATAAAATATTTCATATTGAAAAACATAAAAATGACAGTATGTTGAGTTACACAAGTACATTTCATTGAGCAATCATGAAAAATCTCGGTCTTGCATATTTGAATTATGGCTTACGATGCGTAACACAGTGTTCAGCTAATTAATTCCAATATACATGTTAACTGTTCTTTTCAAACACAAGCTAGCCAAGAAGAACTACAACTTTAATATTACATCTATCTGCAATAAAAAAAATATCTTCAAATTTAAACTAACTACAGACGACTCTCCTGGTATTGTTTATATTTATTCTCTAAAACTTGATTCAGTACTTTTTCACAGCTAGCAATTCTTCTTTTGAAGTGAGATCGATCACATGCATATCTTTCCCAGTGTCCCTTTCGTGCTTTTCTGTAGGCAAAGTTCCATTGTATCATGTGGTGAACTTTTACAAGCTCACTTTCTGCTGCAAAAGAAACAGTTTTTCTAGGAGGCTTTACTTTGATGCTATCTTGTATATTACATATTTCCACCACATTCAATCTAATATGTTCTTTGAATAAATTTCTGTCTTTGAAAGTTTCTTTGGTAACAATTTGCTTTTCACCACCAGTAATTCTTTGGCTTGGTGAGTTAAAAACATCATTTGCCTTCAAAGAAATGCACTCTTTCGTTACACAAGGCAGTATCTTATCTAACAAAATATCTTGCATCTCATTATATCCAGAGTTCAACTCTCTAATATACTGTGAACAGCCAGTGTTTTGCAAATGAAAAGAAAAACAACCATTTTCCTCTTCTAGACCATCAACAATATCACAGTCTTCATCAAAGACTATTTCCATATCTCTCTCAAAATCATCTAACGTAGAACAGACATCAGAACTTCCTTCAGAACCATCCTCAAACTCAAAATCAAATTCATCATCGGTGTCTGTACTTCTGTCTGAATGCATTGTCAAATGCTGCTTCCAAAATATTGAGAGTGGTTTGCAGAAATTTCGATTGTCCATCACCTTGTCAAACAAAACATGCCAGCATGCCCAGTTGGTAGATGATTTAATTTCAGTTACGAAAAGGGCTGATTCATCTGGAACTGTGAAGTTGTTCCTTTCAGAGATCTCAGTAGCAGTTTTCTGTTCATCATAAGATGGATCTGAGAAAAAAAGAAAGAAATTCTCAACATCACACATAACCAATGGTCAATCAAATTTCATCTTAGATGTCAATCAAATTTCTAACTCCCTTCAGATAAAAAATTCTACCAGCAAAATGAGCAAATCAACAAGATAGAAGGAACTGTTATTGACTGGTGTCTAGTTACGCCCAATTTGGAAACATTTGGAAGCAAATTTCCACTTGCAGAATAATCAAATCTCTGTTTTTCCTTGGAGTTTCACATATCAAGGTTCAAGTGTAATTTACTGCCGTCTTAAATAATTTTGTCTGGGGTAGCTAGGGATCTCTTGGATACTAAGGAATTTCTGGGGGGAGCTTAGGGACATCTGAACATCTAAACATGAGAGGAGGTAAGAAATCCAGAAAATAAACTTCTTAGATAATAATTCAAATTATCTAAATGCATATAGGAAGCAGTTGTTGGTGCAGAACCTACAAATTGTCCTAAATCGTGCCATGTACCACGTGCTATAGTTTAACCTGTGTGCTTTTTTTACATTTTTGTAACCGAATGTAGTCGTAAAGGTTTGGAATTGCGAAGTTCAATAGTTACCCTAATTCATTGAAAATAAATTATTGCACAGAGATCATGATGGAGTGTTTGAATATGAAAATGAAGAATCTAGTGTTCCTGTCGTCAGTGTCTTTTCGGGACATTGAAGAACTTCTGAAATATTCCAAAAAGTTCTGCAAATCAATGTTCAAAGTTGTGAGATAAAAACTATACAAAAGATGAACAGGAGTTTTTAGTCTATTTGAAGCAATAAAATTGTTATTCACTGACCATCTTTTCGTAATGCACGTCGAACGTTGTTAGTCTGTTTCTCCCAGAGACTGTTCATCCCAAAGAATTTTAGGACTTCTTTGGCAGAGTATATCAGTAGTTGTAATCCGTCCTTCAACACAGCTCTCACATAATCGAAACCCTTCCTCGTATACATATTTGCCAAAGTGTTGGAAAATTTTCCAACTGCAGCTAGATTTAAATACAAGTTGACTATCATGAAATAACGGTATCTTCGAAATATTTCCCTTCCAATATTCTACTTTCTCTTGCTAGTTCGTTGTGTATAACAGTACGTTGGCAAAAATTCCGCTGCCAGTTCAAACCGCTGACTTTCTGTGGAAATGTTTCTGATGGATAAAATGGTTTGATCTTATGCGTTGCTTTATAAACACACGTACAAAGATACTTTTCCAGATCGTTTCTTCCTCTTAGGCCCTTAGTTGGTGCTACTAGCGGGCAGGTATGAATGGCTGTCGTTAATACTTCGCTTTGTAAGTGAATACTCTCTGACAAAAACTCTTCAGGATTAGAAGACATACTGCTTCTTATAGCGATACTTTACTCTGTGCTTTCTGAGTAACCGTTCGAATAACTTTCTCAAAAATCGCGATCACTTTCTCTTCTTTTCTTTACTTTGTCTAGTTTCATAATTTTCAGGTGTTGTACGCGCAGTTAGCTTTATTGAATTTACTCCAGCACTGATCACGTGAAACGATTACATCAGCTAAGCTATAGGAGACTGGGCCGAGTGAGTCAGGGTTTTACGTCAGCATTAGGTATCTACACTACAAACATAACTACAATGCCTGCCAAAAGTCTTGGAAACTGACATCAATTTCCAAGGTCAAAACCAATCATCCCCCTCTCCCCCACGGAAAAATGTTGGTCTACTATCAAACAGGTTAGGATTTTAGGAAGCACTTTCTTTTGCGCTTTTTTCATGATATTTCTCTAAATCATCAACATTGTTTGAGGGGGAAGGGGGCGGAAGTAGCAATTTTTTTCATGAAAGGAATGAAAGATATCAAATGCAGCGTAAATTGGTGGGTGTTCAAAGTATTTTTGGCAGGCATTGTAGCAATACAAGCTACTGGTTTGTCTTGCCATAAATTTTTCTGCATAAAACCATTAATCTGTGTTTAAAACATAAATTAAGCCATAAAATGCCATATCTTTTGTCTTTGTTATTTACTTGTTTCAAAAGAAATGCAGTACCAAATTAGAAATAAGAAAACCACAAATTTTGTCGGTTGGAAGAATGAATAAAAGTAATATGGATAAAAAGATCTCATAGCAACATAATGATTGTAAAGAAGAAAATTATAAAATCAAGAGCTACACCAAAGGATTGGGTCATGTAGCAATATAGAATCAATATACAAAAGGATGTGAAGAAGGAACACCTCGCCAACAAGAGAGGGTTATTTATCACAAGTGCAGTACAAAGGTTTTAGAGAAAATTGCTTATAACAGGAACATTAGGACTAATGTTTATGAATGGCATAATTGGAATTTGATCAAAGGCATTTCTGGTAATTTAAAGGAGAACAATATCTTACCATTCATGAAAAATTGTGTTTCTGAAAGTTGAAAGAAAAACGGCAGAAAGACCACTGGAAGAGAGGATGAGTTAAACATTGATATAGAAAAAGGAAATAACAGAGCAGTTTAAAAAAACAATACGTCAAAGAATTATTATATGAGAATGGAGATAAAAAACAAAAACACAAAAGATATTAAGTAAAATACCTTACTTGATGCAAACCTCAAAAATATAATGATTTGTGCGCAAAAATTAAAAATTTTGTTTTTAAATGCTATCAAGGGGGTCCCACAAAACTGTGGGTGTTTTCAATTTCAGTCATCAGTGACGATTGAAACATAGTAAGGAGGCTATGTCGTCTGTAAATAGAAATACTTGGCTTTTTCTAACGCTTTCCCGCAGATTTGATATAAAGAGTGAACAATTAAGGTCCTAATATTGCTGAGCCAAGTTGTCTAATCTCAAACTTTAAAAGTCGGTATAATTGCTCTGGCCGTGGAAAGATCAATTTTAGTAGAAAATGGGCTTATTACTTGATATAGATATCAGAAAATTGGCATATTTATTATTATTCAAGGTTAGATTTGAAAGCTACTGTACAAACTTACTTAAATAAACTAACGGGTAAGGGTAATCTTGCAATGGCATTCCTGACTATTCTGATGTGACCGATTTCACATGTGACCAAATATTTATTCTTAAGTTTACAGATTTTCTTATTAAACGTTACAACATGAAAACATCATTGAATTCCCACTATCATGGTTCTCCTAGCATGAATGTTTTTTTTGCAAAATTAAAGTAAGTAACCTTTGAAACTTTGCAAGTCATTCGCAGAGCTTGTTCTAAGGAAAATTTCCAGCTCTACAAATCATCACTATATTATTGAGCATTATTCACTAATAAAAACCAATACAAACTAATCCAATCAATATTTTCATCGATCTGCTACAGGTGTAGGAAGGATCGCTGAATATTTCCCTTGCGAGCAAAGTGAGCAGAAATTTTTTGCGACAACGCCCTTTTTTAAGCTTAGTATACATTTCAGAATATATTTTGCAGTCTTTTTCTTTTAATCGTATAAATTATTTTTAAAATAATAATAAACTGCACACACATTTATAATTAAAAACAGTAGATTTATAGATAGTATTTGATTTTTGAATTTCTTTCTGGCAAAAAAATTTCTTCAACTTTTGCAAGTTTCCAAATTTTTGTCACCTTCCTCAATTTCTTTATGTTTCTAGAGCCTGCCTCCGGCAAGCGGCCGTGGGGCCGTGATTTTTACCTGACTCTGTCGCAAAGTAATGGCTAGCGTTGACCCTATAACTTAATTTTAAAATCCCACAACATACAAAATTCAAATGAATGACAACAAATGCATCTAAAATTAACTAACATAAATTATAGTAATACTATGCAATTAACGTATATATATAGAATTGTGTATGGGGAGGAAATTCTTAAGGCATTGTATGGCAGGTGGGACAAGGAGGGTAATTGCCCACTTGCTGGTCAAATATCAGGGGCGCCAAATGAATTTTGACCTTACAGGGGCACCATAGCCAAATAACAAGGACATGAAGACAATTTACGTAGAATAACTCAACAATACTAAAGTTGGAGACTGTATTACAATCCATGAAAAAAAGGTTCAAACAGGACAATGAATCACCTTGCAACATACCAATTCTTCTTCTTCTGCTTATCGTTAGAGGCGCCATTTAAAAAATTATTGGGAGGGTACAATGAGTTTTGATTTCCTGAAATGATAAGAAGATGCTAGAAAATTTATTAAAACCATCAATGCTTTTAGCTTGTGGCGATTAAAACCTCCCTCCATATTTCACAAATAAATACATACTCTATTGGAAAATTTTCTATCACAACATGCCGGTAATTGACCCCCCCCCCTCATTTGAAGATATAAATCAACGTGCTTTAGGCAAACTACAAAGAATTCTTCTTACTCCAGTAAGGGATTACTAAAATTACCTTTGTTTATGAAGAATTCTATATCGTCTTCTGTCTGCAGCAGATTGGCAAGCACAGAACACACTGCCTTTGAAATAAAACTGTACGGTCCATCTTTCTTCGCAATGTATGATAAAATCTCTTCCAATAACCTTTGTCTGTCTTCCGAGTGGCGAGCGAGGCTGATGAGAAGTCGGTGTAAGCTCTGGACGACGTCGTGGAACTCTGAAGCGTCTTTGTAAATTTCAGAACGAGGTAGAAAGCAAGCAGGAAAATTTGATCTTGAATCGTGTTGTATAGGCGGTTTGCCAATCAAGAAGAGAACTTCAAATAAATCTTGTAACACGGCCGACTCTTGGCAATGAAGAATTTCGTTTGGTCGACTAGGAGTATAAAGTAGTATAAATTAACATGATTTCATCAATTAAACAACTTTCTCCCTCTTAACTTTCAAATGTTATATCTTCCATTAAGATTTTATTTTCATATGCCAGATATGCAAGATTGCACTCCCTCTCCGTCTTCATAGAGCGTCGCTGAGGGGAATCTATCCTTATTGATGCAGAAAACAAGCATTCTACACGTGTTGAAGTGAAGTCTGCAGTAACTGCAACTTTAAGCAAATTTGTGAGAATGGGTGCACTTTCTTCATGTTCCTGTGCAAAAATTCTTGCGATAGTCGCTAGATCTATCTTTCCGAGCTCGTTTTAGGCCATTTAACATCTTTGAGCACCCCTAGAATAGACTCTGCATTCTGCTTGCAGATCCATTGAAGAAAAACCAAGCCTAATTTTCTTAAGAACAGGAATTGTTGCTGCATATCTATACAGAGGCACCAGTGCCTTGTACTCTAGAAAATTAGACGAGCGTGGCGACAGCGCCTCCATAGCCTGCCATAAAGCTGTGTTGGCTGATGCAAACCTTCTGCTGAACTCCGCCTCAATCAGCTGCAGCGATTCTTTAAAGACTTGAAGCTTTGACCTTGGTCGACTCTCTGAAGGAATGTTCTCGGTGATGACAAATTAGCCAAAGCGCTTGGGAACAGATGCACTTCTTCGCTAAACGTTGCTGACCTCAGAGCATCTTATTGCTTTTCTGAATTCAGCAACCATTTTACTTTCGCATCGTTCCTTAAGGTCTTCTCTCACTGCTTTAATTACAGACAGCGCTATGACAATACTTTCACTAGAAGATTGAAGCTACTTCACTATGATGTTAATTGGAGTTAGAATGTTCATCAGCATGCAGTTTACAAAAATAAACATCCCATTGTCTTCATCACCCTCTAGCTGATGCAGCAATCCTATAGCCAAACTATGATCTTTGCTTCTTAAACTCCTTGATTTTGATTTAGTGACAATTTTCAGCGCTTGGATTATGTCCCCAAAATTGAGATTCACGCGACTTGTGCTTCCGAAATGTCCTGACCGTGTTGAAAGCAGTCGTTTCAGAGCTGAACCCCCATAAGCCTCCAAAACAGCATATTTCTTGAAGAAGTTATACAAGTTATACAACTGGAAACAATCCCAAAGTAGTCAGCTATTTCCTCAATGTTCTCCATAACCTACACAACAACTAACGATATTTTGTGAAGGAAGCAGTGAACGTGTTGAAAGCTTCAGAGTGGATCTAATAAATTTGAACACACCTTGCATTGACCGATCGGTTACTCGTTCTATGTTTAAAGACTTACTGTCGTTATTTAACGCCCTCGCTGAATTTTTGGCTGCCAATAATTCACTTGACAAATCAAGCTCAAGAGCGCGGTTTTCCATTTGCGCGGTGTTCTATGATCTCTGAACAGTTCGATTCTACTGTAATGGCTGGTCGGCCTCAAAAGGAGGAGTCGTATTCGGCAAGGCTTACGTTGCTTGTTCAAAGGAAACGAAAGAGCGATATATCAATTGTCAAGCGCGATGCCATCAAGCCAGAAATGGGGAATTTTTACAACGTTTGCTTGATATTTTCGAAGACATTTGTGACGAAGCTATCCAACAAGCCAATGATCATGATAGCCAGCCCGAAGATAAAGCGAATGTCGAAAGCAGGTCTATCGAAGGGATGCCAGAAACTGACAGAATACAAGGCATAGAATATGTTAATGCTATTCACAACACCAGTAGGAAAGTTATGTCTGATTCTGACAGGTAGATTTTATGACATACTTGTTGGGCCTAAACATTCGTTTGGGCTTACTTGTGTTTAATAGGTCAAATCAATCAGTTGCAATGTGTTCAGGCATGTTCCAGGCTACGCAAACAGTTTCCCTTCTATCAAAGTTGTTATTTTTCTTCTTGAATGAGTTTTTTTACATTGTCAGTAACTGGTATCAAACAGAAAAGCGCTTCTAGTGTGTGACCCCCCAGGAAGGTTCCTTGCAACAAATGATCAAAACGAGGCTATCGGGCAATTTTTAACGACAGTAAGACTTTAAGCAGTGCTCTCTGATTTCACCGCTGGATAAAAGGAATCGGCACACCAGTCCCTAAATTTCCTGCCGGTTTTTGCCTGTGATGCCCTCTGCCATTATCGTGTAACGCTTTGCTTTGCTTATGGCCTCAGCTATTGATCTCTTTACAAGTGTCGCTAAAACTGAAATAACCTCGTTCTGAATATATGACGAAGTGTACTTAGCATTTTGTGGAAGTCGCTTGAAAATATCGCTCCATTTTGGTTTGGTTCCAAAGGAAAAATCAATTGAGAAAATATTCTCAGATAAAATCTATCACAGTCTTTAATATTTCTTTCAGAATCACCACGAGGTGCCAAGCCGTTTCCAGCAAGAAATCGTGCGACATGAAACACTGTATACAACCATTTCATTCCTGTTGCTCTGATGTTATCTGTGAGACAGCATGAAGAATCGTTTTGTTGTCACGTTTGCGGCGTTCCATTTCCGCCCATAGAGCCTTGGCACTATGATGATTCTAGAATTGCTCGTGTTTTGCCAAGCCTTTTTTGTTGCCACTTGATTTTGCATTTTTCCAATCACGAAATCCAGTCTTTGTGAATGTCTTCTCTGATGAACTTGGCAAGAACAATCTGCATGGATAGCAAAAACAGGAATCCATGTCTTGGTTGTACTCCAACTATTTGTAAGAAGCAAACCAACTCTTGTTGAATCTCGTATTAGTACCCCCTATATTGCGTTCCGGATAGAATGGAAGTAAAGGTTGGTTTAGAAATCAAACGTTGTTAGTATGTTGTCAAAAAATGATACAGTAGCAGTGTTAGACGAAGATACAGATGGAATGCCGAGCATATTGTCAAAGTCAACAGAATCAGCTGCAGGTTGGGATGCAGAGGAAGGCGTTATTACACTTCAAATTGATTCACCTTTCTCCTCCGAACTATAGTCGCGCGAATTAATTTCTTATGTTGTATGTGTTGTTGGAGTTGGTGATGGGTGCCTTGGGCGTTTTCTTTTAGGAAAGTAGTCGTACATGGTTGCCAAACTGGTTGCCACATTACCAAACTTGTCTGGGCACTCTATCTCGGAGGCCCTATAATGGGGGATGGCATTGTTTAATTTTTTCATGATGATATCTTGCAATTATTTCATATTTCAAAATTAACAAAGCAAAGTATTTCGAAATTGTCGAATGTTCCATTCTGCCTTCAGGTGTCACGAAAAATTGGACCGACTCACATACAAAATGGACCGAGTCTTCAAAACCAATCTTTGCAGCTACAAATATTGAAAATTCAAATTCCGTACTTAGGTAAAAAAATGGAAATAATTATCTTTGAACTGTGGAATCATTTGGTACTTTTAAGGGGAATCTAAGGACACTTGATGAAATATTTATCTTTGTTTTCTCAACTTATTTTTTGGGAACAACTAAATAAGAAACTCGAAAAACATACATGTACCAAAACTGATAGCCTTAAGTCTTTTGCGTGGAGGGTACAACCTAAAGGGGCCAGTTATATAGACAGGCCTGGAAGAGACAATGAACTTGGAGGATTTTTGAACTTTGAATTTTAGGACATTTTCTTTGGCTCTACTAACCCCTAAGAGCCCTAACAATAAGCAAAGTCAGTTGTTTAATGGATTTTTCATACTACAGTCATACTGTTATTTCTGGTCACTTACAGTCTTAGGTGCATTCAATAGAAAGAAATAATGCTAAAATAATGTTAATGCGAAGCTAAGGCTAAGTGAAATCAACTCTTACGATGTTCTCAAGAAGAAATCATGATAAATGCTGCAGATTGACTACATGATTCTAAGGAATAGATATTTTATAGACAGGGAATTTTGCATAACCATCACCAACCAGCCTAACCGAAATTGTTAAGGTTTAAATCATTAAGCCTTGGGAACTTTCTGGCAGAAGACCGGAAGTCACGTCCACGTTACAAGCTTTTTTGATGGTATCATCAGATTCGAAAAATTCGAATGTCGCAATTTTGCTGTCCGTGCATTTTTCATGCCTCCAGTAAAGCGACTACTGGTCAATTACCAGAATGTTTCCAAGGCTTAAAAAGATCAGTGGCCTTTACTTTTATGATTTAAACTTCCATCGAGTTTGAAAAAAAAACAGTTGGAGTGGACCAAATTCTCTTCACTGTTGCATTTTCGTGGCTTTTCATAATATTGCCTTATAGTTTTATCTTTTTGCGCAACTTTTAATCACTTTTAGCTTACTTATTGCCGCCATACTGAATTCAAAGATATGGTCAGAAACAATATTTTCAAGATAAGAATAATTTTTCGGTGAACATGTTAGCTTCCGGTAAAAAAATTAAGAATGAGCAATAGCTTTTTGAACATTATTATCAGTAAATAAATCCTGCATCTTAAATGGCTTACAAAACAATGGTTTGATGGTCTTAGGAAGAATTCCTTGTAAGAATATGTGGAACAAAACAAGCAATGTAGATAAAAACATGTTTATATCTATTTCGTTGAGATAATATAAGCCAAAAATATTTGCGGTAGATTTTATGCTATTGGTATTTTTCCTAAACGTGAAGAAGTATGAAAAGCATTTTAAACCCCAAAAAGATTGAAAAAACTAGAAGAACAACTCAGGTGTAATATGGTTGGTATCTTAACCGGTCTACAGATCAATAGTCACTTGAGTCAATGCTGATATCAAGTAGATAATTCTCACACAACATTTAAAGAGGTATTCAGTTATTTTGCTATTTCATATTTCATACTGGGAACCAAAGTTATTTATGTTTCAAGACTTAAGAACCTAAATATTTATATTTTCATTCCAAAAATCTCAATCACTTGTTGCTGTTAAACTGACGTGTCTAGCCAGCAAGCAGGTATCAATTATCAGAGAAGGAACGTGAAGCACACGAGGAAATCAGTGAAGACACCTTTAACCCTTCAAGGGGCATTGTAGCAGATTTGCAACAAATTGTGGAAATGATTCCAACAAATCACTGGCCCGTAAATTACTAGTGATTTGTGTGTTTTTACATGGAGGTATTCATAATGGCGTCCTAGAACAGTTGGTTTGGGCTTCCATTTGCTGAAAGACAAAAAAACCGTGTTTTCGAAGACGCTGTCTTCCATTTCGGAAATTTTGGGCTAAGTTGGCCTAAGTGGGATATTGAAAGATGCATTTTCTTGAAGTTGTAATAACTTAAAAGCAGGGAAGTAGTTGATTTTTCTAATGGTTTTTTGTGTATTTTCGGTAGGCCACATTTTGTGAATTATTTAAATTGTCACTACGGGTACTACGGCCAAAATTCGTAGGAAGTAATTCATTCATAAAAAATCGCCTCGACCCCCCACATAAATTTTTTAGTGTTTTTCAGTTTTTAATGGTAATTTCTATTATTTCTGAAAGTTTGGATTACGTGGGTGAAGTAAATCTTTGAATGCTTTGTCAAAAGATAACACGGGGGTTAAAAACGCATGTGAGTCATAAAAGTTTTCGCTTAGCACATATCCTATTTCCTTTAGCTGATTTGCAGGCACATCCCCGGCTAGCAAGTGTATTAAGTAAGCCCCCCTGTCATGACAATCCAATAAAAACGATGAAAAGACTCCAATCTCGGGGTGGCAGCTTGTATTCTCTTGCTCCAGGGGTGGCATTGGCTACAGGTACTATATACCTGCGGGCTGCGTGCCTGGCTTCTGTTATCCATGGAAATTACAACAACAACCATAACAATTACAACAGCGATAAGATCGTCCATATCAGATGTCATGATTGGGCTACCCGCGAAGGTGCCGCAGCATTTCTTTGCTGATTACAGCATGCTTGAGTATTAAAAATCCAATATTTTCTGTACCGCTAAGTAAGGTCACGAAGATAGGCTATTTGCTTCAAGCGAAGAGTATCGTCATCAACAGAAAGACACATTTGACTTTTGACCGCGCAGTCAGTGACACGAGAAGAGGGCGTTCTTCAAACTTGTTGTAAAAGTCAGGAGGATGGAGAAGGCACAAAAATATTAATGGTGGAAAAAAGAAGTAAGTGTTAATGTTAAAAGAATTAAAAAGAACGTTTTTAAAATCATCCTGGATGTATATATGTACTTTAATAGGCCCGGAATTGACTTATATAGGCCTGGCGATTCGGACGATTCGCTTTGACGATTCGCACACGAACTACCCTCCAGTTTTCCTTTAATAACATTGACTAACTAAGTCTGTAGGACTGATTTGATTTTTAAACATCACAAATACCATAGTTTTACTGTTTTTTCATATTTCCATAGTTAAATAAAAGTTCCAGTTAATATAGAGGTCTCCGAAACTTAGACAAAAGTGTGCAATTTGTGAAAACAGCCCTCCGGTTTTCCTTTAATAACTTTCGGTTTTTCCTCGCAGAAAAAGGTAAAAATACCATTTAAAGTTTGATCGATAGAACACAATCTGATGCACTGTTTTTTTTATAGTTTGCAAGAAGTTGAAGTTGTTTCAAGAACATTTTCAGCCCTTTTGGAACAAAAAGGGCTGAACTTCAAGAACAAAATTGACTATGAATTTAGCTCTATGATAAGCCCTTTTATTTCCTTTTCAGAGCTTTGGTATCATTTAAGTGAAATACTCCCTTAGAGTAAAGCTTGCCTTGATAATGCCAAATGGAGCTTACTTCTTGGACCAAGTTGCAGAATTTATATCTGGATGGATTGCTGGTGAAGTTTTACATTGCATTTAATTTACATTTAGCAGCAGAATGGACAAATTATGAGTGTCCTGAACATTAAAATCCTCTTTTGTTTTACCAAGGCAAATTTTTTTATTCTTACCGATGCCTTTCTAGAAATTTTGCCCTTGGGCTAATAACTACTTTTTTCAAAATTATATCATCATGTGACTTACCACAAAGTCAAGGTCTGCCAGTCCAAATGGGTCAGGCTGTTGATTACAAGCAGAAGTTCATCAGCATTGATATTTTTATCGAATCAAAATTTTCTGCAAGCAAAATGTGTGTTTAGAGAATGGGAAGATGATATTGTTTCCTCATAATTTTTTACTTTTTATGAGATAAAAAACTGAAAGAAAGCAGTAGATTGATAAAATTTTGTTTCCTGTGTTTCATCAATTAATGATAGTAATTGATGATGAAATAAGACAATGGGGTTTTATGCCTTGTGAATGAAAGCTTTTCCTCTAACTGTCTCAACAACAGTTAAAGGTTTTGTTGTGTTTAGCACTCAGAATTCCCTTTTGTTGCTCCATT
The DNA here is from genome assembly GCF_013076305.1 of Rhopilema esculentum. The sequence continues at coordinate 8,330,622 of NW_027018682.1, read as the reverse complement.
GACACTTGTTTCAATTGTTTGTTAAAAGATCTGTTGCACTGATCATAACTCCCAAGGGGTGGGGGGCACTTGACTAGGAAAGTAACAGGGGGTGCAAAAGACCTGTTTGCACCCTGTCCATGCTCCATAAAAAATTGCCAAAAGCATATACCCGGCTCCATAAAAAGTATGCCAAAGTGGGGTACAGTTATGCCAAATTATACCAGATCCAAAATATTTACCTCTAGCAAAAGTAACTGCAACATGCTCATTCAGAGAAAACTCTAGAAAACAGAGCAAGCTTTTCTAATATATATCTTGTTTGATAATTTCCTCAATTTTATGTTCCGGAGTTCAGATGCAATTTAAAAGTCTCTTCCCCACAATTTTTATCAGAAAAGGACCCTTTTCTGCAGCACATCCCATCAGGTCAAGTATGGGAGTGCCCCTGGGTTTTAACGAAATGATAATCTTCCAAAACATTATTTATATGCTTGTATGCTTTTGCTAGAAACTTTAGAATTGTAGCTGACTCTATTTATAATCTTCAAAGTGAAATTCCTAATGCAAATGACTGGTTTGAATATTCCTCTCAGAGCATATGACATAATCTTTATCTCACTTTATGCTTGTTCTGACAGGTTGTGCAGGAGTTTTGGTTAGTCATCCATTTGACACAGTAAGGGTATGTTTCTAGTTTCTTTTGCTTGCAGCTTTGGAGCTATTAAAAAGATATTCATGTTGTACATAAAAATGGTAGTAACTTTTGAAAAAACATGTCGACTTAGTACAAAATGTACATTATTGTTTAAGGTAGAGGATTGTCAGTCTTACTGGCCTGGTTTCCAAAATTAGTTTTTGTAGATACCCATATACATTGTTATAACAGAACCTAATGTTACATAGGAAGCTTGTATGACCTTGTGTGAAACCCTTTAATTGTTATTAGTTACTGCAATCAGATGAAATTTAAATTCCATCCCTGTTACTCAAAAGGTGACCGGACTCTTTATGCAATTGCTTGAAAATTTGAATGCAACATGTTTCTTCTCATAGTTCGTGAAATGCATTCTGGTAATGTGATCAAGGCCAAAAAATTACCAGTTATAACTTCAGTGACTGTTCCATAGGATATTGTCACTTTTCTTATATTTTAGGAAGTTTTTATTGTTGACTTTAACAATTGTCTTCTATTTGTAAAATTATTGTCTTTACTTTAAGTTCATGATTTATTTTGATTTCCTACTGCAATCTAAAGGTTATCTTTTCTTCTTTTCAGATCCGTCTTCAGAGTCAAGGAGTTGTTCCTGATTCTCCACTCAAATACAATGGCACTATACATTGTCTCGTTGAAACAGTAAAGAAAGAGAAGGTACAGTTCAAGTTACCCTTTGTTATCCATTCTTCTTAATGTTATAATTTCTTGGCTTCTTATCCCATGGGCTAACTTGTTTTTCTTTTTCTTAGGTATATGGCCTGTTTAAGGGCATCACCCCTCCTTTGCTGGGAACAGCTGCCTGGAATGCAGTAGTGTTTGGAGTTTATGGCAATGTTATGAGGGTTTTATCTGAAGGAAAAGAACAAGAAAGACCCTCATTCAAGAATACAATCATAGCTAGTGTTGCAGTAGCATTTGCACAGAGTCTAATCATCTGTCCAATGGAATTAGTGAAGTGTAGGCTGCAAGTTCAAACAAATTCTTCAAACAGACTTTACAAAGGTATTTGACATTTTGTTGTTGTTATTCACTCTCCAACAACATTGATGGGTTTGCCCTAGCCACAGCAGTAGTCCTTTAACGAAAACCTTTTCCATGAATTCAAGTTTCTTTTTATGAGAGCTTGGGGTACAATGTGTTTGGATTTCTTATTCTTTATCGCTTTATCTTCCGATCGCTGTGGAGAGTTTTAGACTGAACACTCCAAGAACAGGCTGAACACCTAAGAACACCCTAAAAACAAGCCATAAAATCCCCATTGAGCGGCTGAACACCCTTTAAAACATATCAAAATCGGCATATCATTCGAAAAATAATTTGGTCAATCAATCAAAATTAATTTTTGGGCAGGAAAGGGCCTGATAAGTCTAATGCTGTTAGTGTTGTTACAACCAACTGATGTTTTGCGCGCCAAAGGTGTGAACGGGGGTTAATACAGTCAACTGAAGCCACAGAATAGGGATTCTATGCTTGACTGATCTTTCTAGGGTTTTCAAATTCGCTCTGCACAGAGCGCGACAGACGATTGCACCAACAAACTAACTATTTTGTGAGCCAACTGAAGATTTACCAACCAAATCATGCAAATTTTAGGAAAAGGTACCCATCTACACCCCAATCGAAGAAAAGTGCCTTGCATTTTTATTAATGTATCAATGTGTAATTTTTTGGTACCACATTTTTGAACATGGCACGAAATAGCGAAAACATAGCGTACTTAAGTACTTTTCGAACACTCTTCAGTGTATAAACGAGGGTTTATAACCAAAAGGAAGCTGAAAATTTATATCCAGGTGTGGATTGAATGTAACGTGAGAGGAAGAAATCAGAAGTTTATATTCTGAAGAGTGTCAGACGAAAAGTACTAAAGTTAGCTTTGTTTCCGCTATTTCATGCCATCTCTGAATTAACTTATCTTGGTTGGACGTAAGATGATTTTTACTAACATGAAGCGTTCTTTCTGTCGCTTCGTACGTCATTAAATCTCTTTTACACAATTCTAGGAACGTTGGATTGCATATCTAAAATCTATCGCAGTAATGGATTTCGGGGCCTCTACCGTGGAATGCCTGCAACAATTATTCGTGATATACCAGGCTTCGTGTCATATTTCCTTTCCTTCGAATATTTATGCAGAGTGATAGCTGGGGAAGAAGGAGCTTACTTAGGCCCTGTTGCTTTGATGCTTGCTGGTGGAACGGCAGGATCAATATCCTGGACCCTAGCTTTCCCTCCTGACGTCATTAAGACTCGTATTCAAATTGACACAAGTAAGAGATATACTGGATTTCTTCAATGTCTTAGATCGTCTTTTAAAGAGGAGCAATGGAGGCTGTTCGTGAGAGGGCTGACACCAACTATCCTCAGGGCATTCCCAATGAACGCAGCAATTTTCACTGTTCACACTATGCTTAGCAGAATGTATGCCAAGTATGCAATGAATGATGAGCTAAATTCATAGTAATTTTCAGTTCTAGTGTTATTCCCAAATTTTACAAACCAAATCTAATATATCATTTGAAAGAAATTTTGCTAGTCGAGCATTAGATTAAGCTCCTCAAATAGTTTGGATATTAGGAAAACTTTTCCTTAAACTAATTATTTTACCTGGAATCGTCAGAGAACAGTTTTTGTTGTCTTTTTTATATTCTTGTTAAATAATTTATTGTATGGTTTTAATCGGTTCGTTGAGTTGACCTTCATATTTTGTGACAGTTGTGTGATATTTTTAATTAAGAATGGTTTTGATACAATTTTTAGTTGTTTTCTTGCTGTTGTTGTAAAAAAACTTGTAATCGGTTGTTTTGAGATGCCTGCAGTTTTGCCTAAAGAAGGATGCAAAGACTTTTCCTGGCAGGGCTGAATTTTTGGACAAAGAAAGTAATGTTTTCATTGAAAGGTGACATCTTTGGAAACAAGATAATCTATGCTTTCGATCTCAGTTTTCTGGAGAATTTAGAGGAAACGTAGAGTCACCAAAAGCCCCCGATAATCGAAAAGGAGGCCAATATAAAGCATTTGTTATGACTGCAAATGTCTTCAACACGAGTTTTTGCCATTTCGATAACCTGACAGAAAGAAGATCTAAAAATAATAAAAAAAACAGATAAACAATACGATATGTCTTGCTAATTTGAAATTAATATGAAAAATAAATAACATTACGAAAATTCTGAAAAGTCTAAAACACAAATTTAAGGGATGATTTGATATAGGCATGAAAAGTTCTCAATCAGTTGGAATTGGAGATTGATAAGATCTGATCCCAGAACAGGCAGTTCTATAAATTTGCTAATGAAAAAGTATAACGCACGCAAACTGGTGCGTATCCACTCTACATAGCCATATAGACCCGATTCTCACTACTTTTCTACGATTAGAAAAAGGAAAACACTGGAAAGTGGCCCAAAAATGTTCCAGGTTTTCTGGCAAAAATATATATTGATCTCTGTGGTACTAAGATTTGTGATCAAAAGTTGGCTGGTCATAAAAAACTTACGAATTTCCTTTTTGGAATTGAAATAAGAGCCCGTTCACACTACTCCGTTTTTGCCTTGCATTCACACTGCTCTGCTATAAAAGCGGAGCAATATGAATACACAAATGAAAACGGATACTTTTTTAATACGGTGTGTATCGAATACGCTCCGTTTCCAGTGTGAACACCAAAAACGGAGACATTTGAATACGCTAACAACGGAACAAAATACGTGCTTTCTAGCACGCTAAATCTAAAAAAGTTTTGAAATTTAAAATTCACAATGGACTGGTAGCTGTTGCAAAAAAGTTTTTCACTACATTAACTTCAAGAAATTTCGTCATGACAAAATTTTGGGCAAATATTTTGACGAAATTTTCATCGACGAAATTCAAAATGAGACGAAATTTGGTCACGACGAAATTTTTTGTATTTAAGATTTTTGTCTTCATAATTATCTTTACCGTCGGCATCATGATCATCATCATTGTCAATTCCTGAACTAACTTCGGTATCACCATTGTTCAATAAAATAGTTCTTAGTTGCGTAGTAGGAGAGAGGCAAAAGGGGCGGGTGTCCCCATGGCAAAAAATGTATTTAAAATAGGACGTTTTGAAGGTCACTATAGGCGTTCTAAAGGGTGTGGACTCCAATTTTCGCTTGATCAACTCATTTTGCCCCCCCCAACTTTACCACCCTGGCTACCTACTCTAACTGTCTTTTTCGCCGGTTTCGAAGATGCCATCTCTGTCTTTTTATACTCAACTGTATTATTTCTTTCATTCGCTCAAGGTTTGCATTTTTCAACCCAAATTTTGAACTCAACAGGAAGCAAACATTCCAGACCAATATTTCCTGTTGGAGATGGTCTTTTGCTTTCCGATTCTTATACTTTTAATTATGCTCTGTTTATAAACTTTCATACTATATAGATATAGAGTTGAGACTCGAGCGTTGAGACTGAAAGTTGAATTCTAAAAGCATCACTGTTGACCCCACCTTTGCATAAACTGAGTAAATATACCGCTTATATTTGGTTTTTCTGACATGCTGCCTGGGTGTTGAGCCAGATTCCGAACAGGTGCTGAAGTCTCCACGAAGTCGGTACCCCATGGGATTGAGTATAAAGCAACCTGTATGGTTTTACTTCTGAAGGTTTTAGTAATATGTTGCTATCTTTGTGTTAAAAATCCAAGACGAAATTTTGTGACGACGAAATTATGAAAAGAAATTTACCCGTCGAAAATTTATCAAACGAAATTTTATTGATGTTAATGCACTATTTACTTTTATTCAATTTTATTTATAATAACGCCAATTTGACGAGGATTCGTGAAAGCCTCTGCAAAAAAATGAGGCCATCAATAGCGTTTTTGTTGGAGCAGTGTAAACACCTACCGTATTCAAAAAAGTATTCATTTGAAAACGGATAAGTGTGAACGGACAGCGTTTTCATCAACGAAAACGGAGCAAAATGAATACGGAGCAGTGTGAACATAGCCTAAGTTTGGCTAGAAAACACAACATAGAAAATAAATCAGCCATCTTATTAATTTTTACCACTCAATTCCCTTGCCCTTACAAATTCAAAAAACGAAAACTCTAAATTTCCACTAGATCCTTATCACAAAAATTTAATATTGGTCTACTGATAAAACCTAAACGCCTATTTATTATGCCGAAAATTTTGCGAAAACATTTCAAAATTTGCCTTCTCAAAATGAAAATTAAAATCATCAATAAGAGTATATATATGACAATCGTTCTCTTTCGTTCGCTCTTTACTAAATCATTCTTCCATTGGATGAGCTCTTCGATTTTAAGAAATTTGTTTCTATAGGTTGGCGGTAGCTCAAATTGAGATCTTTCAGGGAACTGTGACTCCAAGAAGTCCTTCAAAATTGTTCGAATTAACTTTGATTGTGGGAGTTCATGATTTATATTGTCATTAAGGCAAACAAATTTTCTGCGATTTTTCCGAATCCAGTCAAGTTGGTGAATCAGATATGAAACATTGTTCCGTATCATTTTGAATGTCACGTCTTCATCGCCAAGCACTTCGAACTTATATTTTGCTTTCGACTTGGATTCTTCAAAGACCCTTTTTATTGGTTCGCACTTAACAAACATATTCCTGGTGACAACAATTGATAGAAGCGGTGTACTGCTATCGCGCAAAGACCCGTTTGCAATGCCTGAGCAATTCATCAGCATCTCTTCAAGATTCTTTATATCTGTTGATTGAAGAGGCAACGAGAACATTTTTGCAGCCAAAGTACGCAACTCTCTGTCGTTTAGTACGCCTAGAAAAAGAAAATGACGAATAATGAAAAATGGAGTTTAAACTTTCAACCGTACGATTATTTTTCAATTCCAATTCTATGATCCATTTTTACCAAATGTGAAGACAAAAATCGCCTGGATCAGAGAATATAAAACATGGAAGGGGTAGGCCACCAACATGCTGGCACAGATCGTTTCAAAAGATAATGGCAGACAGTAGCGGCGCCACGGGGGGGACTGGGGGGACACGTCCCCCCCCAGTTCTCAGCAGAACCGATTTCGTATTTCGTCCAAATTCGATGAGAATATTTTGGGGGAGGGTGATATTTTGACACCGTACTTTGTGATGTAATCCTATGATTTTCAAACTGCCAATTTTTAAACAAAAGTTAGTCTTAGGCGTTCTCTTTGGATAAAATTGGCGTTCCCTGTTGGTAAAAGGGCGTTTTCTGGTTGTTAAAAGGGCGTGGCTTAAATTTTTTTGGTTTGTCCCCCCCCCCCAGAGCTTAATGGCTGGCGCCGCCATTGATGGCAGAGAAGGGACTACTCAAAGAAAATGCACTAAACAGGATAAAATGGAGACGGGGGATCAAGAAGGGGAACACCAAAGGACACACTGACACTAGCCAGTATCCTACTGGAAGGAGAAACACCTCCTAGTAGGCATTCTGATGATTATGATGATGATTATGTTTCAGCATCGGAATTTCACTATGCAGTCAAAGAAAGAGTTTTAGCAGTTGAAAATACCATCATCTTGGAATACAGGGCTATGTAGTGGTCCAATTGTCACCAGAACTCACAGAAGGGAAACCAAACAGCATATTTCAGTCATAAAGGACAGTAGGATAGTAGGCATTTGAAAAGGAATCATTACAAGTGTTTTAATCTCTTCACCCTCTTATTAAATAGATAGCTTCTTATCAAACTTATTTAATACGCCAATAATCACCCTACCCAAGATATTTGTAAGTGACAACATTGTGTGACAGTGTTCTTTTGAAATAAAAAAAACCGAAAATTCCTACCTGACATATCTGCATCCAGTTCTTGAAAAATCGAAGACATATTGATTGAGGCAGGTAGATCCATCAAGTAATAGGAATATGAAAAAGCAAATTGCATATCCTGTGGGCTCCTTATCTTGTGTGATGACGTCTCATCAAAAGATTTCCAGAATCGTCTTTGCATTTCATTAACCACATCAACATCAACGAAATGGGGCATATGCGCTGGCACCTTCCTTGCTTTGTAGCCAAACTGCCTATTGTAAATTCTACTCACATGCAAAAGTGAGCTAGCAAATGTATCAAGAAGCTTCCTGGAAGGCTTCCTGCTTGACTTGTATTTCTGCTGATTCTGCAGACGCTCCTTCAAAGAAATAACTTCCAAGAAGAACTTCTGCCTCTCCCAGCGGAATGGACTGGTTGAAGAAGGGCTGTCAATAGGATCCCAGTTACCATATCGAGCAAGCCACTGCCAAATGTTCTTTATTGTACCTTTTCTCTTTTCATTTTTTTTATATTCTCTTGCATTGTTAATATGGTTATTTGTAGACATCACCAAATCATTGAGTATACTGATTGATCTTGAATGAGATTGCCTACCTACAGAAAACTGTCTCCCATTTTCAGTATGTCTGGCAGGGTCCACTACCATTTGGCTGTGTAGCTGATCCTCTGCAGACAACAAATGTCTTCTTGATCTGTGATGGACTCGCTAATAAAAGAAAACAATGAAAAGTGAATACTTTCTTCTTTATTGTGACTGGCAGTCGCATGATTCCAGGGGTATGTTCTTTATCAATACATTAAACAAACCAAAAAATTGTATTTCAAGGATGAGGCTGGTACCACAAACATGTGTTTTAAACGGTAACATCTTTTTTAAATTTAAGTACTGTATTACAGGGCATATACTCTCAGAAATTGAGTCACACAACCAAAGATAGGTGTCAAACATCTTTGCTCGATTTAGTGTGATTTCTGAATTAGAAAATAACCACTGCCTTTACAATTAACAAAAACATCCTTCCAACAAACATTACACATTTTTAAGAACATTCGACAAGTCTAGGTGAGAATTATTTTTCAGCAGGAAACAAAGCCATATTTGGATAGAAAAATATTTTCATTGCACATTTGTTTTTCTTTATATGTCTAAACTTAGAACTATAAAAGAAAGAGATTAACAAAATTGATGAAGAAATCTTCAAAAAGCTACAGTTTCATGAACTAAAAACTTAACCACTGACCTCTGGCTTGGTTCTGTCAGTCTGGTTCTGCAACTGACCATATATTGATTTTATAATCTGTAGCTTGCTTCTGTTGTATCCCAATTCAGTTAAGTATCCCTCCCTCAACTCTCTTTCTTCCTGATTCAATTGTTTTAAAAAAATAGCAGGAATGTCTTTCTCGTTCATTTTAAACCACTCTAACATTTCATGTCTTGTTTTATTTCCAAAAGTCAATCTAGACTTGTCAATGGAAGCTCCTGATTTAAGAAGTTCCTTGTTTGCTGCATCATAAACAGTATATGGAAACAATGTTTGTTTTGCATCCTTAGTATAACTAACACTTGTGGGTGTTACTAATGTGGTTGCGATTGGCTTGCTATAGGTATCTACAGTAATATTAAACTGTAGTTTGATTGGCATAGTTTTGTTTAAATCTTTATATCCACTGACTGTAAATGCAACAGTTTCAGTAAAGTTAGCATAGAGCATAACAGTTAGTATTTTGAACTTCTTTGAGAATATTGCTGTTCTGATTACTGAAGTTTCTATAAATTCACCCTCTGTTAAAATCCCCTCTCCTAAAAGACTTGTAAAGTTAACATAGAAAGATTTCAATCCAGGTGTTATTGCCATGACTGTTTTGAGATTTGTTGCTTCAATCGAAGACAATTGATTAAATTTTGTAAGTCCACAGTCACCTGCATCAAAACCGCAGTTAAATACATTGCAGTTGGCATCACAATAACGATCTCCTATCCAACTGTTTGCACATCCACCATTGCAATATTCTCCAACTGCACTGTAAGCACTACCCAGAAATGACTGGGGTGAATAAGAGAATCCTCTGCTTGGGTTCCCTTTAAGACAATCGCCTCCATCCCAGTCACACTCAGATACATTGCATGGCTTATCGCAATATTTGTCATTTATCCATGTTGCTGGACATCCTTCATTACAGTTTGGAACTGGCCAAGTAAGATAAACTTTCTGTCCCTTTGAATGCGTATAAAAATCATCAGGCCAAACATAGTCACCAAAGAAAACATCATCATTCATGTAAATAAACTGCTTAGATAACCCAGGAATTCTATGTATATGTGTCTCAATGGCAGGAGATGAAAACGTTGGCAAGTGAGTTTTATTCAAAAAAAGCTCCTGGTGTGTGACAAGTTTCACTCTTGGGTGATCTAAGTTTAACCATGAGGGGATCTGCCCATTTGTCACAATGAAGATTTTTCTGATCCATGGTGCATATTTTTCAATTGATCTTAACGAATATTTCAATTCCTCATTGTCAGCAAATCTGCTTGATGACACATCTTCTTCAAGGCTGTCTCTTCCCTCTTCCAGACTAGTGAGCGGCTTCCAAAGAAAGGTGGCAGGCAAAATTTTGAACTTTTTACCTTTTAAAATTATTTGACCTCTTAAATGCAAAATAAACTGTTTTGCTTTGTTTTTATCTTGAAATTTTATGACTGCTGTACTATTTTCAATGGACAACTTTGCTCCATAAAGTTTCTCATCTCTAAGTGCAGCTTCAATTATTTTTGGGGTTATTTCATCAGGTACATAATTTATAATTCCAATTCCATCTAACTTTTTAGCTCCAAGGCGAATTGTGCTGGATACAAATGCTTTAGTAAATTTCATTTCTTTACCATTCAATATAATCGTCTTATTACCTAGGTTTCCAATGTCAAAGCTTTCATCAAAAGTGAGTACTTTGACAGACGGATCAAACACGTTTTCAAGATTACTGAATTCAAAGTCTGAGAGGAATTTGTTTTGAGATGACAGTTCTAGCACAGTAACATTTGCTGGAAGACCTGAGACAGCAATCGCATTATATGCTACACAGTTAGGGTATGGGCATACATTCTTGTCCTTCCATTTAAACCGTTCATGTGAACTGCTTGCCACTTTGCTGCTTTTTAATTTGCCCTTCTCAAAAGGTTTTCTTGGATTCTCATTCGGGATGTCTTTTTTGCTATCACTTCTGGCTAACACAGTGGCATTAAGCTCCATTACCAACCTCCCCTTCAACTCTGTCAATTGCATGACAAGTTGAGGGTCACTTCCGTTTACCCATGTGTATACTACGTCTATTGGCCTTGGTAAGCAAAGCCTTTCCTCAAAAGTCCTTCCAGCAATGTTATCATGATGCGAACTAAATGTCACTTTATATTTCTGCATGCTCCATTCTAGGAAAAGTTCTCCGAACTGTATGATTGATATCCCAAGTAAAAGTAGACCCCCAAGGCAAAACCAAGTTCCTGCCTTTGTGGACAGACAACTGTAAGTTTGACGCTGAAGAAGCTTTAGGCAAATTTGTAGTGGGCGCATCTTCAACTATGTGTTTTTATTTTCTCTAACCTGTCTTCCATTATCTAAACTCTCAAGCATATCAATTTTCCAAATATCGTGTGAATATCTCGTGCTCAATATAAGTTGTTGGCCACACGACGCAGCCTCCAATTCGGATTTCAAATCGAGGCCTCGTGGCGCGAAGTTGGATTTGCGTGAAGAAGAAGCAGTTACGATTATACGTAGTTGATTAGAGACTCCAGTAAATTATGGTAGGCCTAGTTAGAAATGCCGAAAAAATCTAGAAGCCAAACCCAGTGCGTGAATCCCCTCTTTCTCAGTTGGTTGGAAGGATGGAGGGATGACGCGAAAGAGAAAGGACTGAATGCGCAATGGACTTACGAAAAGGCAAACCAAAGTTTTTTTAGAGCTACTCATTTAGAGCTTCGAATTAAGCATCAACAACTCATAACCTTATTCGTCATTGGCACCTATTTTCACATGCCAAAGTCCTTGTGGTTTTGATTGTATTAGGTTAAGAATTTCGGGACTCTAGAATTGATTTGGCTCTAAAATGTGGCTTAGGTGAATGCGGATTCAGTTTTAAAAAAGTAAAACAACAAATCAAGCTATGCAAAGACTGTCGATAAATTTGCAAAGAATCTCATTAAGCTAGATTTTGGAATTTTAATTTTACTTTATGGCAGCTACATATGCTTACATAAATTTAGGCTTTAGCATTGCGACTCCCATTTCCACTACTAGTGTTACATAAAACCAACATCTGATACATTTTTGATGTGAGTGTATCCTTCCCAATCAAAGGAAGTATTAACAAAAATCTTGAATTTAATTGAGGGTTTACCTTTCTTGGATAAGTGTGCAACCTATTGGCCCAATCATTTTGACCTTGGGTTATTTTCTTTCTCAGGCAATATCATCCTTAAAGAAATACCCGCTACCTTTGAAAGATGGAAAAGAGGCAAAGATCCTTGAAAACATTGGTGAGCAAGCCAAGTTTTCTATTTAACCGTGTTATTCTGTGTACACTGTTCATCATATATACAAAATCCTTATTCAGCAGATAATGTAGCCCTTTGTTCACTTTAAAGTAGCCGTAACAATGAAAAATCTATATATATTCTGTTACCTACACCATTGTTATATTATATTTTATATTATTGTTTACATATTTTATAGGCACAAATTAACAAAATAGTTTTCATTGCTTAATAATAGTAGCTCTATTGAATGATAATTAGCAACACAATCATGCAGGAGGGGGGGGGGGCCACTTTGTAAGAGGTTCAATACTTCAAAGTTCTAAGTTTTGAGAAAACACTCATTGGATAACCTAAGTGTGATGTAAAAGCAGCAAAGTTTAATAGTCTGTCTATGGCAGTTTTAGTGCTGTTTGGTGTTTTCATGAATGATTAGACACATTTTGCAATGGCCAATGAACCAAACTAAATGCAACATTTTGTAGAAATCAACAAGCTGGAGCGCTGGGTGGAAATGGTATTAATCCTACCCCTAAGTTAATTTCCCTTTTTTTAATGCTCCTTGAGTAAATGCTCCAGATTGGTTGTATAGCCTTTAGGAGTTAACGATTGAAGATTGAAGATTGAAGATGGCAAAATTTATGCTATGAAATCTTAGGTGTGCCGGATATCTGGTAGGCTGGATAATCCGGCACCGGATCCCTGATTTTTTGAAAATCCGGTTCCGGCCGGCTTCTGAAAATACTGATCTGGTACATCCCTAATGAAATAAGGAAGGAAGTAATTTCTCTTGTTCTTATTGTTTTGTAGGTGATGGCATTGCAAAGAAGTTAGACAAGGCTCTGGATGAGTTTATACGGAATGGTGGAGGTTAGTTATAACATCATATTGATGAGTCCTTTCAATCTCACAAATTATTCTCACAAATTTTGGCACTGCACTAAAGCTGGCATTGCATGGCATGACTAATTTTACTCATAAGAGCAGAAAACAGTTTTTGTTTGATCTGTTTTAGAATAGATAAAATTTGGTAGATTTCCATTTTTTAAACTGTAACATGTTTTTGTGGTCAAAAGGTCATTACTTTCACCCATTCAGGATGGATCTCCCAGTTTACTTCAACCCTTGACAGGTTCAAATCCTCTTTAAGTATATGCAGAATATAAGCTTCTCAAGCAGCAACATTGATGAATTTCTACACTAGTTGCCTGATGATTACATTAAGTGTGAAACTCAGAGGAGCAACTTAGAAGCATCCTGTTCTATCCACCAATCCTGTTCTGTACGGCTCTGCCCATGTGCCATCAAACACTTCATTACAGGCCAATAAACAGTGATTTTCATTGGTGTATTTCTATATGGACAAGTTTAGAGCTGTGCTCCGTATTGAAAGAATCTAATTTTCTGAGTTATCAGGGGCAGTCTGGGAGATTCTTGTGTTGTGGATTTTTGTCTCATATTTTTGATATTATATGGAAAAGCCTGCAGTAATGGGTTAAACAACAATTTTGTAATTTTCCCAGGATCTCTATGCATAAAACCATCCTGAAAATCTTAGTCTAAATATTGTTGAAAAATTGTACCATATCATCCTTCAATAGTACTAAGCTATAAAATTGTGAAGGTAAAACTAATAAAGGCAGACATGTAAATTAATATTTGATGTATTGATGTGTTAGGCAGCAATAAGTACACAGAATATCTAATGGAACTGAACAATTGTTTATCTTTTAGACATTAATGCAATGCATGCTTTACCAACACAGTCTGCATCAGAAAGCAAATCAGGAAGTAAAGGAGCTGCCGCATCGGTAAGAAAATCAGGAAGTAAAGGTGCTGCTCCACCAGCAAGGAAAAAAGTATCCCAGGATAATGATAAAAGTGTTGAAGACCAGCTGAATTTACCAGAACCAGAGGTAAAGATACCAAATAAAGTATTGGTTATCAATGATTTAGCTTCAGGACAGGTGAAACAGGGTCATACCCCCCATTATTTCTGCAGAGAAAAATAAAATTTTAAGGCAAAAATGGAAGGAAATGTATTCTACCATTCTTTAAGTTATTGTTTTTAATATTCTCTTAAACATGCCTTAAGCCTAAATTTTGTAAAACATTTGGGATTTGATCAAAAAAACCAGAACATTATCCAAGTTTGGTGTTATACATTACACTCCACGGGTAACAGCTTTTCAAGGATGATTTTTTACCATAAACCATGGTATCATCTTTGGAATGCATGCTTTGTTTAGGAAATAGATGAAGTGGTGCTTAAGCCATATGATGGGTTTTTGTTTTTTCCTTTGGCCTCTAAAAGGCTAAAAAAGAAACAGTGGAAAGAAACTGCTTGGAAGAAAATTATTGAGAATATTTGAAAACAGCAGACTTGTTTTATGTCTGATATTATCAAGGATCCTGTTTTACCAAGCATGAGAAAAAACACTAATTATGGAATTGCAGGCGAATCTTTCGTATTCGAGGCAGATTCAAATAAGGGCAAAGCATGCTATCATTTCCCACTAAAAAACACTATTGAGCAATCTACTGTGAACACCTAGACTTTATGATAAATTTTATTTAAAAAATAACTTCAACCAACCCAGTTTGAGAGTTTGAAAATCAAGAGTTGTTTTTTATTAAAAGTACTTACAAAATTGCTGAACTGTTGATATTTAGTTGATGCAATTCTTTTCTTGATGTTTTATGTTCATATTTTATCCCCAAAAAGTGTTTTTCTATTATTTCCCTTCTCCATTGTTTGTCTTTATTTAATGTAAGAAGATGTTTACTCGCTACACTAATGAGATTATTTTAAGACTTTGCAAAACCTTTCCTATTTCATGTCAACATTAAAGCAGATTAAGCAATATGGGAAATAACAATGGGTGAAAGCTTGAAAATTTTGATTCTGATTTTCCTTCGGTCAAAACATTTCTTTAGTTGCAGTTCCTGGCCGTCCTTAGAATATTGGTGGCGGCCCTTACTAAACCATTTTGTAATCTTATCATTTTGGTCTATCCACTCTCTACGTTTTGCTGGCTCAGAACTGAATGCTGCCAATTCTCAGCAGTAACATTAGCCAAAGCTTAAAAACATTTGATCTTCATAGAAAATTTTGTTTTGCATGATCTTTTTTTTACAATCTGTGTAAGTTTGCAGTTGAAAGAAATTCCTCTAAAATAGGAATTTAGCAGATAAGATAATTAGCTAGTGACATTATGTGTTTTCTGAAAGTATTTTTAGAAAAAGTCTTTTTACCCTTGTATTTTATTTTAGTCCAAAAAGAGAAGAAAGGAGTACATGCCTAAACAAAGGACCGGACCATTTGCACTGGTGTTGACATTGTACAGAGAAAGCCAGGTGATTTATGTATTAGTTTTTAAAGTCCAGACCTTTTTGTTACATGGTATAAATTGTTGCTTTATAGATATTAAGTAACCTAAGTCAGATGGAAAATGTTAGAATTTCATCATTTTTCATTTTGAAATTTCAGGATGCAACTTACAAAGGGTATTTAATGAAGGAAGAGTTACAAAGAAAGGCAGAATTACTGACAGAAAAGTCATTCTTTGTGGTAAATATTGGTTTATATTTACTGCAAATGCAACTGTTTGACAGAGAAATATATTTGCAGAGAAGAACTAGATGCAGGAGAGGAAATGTTTTCTGCTTGTTCTGATTCAAATTCGTCTACAGATAGTGTGGGTCCTGTTTTGCTTGCTGTTCTTAACTGAAATCTTGTCAAACTTCTGAAAAATATTTTATACAAGCCTGTTTGTATGGAAATGTACAGGACAATCAGTGCTTGAACAGGATGCTCTCTACCATCAATGTTCTGTTTCAAAGTTTCAGCATGCTTTATTCGAGTCAGAGAAACCTGATAACTGAGAAAAGTTTGCTGCTGGACTAACTAAGAAAGTTCATAATACTACTTCCCTTTTGGGGTCATTATTTTGAAAATATAAGAAAGTATATGCTCTTCCACTTCTTACCCAGCCATGTTTGAGATCTAAGCGTGTGTTTGTATAACTTTCATAACCCGGAAGCTGATGAGAAGGTATATATGTGTATCTATATGTGCAATATTTCAAGGGAACAGCAAATACGATTTAAAATTTGGAATTCTTCCCATGTGTCAGATTTGTTTAAGTAAGAGCTCTATCTCAATTTCTTGTTAAACTTGGGTAACTTACTCGTTTTCTCACAATTTTTAGGCAGAACCAGGGACTCATTATACACCTTGGTCATCCATGTCGACTTTGATTGCCAAAGGTCTAGTAATGAAGACCAACAACCCTGCAAAGTATACCTTCGTTTCAACCCTTCTTTTTACTTTAACCTTCAGAACAGAGAATGACACAAAATATATTCCTATAAGTGATCTTTTATTTTCATTTCGCATAAATTTTGCAAATATCAACATCGTATAATACAATTATCAGCCCATCCTATTTGAGACATCAATATCTTTTATTCTTTCTCAATACATGAACTTAATTCAGTAATCAATTTGCTCTCTAATGTACGAATCATTTTTAAATATCAACTGCTATACGTAAAAAGCTTTCTCCCACATAGACACCAACCTTATGTTAGGATCAAATTCATCCATTCAGATATTCAATCACTGACGACGGTAAAATACTTGGTGAAAAGTTGGATGCATTTGAAAAAGCAAATCCTTCGCTCAGAGCTGCTGTAATATCTCCATCTTCCTTAAATGCGTCGCCACATTCGACGTCCCCGTCAGTTTCTAATTTTGTGATCCCTGCGGAAACAACAGGCTCTAGAATTCAATCAAAAGCCAAATCCTTATCACAGTCACATTTTGACACTCCTGGAACATCAAGTAGTAACGGGTAAGCGACTGAGATTGTTTAATAACTTTTGATTAATTTAAGCCTTCATAAATTTCGGTATTTTCTTAAAAACTGTTGTTGAAAAAGGGGCGTTTATTTAATTTATCTGATGTAAAGGAGGTTACATCAGAAGGGTTTGTTAAAAACAGTAAGGCTATTAGCGATCAGAAGGATTTACCACACTTAGATTTAATCATATCTTCTTAGCCTCCATAGAGAAGTACAAGATGATCTGTGCAGATATATAATTTCTGCCTTTGTTAATTTTTTATTCTTTTCCCTTCACTCGTTTTTCTGTTCAAATTATTTCTTTTTCTCTCTTATCCATCTCTTCAGGGGCATTTGCCTTTGTTTCAAGCTTTTTCATTGTACGTCACAGTTTATTTTCAGTTTTCTCTATATTTCAATGATCATTCCTCAATTTGCTTTGAAGCCAATTTGAATTTAGTTTTTGGAAATTCATTGCAGAAATCTCCTGTATTGGTATGTCGATGAAAGTGGCAAAATTTCCAGCAGAAAGGACGACGCCCTGGTCAAAGTTGAAGGTTTTTCTTAAATTAAACTTTTATTCTTTCCGTTCTTTAATATGTGGATAGAAGTATCTAAACTTTTCGCGATACAGCTCCTTCAAAATCTCTTTCTGCTGCTGTCTGGTTGGAACAAGCCAGGCGAAAGTTTGCTCATTTTGGCAAAGGATTATGAATTGTAAAAAGGAATGATATAAAACTTTTGTACTGCATGAAAGTCTTTGGGATGTTTCGGATTTTTTTAGAAATACTCTTTGTTGTTGGTTCTTATTATAAGTTATGGCTTGCAGAATCCAAAATATGTCAGTTTGATCGTTGTTTTTTGTTAATCGTTACAAATCTCACTTCAGTTGTAAGTTTTGTCTCGTTATTCAGCTCGAAATCTCATATCTTCGAACTTTGCTCGTGTTTTCGAACTTTGCTCATGCTTTCGAACTTTGCTCATATTTTCTTTCAGATCTTCAATTTTTTAAAGTTCACTTTTATATGAATTTCCTATGCTGCATTTACTTCCCACCTCTTTCCTGTTCTAGTTAGTCGGCATTGTGTTATATGTTGGAAACATATTTTGCTTCAAGCTTACTTGCTGACAAAAATAAACTTATCTTATGGTTTCGCGGATTTGCAGCACTGTATGCTGTGTTTCTGTCGCTAATGTTGTTTCCTTCACTGGCAGCACCCTGCTCTGAGCTGGCAAACAGCACCGGAACATATCAAGCACATACGCACGCGTCCTTCTGCTCCCACGAATAATTATGCATGCATTAAGGCTTGCATTGCTCAACACTATTGTGTATGACCACATAACAAATATACTGAGATTCACAGATGGATTCACTTTCTGCCCAAATTTGTAATATGTCCAGTAGGTTGAAGCAATATTGTAAGGCCCATAGAGGATGAATATTGCAATGATAAGCATTTTAATCGTCTTCATTGTTGAACTTTGGTTATTCGAGTCGTTTGCAGCTAGGCTTGCCTCTCCCTTCTTTTGCTCTTGCAAATTTCGCATTTGGGTTGGTCTTTCACTGCTCACTCTGCTAGGTTCTGGTCCTGTACTTTGTCTTGTGAGTATCTTCAACTTCATGTTATGTATTTTAAGCTTGCGCATTATGTACCAATAAAGCAGCGATACGAGTATCATCGTTGTAAGATTTGCTACGTTGAATAAAACTTGGATCTTGAATGAAGGAGCCAATAACAAAATGACTGCAAGGCAGTTTGCTATCGTTAGACTTATGAGTACTAGAATCTTCATTCGAAATGAATTCATGAATTTATTATAGCGCTTTAGTTTGGTAATCAGAAGGTAGCGATCGATTGAGATACAAATCAGCATAAACCAGGAGAAATTTGCACTTGTGAAAACGATGTATTCCGTGACCTTTTCCAAGACGCAGCTCCTGAAAGTCTCTTTTATAAAGAACACTGTAACTATCAACGGCTGACCGATTAACCCCATGCACAAGTCTGAGAGGTTCATCATGAGCACAAACTTGTTTGTTATTGTGCCTAGCTGTCCCGTTTTGTACAGTGAGTAAATAAGAATTGTGTTTGTAGCAATCGTTAAGGGGAAGCAAATTGCCTGTGATACGGCAAAAGTCAACGTATGTTTTCTTGGAACGTCTAATGGCCATATGGATGGGCAGAATGGAATTGTTTGGTTTGATCCAGAAGTCATTTTGCCGTGAACGAGTCTTGTCAGTTTTGATTCCTGATTCTACTTGAGCTATCCACGGAGCAATTGATGCAGAAGTTGTTTTTAATTCAAATCATTATCGAGCTTATTTTATTTTTTTTACCGCCAAAAATGAATTCTATTACCATGTCTCAAGTGAAAGCCAAGCGCGAGCAAAATCTATGATGCCAGATACTCGGAAACAACCTCAAATGTGATAGCTTTTGGTTATCCGTAACCTAACTCCAGATCCTTTGGTGTCTGTCCAAAAGAAGTTTTTGTCGCATAGTTTTCTGCACCGGTGTCGTTCCAGGATGTTGATGAAAACGCTTCCTATTCGATTCTCCTCTCCTGTTATACACGAATGACTTTCGAATATTTCTTCTGAAATTGGCCGTGACTTCCTCTAAAACTTCATATCAAACGCACTTGATCTGAAACGTATATTGTATAGCAATCCATAAGTGTTATGCAGCTAACCAAACTTTAGTTAAAAATGGTGTTTCGCTTTCTTTGACAATTTAATTCCTTCACTATGATGATATCATTTGTTTATGTAAATTCGGAAAAGTTACTTTCGAGCTGATTTTATATCAAGTCAAAACATTTTCTTAATCCATTTGCTTGAAAATTTTGCTTTAGTTTATTTCTGCGTCTTAATATTTCCCCGTTATTGTATCTAGCCACCTGTTTCTTCAGTCAATAGACCCATTCTGTTGCATTGATCAGCCGGCAATACCTAACACAATATTTGTATTTGGAAGGCAAGAACCCTATTCTTGTTTTGTACAGCATTCAGCCTTGCCTTTATAGATGGTTATCGATTTACAATTATTCTGATAGAACGAAAAGCTATGAAAATTTTGAAGTGATTGTTTTGGACATCTATGTGTACCGTGTAGTCATTTAAGAAGCTATGATATATAAAATGTGCAATAAGAAAATGTTTGATCTAGCAGGACTCACTTTTCACTTGGGATGGTTTGAATTTTAATTCTGCAGCCTGGTCAATCCAGAGATTCATTCTTGTGTAAACAGGAAAAATAATTTTGCACAAAGACTCTTAAGGCACGTTAGGGAATCAGAAGAGTAACAGCTCAGTTACAAGTTGGCATGCTTCATTTTCTTCATTGTCATGAAGCCGAAAGCTAGCGCATTTAAGATAACTATGCCTTCAAGGCTGGACAACATTAAAATTTCTATTTCCTAATCACATACCTGATCATAAACCTATAATCGCAGTAGTATATTTTGTTCTATTGATAAGGCAATAAAATGTCACTCATTTATTTCCATCAACAGTTCATATTGAGCTATTTTTAGTGCCAACGATTATTGCTTAACGTACATTTTAAAGCTATATACAGTTTAAAATTTTTCTCCTCTTTCTTCACATCGAAACATAATTATATATATTGTTTAGCCAGTTGTGAAAATGCCACTACACGTAGAAGGTTTCTCGTACCAGTTTCCTCATTTATCTTTTGTCCCCATCCACTTGGACTCTTCTTTTGCTAAATGTTATTTTAGTTTCCACCCTTAAAATGCTGAATGTGGAGGCAAGTTTAACGAACTAACTTAACATGAATTACGTCTTGACATGCATTTATGCTTAGAACGATAAATCATGAGAACATCTAAGAAAAATGCATTTCTGTTCTTTCAAACTTTGAACATCTTTAATTAATTTTACAAATCATTATATTAGAGATTTGCTTAATTTGACCTTCATCGTCAGTTGTATAGTCAATCACGGTCATGCATTTTCTCAGCAATGGCACCTGATCTGATTTGTTCAAAATTTGGTGTCTTTCTATTTGCCATCGTTTTTGGGCGTATGCATTGTATTTATTATCTTTGCAAAACTAAGAGAGCAAAGAATTATTTAGTGGTACGAAGTATACAGACAATCCAGTCCTAATATGAGCTGGGCTCTCGAAATCAGCCATTTGTTTGTGTGCTCTGCATCTCTATCGAAATGTGATTTAATCTTCAAAATGGCTTTTGTTTTGGTTATTACTTCACCGATCAAGTTTTGCTTGTCATGTCTGTTTTTAGCAGTCTCGTTTCTCTTTTAAATATGCCCGGTATTTTGCTATACTCACATATAAGTAATGCTTTGCATACGTAAAGAAACCAATTACTTGATATATGAAACGTGTAAAAATGTCTTCGATGGTTCGACTTTTAGTCTTCTACTTCTACTTATAATCTTAACCTTCCTGAAATTGTTGATTTTTCATGCATTACAGAAAATGGAATTTGGTTCCTTATAAAATGCGAAGAATGTGCCTTACAGCGTTGTGATGCAGTTTACCAGTTAGATAGTGCCAGGTAGAGTTACACGATATATTCTGTCTTATTAAGTGCTGCCTACGGGAATTTATGATAATGGAAGAGTGGATTTTCATTCTTCTTGTTTAAATTTACAGCTTACTCGTCAATTTGCATTGTAAACATTGTTACATGAATGTTTATACAAAGGCTATTACAAGGCTAAAACCACCTGCGTGTGCAATTTGAGAT
Organism: Rhopilema esculentum; assembly: GCF_013076305.1. The sequence continues at coordinate 8,309,035 of NW_027018682.1, read as the reverse complement.
GATTCTATGTTTTTTCTGTATCTCGCAAAATCAAGATTCAAAGGTTCAAAGGAAATTTGTCTGTCTTTGCTCATGCAGTTCGCGAGACGCCTAGATGTTTGCACAAAACGTACTTCGGTCACAAGTCAAATTTTATCAAGTTTTGTTGCAATCATTGCTTATATGAAGCTTCCTCTGTGTTTCATATCTTGTTTCTAAATTTTAATTTGTTTCTCTTACCTTCGACTTGTAGGCCCAAGGAAGAGCCTTACGTTTTTGCATTTCTCTCTGACGAACATGCCAAGAATATTTCTACTCCACCAGGTTAATTTCCATGTTATCGTTATAGTTATCCCCAGCTAACAAATGCTTAGTGACACCCCTTTAAGCTCGAGTTGTCTTTATCTTTCACAATAATTTCGAATTTCATTCCAAGCACTTTGTGTATGTTAGACATTGTGGCTCGGTGCCAGTTAGATGTTCGAGATGACATGTTCCTATGCACTTGTCGATTCTTATGGAACAGTCTTGGCAAATTCAAATGAGCATTCCTGTTTGTTGTGACACACGTCCTTTATGAAATATTTAGTTTTTACCAATTGATCTTTTACTTTTCTTTGATCTTTTACTTTTCTTTGAATTTCGTATTTAAGTTTTGTTTCCTTCGTCTCCTCTAAAATTTGTTAAGCCTAATTTTCTTTTGCGAAAATTTTTATTTCATCTGCAGACATTCAACAATGGGCAGCCAAGCAGCCAATAAAAAGTACAAACATAGTGAAATATCAGGATCCTAGTCTTCCACAAATTCGAGAAAGCTCAAGGTAGTTTTTTTGTCATCCAAAACTACTATGATTTTAATCAATTTTTTATATAAAAGAAATACCTTCTACATCAGAAATCTGTTATACAGATTAGGAAGAGGCATTAATTTTGTTGCTATCCATGGCTTAAGTAAGGGTGATTCCCAGTACCCATAAGAAGCCAAGTTTGCACGCTACCCATAGGGAGGCTAAGTTATATCTCAAATGTATAGGCCTGTCGACACTTAGGGGAGCAGTTGAAAGGTCTAAAATCACCATTATCGAGTTTATCTTTAAAGATCATCCTTCAATGATCAAGCGAGTCACTTTGAGAAGCACCGGTGCCAGTTATTCTGATTGATTCAGAAGTATCAGGTTGTGATTCTGATTGGCTTATACACTAAATCTTTATTTGATTGGTTGATTGGTAACGTTTTTGACCAATCAAATTTAGTTAGTATCTTTGTCCATGTCATATCCATGTCAGTCAGCTACAATTTTTCTTTCTTTTAAGTGCTAAAGATGAAGACCAAGCATCGCCACTGTTCGTTATGAAGCCAGGTTTGTAAAACCACGCTCATTTGAAGCAATTTGTAAAACGTTTTTGAAATGTAGAGCTTAGTGGAATTACCATTCCGCTTCAGGGAATACACTTGCCTGTCCAAAATCAGCAGTCAGTGTCCATCCATTTTGGGTCCCCCACTGGCTGTCCACTCAAACATTATTGATAAGTAGTTTTAGTGAATGGAACAGTGACAAAGATTGAAAGCCTTGGTAATAGATCTTGCAATACCAAACGTCAATATTAGGGACTAGAAATAAGGTTTTCAGTTTAATAAATGAAAATCTTCAGATCATTTCAGAGAAAGTCAAGAAAGTCAGGTAAATTTTCAAGAAACGTGTACATTCTACCATGTGTAGACGTCCCCTGAGCGGGACCTTAAGTTTCTGAATTCAAAATTTAAAAATTTCGTCATTATTTGCTGGCAATATAGATTTCTTCTTTGTAATTGTCCTCCAGATTTGCTGAATAAATTTTTCTATCGTAGGAACGTTTGAAATAATTTTGTGCGTTGATCAAATGGAAGTCACTGGAGGGTAAGTGTGGCTGTTGCCTTTTTTGTAATTTTCAGTTCAGATCTCGATAATTTAGTATTAGTTAAAATGAATTTCAAGGTGCTTTTCTGTTTATTTGTTTTAAATAGATTTAGCCTTCTAGCTTGATATCTTTGTAGCTACTTTCTTGGCCTGAGATTTCGTTTGTTGAATATCAGAGTGTTCAATGTATGATCTTTGTGTTACGATTGGTCTTTCCTAGTTTCACTGTTATTGAGATCATCGGGCATATGTACCCATTCAGATATCAATATACAGTTCAATTAGATATCAATGCATTTCAAATTCATGACTACTGTCTTAGAAGAAACCAGATAAAAATGTTCAGGCAAATGTTTGTCCGTTCTTGGTTGGTATCCGTTAATGGGAAGTCTCTTCATGGAAATTTAATCGCACATAAATTTTTTTAAGAATCTGTTTAACTTTCTTTGCATAGCAAAGGCTAAAAATTCTTCTCTCGTTGCGTTGCATGTTAAAAAAGGTTTTTCCACCGATGCTGGTAAGATTTCTTTATTTAAGATGATAATTATGAAAAGGTCTGTAGAAAATTTCTTCAGCTTTATCTTTACGTCCAAGGAAATAATCATTTACAATGTAGCTTCATTAAATCTAATACGTATTAGTAGTTTTATTGATTTAAATTTAACAGAGCAAATACAAACAGTAAAAGGATGATGCTGGAACAGTTGAAGAGGATAAGTAAGTTGTACAATATTGCGCTATGTTTTGATTTTATTAATCAATACAACTTTTATCAACTTACGTTTTGATTATTCGAAGAAAATAAACCTCACGAGGTTTTGATTGAGAAGACTCGGTACTCTCTATCCGGCTACGCTACGAATATATGTCAAAGAGATTTGTCCTTTTTGCATATAAAAAATCAAAACCTTTGATATTTTGAAGAATTGTGTTTGTAAAAGGTATAAAGCGCAAGGATAAATTCAGTGTGTTGTTATTGCCTTGTTTATGTGTTGGTGTTCGTTTGCTAGCTCATGTATCTTCTATTTCTGTGATGGCTCACAAAATATTTGCTATATGTTCAGTCAATGCTAAGCTGAAAAGGCGTATTAACGCTTAATCGTTATATGTTAAAATTTTGTCGATGAGATGGCTTTTCTAGATTACTTGGCTATCGGTAAAGTGTCAAAAATAATGTTTGTGTTAAAGTAAAACGAAAAGAAATAATAAAAATTATAAATTTCTTGTATGATTATGAATTCTTAGCTTTACAAAAATATGGTAAAAATACGCTAACGTTCTATTTACACTCCCATTGTTACAACACCGTTTAGACCCGACAGCATCTTCCAGCAAAATCCTATCTTGCAATGACGTAATCGCTGTCATTTTGAAGTCTCAGTGCATTTCCATATTGGCAAGCAGCTCTTCTAAGAAGCTCATATACTTAATAGCAGATCTAAGGATCGCGTACTTCGAGAGTTTTGTGTCTTTATTGGAAAGTGGAATGACGGTTCTTAACAGCTGAAATGCTTCATTCAGACTTTGCTGCCGGCATCTCTCCCTTGAATTTGTAAGAAGCCTTTTGTATTCTGGGTCCTTGAGTAGCTGTCGCTCTTTTCGTCGCTTCACTTTTGAGACCTTTCTTGAATTTTGACCATCGAGTGTGTATGATTTTAAGGAGGAAGCTGCTGAAAACGAAGAAGGTTAGTAGCATTCTTAGATGATGCTGCTTAGATTATGCCACACACAAGGCATGCAATTCAAACTAATGAACAAGGAATACACTGAAACCAAAATGAGGACGTAAATTTTTGTCCGATTTGACATGATCATGTACCAATTCATGCAAGTAACCTTGGGAACATGTCCTTGTTGGACCTTCTTTAGTAACTGAGTACCAAAGTTAGCTAATTATAATATATGGTTTGTTTTGAGAAGTTACCATAGAAAGACCACCAAAGACCTAGAATAACGTGGAAAACAATCCACCAATCAGCACTGTATTTTCATTAAAGCTGTTCATTATTTTCCTTGTACTGTTACCGAGATTAACCTTAAAGTAAAATTAGGCCTGTAAGTGTGACTCAATGTTTTTGACCTTTTACAGTAAAATATTTTTTTGCAAGAAAGGAGGAGTCAACATATAGATTTAACTCCTAGCATGTCAACTGTAAAACCTCATACTGGCTTGGCAAAAATAAAGGCTTGTGTTTAAAAGTATTAAATACCCTTAACTTTTTTCGTTGGGTACAATGCACAGTACTTTCGAGTGTACTGTGCAGTGGAAAACACTGACACCGTTAATACCTTAAACTTTTGGAAGGAAAACAATTATAAACGTTAACTTTATAATTTAGAAAGTATTTGACACCTACATTTTTCCTGATTTTTTTGGGCGATCGAGCACCTCTTTACTTCAGGGCTAGCCTTGGCTTGTTGTTCTGTGTAGATACGTGCATGAAATTCCCCTTCATACCTCTGCGCTATTGGTATTTCAATCATCTTCGGAGATTTGACTTGCAAAACTTGAAGCCTCTCAATCAACGCTTGCTGGACTGATGTATTTCTTGATTGCACTACTTTCCCAAGGTTATCATCTACTCAAACAAAATATCTCAATTTTTTCCAAAACAGTCCTTGTAGATGTTTCCTCAACCACGTGTATTATAAATGACCTTACAGCCAAACCTGTGTGTGTTTTTCATCGGTTCTCTTCTGTCTGTGGTCAATACTTAAAACTTTGTTTCGCAATAATGCACATTACATAACTTCTTTTCATGTTTGTGGAAATCCTGCGTATAACATTCTTTTCACTGTGCATGAAAGGTCTATCCTGTCGATTATGTTTAAAGCCATTAAAAAAATCGAATGTTTGCGAAATATATCTACTCCTGATCTCCTGATTTTTTGCTTTGCTTTTTCTAGATGTGAAAATGGATGTGCGAAAGCTGCAGCTAGGAGATTTCCTTTGGGTAGCAAGGGATAAATTTCAGGGTTACTATGACAACAATTTTAATTATTCAAAATTAAGTCTCTGCCATTATTGCCAGATCCAACATAATCGAACATTTTTTAAATGACACCAACATTTAAGCTCATTTCAGCACATTAAACCTTATTTTGGAAAATTATTAATGTTTTTCTTAAAATAACTTACACTGCATATTCTTTCGCCCAACACAATGTTTTCAAGTTTACAGTCATAAATAAATAATAGGAGTCGATTGCGCAACGTTGCAGTTCCGAAAATTATATAAAGAAAGATCATTTAGAGGAGAAAAGGGAGATACAAGTGTACCAAATGTTCCTAGCTCGTTATGGTTTATTGACGTAATTTCGTTCAATTACTACTTAACATACTGTCCTTGAACGTTGTTCGTATGAACCATACTCGTATCATACTCACTGAGTCCTTGGGACTTCCTTTTTTTGTTTAGTTTCTTCAAGCAATTTACAAATGAAAATTACCTGTAATTTAAAACTCCGACACATTTTGACGCAGATGGATTGTTTAAGATTTTGATAGTATTGGCTAGTAGGAAGCAATCCCTGCTTGCTGTCACATCGATCACTTTTTCCCAGTATTTCTACCTGGACAATTGAATAAAGCCTTTTCTTACAACAAAAACTGCTATTTAATGTTACCCTAGAGAATCTCTTGAACAACTTTCCAATACTTTTAAGGAAACACACTAAAGGGATAAGAGATGTTTTCTAGGCCTGTAAAATTAGGGACCGGTCATGATTTCGCCAAACCTTTTTGTTTCCATTCTAGGGAGATTACTGCAGCTTACCAGTCTGCTTTTTAAGATTGATGCTAAATGTAGCTGATTTTTCCTAATCGTGATATTTTTTCTAAATTATCTGTGACAGGTTCGAAAAAGGAAGTGGTCCTGGATTTTGTCATTGAGCGAAAAAGGATGGATGACCTGGCTGGTAGTATTGTTGATGGAAGATTCAAAGAGCAGAAGGTATCCAATCATCTGCAGTGTAAACCAATTCCCTTAGACCTTAATTCTGTTAATTGCTTACTGTCGTTTAAAGCAGGGTTCTGGCAACTGAGGTCAGGAAAAGCTGGGGGCTAAAGCGATGTAGGGATCTTAAAAATTGATGCTTGTAGTTCAACGAAACACCAAGAGGAGTTTTTAACACAAGTCAGCCAAAGATGTATTAATACTAATTAGCTTTCTAGCTTTCTATGGATATATTTGACCCTAATTATGATAAATACTTTTACTCTTGTATTTTTGTAAACCCACACCTTGATTTTTTAGGTCTTTTTTAGTGGAAATGATAGTATGCTGTTATATATACAGTTTTTGCGCTTTCTCGTAGTTTAGGCTGAAATCATGTGGACTAAAGCATCCAATATACTTAATAGAAAGTTATGGCTCGATGCAGCATATGGTGTTACCAGAAGCTACCTTGAAACAAGCCATCATCAACTCACAAGTAAATTCTATTTGCTTGGCTAGCAAATACTAACAGTTGAAATTTAAACATCGATGCTGCTAAGTCACTGTCTTTGTAAAGCTGAATGAGTACAATTTTCTTACCCAATTTTTTTATCAACAGCAATTCCCTGTAAGAGCTTCTTCTGTTTTTCTTTTGCAAGAATTAACAATGCTACTTGACTGAAATAAGGTTTTGAAGCTGCTGGTGAAATTAAAAAGTGAAATTCTTCTTTGTATTTCAACCAGTTTTGTTTATTTTTCATACAAGCACTGCGTACAAGTTTTCTTTGCATACTATTAACGAGTTTGAGATTGAATACCATATTTATTCGTATATAATGAAAATTACTATTTTCCTGGTTTGGCATGTAGGGCCCTGTGGTGCTCAATGATGTATAGGCTGAATTGTACGCTCTTTTTTGCCTGATTTTTGCATCAAGTGAGAAACTCGGAGTTCCAGCTTAGGACCCTCATGTTCTATACACCAAAACGTGTGTCCATAAATGCTGACTGCTAACAAAAACATGTTGCTCTTTATATTATGTTGCTGTTTATTTATGTATAAAAATATTTTAACAACCATTTAGAGTGTAATATACTATTTTTACGTTAGGTTGTGGATGGACTTTTCATTCGCAAAACTGACAGTATATACGAATCTGCAGCTTATCTATCAAGAATGACACAGCATTTGCAAAATATCTACCAGGTGTGTGTCATATCGCTATTTTGTTATTATATCTGAAATATTGGAATTAAAGATAAGGATCTGCTTTCGAATCGCAAACTCTTTTTGTGCGGTTACCTTCCTACGAGAGAAGTACTCTAAGAGTATGGAAATTCGCGTTTTAACGAAAGAATAACTTTTTTCAGTGTATTCAAGACCTGGGAAACGCGTTACTTTCGGTGACTGGGTGTTAGCTTGGTGACTGGGCTTACCATTTTTCAAACAAATCATTTTTATGAAAATTGAGAACTGAAAGGTCCAAATAAGTGATAGGCTGAATACAGGGGTATGATGAAATTACAGAAGAAGATGAAAACGGAGATAAAAATGGGAACAACCCTCCTTTGTTATCAATTTTTTTGCGGAACTTTTCTGTATCTACACTTTTAACGTACGTCATTGACAAACGAGGGTCTTAATCAGCTTAATCATTCTCTGCTTTTGCCCCAGGGCCTCCAAATTCTCTCGATGGCCCTGCCTGCGAAGTTACCCTTAAAATTCTTTGTATTGTTTCAGAACAAAACAATAATGGCCTTTTCATCTGGGTATATCAAAAGTGCTAAACAAGACCAAAGGTTTCGAGATGTTATCCGAGAGGAAGTTCAGAAGTTCATGACATTTGATGACTATTACCAAATCACAAACAAAAACAAGGTATTTGAAGTTTTCTGCCTTAGAAATGTTGGTTTTGTATTGGAACTTTGAAAGAAGGCTTCCAGACTGGACTAAGTGAATAAAGCAAATTCACGTGATTAGACATGAGCCAATAAAAACGTCCCACCTAGGCTATAATCCCATTTGTCAACAGTAACTAAAGTTTCGGTCCGGAGAGAGATCATCTGATAATGCACAGATCTAGGCCTTATGTTTTTATAAAACTCGTAAAGCAGGCCTGAATTGGCCAGTTTCGAAAGAGTGCATTCTTATTTAACTTAGTTTATTCTTTCCGGTGAAATTTCGTCCTCACAAGTTTAATCAGACTTGATAAACAGTTTTCACTGATGTTACGTGATCTTGTGACGTAACTTTAGTTTTAAATAATCTAAATGAAGGAATTGGAAAGCAAGTTTGACATTTGAATCTAACTGGCACACAAAAGAAGGTTTTGAGACGCGTAGCTTGCCGCTTAATTACAGCGTGCGTTTGAACCAAAAAACCACGAGTGAAGATTTAGTTCAAATTCAAGCCACAGATATTGTGTTGCTATGTCTCCCGGCTTCATTCCGAAAAATTCCTCGCGTATGCTTCAATTTGCAAGGCGTCTATATTAGATTGTGAAACTAAGGCTACTTTGTTTTGCCTTGAATACAAGCTAGAGTATCTACTAAACTATCACTTTGATGTATCCGGAGTTCTCTGGTACTTCGAACTTTGAAACTAGATCCGCTAATGTTCATGTTCCCAAGAATTTCTAGGTGGGTCATTTGGCTTCCTTGACGATTATCGAAACTTTTTTTCTAGTTGCTTTCAGTAAAAGAAATGTTTGCCAAGCAGTTAATGCAATTGAAAGGAGTATCTGCAGATAAGGCAGCAAGCATTGTTAGTGTTTACGAAACCCCTAAAAGGTAAGCTGTTAATTGTTGTGCAAAGTTTTATTACAACCATCAGCAGCGTATGATTGTCATTACTAAGGCATTGTGGGTTCATTCCTCTTGAAAAGTGATGGCATCGTTGCAAAAGGCGAGAGAAATTTGTCCAGCGACCTTCAAGCTTAACAAGCTTTGTCTTATTGATCTTCATCAAGAAAATAATTTCCTAAAATACCTTTCTATTCAACTGTAGTGAAATCTTTCGTTTTCGTAAGAATTTCTCATCTTCCTAAACCTTACAAAATCTGAAATAGCACTATCACTCTGTATGTAATTGCCATAATCGCTGCGTTTTCAAGTTGTTACTGTTTCCTTCTAGCCGTGATATTGGTTTAATCAAAACCAATGATCGATTTCTCAAAACAAATTTTCGACCGATAGTTATGTAAGGTTGTGTTACCTTCATTCAGAAATCTAAAACAGGTTTCGTAACAACCAGCGTCCGTAAATGGCCGATCTTAGATCGTTTGAATGGGCGCCTATATGCGAATAAACGCCCAGGGGCTTTAACTGTGTGCTTATTCGAACAATATGACACAGGGGCGGCTGGGAGTAAATTTTTTTTGGTATTACTTTTTCGAATGTATGGAAGATGCATGAAAAGGAAAATTAACAATTTCTTTATGAAGGAATTTTGAACCTCCTCAGCTGGAGGGGTATAGGGGTTTTACAACACTCCCCCCCCCCAAATTTGGCCCAGCCATACGTTGGGGAAATATGCATATCTTCAATTGACTCTAAACAACAAACAAAAAGTCACTAAAAGACATTCCTGTTGGTCTTTTTAAACAAACTGGAGGGCTGTAACATTTGTCCGAAGGGCTTGCAAGCGGTGATTAGTCGTGAAAAATATTTGGCGGCCCCTTCCTCTGAGCCACCATGTGGGCCCATTATTAGAAGCGCGATTGTAATAACGGAAACCACTGCGTGAAGGCCCTCTGAACACATTCAAGGTTCAGTTCAGTTCATCATTCATTTCAAATGCCTTTACATAAGCAACTTGCAACATTTTGAATAGCTACAGTTTACAAATGTACAAATAAATTTGAAAGGATGCAGGCTAAAAATTTATTATAGAAAAATACATGACGAGATATATCTGGCAGTGGTGGCGCTAGGTTTCCTCCGACAAAGGGGCTAGCACTTCCGACGGAGGGGCTAATTTTTTTAGAGAACGATAGGGCTAGGGGGCGACAAGGAATTGTAAGGGTACTGGAGACCGAAGGCGAGCGTTGCGAGCCGAAAATTCGGGGGGTCCGGGGGTACTCCCCCGGGAAAATTTTGGTGGCTACACCCATTAGATTGGCTAAAAATGCTATCAAAATGGTGTAATCGTGTTTTTTACTACGTTTTTTGACATATTACTAAGGGCACGTTTGCCCCCTCACGTTTACCAAGTTGTACCTGGAAGTTTAAACAAATGATTTACTACCCTGTTTTACATGTGTGAAAAAGATTATAATATCTCCTGGGAGATGGACAAAAAGGCATTTTTACTAATCAATCTTTTGTGACTCTTAATATCAAAATCATCCAAAAAATTATTTTTATTTGTAAATAAAACGAAGAAATTTATACGTCTAACAAGGTTTATTCCTCATCCAGTCATAGCCAGGTATATTTGTTTAAATATGTCGCAGTCGCAGTGAAATCCCATATTATATAGGTCCGAAAATAAGAAACTTTTAATTTCTGGAGAGCTAGGTTTCCTATAAAAATACACGTTTTTTTCTTAATAAGGAACTTGTTTATAAAAAAAACTAGAAGGATTTATCGTAAATAGTAATAGATGGTTTCCCTTAAAAATAGTAAAAAATAAGAAATTTGGAAACTATTAGTACTCTGGGCTTGAGTCAAGTTTCTTATAAATAAAAAAACGTGTACGTAGAAGCAAAACACTACAAATATGTATGGTTGGGATGGGGTAAAATGGCTTAGCTACTACGTAAATGAGTTTGATTGTTTTTATGGCTGAAGCCCTTTGCTAAGTGTTTTTCCTCGTATTAAAAGGACTTAAATATTAAAACGTATAACATACCACGTTCGATTTGCTCTTCGTCTTGAATTTTCGAAATTTCAACTTCTTGTTCTTCGGGGTCTTCTGTTGTTCTTTCAGTTTCAAAATCATTAACCTTTCGTTTCTTTGGAAAAGTACCGCCTTTTGATTGAAAAAATGTTTTTATTTTTCTCTGCTGCGAGTCCGTTTCAACTATTGCCGTCGTAGGAGCAGTCCTTCCCATTGCAGCCAAATCTTTGTGCTTGGACTTCGTGTGGCGGGCAGCGTAATCATTGTTAAATACGTCATTACATATACTACATCTAACACTGAAACGGGTAACATTTGTTGCCATATCGCTATCGCACAAAAATATTCCGATGTTGTAGGTTGGTTATAGCAAGCAAGATTTGGACGAACTGCACTATCCATAACATAAGATCAAATTTAACAGCATGCGGAAAACACCTGGTACTGAACATCTAAACAACCAATTCAAACTTCTTATAACAGATTATTATTTACCATGAAATTGATGTGTCGATGAGTTGTTTTGGGATGAGCTTCCTGAATTCTGATAACAGTCCTTTTAGAAATTTCTATTTCCGCCAAAACTTAAAAAATTCGCTCCGACAAAAAAAATTCAAGCATAATTTATCTTCCGACGGAGGGGCTAGCCTCCTCCGACGGGGGGGCTGTAGCCCCCCCTGCCCCCCCTCTGGCGCCACCACTGATATCTGGCACGGCCTTTCAGTTCGAGACGTTGCTAGTGAGTTAATTCCACCCGTTTCAAAACAATTAGAGATACAAAATAATAACACTTTGAACACCCAGACCATGATCATTCACTTGATCTTTCACAACACGATTCATTTTGAAACAGCTAACTTACAAGCAAAATCATAAAACAGCACTGGCAAAAGGTAAATGGCCGCGTTATTAGAATCCCAGAAGTAATAACGGGGCTGCTAGGCTCCTTTATTTCAAGGACCAAGAACAATTGAATTTTACGTCATCGGTGAGTCCCGTGACAAAGACTTTGCTGTTTCCGTTATTAGAAACGCGAAAGTAATAATGAGACCGGGAGCCTCGAACTAGCTTTGAACCATTTGAAATACCATTGAAAAACATAATAGGCTTCCTGTGGTTAAGGATTAGCAGGTAATTATCATCCCCTTCAGATGAATAGAGGACAGATACCATATTATTTCTACGTCATTGGTTGTGTCTAGCAGACGAATGCATCAAACTGATAAAGACTTTGGAAAAAGTGTTATTACAGTAATAACGGTAATAACACTGCCCGCCGCCCCTGATATGACATATGGCTGTATCGAGAAAAGACAGCTGATATTTCGTTTTTCCATATATATAGCCTCTATAGGTGTCATGGCTGCAATGCCTGTGCTTGAACTGAATGATTTTTTGACATCACGTGTCTCCTAAAGTTGGGAGTCACCGTCTTAGCCCTTTCATGCGTGAATTTTTGTAACAGACTCAACAAAATATTTATTGGCTGAAAGTTGTTGTTGTGGGACCCTCTTTCCAAAAAAATATTTTTTTACTGAAAATCCTTTGTAATGAAATTAAATGAATTTATTGTTCCACAACAACATCAAGCATCAAAGTGTTAGAAAACCTACGTATGTTTCCAGTCAACAGTTTTTGAACACCAAAAGTATTTTTGTCATTCAAATTAGCAGTTTACCCTCCCCCCCCCCCTTTCAAACAACATTTCGTTATTATCCATAGAAATAAGCTATTCAAACGTAGCTTGAAGTTTTGACTGAGGTGAAGTTCCAACTTTGTTTAGGGGGAAGTGGGAAATTGAGCTTTTCTTTAAGGGTGAATTAAAAAAAACAATATTTGCCTTAACAGCTTGGGTGTTCCATAAATTATTGGCAAACCTTGTAGAAAATCCTGTGTTCTGGAATTTCATTTCCCGTGCCAAACGCGTTTAAATTTTAAGACCCTAAAAACTGCTAATTTTAAGTCTTATTTTTGATGATTTTTTTATAACTTCTGTGATGCCACAAAGTTTGGCTGGAAATTCAGGATAAGGCACTGTTTTTAGATTATCTACTTTCCATAGCATGGATAGCTTCTTTGCAGTAAATGGTTTTCATAGACCAAACATGATTGTGTTAAAGGATATGCTCTATAGATTCAATGAAGCCCGCTGTGATCTACTTTTTTTCGTTAAATTTTATATTTGTAGACTTATGACAACTTTTGAAAAATGCAAAACAGACGAGGAAAAAGATAGTTTGTTGTCAGATCTAACGTATGGCAAAACGAAAAGGTATATAACAAACTATAAAATCAAATTTATTTTTGTATGATATTTAAATAGATTGTCTTTGTCCAACAAATTCAATCATGGTAAAACACCACTGCAAAGATCCATTCTCACATTATGCTTAAGTCTGAAGCATTAGGAATGAAATAACAATTGAAATAATAAATAGAGAGAGGTGCACAAGTATAATGATATACCGTCCCCCTTTTCTCAAGGTCAGGCCCATGGAACAAAAAGTATTTTGGAGAAAAAGTCCCCCAAATCAATAACATTTTCTACCTTATTGAGATGTAACAGAATTCAACTTTTTAAAGTGGAGAATCTATTAAATAGACTATTACAAACATCATTTCAAGAACAATTATTTTCAGATAAACAGTGATGTAAATTTGTACCTATTTTTTTTCAGGAAAATTGGACCAATGCTTGCATCTCAAATTAGGATGCTTTATACGAGAACAAAGTTGATGTGAAACTTTTTCTCTGTATTTTCATAGTCACATTTTTATAAGTTCACAATATAAAATATTTACGATTTGGTAATCATTGAATAATTGTTTTCCAATACAAAAGTGCAGGTAGTCTAAGACAGTTAGCTTTTGACAGGTGTCACCCAGTAGTTCCACCCAGTCTCAGGCCCGTCTGGACCTGCAATGGTTGCTTTGAAAGCCTCAGTTATAGGTATCAGTTATAGGTAGGCTAATCATCTCTATGTATGAGCTAAATGTTTGGTCTACCTTTAGCAAGCTCTGCCAGCTGAGCCACAACTTTTGAGCATTCAAGCCATTTGTTGTTTGAAGAATTGCTCAGTGATGATATATTCTCAGCATATTTTAGGCATTTCTTTAAATATCTAGAATGCATAAGAAAATAATTTTTAGAAATTAATTTATTTATAAACTCTTCATTCGCTCGAAACACTTTATTTTCCCCTTTTGTCTGAAGCCTAACACATAGGACCTCTCCCTTTTCAACCCAGTATCGACTCTCTGTATAGACATTACCAAATAGTCTTTCTGTTATCATTCTGCCATTACCAAATAGTCTTTTCAATCTATTTAGAGTTAAGGGAACGGAAAATAAATAGGTTATTTACAGCCTATGGGTATCGGATTTAGTATGTTTAATCTAAAATCCTGTAATTGATTTAATTCTGTAGGAGTTTTGATTGAATTAGTGTTTTAATTTGTAGACATCTCTTTCATGTTTTTCTTAGGCCTTGTACAAAGCTTAAGAAAGCAAATGGATATTACCAATTTAGGTTCTTAAGCATACAGTAATGATAGGTTTGCACAAGCAGAAGACAATGATATAGGAACAAAATGTGGTCTCATAACAAGGAAAAGGTTGGGAATTATCTTTCAAATTAAATGTTTTGTAAAATGTTGGGATGTATCTTATAAATGTTTTGCCTTTAACAAGTGTGATGCAAATGGAATATTAATTTTTGTAAAAACAATGGTTGTTTTAATTTCAAAGCTCAATTTTTGATTGGTGGGTTTCTATCTATTGTCAATGAGCACCCCTCTCCAATGAGCGCCCCTTCTATGAGGCCAAAAATTAAATGAGCACCACTGGTGCTCATTAGAGAGAATATGTTAATTCTTTAATTGCACACTATCAAATACACAACCCAGCCATATAAGGCTCTGAGATAGGTTAGAAGTTTTTTTAAAAATTAATTAGCAGGGGGGAGGGTAATTTCATTATGGCAGTAAATTCATTTTGGCCAACGAGGGAGAACATCAAATTATGAAATGCTGGGAATGGTTTTCAATGTTATAGAAATATTACTCATCCTACTTACTTTATAAGACTTTTCCAAGTGTCATCAATATCTATGCTTGCTGCAACCAAACTTTCAATGGAAACCATTAGCAACAGTGTTTGCCAGAATGATATCAGAACAGGAGATACTGAAACCATTGCTGTAAAATTAGTTCGGGCTCTTGACCTCAATGACCGATTTTCTAACTGCTTCAATTTTTCTCTTGCAAAAGTTATTACCTTGAGAGATACAATAAATAACAGGTTAGTCAAATTATTCCTTGATAAGTCTTGCAAAAAATAGGCTTTTTCTATATCAGTTTAACAATCATAAAAATAGTGGTTGACACCATATGCTTTGCAAAACATTAATAATTTCTCAAAATATGATATAAATTAATATCATTTTGTACCTGGATGAAATGATGGAAAATTAATTTGTCAAAAAAATCTTTGCTTTGGTCTATTCTGGATACTAGTAGTCACCAGACAATCCACACATCCCCATAAGGGACACTGACTCCCACAGGTTTCTTCTGTGGGGAAAATCACTGTTGTTTGGTTTATCCAACATTAATACTATGTCAGAAATACCATTTATAAACAGGATTTTTGCTTGATTTATAGCCATAATAAGTTACAAGATTTGAAATAAACACTGGATAATGAAAACAGGGAAAACATACCTGAAGTACAGCAGTTTGGCATTGCTTTGCTATTTGTCTCAATAGTCCAGTGACTTCTAGCTCTTTCTTTGGTCGATGTAAAAAATGTCTAGGTTCATTAATTATTTCTTTTATGTACCTCTTAACTGAATTTTTATCAAAGCAAATTTCACCATTGTCCCGAAAAAAGTTTTTAACTATAGGTATAGACATATATATTGTCACAATTTTATTAATTTCATCACATTGATTATGTTCTTGGTCTATATTTAGATGTAAATGGCACTCTGTAGCTATCTCATCAACCATATCTATATTTTCTATTGCTAAACATATTTCCCTGTTTAGAAAAGATATTGGGTGAAAGTGTGATTTGTAGCTGTCCATAACGCAACATAAATTTCCCAGAAATTTACTTTTGGTTTTAAGTATCTGTCTCCAAGGGAATAAGTATTTCAAACAAAAGCAAATCCCAATACATATCAAATAATTTGCAATGGTACTGTCCACATCATTAAAGTCATATTCCCCATGACTTACTCGATCCCTTAATCTAGGGCCTTCAGGAAAAAATAATAGATCAAAGAGCATTTCAGTTAAGTTTCGCCCAATTTCTGTCAGGAGTTTGTTGGGTTTGTCTTCGTCAATATCTTTCGCAAGCATCTAAAATGAAAAATAGAATATGTAGTGTGAGCTTTCTTGGTACCAGCAAGTAAGCCTGTGTTCGAAAAGGGCAATGGGGGCAAAGCGTCAAGAAAAACAAAACAAGAGTAAAACAAAGTAAAATGCTTGATTTCCCAAGGGCAATGGGGCAACTGCCCCTGCTTCCCATCCCCTGGCATAGGCGTCTTTGGGTACCAATTATTCAAACAAGATAGCATCCACAAAAGTATTTATATTTGCTCAGCTGATCTAAATTTTTCAGGTTTCTGAAAAATTAGGGTAGAGGGTTTCTAAAACAATAGGAACACACTGGTCATTCACTACTTTTCAAAAACTTCTGCAAAAAATCAAAAGTTCTAAGTGTTCATTTAATACCTCATCAAAGGTTGTGTACAGAACATCTGATTCTGCAGTTAAAAGTCGACCAGGGCACTGATTGACAACAACAAACAAACACCGTAAAGCATGCTCAAGTTGAGGAAGAAACAAAATGACTGCATCTGAAAATCTGTAATAAAGATCAAATGATTGTTTAACAAGTAAAAATCAAGTCAACAATACAAAGAATTATAAAGCAAAAAAACCTTGATAAGTTGTGCAAAAAACTAGATCCTATTTGGTACTTTATTTTTCACTTTCCTGCAAAGGTTTGCCAAAATTTAATTAACATTTTTTTTAAATTAAATATGAAAAAGTTTTATATATACTCCAAAACTGTTTTACCTTGAAATATCTTATTGTTTGTTAGTTTGGTTCAAAATGACAAAAATCTGTCCTGTCCTTAATATGTAGCTTGGCAAGACATGGAAAGTCAATTTACCTCTTAGACAAAAAGAGCTCAATGGTCATTTTCCACGCAGGAAGCATTCCCGGAGGAATGAATGATGTTGACTTGAATACCTTAAGGAGCAGATCTTTCTCAGTTGTAATCAATGGAAAAATTTCTTGTATCAAGTTTGTGCTCGGCAGCTTCAATTTTTGTCTGTGCCTTATGCTTAACAAACTATTCATCTTTAAGACTTCTCCCAGAGCTGCTATAAGCTCAACCAAGATGACACAGAACCTGACAAAGATATGATATTATTAGTTTATCAATAGTTACTTTAAAAATCAGCAGATGTTGCCTTTTTTGACCTTCAGTGACAAAAAACAGAGATAAAAATAGAGTATCTTAAAACAAAGAATAGCCTGTTTAAACGATTCTGAAAAATCCAGAAAGAAGTCTTCTGGTCTCACTGTTTCATATTGCATGGTGACTGGGATAACCAATAAATGAAAGCTAATACTTAGATACACCAGCTGTGAAAATAATTTTGATGATTGAGATTGAGCTTCTTTTCTAGGAAACTTTAATTGTGCCTCGATGTTAGGTGTAATGGCCTCAGGATTGTTATGTATTCCATGCCACCTGTGGTATTGGGTTGTAAATAATCAATTTTTATTGTAGATTTATGAAACTTCCTTTTATAAAAAAAACTTCCAAAACTAAATCTATTTGGTCTTGAAAATGAGAGTTTTGGAAAGCTGAATGATTTGGTGGGCGATATAGCAAATGCTTCTTTAAAAAATTTGATTGCCCATTGTATACCCTGTGCAACTATAACCTGTTTCCAGCAATTAAAAACTGGTCACACCTGTTGCAGGAGAGACTAAATTTTCCACCCCTGCCAAACCTATGGAAATGTCGCCTGATTCAGTAAATGATGGGAAAGTGAAGATAAAACCAAAGCCTGTCTTGTTATGTTTGTCTGAAAAACTCACTTATCTTGGATTTCCCCCAACATGGGAAAGCCATGCCACAGCACATTTCTCAAATTTAAACTAGCAGGTGGTCCCATTAATGTCTGCAACACAGCTATGGGTGCTTCACCAAATACTTCAAGAAGGCAGTCTGTATTTAACAAATCACGAAGCAGAGATGGGCATTTCTTTTTTGTTATTGAGCTGAATACATCACCTAGAGCCCTCTCAAAAATGACTGTCAGTTTTAACAACGACAGTGTTGTTAAATTTGTAGACTCATTCAGGCACTGGATAATGGTAGACAAGGAACCAGTCCAATTTAAAGATGAAATCAAATTTTGAAGTTTCTCTTTGTTACACCATTGCTCACCCAGGAAGTCTCTCCTCTCTGCAGACAGCCAAAGGTGCCTCACATTACAGATGTAATGCTGCCTTTTGTCATTCTTATTGGTATCTATAAAGAAATTTTAGAATTATGCTAAAAACATTAATATCATATCATATAGGACTGATGTCAGTTGCTAGGGGTGACTCTGTTACCAATCAATATATTATTTTATGCCAAACTTTGTTGGGATGATGCCTTGGGTTTACGTGACTAGGTTACGTTATCACATGAATTTGGATGTTATTTGTCAAAAATGATGGAGCAGCAATATTTTAGGCTAATTAGTAATTGAACTGAACGTGGAAAAGGACTCCATGTCCTTTTGATCTTAATGATAGCTATGAAGGACAAAATGAATCTCACCTTTGCAGACGTAAATGCAGGAGCCAGTTATTTTAAAACTACAACCACAGCATTGCTTTGTATTTTGGATGCCACAATTATAACTTTTTGGCATGTCACATATCAAGTAGAAAACATGGGGAGACAAGTAACTAACATTTGAATCCATTCCACAAATCCCGCAGCAGCGGAACTAAACCTCAACTCGAGGCAGTTATTGTCATCGTTATGGCCTCTTTTTCGAACTTGTAATTATTTCCAAGAAATAACCTAAATCCCATCAAATTTTCGGAAGCTTCTTTAGATTTTAATGATAATTTAGGCTTTAACAATTTAGTAAGAAGATAAATGCGCAGATTTAATGAAGAGACAGCTCTATCATTTTGCCAACAAGAGTTTTAGACTGCACAACTTCTTCTAAAAAGGTGTGAGCACTTTTCTGTTTTTCTTTTGCAAGTTACTCTTTTTATTTAGGTAATAAAGATTATGTAACGACAAAGTGGAGTTCCAAAAATAACGTATCTCAAATGTTACTTTCCAGTGATCCTTTGCCCTTATGCAAACTACCATCTTCGACGTAGGGGCTCAGTCTTTAGAAAATGTTAAAGGACCATACCCTTACCCTATTAAGCTTCTCATAAAAACACGCTTTCGTTAAGTCTAATGACACAGTCAATTCAATAATATGCAAAATTGCTGACTGGTCATTTGGGGTTCTGGAAACTGGTAGTTGTTTTAATAAACTAAAGTCACATTATCGACGAAAGAATCCCAACCACTCCCCGAATAAATCGTCTCAGATAAAAAATTATCAGTAGACATGTCTAGGATATTTTGATTACACGTATCTTTTTGCAAGAAACTAAGGTCCGATGCTGGTAGGCAGTTTCTTAAATTTTCTGGCCATTTTTCTATCAAAAGTTTCTTACATGTTTCTTAAATTTCCTAGATAATGAATTTTTGAACGTGCTTCCAGTGTAAAGTAAATAGTTCACTCACATTCAGAGATAAACTAACAAAATGATCAAGGAATTTTGTTTACCTAGAATGACTACCTCTGTTGTTATCTGTAAACAGTTAAGCTCATTGAATTCATCAATGACAATTTGAAGTCAAAACAAATTTTTAACGGAAACTTCTTGAATGTGCAATTTACTGAGAATGAATGCAAATTGCTTTCAAGTGTAGTGTTGCAATATACAGTGATGTTCAATGTCAAGACTGTTTCGAGTGTCAACTCGGAAAATTACTGCTGCAAATTATGAAAGTTTCCTAGTATTTTTCAATTTGGGTGGGGTCGTTTCTTAACATTCGAAAAATTGAGTCTATTTCTTATAAAAAGAATGTCCTCTAATGTATTTCCTCTAACGAACGCCGCCCTATGATAAACGCCGCCTCCATTTAACGCCGCACTCTCAGTCAACTATTTGTAATAAACGCCGCCCTCTGATAAAGCGGCGTCCATTGGTTTCCACTATGAGTTAACATGAGTTAATTTGAGATAATTTTGTGATCTGGCATAGTTTAAAAATTATCTCATAGTGGAAAGGCTCATTATAAATTGTCTCATGAAAATTAACTCGTGTTAACTTACCCTATCTCACGAGCTTGGAAACAAAAATTTTTATTTCAAATTCATGAGTTAACTTGAGATAACATCTTATCAAAGGGAGAGGAATGTGCTACCATTTGCACTGAGGTTCTTACGAAACCCCATTGCACTGAACCTTTTCTTTAGATGTTGAAAACAGTTTTCTTTACCAAAAAAAATCAATTGTGAAATAAGAGAAACATGTTCTCATTTCAAAGTTCCTGTTGCAAGTGGTTGTATTCACCAAACGCGTATCTTTTTTGGTAGATTTTCCGTCCCGAAGATATTTTCCTTCTACGTATTCTCAAAAGCAGAAGTAAAATAAGTTGTTCTTGTAAAATGCCCCCCATAGCTGCAAGACTCAAATGAAATGTGATTTATGGTGTTTCCATACTCAATTCTATCTCAAGTGGAAACCGAATCGGTACATGTGTTAATTTTGAGTTAGCTCTCGTTATTTCACGCTTTTTCACACTATCTCAAGACAGCTTGACCATGAGTTAATTTTAAATTTAACTCAGAATTATATCACGTTAACTCATAGTGGAAACCAAGCTTAAGAAAACAGACCAAACAAGAAGTAACGAATAGTTTATATGCTTACTATTCAAAAGCTATGAAGAAAGTTGTGGTTATAAATTTGTTGTGGTTATTCAATAAAACGCAAAAATCAGCAAATTAAGGGGTCCAATTCGAGAATTTACGGTAGCAGCGGGAGCCTTTTCGAGGGGGGGGGGCTTATTGACAAATTTTAGTTTTAGGGTGGATGCTTATTTGAAGGGGGAGGCTTTTTAAGGGGGGGGAGTCAATTCGAGGATTTGCGGTATTCCAACTCGTTTGCTACTTATTTGTAGCATGACCCTTTATAGCCAATCGCGCACACTCGACATTGGAAATCCCTTTCGGTGTGAAAGTCCCTTTTTCTTAAAATGAGCCCCGTTTCTCCGTAACCCGCCATATGTCGAAGCTGGGACATTTGAAAACTTTGACAGGGAAAATGTCTTTAGCTAACTTTGGCCAATACTGGTGCACCTATTTTTTCTAGCAGGCTTATTGGCTATTGACTGTATCGTCAGTCCGTCATTAAAAATATGGTTTCCAGACGTTTCAAAGAGCGTGTTCATTGTTTTGTAATTCTTGCATAATCAATCTTCAACATCGTTCCTTACAGAAGTCTCCTACATAAACTTAGTTATTACCTTCTCCTGCTTTGTGCATTAATGTCACATGTGAAAAGAATCCCCACCTCGCCTGCCTTGCAGGCAGGGCCGCCGAGACGGGTTGGGGGAGGCAGCAAATAGACCTTTGGCTTCAAACTGGAATTAATCAAACTTAGCAAAAGTATGTCTAAAAGAAGTAGGTAAGTCATTTCAAAATATTGCAAGGAATGAACAGAATATTGCAACAAATATTCTGAAATGCTGTTATAAAAATAATCCAAGGGGCACGGTTGCAAAAGCCCTCTGCTCGCTTCACTTTCAAGGGTCCTCCTCTTTCCTGTTGCCCCTCCCCCAGAGTCTCCGAAAACCTATCAGCGGCGCTGTTCATACATCGCTGTGCCCTCGAGTATCCCTCAATTTGATAAGGATAATTTGAACAAAAGGTAATTCGCCACAAAATGATTAACATTATTCTTTGTGACGAATTTCCGGCAGTTTAAAGAGTGTGTCACGTTACAGGGAAGGATGGGAGTGTTGGAGACATACAATGCCTGCCAAAAGTTCTTGGAACACCTAGCAATTTGCATAACATTTCATATCTTCATTCCTTTTCCTTAAAACAATTACTACTTCTGCCCCTTCCTTCTAGAACAATGCTGATAATGTAGAAAAATATCATACAAGAAGCGCAAAATAAATTACTTCCTAATACCGTAAATCCTCGAATTAGCCCCCTAGAGGCTTATTTATTTTCGATATTTTTAGATGGGGACTTATTCAAGGGAGGGAGGCTTTTACGAGTGGGGCTTATGAAATTATTGTGGACATTAAGAAGACATTATTAAAAGAGGTCGTTTATTCTAGTAGGAATTTATTTATGAGCATTTAACTAATTACTACCAAAAGTATGAATTTGTTGTGGTAATTCAATAAAACGCCATACACAAACCTTAGATGGCAAAAGTCATCAAATGGATGAGTCCAATTCGAGAATTTACGGTAGCAGTGGGGGCTTGTTCGAGGAGGGGGGCTTATTGACAGTTTATAGTTCTAGGGTGGGGGCTTATTCGGAATTACGGTATTCTAACCCGTTTCATAGTAAACCAACATTGTTGCTTGGGGGAGGGGGGGATGATTGATTTTGACCTTGGTAACTGACGTCAGTGTTCCAAAAATTTTGGCAGGCATTGTAGAATGTAGATATTTGTAGATATATCAAGACGTTCGCGTGGCAACGCGTATGGCAGGGGGTTTCAGGTGTTTCAAGAAAAATGTGAACAATAAACATTTATCAGGGTATGCAAATTTTTGATCTGGCCTTTCTTTTTGCTGAGTCTGTGTGCCTATTTAAATTTTTCTCTTACAAAGTAAGCTGCTGTGTTTGATATTAAGCAGAGACGTAAAAGCGTCCCCAGAGGTAACGAGATGGGGGCCTATACCCTGGATACCAGAGCCTTAGGGAGACACTCGAAAGGACCTAGTAATAGCCTTAAAAATCATTTGTTCAATTTTTACCCAGTTCCGTAAGAAGAGAGTGTATGTCTGTATGTCGTTAGTTTTCTTGATTTGCTGATGGGACACAAAATTCGCTGGCTTTGTTCCAGGGTGTGCCGCATCCCTGCCCCTTCTTAGCGGCAGCTGATGTTGAGAGGTACTTTCTCCTTGGACCGTCTTTCTCGGACGACACTCAATCTTTCTTCGTCTAGATTTTCTGCGCTAAGGCCAAACTTATAAATCTTATGCAGGAAGAAGTCCCCTAGTTCATAATCATGATCTATGTGCGGTTTTGCGGCGCAACCAAATGTCTTTTACGCAGTGGCGTAGATAGAGGGGGGTCAGAGGGGGGCGACTTCCAGAACATGATAAGCTTTTATCTCATGTTTAATTCCAGTTATAATGTCGGTTTGTTGTGTTCAAGCTCATGAAAAATAGAAATATTTGTTAGATTTCGTCGGAAATTCAAACATTTTTCTTCTTACCTATGCCACTGCTTGTACGTCTATTGTTTTGTGAGTGACCCCCGTTGAATGAAAGTTAGTGACGTTGATAACGTCTTGAAAAGCATGACACTGTCGTCTCTTGGAACACGAGTGTGTTACAGCAAGGGCGCGAAAGACTCAGGCGCGAGAACAGTTCCAACATGCTTTCAAATAAAGGGTCGTCAAGCAGTTTTGAAACGAAAATTATAATTGGGGCTCAATGGGGAGATGAAGGAAAAGGAAAGATTGTTGATCTATTGGCTGAAGATGCAGATTTAGTTTGTCGAGGACAGGTAACACTATGCAGATAGATCTAGGCCATCTTGTGCTTTTCATCTCTTTTAGACCAATATTATTTTTCTTGCGATCAACCAATTAATTCTACAATTGCAAAGATCAATCTTAAGTTTGAATATATTTGATTTTTTCAAGTATTGTATATTGGACATAGTATGTTGGATAATTAATACGTTGCATCTGCAGCTATAATGAAAATAACCTGATACATGACATCCACACTGCTAAGTTTGGGTAACCCGTTCCCCGCGCAATAATTTTTTGCTCATTTTTGCCCAAATCCCGTCCGCCCATTTTTGCGAATTTAGATTAACCCGCGCAGTTGGAACATGGACTTTTGCGTGAATTCCGCGCATAGCCTAATCTCGAGCCTTAAAAATGCTATTTAAAAATGAAATCCCGCAGCTTTTAACCTGTTATTTTGCAACATGATTTGTTCCCGCGCAAGCGCCACGCAAGCGACAGAAAATAATTCCCCGCGAACAAAAAACACTTTGCACTCTGGCATGACATCAACTGCACACATCTTAACTCAACATTTTGTTTATAAGGATGACTTTTATTTCTCTTTGTTTGGCTGTTAAACCTCGAATAAGAATAAGGATATCGGTTATCCAGTTAAAGTTGAACTGATACGCAAAATTAACTTGACCTTAAATGAAAGCTTATCCAACATAAATACCTGAGACATATAAGTTTTTAATATATAAAATAGTGGGCCAACATATAAAATATAGGTAGCAATGAATATATTCGCAGGATCTTTTATTTTCTGGAAACGTAGGAAAAATACTTTTTTATAAAAAACATTTTTCTATTACACTAATTTATCAGGGCAGCACTCCCCCCCAAACAAAAAGCTGTATCTCTAACAAAGATTTGGAATTTAAGTCACTCTTTTTCGGCCTATTCTTTATTCAATCACATGAAAGATTTATAGTGGTTGAAAACCTGGTACGATCGTGTGGTTATTTGCAGGAAAACAACTTTGTAAAAATCACAACTCCCAGGCCTCTGCATTCCTGTAACTCGGGTGAACCGATGAGTTTGCAAACACAAAATAACATTCATTATTTTTTTGGATCTAGAAATATTGTATAAAAGTAATAATGTTTTGGATTTGTTCGAAAAAATTATGCTAGATTCATGATAAAATGAAAAAAATCTTACATTTGCCAGCATGATTAACTTCAGAATTGTCAATTCTAAGAAAACTCTAAAAACAGGGTAAGCTGTTCTCACAAATATATATCTTCTTTAGAAATTTTCTTATTTTTAATAACCTCTCCCATAATTTAGATGCAATTGATGATACCCCATCCCAAAATTTTAATTGGAAAAGGTTGGGTTACCCTGTCTGGCAGTAGATCCCATCAGGTCAAGTATGGGAGTGCCCCTGGGAACGAAACCTCTTCTACTGGGGTTAGATATAAGTAAGATAAACTTCTTCCAAATTATTTTAATTTCCTGGTTTTCAAAATTGGATTAACCCCCATTGTTTTATAGTTTTCCTGTCTATCTTTCAACTTTGGGGCAGTGTTTCTATGATTCAAAAACCTTCTTCTTCCAAACATTGGCCTCCCCTTATAGTCATGCCAGATATTGCTTGAATAATTGTGACTGAAAAAGGAGTGGGACTGTGAGCAGAGTAGGACTATGCGCATAGTCTTATTGAACAGTTTTACTTGTTTAGGCCTAGATTTTATTTGTAACCCACAGTGAGACTTCAAGTTGGGTGACAATAAGTGGAATTAACATTCCTTTTTCTGTATACACACCAATTGGCATCACTTTGATTTTAACCATAATTAATTTTTTTTCAGGGTGGTAGCAATGCTGGACACACTGTTGTTGTTGGTGAAACTTCCTATTTCTTTCATTTAATCCCAAGGTATTTTAAGAGAGAAACACTTTTATTTGGTAGGTTGTTTAGGGGGTGTGTAAGACAACAGCTCTTTTCATGTCATAAAAGTTAACCATATATTTTCTAAACTAATGAAGTAATGGATTATTAAAGTTATAATTTAATAAATAACAATCATTTGCACAGGGCAAAACAGCAATATTCCTTGACTGATGTTATGGTTTTGCATAAAATGGTAATTTCTTTGTGTGGACTAAATCCGTGTCCCTTGCAGCATCCAACACCCTTGCAGAATTGTTTGTACAGACTAATAAAAGTATATGCTATAAACTATTAACCCTGCAAGATACACAACATCAATACCATATGTGTAATGGGACTTTCTCTCCAAAAGGTGAAGTTTATAACTATGTACATATATATATATATTTATCTATGATAATTTTTCCATTTGACTTTGTTAAGAATTAGTGTTTTTATTTTATTTTTAAAAAATCATTGCCATTCTGCTCGCCTTGGTAACATTTATTTTATGAACAGACCAGTATTATAGATGTCAGACAGTTTATTGCAGAAATTTTTAATTTCACAACATTTTCCTATATAGTTTCACAGTTCTCTTTATTAAGCAATGCATCCCTTACCAATAACTGTCTTTATCTGGAGTGACGTGATTTTGCGATGAAAGTATTTCCTATCAATTTTAGTGGAGTGACAAATCAAGCTTGCAAAGCTGTCATAGGTAACATTTGTTTAATACATTCTCTGGTGTTGATCTTGTTAAGTTTACCTTATTGCACAAAGATAGGCCTTATTTATATAAGCTGCATTTTAATTATGCCTTTCTTCTCATTAGTAACATTAATAGAGTAAAAAAACCACACAGACATCAAAAAGGACCAGGAAAAGGATATTGTTATAGTTTAAGAAACTGAATTTTGAATTTTTGAAACAATTTTGAAACTGAATTTTTTATATTATGCTGGTGTTTTCTTGTTTTAGTTTACAAAACCATAAAATGAATTTTAGAGTGAAAGAAAAAATTAATTCATTTGAAGTAAATAAATCAAAATTGCAATTACTCCTGCTTTACTGTAATTCCTGTATTAACTTCTAGGAAATGGAGTTGTTTTGCATCTTCCGACCTTTTTTAAAGAACTGGAAACAAACACTGCAAAGGGTATTCTGTTAATGAAATTAAAATTTGCTTTTCTTCACAAAACCACATCATTCTTGGTTGTCATACCAGTTTTTATTCTTCAGAAGCATGTTAAAGATTTTTTCAATGTTCGATATAGAATTCTTATACCTAGGAAATATGTATACCTCGCTTCATGAATGTTGTAACAATTATAATAAGTACTGTATTCTCATTGTAATCCTACTGCAGTTTATTGTTTAAACTTACTAATTTGATGCACGATTATTAGAGAGACAGGATTATCAGGTAGGGGTGATTAATTTCTCAATGTGCATGTAGGAAGCAGGGTAAAATTTTCAACATTTTATCCAGTGTTTTGGTGTGGAAACTTTACATAGTTTGTATAGAAAGTTGATTGGAAACTTACACTGGTTGGCTGAAACATTAAGTCTGGTTATAGGGAATATTTTGTTTATTTAAACAGCAAGGGCCAGGTCGAAAACGCAGAAAAGCTATAACCACACCAAAAGCTTTTCTGTGCCATTTAAACCAGAAATTATGAATCGCATCCCTTAATGAAATATTTAGCTTCAAGGCCCCCAATCAGCCACACACCTGCTAAAATCTTTGCCCAGAGGCCTGAACTTTCTTGAACATACCTTCATTACATTACCTCATCAAAGGCAGCCCATGGGGTAATAGCTCTATTGTGATCAATTTTGAGTCATCTTTTCTTTTCTTCAGGTTTGCATGACATGGAGAAACGAATTGAGATCTCAAACAGAGCTCACATTGGTATGCTATTTTGTTTATGATTTTTTCTTTACTTGCCATTGTTTGCAACTCTGTTTTGTAATTTTTGTAGAAATTTAAAGCTTACATTATGTGATTTTTTTTAGTTTTTGACATGCACCAGACTGTAGATGGTCTTCTTGAAGGATTGAGAGGGAAAAAGAGGTTATATGGCAACTTTGTTACATGATATGAACTATGATATTATGTCAACGAAAAAATAATGAATGACAAGCTTGTTTGGATTCTGCAAATCTTGATGTGATTCAGTCCTTTTCGTGAGCAAAATTACGCGTGTGTGGCAAATCGCACATGTAAACAAATTTGCGCGTGCGATCGCACTTGTAAGAAAATTTGAAGTACAAACCTGATAAAATTGGTAAAAGGAGCAAGAAGGAAAAAGCCATTCGAATACGTGCAAGAGCAAAACTCAATTAATCAATACATAACAGATTTTGTTGCCCTTAGCAGCCATCTTTTAAAAGTCGTCGTAACTCTCCAAAGTTACAAGAGCAAGTAAAAATTGTTTCCAACAGCTACTTGCTTTCAGGGCCTAATTACGTTTTGACAGGAAATCAGTTATTACACTTAACATGCTAATGGCGACTTAGCTGAAAGACGAGACGCTAAGTTGAATGGAGCACTCAGTCAAAAGCCAAACATCACTTCCGAAAATTGGAAAAATCATATTGTGGTCAAAAGTGCGAATCAAGTAACAAGGGAAAGGATAAACAATGAGACCATGGGAAATTGATGTTAAAGGGCCTCTCCAGCAAAAAAAATTTTTTTTTAATGACTTAAAAGTTAGCATCTGGTGCGTGTATTATGACAAAGTCATTGTTTTTGAAAAATTCCAATTAGTTTAGAAGTTGTAAGGCTTTAAAGTTGCACCTTTCCGAGAAAAAAACGACAAAAGCCGAATCAGTTTGGTGACATTCTGACGTCACAATGTGCGGCTCTCGTTCGCCATGAATTTCGTATATCTTCCACCGAAGCGTGAAGGACTCATGGTCACGCGTTGATAACTGCATCCAGTTCCAGTTCCTGTTCCAGCTCTTCCCTCGCGTATAATTAATCGAAATTGTCACTTCAGTTGTTCTCCAGAAACGATGAACAACTAAAGGCTTCAGAATTGGTGTCTGAAATGCTCAAACTAAAAGCTGGCGGAACAGAACTGAAAGTACCATCACTTGCAGTGTTCAATTTGCGAATCGCCGTCGTTCGATTCGGTTTGAGGCGAGACTATCCGAAATACACTGTGACGTCAAAATTGCGTCACAGTGTCACCAAACCAAAAATTTTTGTCGGTTAATTAAATTAAATTATCGAAATGCAAGAGCTTATATCTCACAAACTGTAAAAAAATATCGAAAAACAATTCGTGATCACAAGGCTCAACTTCTTTATAAAAATTGCCAATAAAATGCAAGTGCAAAATTTGGCTGGAGAGGCCCTTTAACAGAAAACTGCTAAAACACCTGTTTGCGCGTGTGGTCAAAAGCACGCGCAATTTAACTTGCGCGTGTGCAGGCGTGTGCGGGTGCGATCGCACGCGCTAAACGAAAAGGACTGGTGATTTATTTTTCAAAAGCATATTTTAGAGCCAATCAATATACTGGTAGATCAAAGTTGACAAAAAGACAAAAAATACTTATAGTTAGTAGTGGCATAAAAACATCTCCCTTCAAATAAGAAGGCTTCTGTTATGATAATGCAATTGAGGAACAATAAGTATCTTTGAGAAATGCATTCCTTATACTAATAAAATGTCCAAAGCTGAATTCAAAAGTAAAGACTTAATAACAAGAATAAGGTAGCATACTTTTTTGATCAATCATATCATCCCGCAATTAAAAGCCTTGACTGTTGGCTTCAAAAAATATTCCTTTGTCAAATTTGCAAACTTCAGGAATTTCTAAGTTTTCATTTACAATATAATGCATATTTTTAATTTGTTCTGCAGACCAGCTCTGCTCAAATTAAACCCAGGGCATTTTCCTTTGATTTTTATTATCAGAACTATGTTTTGGCAACCATTTAATTTGCATGCGTCAAAGATTTGCACATGTTTAAAGTTAAACAGACATTTTTGCTGCAGCCTTCAGTATCCATTTTATAACAAATAGGGGAAAACTTTAAGTTAAGCACCTAATCTTGGTAGCACACTCAGGCCTGATGTCCTGATGGACAACAGCTTTCTAAATTAGCACTTTTCTGCTGGTTCTGTTAATATCTCTGGCCCATTTGCAGTTTTGTTAAAAAATTATGCTAAAAGCAATTTATTTTTGTTTTTGAAGCATTGGAACTACCAAGCGAGGTATTGGCCCAACTTATGGAACAAAGGTTGGTGCTTTTATGTGTCTTTTTCAGCATAACATTTCGTAAATTTTTTTTTACCTATTTGTTCCCATGCTTCAACCCATTTATTGTTACCTCATTAATCCAAATAAAAATGTGTGGTGTAAAAATGTAGTGTAACCTTATGGTGCCGAAAGGAGTTCATTGGGATAAGGCTGTTAACATGATAAAACAATCTGATTTGAAATATTTTCTCTCAATTCTGCATCACATATTTTAGGCAGTATCCCAAAAAAAATAAGTTTTGATTCTAGGCAGTACCCACACAATAAAGGCTTGATTTTCTTGTACCTGCTTTTTGATGCATCAATCACATTTTGGTTGCCTACATTGCTCTATAAATCCTATTTTAATCCTATTACTCGCTTATTAATCCTATTTTTAGGCCTTGAGAAATGGGATCCGAGTTTGCGACTTGATGGGAAATTTTGAAATCTTTAAAGAAAGGTATGCATGTTTCACATTAATTTTTTGTGTATACAAAAGATAATTTATTTTTATCCAAGCAGATGTTCTTAAACATCTTTGTGGTTATCTTTCAAATCCCTATCGTGTGTATTATACATATTTCAGATAAATTGTCAAAAACCTTTTTCAATTTTTTATGTCAAATAGGAAGTCTCTTAATGCAGATAAATGATTACTGATTTTTTCAAGTTTTTGTGACTTTTAGATATCGCTAAGCATATATAAGGATTTCTACTAGTGAGAAATCCTGCATTATCATGATATGATCTGTATCCTTTTGCATAGATATTTTGTTGTTGTTGTAGGTTCAAGGCTCTTGTCAGCTACCACAAGGCTGTGTAAGTGTGTGTTTTCAGTGCATTTTTCAAACAGGTTTGCAATACTCCTATAGTATTGCTCTTAGGCACGATTGTTAAGTTCGAGATAAAGATATGCGATTATAGAAATAAAGTGTAACTCAAAATCTCACTAAATATTGTCAAACCGGATTTTATACCTCAGAATATCATCACATCATAAGTCAAAGTGTGCAGCTTTTTGTTCAAAATTTGTTGAAAAATATTGAAAAAATATTGACTTAAAGTTGAATAAAGCAAAAAATTGATCAAATCTAGGCTAGAATCTAAATTGCGATGAAATAACGATAATTTCTTACAATATTCGCATTGATTTCTTTTTGATGTTTATCCCGTAGGTTTCCTGAATTAGAGGTTGACGTAGATAAAGAACTGGAGACGTATAAGGTATGATATACACTTGTCAATGGCAAGAAATCTCAATATCTTATAAATACATAGTGTTAATGCCATTTTGCCATCTTACAAGTACTTGTTCTTATATTCTGTTTCATAGAATTTCGCCACAAGGCTTCGTCCGATGGTGAAGGACACGGTTCTTACACTGTATGATGCTCTACAAAGTGGAAAAAGAATTTTGATCGAAGGGGCCAACGCCACCATGCTTGATCTTGATTTTGGTGAGGATTCCTAGGCTCAGAGATCTCTAGTATTTGTCTAATTTTTGAATGAGTTGACATATGCTATTCACTAGCCTCGATTATCTTCTAATTATTCATGACAGAAGTTTTCAAGAAAACCATCGGTATCAAAATGGGTAGCCAATACTGCCTCACGTCTTGTTAGTTGCGACTAGCCCTTGCAGTTGTATTCTTAAGTTTGGAATTTTTCGTAAAATTGTGTCCCGTGTTGCCTTTTTCTTCTTTCTTTTGAAATCAAACGCAATCAAGAAAAGATTTATGGTAACAATCTGCATCTAACTATGAAGTAAATAAGAGATTTGATTTGCAGTTGACAGAAGATTTTGATTTGAAAAGGTGGGACTTGACCTCATGCCTACGAACTGATAGTACGAAAATTTCGTCACTGGCCGCAGACTTTCACTGGCAACAGAGATTCTCTTTTGTGCTTGTCCTTAATTTGCTTTATAAAAACAACTTGAAACCCAATGTCTATGTAGCGATTCTGGCTTAAAGAGCTTTTGAGCTAGATTTTCTTGGGGTGGGGGGGGGGGGGTTTCTAAAAAGTGTGGAATTATCGGTATGAGTTTTTTAAATTTGTGCGGAACTATGGGTACCATTTAAAGAAACATGCGGAATTATGGGCACCATTATGGGAAAATATTGCAAAATCATCAAGGAGATTGAGCATTAACAAAATGAATGTCCAGTTAGAATTAAAATATGAAATATGTGTAGTATGAGATTTTGGAGCATAGGACATGCAAAATTTGGTTGATGACTTTTTATGTGCTTTAAAAATTTTATTTGCTCTGCAGATTTGTGGGTAAAGTTTTCATCGTGTTTGCGGAATTATGGGTCACAATTTTTCAGACTTTTGCGGAATTATGGGTCCATATTTTTAACCAAAATGGCACGTCCCCGTCCAAAATTAGGCATAGTTTACCCCCGAGTAGTTTTTTGTGAACAGATATGAATTTCGTCAAACTTAAGCTTTAATCAAGATCCCTTTGTTTATCGTATGAAGTTTGTTACACGCTTATCGCATATCAAATCTTTTCAACTTATCGCATGTATATTTGAAAATATATTTATATTTCTTTCAAAGGAACCTATCCGTTTGTGACATCATCGACCTGCTCCGTTGGGGGTCCACTAACTGGTCTTGGCATTCCGGCAACAAAAATTCAAGAAGTCATCGGAGTCGTCAAGGCTTATACCACAAGGGTTGGTTCAGGAACCCTTCCGACTGAGTTAACTGATGTGAGTCTAAAGTTAGAATCAATCACTTTCAAAGATCTGTGCATGTCCTCTTTCAACATTGCGAACCAACATGATTTCAAAGACCTTCGAAATTCTCTTCCAGTTGTAATAACAAAATGATCAAAGGTTTTTCTATCAAAGATTTGGGGTATAGCTTTCTCCTTTAGTTTTGGACTATACAACCATGCTGGACTGAGATTTCTTTCATTGACAGTATTTGAGACAACATAGCAACAACTAAGGATTCGCAATAAATTAGAGTCGTTCGAAATTTTTACATTTTCAAGCGGTAGTGTGAATTCTAAAAATCCTGGTTAAACGTACAATTACTGCCAAAATTACTTGGAACACCTAACACTTTGCTCTGTGCTTTTCTATTTTCATTTGTTTTCTGAATACTACCACTTCCGCCCCCCTTTCCCCCAAAAACAATGTTGAAAGTATAGAAAAATATCAAACAATCCACACAAAAAAGCGTACTCCATAACCCCTTCCTTTTTTCTATAGTAAATCAACATTGTTCCTAGGGAGAGAGGGGGATGGCTGACTTTGCCTTTGAAAACCTACGTTGGTGTTCCAAGACTTTTGGCAGTGATTGTAGTTTGTAGCTCAGTGTGAACGAAAAACTGGTTCCAGATAGCATAAATCTTGCATTTCCGAGATCTTACTCGAGCAAGGTATTTTAATTTGCGTTAGTTAATTCAAGGCACATTGAAAATTTGTTCCTTGCAACGAAAGTACCACTTATCCAGGGTCGTATTTATCAAGAGCTTGTTCCGAGGCACAGAAGTATCTTTTGGGTGTCTGGTCCTGCAACTTATCTTTCCATACAATTGCCAACCAATTATTGTATGTATTCGACCATTCCTCCTAAAATTGTTTCATAGGAGATTGGAGAAAAACTGCAGAAAACGGGCCACGAATTTGGGACTACGACTGGTAGGCCGCGAAGGTGTGGATGGCTCGACCTTGTCGTTGTTAAGTATGCCAACATGGTCAATGGATTTACAAGGTATGCTTTACAAATTTGATTAATCACTCTTTTCCAGGAGGCACGTGACAGTGTTAAGTTGCTGCTCCAAGTTTCACGCTAAATGTGATCACATTGTTTTATACACCATAGCGTGTACAGTACTGTTTATACTGCATCGAACACTTTGTGACAAATTGTTAAATAGTGATTTTTCATTTTCGTAACTTGGTGTTTGTTCTGCATAGCATCGCCCTCACTAAGCTGGATGTGCTAGATGATATTTCAGAAATAAAGATTGGTGTTAATTACTTGTACAAAGGAGAACGTTTACCTGCCTTTCCAGGTTTGATTTTTGCCAGTTTCCTTGTATGACTGCTAGAATGCGCTTGTGTACTGGTCATGTGCTTCGGTATTTCTGAATGGCCTATTTTGATTTAGAACTAGTTATATACATTGCCTGGGGTAGAATTTTATATTTATGTTCTGACATTTTTTACTCTAACGAGTGTCAGACAAAAATATTTAGTAACATTATTATATATATTTCCTGAGGTAGAGTTTTCTATTTATGTTCTGACATTTTTTTCTCTAACGAGTGTCAGACAAAAATATTTAGTAACATGTTTCAAAATGTTTGCGTTTTCAAAGCCTTTTTCAAGCATGAAAATGTTTTCAGATGAACTGTAGAAGGACAAATTTCTGCTTTGCGAGTTTCAATGACGCCAGGGGGAATCAGATTCTAATCTTGAATTTCGAGGTGTCTGCTGCCAACTTTAGAAATGTAGTTTACATTACAATCTCCAAAGTAAGAAGCAAATTTGTGTTGTAGTGGCACTCTTTGACTAAAAAATTCCTTCGCAGCAAACATGGAAACCTTAGCTGAGGTCGAAGTCGAGTACATAACTTTACCTGGCTGGAAAACCAACATCAGAGATATCAGAAAATATTCTGATTTGCCTGCAAATGCGAAATCTTACATCGAAAAAATCCAAGAGATTTTACAAATTCCAAGTGAGTGTTTCTATCACTTTGCGTGTATTTCTGTTCACTCTTATTGTAATAAAGTGATGAAAAACCAAAGACTAGAGCCCAGACTATATTTTATGGTTCATGGTTCCGTTGTTATTGTTGTGATTGCCTAAGCACATGTGGAATTTTCTGGAGTCGTTTTGAAGCCGGTTCATAATTGTTTAAACTTTTATCACTGTGTGCTGAAGCATTATTGATAATGTAATTTAAGGATTTCTGCAGGCCCCCCCCCCCCTCCCCCGATTTGTAACCGTTTTGGAAAATAAACACTGCCGAGTTGCTAAATGGTCAGGAATGAGTGCGAAATCTTCTTTAGCCAAGTAAATAACACGACATATTCTTCTGTCCTTTCCAATTTCTTTGATCAGTATTCTGTAACCAGTATTATATCATTTTAACAGTTTGTATTGCAGATATTTTATTCTTCAAATACCATAAAATAGTTTTGTTTTATACATTCACAGTTAAATGGGTCGGTGTTGGTCAAAGTCGGGCTGCAATCGTTCCGGTGATGTAGAAATGTTCCTGCTTTTTCTCTGCAAGGATGATGGCTATTGCTTACAAATGTTTTTAGCTTCTGGGGTCATTATAGTCGCAGCATATATTTGTACTACCAAAACTTCGATAAAATCGGCCATAGTTGTAGCACCATTCTTTTTGCACACTACCATTCTATGCCAGGCTCAATTCCATATTGCAGAGCACATACCTCTCGCCCTGTTATAGGTCCATTTTATCTCAAGCTAAAAATGGCAGGGCTGTTGGTTGAAAAACGACAGATAATAGCAGGGGTGGACAATTCCGGTAAAAAGGTGGTCCCCCGGTGGGAGGCCAGCAACTCTTTCAGTGGTCTCCCGCATATAGCCTGTTGTCTCCCAAAACGGAACTCTGGCGACCGGGGTGGACTTTTCGTGTAAAAATTTGGTCGCCCGGCGGTTACTCTGTATAACGAACAATAAGCGGTCTCCCCCAAAAAAGAGCGGTCATCCTGGGTGCGTGGGACCAAGAATTGTCCACCCCTGTAATAGACGATGTTTGATTTGTATACTTCAGTCACCAGCTGTCCTTTTGCCAGACAAAAACCTGTTTACTCTATATTGTTAACGCATCTTCCCTTGGAATTTCAAATGTTTTATGTACACGCTAAACTTTGGCAGCAAACATACCAAAATACACTGGTTAAAATCTCCGTACCATTGATAATGCTCTGTGAAACGTAAGCAAAAGGAAGAAGACATCTTAAATATTCACGATGATTTGCAAACTCATTTCGTCATGTGTTATATCAGTTGAACAGCTGTTTTGCTACTTTGTTTTCTAAATAGAATTCCTGCAATTAATAATCGTAAAAATGTTGTCGGTAAAACTGAAAAAGCTTTTGTTTGTGTTGTTCAATTGCCGTATGTCTGCTGGATATTTATTTAGCTACATCTCATATTTAATTTTTTTTCCAATTTAGATATAGAAATTTTTTCGAAAGATTTGTAATCAGCACGTCGAGGTTTGAAGAGGAATATAATCGTTGTGTGGCTTAGTGAAGTGAATCCTTCAAAGCTAGCAAAGACGATAAATTGTGCTATTTTCGTACTATACTTTATAATCTTGCTTATGGTGTTATTGTCTAGCAATTTTGCTATTTAAATTAGTATAATTGCACCGTATCTCGCGTAAGTTTTATTGATATACTTTTGTTTTTCTTCAACTTAGGACTTTTTTCATTGTTTGATTATTCTTTTTGCCGTATTCTCCTTCAGTGGCAGTTTATATTCCAGATTCTTGCCACAACGTTGCTCCTGATTTCAATGGCCACGCATTTCAAGTTTTCTTACCACCTCAAATTCTCCTTAGTTTAGTCCAATCATTTTCAAAACAGTTCATGCATATAAAACCTTTTGGAATCCATCCACTGCCAAGATGCCACAATGACGTGTTTTGGAGCCTTTTATGTTATTTGCACCCATTTTCATTCTAAGAAAGGCTTTTTGGCTACTTTAGAGTGTTCTGAAATGGATTTCAATTCGCTGCTACTGGACGCCCTTTTTTTCTGTAAGATGAATTTTTGCTATCCCATGAATTTTAGATCCATTTCTGTTTAATAAATGCATTAAATGTTTGCTTTGCCACGAATCAGGTCAAAAGGCAACTTTACCTAAGGCTAGTGCCTTACATATGAAATGTGTTCTTTTAGGTTTGATCAATTTTCAGTATGTACATCTTGAAGTATCCCGTGGTTAAATAATCACGTAATCAATTTATTTAAATATTAAAATTTAAATAAACGCAATTAATTGTTTGCAAGTCAGCGTTAGCAGAAAAGTGCAAAAGAAAGAATACCAAATCTTTTTCTTTTTTGCATCGATAACATGGGCAACTTTTCCTTGAGAATCAATGATACATTGGTCCTACATATGATACGAATATGCACTGGAACTCTTACTTGTGCAATTCAGGTCACAGTTTATAAAAAGTAAAGCTCGTATCTTTGTTGCCCATCTATTCATTTTTACATGACTTGGGACGGTCATAGCTTTTTTTAAAAAACCAGCCAACTCCGCTATGCTAAACAGGTTTTCAAAATTATGCTGGTTTCTCAAACTGTTGCTCATCCGTTCACTGAGAAGTCTTTTGGAGAATTATGTAACAGGTATTTTGCCAAGATAGCTTGATTAAATGAAATTTAATCACGTTTAATATCTGACAGGGTACGCCTTATCGGTGCCCCTTGGGCTTTTGTTTTTGGCACAGATACACGATTTTGAGTTTGTGTTTGTTGTTGCAGTGCTCGAGTAAGCATCACATGGTGTCTTCTACGTGCAAGTGTGCATTGGCCTTGGGTATATATTCTTTATACTGGCATAGTTTCTTCATTGCACGTTACAAGACAACCTCAAAGTTGGACTGTGGAGAGCAAAGCTTTTTCCTTGCGACCCTACCTACCCCACCCATGTCTAAGTATTTTCTGGTTTTACATGCACGTTAACTTTCTTTTTCTTTTCTTCGTGCATTCGTTAATGACCGAATGGCTTGCGACTTTTGCATGAACAAGATGTTGCTAGTCGGCGGAAGAAGGCAATTGTTTCTTCTTCTCAACCCAATCAAAAATGGTTGGGATTTTATTTATGGCCCTCTTTGCGATTGGCTTTTCACCCAAAATACTACTAAAACAATCCCAAAAGTATAAATGAATACACTCTATTTTTTATTTATCATATACTTCACACTGGCATAAGTGTACTCGCGATAAATAAGACTGGCTCAATGCAGCATCCTTGCGGGATGTTTTTGGTAAATGCTGAACGAAACGTCGCGGGAACGGCATATTTCTTGTATACCTTTGTTTTTTAGTTAGCTTTATAAATTTTGTACGAGCTTCGGTTTTCTTGTCTAGAGAACGGTTGTTCTCGTCGAGATTTTGTCATAATATTTCTTGAATCCTGTTATTGCTATTCAAATTAAGCATAATTTCAATGCTATGTTTGGAAAATATCATAATTTTCGTCGTTTGGTAAAATAGCCTTTTGAAGATAACTTGTTTGTTAATATTTAACAGTATAATTTTAACAGTTTAGGAAGCAGTTTTTTAGGTAATTGTTTGAATCTTCTTCAGAAGAGCTTTTTTGTTTCAAATAAGAAGGTTAATTGACATTCATAAACTTAGTAAACGGTGTTTTGTAAACCAAAACTTGCTAGACAAAGAACAGATCGTTTGAGGTAAAGTAAATATCTTATATTTATTAGGCGAGAAAACAGCTTTGGCATGCGATCGAGTCGTTCTCGTCGTTGGTATCCTCAAAGCCAAACGAGTTTGTTAAAAGCATGCATTCAAATTTAGGTAAATATTCATTCGATTTTGATTAATACTTTTTTGTGTGACGTAACTGATTAACACATAGGAGGTTAGATTCGGTTTCATCTGCTTCCTTGTCTTACATTTTTCAAGTATACTGCGGCGGGGGGCAGATAAAGAGGTCACCACTTTGTGTCAATTATTCATTAAAATCAAGCGTCAAACATGGTAGTTATCCATATCTTTTGAAGAAGTGTTTGATGGATTTTTAAAAAAACACAAGTTGTTTACCGCGCGCGTTGCGGACACCGGCTAGGCCCATTGATGGTGCTCGACATTTTTATAAAAGAATGTTTACATGTTTACGCGCGCTTTTTGCCTCTCAATGAAGCCATTATGAAAAGAATTGCTTTTCAACGATGGCCTGTTTATGACCTCTGTCATCGTTTATTCTAATTCTGTAGATACCGTCTGGCCGTTCTATTTTAAAGTTGTTTCCCTCATCTTATACT
This sequence comes from Rhopilema esculentum, assembly GCF_013076305.1. The sequence continues at coordinate 8,270,353 of NW_027018682.1, read as the reverse complement.
CTTCTTTCTGATCTGTTAATTCTGCTTCCGCAACACTTCTCTAAATTCTTTTAATGAAAAAACTGCTCCCGTGCTTTCATTACTCATCGCTGGGAGATGCTTTAAAGAGATCTCTTTCAATTAATCCGTGTGATATTTGTTTGTTACAGAGTTTAGCAAGCAATTTTCTCGTGCATACGCTGACAATTAGACTCGAGTTTGTAGCCTATTTTGAGTACCGTTTACCACGCAATGTCACAGGCAAAAAGTAAATGTTTCCACGATAGCAAGTTTCTTCCAACAATTTGTTTTCTGCTTTCAGTACCCTTTACAAAATTCTTTCACGCTTATTCCCATCAAAGCCTTTGTAATTTGTGCGGTTTGTGTATTTTGTCCATAAAACAGCTCAGGATCTAGAATTATATTGTACAAAGCAGCATTATGTCTGCTACCCTGATTTTGATGGTAGCTGAAGTACATATGTTCCCTAAGAGGTTTAGAAAGGGAAGAAAGATAAAAGTATAAATGGTAAATAGAAAGAAATGAAAGAAAGAAATTGATAGGAGAAACCATAAATAAAGTTGATTGGTTGTATAACAAGGGGAAAATTCGTTGTACATATCTGAAGTGAAGGATTTGTAAAGATACTTCGTAGAGAATGCGGGAGAATAACCGGCCAAGGCGAGGCTGGAACTCACGTCCCCTAACTTTATACGTCAAGTGCTCTACCACTGAGCTATCGGGTCATCATGACGTACAAAGTCAGGGGTCGTGAGTTAGAGCCTCGCTCGGGTCGGTTATTGTCCCGCATTCTCTACGAACTATCTTCAGATATCCTGTTGTCTATGACGATTTGTAAAAGACTAAAAGAAATTTTGCTTGCTCCGTTTGAAGTGGATGCTATTTGCTTTACTTATAAGAACTTGCACTGACAGTTGTAAACATGCTAGAGGAATGAAACAGAGAAAGGCCATCCGTGCATTATGTGTAGCGAATGCTGATTGCGTTTACATAGTAGAATTAGATTCCGCAGTAACTGTACGATGTCGTTCCGATAAAAAAACAGGCTTATCTACGATATTTACATAGTAATTGTATTTTTGAATCCGGCGATTGCATTCCGATGTCAAACCAATATGTTTTAATTGCTTTTAAACAATCACAAATCTAGCACTAGCCTTTAGTGATTTCTTGGTTTTCATATTCAAAAAGTACGAATGATCAAGGTGTTTCCGAATCATTTGAATCAGTACGAATGATCAAGGTGTTTCCGATCACCATTCCGAATCATTTGAATATAATCAAAGCATCGTTCTTTGCGTTGAATTGAGGCGAATGTCATCTTGAACAGCTGCGGGTCCTCTGTTGTTAGCAAGTTAGGCTTATTTTCAAACTGTCTATCAGATAACAGTTTTCTTCATTTCACAAAACTAAACTGAAGCCTTGATTTTGTAGCCAATTGATTTTGTTACACTTTCCTGTATACTAAACGACCTATTTTTCATTGTTTTTATATTTTGATGTTTTAATGCAGCTAATAAATTGTATCTAGACGGCTCCTACAGGGGCGGATCCAGAGCAAATTTGAAGGACGGGCAGTCGGTAGACTCAAAAATATTCAAAAATTTGTGACGAGAGTACGCTGTATACAACAATTTCAGATCCATTTTCGGAATAAACAACAAAACTTTGAGTAAATTACTTTGAAGTAAATTAACCTATAGGTCTCAGAAACTTTTTCTCCTGATTCTCATTCTTCAAAAGGGGCTGCCCCTAGTTGCCTCCTCCCCTTAAATCCGCCACTGGGCTCCTAAGTTTGTTCTAAAAGACATAAACACAACACAATTTCAAAACTATCTGATTTCTTACAGTAACACGAGCAAACACAATATCGGATCTTGCTTTTTGCAATCCAAAACCCCTTTCGTCTATAAACAAAATGCTCGGATTTACCTAGCTTCCCTTGTTCAAGTGGCAATACATCTTGTAATAAATAATAAAAAAATTTGTGGGAAAGTCGATCCACTCACAATGATAATTCACCATGGTATCTCAATTGATTTCCCATGCGCATACGAGGTAGTTCAGTCAAGGAAAACTAATCGTTTTTTGTTAGTGTTTTACTTTCAAAATATGAAATAAGTATATCTAAGTCTTTTTCATTAGAGCTAGTTTATAATCCCAGAGATCTCTTCTTGACTCATATCTGAGAAGGTTCTGGTATTTTCTTGTAAAGTTTGAGGAATATTAAAACAAATACCCATGCTAGCAGGTGTAAAATTCTAGTGACTGTATTGACACAAATACTAGAAGAACGGTCAACCCTATCCGCTTGAAGACACTGCTATTCAACCCGTCGCCGTGTATGTTTGCAATCCAAATCAACTTTACAACCAAACATGTGCGATGTTTATATAAGCTGGTTGGAACAACAATCATCATAAATCGGTGCCTGTTTTTCCTAACTTGTTAAATTGTTTTTCAGGCAGAGAGCAAACTTGGCACTTGTTCTTTGTGAAAATATTTAACCATGGCTTGACATAATCATGAAGAACAGGTTGAAGAACAGGGACGGAATAAATGGAGGGGGGGGGGTCAGTAGTAGCAAAGTGATGCAAGAATTCACTTGATTCATCTCAAATCTTCTTTACCTTGAGGTTGAATGCTGAATTTTTTTTAATGGTGGTTTCCAGAAGTTTCCAGTCATCTGAAGGATTCGGCACCAGCATCCAATCATTATCTAAAACCCCCTCCCCCAATCTTTGCTGCTTAAATCCGTCCCTGTTGAAGAAGTAAAACAACCAAAGAAAACTTGCCTCAACTTTTATATCGCGTCTAGCAACATAGCCATATAACTGTGCAAGGTCTTCCAAACGAGCTTGACAATTCTGAAAACCTCAAGAAAATTATTTGATGGTCAGAATTTAGCCTTTGACAAAATTGGGTTGTCGAGCCCGGCAGAAAAGATTTGTTGCTTCAAAGAGTTTTTATTTTTTATCAATGGAATTAAGTACAACTAAGCATCCTATATACTAGGCAGGTAGAAGATCAGAAAAAATGTTTGCCACTAAAGGGAAGCATTTTAACAATGGTCGTTTAAAAAATGCTTGCGGTAGATTCAAAGAAGATTCAAAGAGTTTGCTTTTGATCATTTCATGATACTTTATCTTGATATCATAATTTATTCAGTCTCCTATAAAAGGTATCATCAGTATGAATAATTAAAAAATGAGGGACTATTATTAATGAAGAATATTAGTTGCTTATCAATAATTGAAATTGACCAAGAGAGTCCTGGCGACTTTGCACATATCATCCTTTTAGACCTTGGGCTCAAGAACAAGGCCTAATGGGATCAATTTCTATGTATCAAAGATCTATGAATGACATATGGTTTAATTCAAATGACCATTTATTAGCTCGTTGATATATATATCACAACTACGTGGCCGTTTTGTGGTTTCAAATTTATAATCTTCATGTTCTTCGGCCTGTTTGTTGTCCATTAACTAGACGAGTTGGATTAGGCACCTACCGTAGATGAATTTAATGCTACCATGTTTTTTTCTTTTTCGAACACATTTTTTCCCAGTGAAGTTGAGCTCTTAGTGAGGATCTCAATGCAAGAAGAGGCACCATGGTACTGCAAATAGGTATTCGATGCAAGCGCTGCTAGCGTTGTTATATAATTTCACCAAATTTTACAAACAGCCGGAATTAAGAAGAGAACTCAGGTTGAAGACCCTGCTTGAGCTCAATGGTGAACTATTTTAAGATGAAAGCTTTGGGGAGTAGATAGAGACTAATTGGAAGACACTGTTCCTAATTCAGCGATTGGCATTTCTTGGAAGGTGGTTCTGTTATTCAGAACTACCACGGGTACATTCAAATCTCCTAACGATTGGGACATTTACAACTATAAACAAAATTAGCTTATACATCAGCAAATCTCACAATACTTTTTTGTTTCATGGAAACCTTTAGATGTAAGGTATAACATTTAGTCCGGATTCTTTTCATTGTGGAAAATATTTCTTTTTCACATAAACACGTTTAATGACATAGTTAATGACTTACTATGACTTGCAGTGTTTGATTACGCTTAGGACCGTTCTTCTCATTTCCATTAAAGGTTCTGCAAATAATTGAAATGGTCGTGTTTCTTTTGTTTCATGGACAACTGCGAGTAAATAGTTTCTTTCAACCAGTGTTGCATATTATTAAAATACCATTTCTTGAATCAGATAAATTAACAATTCTTAAATATGTCAAATCCAGCTAAATCCTTTGCAATCTATGTCAAATGTTAGCTAAATATTTCGTTTTGTTCAAAAATTGCAGCGCTTAATCGAGTTTTTGATTGAGCATTGATAGAACTAATTACAATAAACTCCAATTGCTTACAATCGCTGTCTAAAACACTGTTAGCTATTTAGTGCAAGTAGCCAATTTTAAGTTTGTAAACGTTATTGCATGTTTTAGAATCGAACGAATTTGGTGTTTGACGTTATTTTGTTAAAATGATTCATTCTAGGAATGGGGATAAGCGCTGATTGCTTTTAAACAAAATGGTAACGGCCAATGCCTTTTGACATGAGCAGGGTATAAACATCATAACTGACCATGGTCTCAGTGTAAACAATTTTTCTAGAAAGATAGCCATTTTAGGGGAGTTAAAGAACTCTTCTGTTTCTTGAACTCGTCAATGCGCTGAAAACAATATAGTCTGGTCGACTATGGGTAACTAGCTCTAAGGTAGAGTTTTCTTTGCAACTCAAGTGGTGTCGAGTTTGCGTAGAGGGCGTCGAGACTGGGGGTAGCTGAGGTGAATAGCCAATGGCCCGTGAAATTTTGATTCCTTTATATATATTCTAATGTATGGTTTATTCTTCCTACTACAAGTTTTCCCTGAAGGGGAAGCCGGAGCAGGCAAACAAATACCCAAGTTTGCACCGCATGTTTTAAAGTAGTTTAAAGATCTTCCTGTAAAAGAAAGTTTAGAATACACTAAAGCCATTCTATTATCAATATTGGACACTACAAAAATCTTCCTCATCGAAGTTTTTGCTCATATCGCGAAAGATTTTTTTAGAAATCCGAACGCTTAACTCTGTTCTATTGGGCTTATAGCTAACCCTGTTTTTTGCGACCTTCCTTTTTATGCACGTAAATTCGCGATGCATTAAAATCAATCATCGCTTACAAACGAATCAGTTCTCTGAAACATCTTTGATATCGAAATACTTGATGAAAAAAGTAATACTTGAATGTCGAAGATGTGACCCAGAAAAAGGCTTTCTGGAAGTGTTTAAAGAAATAGCTTCAAAATCCTTCAGAAACCGTCAAAATCTTCTTAATTTACAAATTGGCATTGAAATGCGTGTAAACGAACTTTGCGTGTCCTCACGACCACAATCAACCAATCGAAAAGCGACATCCAATTTTCGTGTTTATTTCCTTGAAGACATGCGTTGACAACAAACACCTTTATCATTCTAGGCTACAAATTCGCTTTATTTTACGATAAAGACACAATCAAAGACTTTGCACTATTAGTTTATGGTCTTGCAGTTTCATTTTGCTTGGAGGGATAAAGCTTGGTCAAAGTAAAAGCTGTTTAGGCCTCTCTATATATTTCTTCTATCAGCTACGGGTTATTTTGCACTTAAGAGATCTTTAAATTCAGCTTTGCCTAAATATTTAGAGAAGTTTTGATAGATCGGCATATCTGTGGAAAACTTCAAAGCAGTTAGTTTGCTTTCATATTTTTTAACTAATTAGAGAATGCGTCTCATTTTAGAAGGCTCATTATACACCTAACGAGGTGCTCGTATTCAAACCGCGGTACCCGTCGGGAGAACATTTAGGACATTGTAGCATGCGGTAAACAGTCAAACATGTTCCAATGCATACGATAAGAATCATCACCCATCGCTTGGTGGATCACATGTATCTTGTAAACAAATTACCTGATTGGTTCGATTTGAAAATGATTATGACTTTCTTTTCTCCGTTCACCTGGTCTTAAAAGGCACTATAAGCATGCTCTATATATTCAACGTAACGTTTATAGGCAGCAGTTGCTCCTGAGATCACACGTCTCCATAAACAGTGGTCGAAAGAGTCGTTTGACCCTAACAACCAACACAAGCATATTGAGCTAGTTAGGAAGTGCATAAGTTTGCAAACAAGCGAGGCAACAATAAAACATATAAACGTTTGTTTGCCAGATACATATTAAACAATAATCCTAGAAGCAGAATGTCGTCGACGAATTTCTACACATCGGCACTGCTAGCGACCTCAAGTAACAGGATTCAGCGAGAAATTCCTTCGTTTGAAAGCCTAAACAGACCCATGCAAGAGGCTGTCGAAGAGGAAAGACCCACAGCTGCTGCAAGTAATCTCCATGAACAGCAAGAAGACAAACAGGCACAAAAGAAGGAAGAACATTCCAAGAACACACCAACTGTATCTACTTCGCAGCAAAAACAGAGTGGTGAAGAACATGAAGAGAACAACGCTGGATCTAATCAACAACAGGGCGGAAGTCTGCCATCGTACACTGCGATGATAGCGCAAGCGATATTAAGCAAAGAAGGACACCGTTCAACTTTAAGCGACATTTACGAATTCATGAGCAAAACGTTTCCAGCACTTGAAAGAAGGGGAACTGGCTGGCGGAACTGCGTTCGACATACCCTTTCCTTAAACGACTGCTTTATCAAACTTCACCGGCCAGAAAATGGGAGAAGCTGTAACTGGGCCGTTCATCCAACATATTTCGAAAGCTTTTCACGAGGCGACTACAGAAAAAGAAGATCAATCCGAAAGCGGGCAAGAACGCTACCATGGCTAGATTCCGGTATACCGTATCCAATGCAATACTTCCGAGAGGAGGAATATGCCCAGCATCAGCCCGGTTCGTGGCAGCTTAGTCCTTCAAATGGGCCATCTTGGAACCCTCAGCAAGCGTTTTATAACCAACCCCATTCTACATACAACCAACCTGTAGCATCGGCTCAAGATTATCGCCAAGCTTATTTCAACAGCCACGCTTCCTGCCATTATATGGACCCAAACTGCTACTGCTTTAACCAGAAAGGTACGAATCGGTACATGTCATAGTTCCTGCAGACTGAACACTTGTATGTAATGTATGTAGTCATGTTAACCTAAACATGTAGCACAGCTTTTAACACAAGACCAGTTTAATGTGTAAATCTAATTTAGATCTGTTGCTGTGTTTTATATAGTTGTATAACATGCGAAGAAGATTTTGAAGTTAAAACATGCGTTGTATTACCGGTCTTTAAGCATCCATGATTTTTTCTTTTCACTAGAAAATTTCAGACACAAATCATTATCAAGGTAAACAGCACTTTTGAATAAGTTGTAAGCAGTCGAGTAAATGGGGAATTTCTTGAATCATTTTGCAGCAATAAACCTAATTATGCTATATTTTCACACCAATGTATTCGTATCTGTTGAATTCATGTAACCAACAAACACATTACACGCTTTGTGGGAGCGCATATATATAACTGAAGGACTTTCCTTTATTTGCTATAAAACATCTTTTGTTAATAACATAGAATGTAATTTGTGCTTAAAGAATTAAAGAGACCGTTATTTTTTCCAAAGGAGTTTACCTTCTAGACTTTGACGCTGGAAAATATATTGTAAATATATTTATATATATTAAATGTATAGTATCATTGCACATAATCAAGATGTTTTTTTTGTCTTTATATCTTTTTATCTATGCTTTTTCTGTTTGAGAATTGAAGGAAACATTGTTATTTCATAATTTGAAAATGGCTTTGAAAAAAGCAAACATTATACAACATACTAAAAGCTTTTTCGTCTGACACTCCTCAGAGCATAAAACATCAAAATAAGGGTCCGAAAGAACACTATGAAAAATGTATTTCATAATTGTTTTACTGATGCGCCTTCTTCAAGTACTGAAGCTAGTCTCAACAGCAAACAAGCCATACAGACGAGAACTTTCAGGCAACAAATTCTAACCAAGAATCCACGAGAAAGTCATGAAATATGTTTCCGCGAAATGAACAAATCATTTCTTAGTTTCTAAAAGATTTCTTAATGACTATAAGCACAACCTTGAATCGTATTCAGTTTTCCGTGTGCTGCCAACACAGGATCTGAAAAAAACGAGAAATACGGAATGTGTTTACGATAAACAGTTCTAAAGTTATTGCTTGTAAGTTGGTTTATTATATCAGTGTGCTCAGCTGCCCTGCACTTAAAAAGCATAAAACTGATCATACTTTATAATACTTCCTTTTCATTTCAAATGATAACATCAAATTTAGTATAAGTTTTGCAAAAAGAAATAACGAGACGAATGCACAATCCCCTCATTAAGATATTCCATTCTCCGCTACAAGATGACTGCAATGCTAGACATTTTCTTTAGCTAGCTAGAATCCAAAAACTAAAGCAAAATGCATTGAAAGTTAAAAGTACATCAATTTCTTTTCATATCTTATCAAGATCTCTTCGCATTATTGCAAAAGTTGTAGTTTCTAATACCAAAAGTTCCAACAACTCCTTCTAGCTTGCTTGAAATAAAGCTTTTTAGAAATTTTAATCTCTTTACTTTTAAATTTGTATAGAAGCTATTGTAGATGTCCTAAAAGTTATTTATTTGTTAAAAGCTTTAAGATATTATTCAACAGATTCTACTTGCTAAGCATTGCTCTAGTCGTGTTGTAAGAAAAGCAAAATACAGGAACAAAATTTTATTTCAAAGTAGTTTTTGACAAGGGATAAATGTTTATTTGCATATTTGATGTCGAATGCTAATTAGTGTTTATTATGATCTGCCGCATTGTGCTGGATGATGTATAGGCAAAGATGCACCCACTTTAGTGTATAGTACAGCGCCATTTTAAATTGCAACCTTGGTATATTTTTGATGTCAAGAACAAAACGGAGTTGTGACTTAAACCGTACTGTTCTTTACACCAAAGCGAATTTACATCTTCATGTATACGTTCTGCACATCCAAGTCTATGTTTTTATCAATATGTTAGCAATTTTGTTAGCAATTATCTCATTAAAAGGCATGATATTTTAAAATAGTCATATATGATATGATGATATTTAACCTGAAAAGATTTCCCACGATTTTCAATTCTATTTCTTTCCTACATTTTGTTTATAAACGTCTTAATCATTCACATACAAATTACTGTTAAAATTGGCAGGTTTTATTTGCTTAAACGATTTCAGAATAGCATCAGAAACAAACTCAGTCATCATCATATTTGTTAAAACATGTTATATACATGGCTGGAATAGCTGGTTTAGTTGGACATGTAAAACGGGGGTTATGCAAGGATTGGATTTCTATAATGATACGAAAATTTATAGGGAGCTTTAGTTTTCCACGCCCCTCATTTTATAGCCCATCAGACATATAAGCGTGACTGAACAACTGGCATTTCTTTAAAACGCTTATCAGCGCCCGCGCCACTGATCCTAAACTTGGTGGCCAGCAGTGTAAAGGAAGCTTCCTCTCCCAACCTTGAGCCCCAGTTGTTGCAATCATTTTGCTGACGTTGTTGTTGTAGTCTAAAGTTTTATCTATATAAATTTTTTAAGCTGATAATTTTTTTGCGAAAAAGTGGGGATGCCATGGTCTTTGGCCCCTTGTGGCATGGACACTGCTTATTTGGTGAACTCGAATGGCAGTACTCGCCCAAATGCGCATGCAAGTGTGCTCAACAAAAGGACGCATTCAAGAATACAAAAATAACATTTCAATAACATCTTTAAGACAAAACAGTTTTGGAAAAGGAAACATTTTGAAACATGTTACTTTACTTTTATTATCTTAAATACTTTACAGTATAAGCCGTCAACAACTCTAGGGCAGGAAATATATTACCTTGACGCCCCATTTGTTACTTTATCAAAATATTAAAAAAAGCTGCGCTGGTGTGACTAATAAATGTTTGCTTATGCATCGTTATACCAGCTAAATTTATACTAGGTTTTATTTCAACCAATCAAACGCGTCCGATTGGTAGGATAGACCAATGAGAAGGCCCCGCTAAATAATCTGACTTATTCTAAGCTGGTTTGACTCGCAAAAGTGAATGGGCATTAGACTTTGATAGATACTGTCAAAATTTGATGACTTGACTACTTTTCTACAACAAATTCCAACATAACTTTAAACTTTCTGTCCTTATGTGGTCCTTATGAATAATGAAAATATTATAAGACCTAGATAAACAAACGTAATCAATGCATTTTCCGTAAAATTATGCGAAAGTTTGTTCACAAATGCTTAAAAAACGTCATGAATATGATTTTATTTGAAATGTTATCAGAAAAAAGAACGTTCAAGTTCTATATGCTAATTCTGTTATGCCTTCGAGCATTGACATGTGCAAATCGCTCAATGAGTTCAGTCTTATCAATTGATTTGGTTTCTGAATTTTCTATGGCCAGTATTGCCAAGTTATCGAGTCTTTGAATATTAATATTAAAGTTACCAAACTTTGCCCATAAAATCGCAACCGAAGCTGCATAAGAGCTGTATCGACTGCTTTGTAGAAAACCTTGACTTCAAACCATTTTTCTCGATCACTTAACGCATCATCTCAAGATATTTCATCAAAGAAACACTTGAGTTTGCGGTTTCTTTTCTGGGTATATTCAAGAGATGAGCACCAAGAACTGGCAAGTGCAGAAGCTGTCATCCTCACTGACTCCGAAGAGTTCCGAAGTATCTCTATGTCTGAAATTGAGCAGCTTAGAAGCCCAGACACAACTGAAACATCCAACTTAGGCAACTGTAATTCGTTTGATCTATAATTTATAGCACGCAGTATTCTTTCCCACATGACTATAAACAGAACAAATTCGAAACTATCCATCTTTTCTTTAAGGCTTTTTGCACCATCTCTTTCATTTTTCTTTTCTGACGTGAGAATTAAACGAGTTAAAACTTTCATTTTGTGGGGGTATTATGTGGGGAAGCCTAATTGACATGCATATGCATTATCTTATATCATTATTGTGTTTGCTCACAAATCATATCCCATCCTGCGCCCACTTTAATGTTGCTGTGAATGCTATTAAAAAACCTTTTTTTTATCTAAAAACCTGCTTTTTGAAAAAATTTTCGACCCAAATGTTTTGGGACCCTTAATTCTGAGCAGAAGTGCTATCGGGTTGTCGTTTTTGATCTGCAAGACCAGGGTCTCTTCTCTTTGGGGGAGTGATTTGTTTTTAATTCGAAAGAGACATGCTGCTTAATAAAACATGTTTGCTTCTTAAGTTATTCTAAAATCATTTGAGCAAATAATAAAACTAGCAAATACCTAGGTATTCAGATATTATGTTGCATTTATAAAATCACATTTTTGTATAGTTTATTTTTCTTAGTATTTTTTCTTAATTTAATCTATATGTCGCATGTTTAGTTAGATAGCCGTATTTCATAAAATCACTTATATTTTGCAATCAACTTTTATTTCTGCTGAAATGATAGTTCGAAGTCTTAAGTTTGGAGTTAAGAGTTTGTAGGTAATTCTCTCAAAAACGAGGCCGTTCAGGATTTGGAATCGAGGCAGATTGGCCTAATTACCGCCAAACACTGATCTAGAAAAAAGGAAAAAAAAGACTCTCAGGATTCAATCGCCAGTCACAAATACAAAACGAGAAAAAAGTAATGACATGCCTGTTTAGACCTGAGATTCTCGTCAGCTTGTTGCAAACTGTATACCTCTAACTTATAGGTAGGAATTTTTGTTAAAAGTTTATTTCCAATCTTTTGTATGCATCATACATACACAGTGGCTATAATTTAAATGGTCTCGTTGTTCAGTCCAAAAGGATGGAGGTTGTTGCTAGTAGCAGTAACTACAACAATAAGGATTCAGATAGAAGCCGTATGGCTGATGTTATCTGTGAGTTCCTTGAAGTCTCGTTCAATTTGATTTTGTATGTACGAAGCGTCTATCCTGATGGTATTTTTCGCAAGTCACGGAAATATAATGTTGCTGTTATGATGAGTCGTCACCCAGAGTTGAACAAATATATCTGTGATGTGCTAACTGGCATCAATGCCTTAATAAGTGCGGGAAATGTCGAGCGGGTGACACTTCAAATAAATACGAAGGATAATGAGCCAATAGAGCGCTTTGTATTTGAGCTGCGATTATTTGAAGGATCAGGAAATGACGAAATGACACTGAATAGAGTTTGTGAGATAGAGCAATGCTTAAGAGACTTACTGCTTAAAATAAATAATTGTGATGCTGTTCTACAGCCTTTGCCAGAGGATTGCACATTTTCAGTCACTGTGCAAACTAAAGAAAGTGTTGCAAATGAACTGATGAAGAATGATCAATTTGAGGGTTTTCCTTGGATAAGAGCTGAAAGTTCTGATAACACAGCCTCTTTACAAAAGTCATCTATTTATCCACTTAAATCTTGCAATATGCATAACTTGAAGATACAGTGTTTTGTAGAAAGAGTAAAAATGAAATAATATTTATCACCATATAGCTTTTAGAGCATTTCCAGCCAAACAATTCATTTGTTTCATTGACTTAAAAGATAATTTCTGTTACATTTACCATGATAAAAAATGTTTCATTGACGCTAGTTAACATATCACTTTAAAGTTGACTGTTTCGGTTAAAAGTCAAGCAAAGACCAATTGTTTTGGTGATACTGCTATGTCACAATGTTTGGTGCTGCCAATTTCTTATTACCTCAAAAATTATTATTAACTCAAATGGCCACAAAGTATCCTTGGCACCACAAACTACGAAATACTCTTGTTAAATTGAAAGTGATTAAAATGAATACGAAGACTTTAACTCATACAGTTTGATTTAATCAGCAAGGTCATCTGAAATTCTCTGAGGCATCAAATTTGAATAGAAATGTTACCAAATTAAAAATTTATGTTCTCGCAATTCAATTAATAAACATCAAAATTCAAGTACTATGTATAATATTTGACAACAATCATCAGGTTCTTGATCAACAGATTGAATTCTATAAGATTGGCAGGGGGTTGACAGTCTTGGCTGGAGAGGCCCTTTAATTGTAGTAGAAATATGTAAATATAATAAGAATGCTGTCCAAAGCTTTGTGTCAAATCTGATTACTGTTGAAACATTCGCTACTTAGGAATTTTATACAATAAATAATGTTTGCTCAAAGTTTTCTTTGACCATCTTTTTCCTAGCAAAGCTAGAAATATTGTGATTAATTTTTACTTTATGTAGAATTGATATATTTGACATTTGTACATCTATCCTGTGGGTTTTAGGAGAAAAATGTAGATCTAAGAAATTCTTATATGAGTCCATGTGAGGGGGAGTATGAAGTATGTGTTTCCTTCTTGATGCTTATAAATCATAACAAATGCTTTATTTTTCTTTAGAGAATGTCATACAGGCTGAATATGTTTTACTTTTTATAAGAAAATATGCAGTTGTTTAAAACAGGGTATATTATCTAGAAAATATATTATCTTTTATTGACAAAGTCTATTATCTAGACAAAAGTTTAGGCAAGAGGTTTTGCTAAGAGTATTTGCAGGGGTGGAGTTTCTCTAGCTAATGTGCCAAAAAAGTTTACCTTCAACCTTAATGACATGTCATCCCTGTACACAGAAAGTGGAATGCAAAGGGGTTGCGGGAGAAGGAGAATGATAATTCTAAGTCAAATTACAAATCTTACCTTCTATTATGGTCCATCCTTGATGGCTTGGAGGTGGTGGAGCATCTTTTCTTGCATAATTGTAATAAACATAACATTGAATGTTTACATTGAAAAATTTTAAATTTTGTATATTTTTAAATTTATGATTTGCCAGCTGTATTTTGTAAGAGCGATTTGGCCTGCAATGACACGATAGAGCTGCCGTGTTACAGAGCAAAAAACGAAGACATATGCATATTCTGTGGACCTCACAATAATTTAGAAACAAGCTGCCCTTGCTGCAAGGAAGGGGAGCAGAAATAGGTGCAATGCCGCATTAGAGTATACAAGCAAAGGACTGACATCTTTCCGTGTTCAAATAATGCACTAACAACATTTGATCCTATGTTCATATGCAATTGGACAATACTCTTGGACTTTTCTTCAGAACAAAGTTGATGGAATTGTACATTTCTTTTTTCTGTCTAATTACTTACAACTCGTGAACTTCCTGTGATACACGCGCAGATAAAACAATCATATATGCGTCTTCAGCGTCGATTACAACAACTTCATGTCTCTTAATCTTTCATAGCTGAGCATAGATGTAAAATATGATAGTGTCTCTTTTCTTTGGTGGTAAGATCATAGCAGTTGCTTTGTACAGAGTACAGTATCTTTAGGCTCTTACCAGTAGCCATTGCTGCCAACTCTTGCTGACGAATCTTGTTTTTTTGTTTTTGCAAAATTCATTAAAGTCACGACTGCTAGGCAACTCACCCAGTCATCTTATTTGCACATTTTTGCTCGTATAAATGTATTTTGCTCGTCTGTCATGTTCAGAATCTTTGGTAGTATCATTGAGGTCATAGGGATCGTTGACGAGGATAATGATATTTGCTTTTAGATGCCTTTTGCGCCTTTACCATTGTTCCATTCGGGTTAAAAATGGACAGGCATTCCTCTGTCACTCTGTTCTCCATAACAGTCAGCAGGTTAACATCTTTCCCGCAGCACTTTGATACAACCGCAGACATTGCTTAATTTTCCATAACCACTGATTTTGATAGCTGCGGCCCAGAACATTTGTCAGAAGCTGACGTAAGGAAAACTTTGCAGGAATTCCTGTGCATCACAGAATTGAAATGCGTTTTTCTTTAAAAAATACGATCTTGTAAGAAATGCATGGCTAGATTTTTACCATCATACTTTGCTACAAGGAGGTCATCTTGTAGACCAGGTGATACAATTTGTCCAGACTGCCATATCCTTAATGTGATGTTGAAAGAATCAAAATTTCACCATCATACCTTTCTGCAAGGAGGTCATCTTGCAGACCAGGTGATACAACTTGTCCAGACTGCAATATCCTTGATGTGATGTTGGAAGAATCAAGATTCAAGTTCAATGATGCACCTATCTAGATCTTGAACGGCAATTTCATTTATCTTTATTCTTGTGACCGGACTTTCTTTGTGGATGTTTAAACTTGATGTCTTCAAATTTGCTATCGTATGTAAAGAAGCCCTGGTCCTATTCACATAATTGGCTGTTCTTAAACGGGAAAGCAACATAGTTTCATTTTTGAGAATGCTGTTCCATCCAACCTCAAGTTTGGAGTCCTTGCTCTTTGTCATCTCAATCATTCGTCAACAGCCTTGTATGCGATTGAAATTTGAGAATTCTCTACTGTCTTTTATCTGCTGTGCAGCTTTTTGGAGCTCTTCCTGTTGATTTTTTAACGGGTTTTTGAGCTTTTCAAGGAGCACTTGAAGACTATCTGACCGCACATGTCCAGCTTTTTTTCAGCTTTAATTATTCTTTGCTGCAAAGCTTCCTAGTTTAGCTGTAAAGCCCTAATATCCCTCCGGAAGTGTTTGCCTCTCAAAGTCAAAGCCTGGTCGATTGATTTCTCTGAAACTATGTCTGCTGAAACTATCAGGTCTGACAAGCCAGATCCCGAAAACTTTTTGTTGATTGCAGTAATGAACAATCACTATGTGTGGAATGGACCAAGAACAGGAAGGACTTTTCAAACGGTACTCTGTTTTCGTTTCTTAGTTGAACTACCAATGTATACACTGGCTAATCACTAACTAACTGAATAAATTGGATATCCTTTTCTTTGATAACAGCAATTTGACGCAGCATGACCTAATGCACAACAGATTTATTTAGGAAGCGCGAGGAAGAAATGCGCCTTACTTTTTGCAACTGAAGTTTGAAGAATTGATTGGAAGCCGCCAAATGATCCAACATTCTGTTCAACAGCATATGCCACAGTTCTTGCTAAGGTATGCAGCATTTCTTCTTTGTCTTATTTTTTTCAGGTCATCATCAATCACAACTTTCAGGTCATCATGTGTTGCTAGCACAGGTCTATCGGTGTTGCACGATGGCTGCAGCTCTGCGCTCTGCACAAACATTACGTTAGTGCGATGTGGGGTGTCGGCTCCGGTTAAAGTGTCGTCTTTGAAGTCGTCGTTGTCCATTATTACAACGGTGCCAAGATAAGCGGATGCTTGTGTTTGTGTCTTGGTTTGTGTCTTGAAGTTTGTGTCTCGAAGGGCCCATGTTGCATATGGGTTTTTCACATCTTTTTAGCTGATACCAAAGCCAGGTTTCTTTGTCAAGTCGATAAGTTCGTGTGACCTAGTTAGTCCACGAAAAGTGCAGGATAGCTTTTTTCAGTCGCATGAGATTTCAGCAATGATGCTAGGGCCAAAACATGAGGGTCTGGGCAGGTTTCAAGTTTTTTGGTTGCTGGGGTTTTAAGCCACATCAAAAACATTAACATGGTCTGGTTTTTCTTCTGTCTCAATTTCTTCGATTGTTTGCGGCCAAATAATTCCTTTCTGAGGCGCCTTGCTACTGTATTAAGAAGCTGTTTGTTGGATACTCCCCAAGAGTAGATTGCCGTCTCTATGAAACTTCCTCCTTTTGTAACATAATAAACAAGAGTGCTTTGGTTTTTGTGATAGTGATCGTGGAACCCAAGTTGATTGGGGAACTGATTTCCCAACATTTTCATGATTTTGCTAGTCTTTAGACCTTCACTTGAAAACCCAAAATTCTCTGCAATGTTCTGGTAATGGACTTCAGTTGCAAAAGGATCTGGTGTGGCTGCAATAGCGGCCAAAATCCTGTCGCGCATCTGGTCTTCTTTCAAGAAGACAGTATGCACTTTAAAACGGGCTAAAGCTTTTTACTGCTGGACTTGTTGGAAGCTATCTCCGGTATTCTTCTTGTTCTCCGGTTTTATACACCATATGCACAATTCTTTCTTGTGAAGTGGTCCAGTGTGACTTGCAAAGCATCGGGCTCGGGTTTTTCAACGCGCAAAGCAGTTTCTTGTAATTTGGCATGACAATTCTTTGCTTGCAGCACCTTTCTCTTGTTTTGCATATTGATTTTGCACATTTTGTGGAAGAAGATCTTCACTGGTCCATTTTCCCAATTTACCTCTCTGAAAACATCGCCGTACGTATCCAGCCCTGAAACACAAGAAGGAAGATAGGCCTTTTAATTTGATTCCTTCACACGCCCTCCGCTCAAGCACAATTTCTTGAAGTATCAATCTAAAAAAAATTGATTTTTTCTGTAAAAAACTAATTCATATGCTTGCCAGCACGAAATCAAATTATCAAGGCCTTGAAGTTCTTTAACCCAGATGCGTAGTTCAATTTCATATCCTCTGTGGGTATGGCATTATTTCGAAAAGAGTCTGAATCGTGCTATTTTCGCGCCACTATGACGATGTTTCACTGCTGTGGAGGAGCTTTAATAAAATACTCGCTATAAAGCGATTTAGACCGGAATGATATATTCTAGGTGAATAGTTGGAATCTTCGACATCAATTACATCGTGAACAGTTCAATTTGCTATTCTTTCAGTTAAAATAGCCTCGAAATAGGCACTTGTCGCTGCGGAGGTGCTCTTGGCATTTTCAAGAGGGACCCCCAATTTTATTTTGATCTTCTATGTGTACATAGAAACAAAAGGATCATTGCATTTTGCTCAATTTAAAGCTCAGATATAAAGTGGAAAGGAGAAGATTGGTAGCTGTAATTTTTTGTAGATGCTACGGAGCTTAGGTTGGGTTCCTTAACTGGAAGAAGAGAAAAGTCTTGGTATGAAAACGTCAAAGCATTAAATTATCTAATTTTACACACATAGCGCTTTTAATCAAAGTGGATCGTGCTTGAATATTTTTATCTTACCTAAATTTATAAAGCTAATTTATGTTACTGCTGGTTTTTTGTAGAAAAAGTGCAAGAAAGTCGAAAAACAAAACGATTCAAAAGTAATGAGCGATAAGGATGGTTTCTGTGACTTGCCTTTGGTTGTTTTGTGAATTTTTAGGACAATGTTCAGGGGGTGCCGTCCAAAAACCTTCAAAAGGGAACTGAACTGAAGGCTACTGGGAAGGGTTATAATATCTTAACCGGAAAAAAACAGACTACTGGGAAGGGTTCTAATATCTAAACGTTCTAAGAGCATGCAATATGCAATATACCCTATACCGAAGAAGTCTAAAAGCCACATCCAGACTATAGCTAATATACTTCGTGAAAACAACCAGCTGTCTAGCTTGTGCCACTCCTAGGAAAAATTAAAGGCTAATTAAAAGGGGAAAGGCTACACAAAGGGCCATCGTTCAACACATTGGCAACCGAATTCTGCGAGTGGTTTCGTTTGCATTTTACTCGTTGCTGATGTGTAGCAATTTTAAATGTACCCTTCATTAACGTGGAGCACGCCATGGCCTCCCACTTTTTTGCGAAGCGAATAGTTTCAAAGCTGCAGTAAATGGGGAAAGAAGTCTTGGCCTCCTACTTTGGCTAGCCTTGGCCCTCCCACTTCCAAATTCATGGCGTGGGCCCTGGCATGGGCAACTTGCTTTGTATTTGAAGACAATATGAGCTCATGGGAAGACAGACTAGCTTCTATCTTACTGTTGTCTCTTGACAAATTTAGAATTCGCACTGTTATAGCAAAAGTATGAAAGTTTCGGCATTTTTTCAAATTGTGCAATTCAAAATCTTTGCTAAAAAGACCATTACCACTTTGGTCAAAAAAGACAGCAAAAATTTGCAAAACCGATACATTAATGTGTCTGCAGGTTAAATACTGTGTCAGAAAATCCCTTTGAAAGTTGATCTTCCCATATCATCAAAATATGTTTAACGAATAATTTTAAGCATAATGACATGTTGTATTCCGGAAGATTGGAATAAGAATCAGCTTTCACTGCTTATCTCCTTTCAAACCTTTCTGATTATCCATACTTTGCCCTTTTCTGCCTTTACTTCCAATCCTGCAGTTTGTTTTACTCCCTCCCTTTCATCAATTTTATTTATCAGATTCATCAGCTTCTCGGAAAGTAGTTCACGGTTTCTTTCAGCATAGTGCTTCTTTTCTACGTAATTTTTCCTTAAAACTGTTGAAAGTTCATATGTAATTTCCAACGATTCATTTCTCAATTACATCTAGTCTTTGCCTAACAATTTTACTTTTTTTTGTTTCTTATTCTTTTTAGTGAAGGTAAAAGATGTATTGGTAGGTTGCTTGTTATTCTTTCGAAATATTATTGCATACATATTGCTTCGGATTGGACAAAAAGTACTGTTACGTGGGTTTGCAGAAAATTTCACGTTTACAGAAAGTAGAAAGCAGTAGCATGTCTTGGAATACCGTAAATTCTCTTTTAAGCCCCCGGGAGGTGGATATTGTTTTTCAGCACTGTAAAGAAAAGGCTTATAAAAGAGGGGGGGCTAAATTGAGAAAGGGGACTTAATGAATATTTGTAATAAAAAGCCTTTCTCAGTAGTAGAGTAATTTTTGTTATTTGCGAAGTAAAAAACATCAAATCAGGCTTCTACATAAATGATATTGTCATCGTCATCAATTATCAATTCTAAAATATCTCCCTGGGCCATGTCGTCTTCTGAAATCGAGCATTAGAAAGGTGCGATTTCATCCCTCTGAGTACCAAAGGCCTGTAAGTTTGGTAATAGGCTCTCACATGGCCATGCTTAATGCTTATTAAATCTTTGTCATCGGATCCGTGGAAGAAACATCTTTTGTATTTTGATTTGATGAGAAGTATTGAACGGCCAATGAATAAAGTGAATTCCCCATTATTCGTAAGTTTTCTTATTTTGGTGTCAGTGACGTTTAGGAGGGGGGGCTAAATTGAGAGCCTTGTTAAAATTTTTTCCTTCTGAAAAGGGGGGCTAATAAGAGAGGGAGGCTTAATTGAGAGGGGGGTTTAAAAGATAATTTACGGTAATCGTAGCTTAATGCCGGGCTCTAGACAGGCCATGGGACTAGGGCCAGAACCCAAGCATAATAGGAGTTTTGAAGTCAAAACATCCGAAATAAAAGGGAATTCAGGGGAGAGGTTTATCCATTATTTAGGGGGCAAATCCCTCCGCCTGGTGAAGCAAATGCATAATGTGAAATTTATGCTTGTATCCAAATTTGTGCGTACTGATTGCCTGACCAGCTTGAATAAATAATGCCTGTATATGGTAGAAAATCCAATATGAGCTCCACCATTAATTTGAAGATAACAATTGTACCCCTGATTTAAGTATGGTTTAATGGTAACTCTGTTAAACTATCCAACATATTAGAAGAACTTATTATTAAAAATGTTTTGCTTTGCAATTAGCGGTGCCCTCTATCAATTATCTACCTTATGAAATCGGTTGTTCATTTACCAACCATTCTTATCAAGGTTTCATGGTTTTCAAATTCTACTCTAATGCATAACGTATCCAGCACCTGGGTATTTTATCTGCAATTATGCAATGCTGGTATTAATCACTGAACATTTTTGCAAATAATTGCAGTAAAGGATGCGACCATTTACAAACAGGTATTTTTAGGGCATGGCTTTTGTGGGAAGATAATAGAAAGAAGCAAGGATAGATAGGAGAATTGAGTTTCAATACGAAGGGGAGCGTGGGATTAAAAGTATTGTAGATGGGTATACAAATGAAGTTGTGAGTTCTAGATTTGAAGTGAAGAAAGCAAAATTCGAGCTGTCGTTAGCAACTTTTTGCTAGAGTTTTTTGCGATAGTCTATAGTCGTCCTTTGCAACAAAAATTTCCTTTGAGAAAAGATTATTTCCCTGTAATTTCTGTGCCCAATGGTCATGCGGCCACGAGGAAAACAAAGCCTTGAAAATAAGTTCTGCTATTCAGAGTCTAATACTGGTATTCCTTAAGATAGAACGTTCAAGTATTGAAAGTAAGTAAGAAGTTAGAAGTTAGAATTTATTTCAGAAAAGTATACTTATCAAATGGCTTTGATTATGATAACAGCTATTTAGAAGCAATGTGAAAACAAGGGAAGGATGCGTTGAAAGAGTTTTCATCTTACCTAAATAACAACCGCTGTTTCAAAATTCATTTCTCCTCCATTCACACTGTTAAATATATACATTGTTCCTTCATTGTTTTTGCAGTTTGCTAACTGAATCGAGTCTAACATAACATCTTTAAACAAATATCGCATCTAAAACTATCTAAAGATGTGGCTTAATTATTGCTATATAGTTATTGACGATGAAAGAGTTGCTAAGTCTAACATGATTAGCCGCCTTTGTTCAGCACTAGATT
Organism: Rhopilema esculentum; assembly: GCF_013076305.1. The sequence goes on along the minus strand of NW_027018682.1, from coordinate 8,249,043 downwards.
CCTTTAGAAGAGTCTTTGCCCCCTTTCTACCACTTCAGTACATGATATGTGATTCAATCATTAATTACGTTTTGTCGAAAAATCAACATTTAGCAGCATACGATCTTGAAACATGCTTTGTACCAATGAGACTTTTTTGGTTCTTATTTAATAAGTCGGTTTTTAATAATTTGAAACTAATAGAATGATCTTCTATATATCATTGTGCAATAATCAGCCTGGTTTTTGCAATTATAAGCTTTTACCGGGGGATCTTTTAAGAATTTTCTATTGGTTACGATGTCACGCATCGTGAAGAAATGCCGAGTATATGTACAATCGACAATGATGAGTGAAGAGGAATTTCCCCAATAGATCTCCTGATTTGTACACAATTTATAAACTAATATTAGAGGTAGTGAAATATTTGTAATTAGTTTAGAGGTCCATCTTGGCTTTGTACCTACATAATAAATAAATGCAAATTCACTGATGTGATTTTACAAGCAGTTGTCTCAACAAACTCCGTCTGCTAGCTAGATTTGGCAAATAAACACGACAATTTAGATACGTTCTAAAGAAAAAAGAAGAATGGCATTTCCAACACCAGTGTCAAACGTAGAGGCTGCTGCTTGTTGTATTTGAAAGTTTTCAATTGCAAAATGAGCTTCCAACTAGCCTTATTTTATTGGGCTTCCAACATAGCAACTGTCGGTGGTGTTATCTTTTTGGCTGAGCACTAGAAAGTTGTTATTAACAATTATCTATCGTTCACTATTATCTTTGCCTCTCGAACAGGACATTTTTTATAACTTTTGTACTGAAGCATTCTTGCAATCTAATTAAACTATCTTCGTCTTTAAAGGCTCCTTGGAGGCCTTTTTTTCTATATTAATTTTGAAACTTAGTAGGAATAAGGTAAAACCAGTTATTGTTATTCCAAAAGTTGTTTGAGACTCTACCGGTATCTTAAAAAGACAATCAAACAAACCTGACCCGTAGGAATTTAATGTTTGCCTTTGAGCAAGATGCTGCCGAAAGAAACAAATCAGATACAGTAACGTACAAACTTCTTAAATTACTGACGGTTTGTTTAAAGATATTACAATTCTTATCAGTTGTTTTAGAAGCTTAGCCATGCGCACATTGCAGACAGGTCCGAATACCTTCAAAGCAGTAAACACAACTTGCTCTCGGTCGTTCAACGAGCGACATTAAGAGCTTCGCGGCCTTTGGCATAGAATATGATTGAAGGTGTTATAGGAGTGCCGGGGCAAAAACAATCTGTGAGACCATATCCCTTAGATACGCCTTAGATAATAGCAAGTCGTGTTTTACTAGAATTATAAAGCAATTTGAAAACTCGGTAAAATGGGACAGTCCGTTTTGCCGGGATGGGATTTTTTGTATGAGAAGCTTCCAAAGATTCGCGAGAGAAGTCAAGAGTTAGAGACTCAGGGATGGTCTTAAAGCAAAAAGTTCAAACATGCAACAACACTTCTACAATCTTTTTAAATGAAGGCGTCCTTATAACTTTGTTGACAGCAACGATCCTACAGTGAAAAACAAAGCAATTCTTCTGCAAATGATATTAAGTCCCTTTCTATTTACAAGCTTTACTTATGCTTCAACTTGATTTTTTTAATTTCACTTCATTATCAAAATCTGATCGCCAAGGCGTTTTAAGCCTTTACTTGCTGACAACCAGTCTTGGTAAGGCACTTATCATTTTTTAGTTTCCTCACCATGCAAAAGCTACAGGTGCTGCTTTACATTGGTTACTTGACTGTTTCAAAATTGCGAGCGTCTGCTAATTATTCAGGATTTAGAAATCTGCTTCTTCTTTCAAATGTATCTAAAAAATCCTTCGGAGCTACATTTAGAGAATAATATTTTCTAGTTCTAAGTCCTTCATTTCTTCAGACCATAAATTATCTTTTCAGTTTTGCTCTTAAAATCATATTTTCGTTGTTCTTATTTCAAAGCGTAATAGACGAGAAGTAAACCATGTTAAGTAAAACGGATTTTATATCATTTTTGCCACAAACACTTATATCAATAGAGACAGGAAAAGCATTACATGAAAACATTCTAGGGATAAACACATTCATTAAAACTTTTGCTTTGCTCTTTCATTTTAGCTCTTACTAACTCACTACCATATGATATTTTGTGTCTCGTTTTTGAAGCAATAAGCAGAGTTTTCTCACTACTAGATCCTCAGCTAATCATGATAAAATGCCAATTTGATTCAAAGTAGTGCTCTTCTGATAATTAAACTACAGTTAGTCTTAAACATTGTCATTCCTGCTTTGGTAACAAGGTTTTATCATTTCTAACTTTCGAAACGAACTTCAGAAATTAGTTTAAGTATGATATGATTTCACAGCCTCAGTATGATTTTTGCTGAAATCTTTTTAAACCTTTGAATAAACGTGTCTTACACATTTACACTGCATTGCAATGTCACGTAACAATTAGACATGCAAGAAAGCACCGCTCTTCTTTTCACCTATTTGAATGCAAGACAGATTCAGTCAATCTTTCTAGCTGCAAAAAGTATATTTAGGCCGCTTGTGCAGTGTATAAAAAACTTGGCGCAAAAAATCATTGTAAACAAAGAGCTTACAAAACAACTTCTTTCATTTTTGTTCTCTTGTGCTCTCTTTTCGCTCTCTTCGCAAAATGCTGTTTAAAGAGGATGACTGGCATAGCTGCTATCAATGATTGGAATTTGCAACGTTTGCTATGCTTTTAGAATTTTCACGAACGCTTAAATGAATCTTTCGACGAAAGACGTCCATATTTTGAGCAAAGCAAACAATAAGCAGAAGCTACAGACGAACAATCTAATCAGTGACCTTAACACACCCTTTTTTGGCCCATCGTGAAAATATTGAAAGAGCCATAATCCCTTACACGAGGTCGCTCGCGAATTCGGCCGGCCAAGTTTCAGGAAGGACGCTTTCCTAGATGGCCGAATATTTGCACGCCTAAGTGACATAATATGAGGTCGTTTAGCCGACCCTATGTAAACGCATCCTCAACAAACAGAAAGTATCTTTGTAGAAATACTTAGATGAAACTTTCTTCTATGGTGTATCCTTTAATTGTCGTGAAACATTTTCTTAAAACTTTTTAATGCTTTTCAACCCTAACTGTCCCAAAAACATTCTTGCGTTGAGTAAAGAGCAACATAAGAGTTAGTGCAGAATATGCATCTCAATTTCTACTACAAATACAATTTGATGATTATTATCTGAAGTACTACATTATCAGACGATCGATATTGAGAAATAGCAACGAAGAGATGTTTCATCTCCTAAAAAACTTTCGTACCACCAACATTTTGGTCCAAACCTAATTACAATAAACGATTTCTTTTTTCTAGATATATCAAACTAGAACATATACTTAACGACATATATAATGTTCGATATAGTACATGAACCTCATGGCTTCAAAATGCTTTTATTGGTAATATCCTCTGTGCTGTTGAGCATATGGTTCGTAGTAATTGTTCATAACTTTGTAGTCCATTGATAATTGGCCTTGATAGCTGCTTGGTTGTGTACTATGCTGCCCATGCAGATAGTTGTGCCCTTGGGACATGTGAGGTGCATGAGAGGAAAATTGGCTGTAATTTGGCATCACAGAATTACAAGTAGGAATATGGTAATGTCCAACATGGTCCACGCTTTCGCTAGACGATGCAGACAGTGCCATTGGCACATGGAACGTTCTATTGTCACAAGCCACCATATCCCTTTCATATGTTTGCAGAGGGTATTGGTCTTGAAATGACGACTGAGGATTCCTTCTGGCTCGAGTTTGGCGTCTCTTTCGAAAATCACCTCTCATAAAGCGAGAAAGATACGTAGGGTGTATTGCCCAGTGGCAACTCCGGCCGTTTTCAGGCCTATGCAGCTTCATAAAGCAGTCGCTGAGTGACAAAGTGTGCCTGACACAGTTTCTCCAACCATTTCCTTTTTCTTTTAGAGGTGGGAAACGCCTCTCCATAAACTCGTAAATCTCATTAAGAGCACACCGTTGCACACTCTTGCTTAGGATGGCCTGGGCTATCATGGCAGTATATGATGGCAATGCATTTGAGCTTTTCGCCGCGCCGGCTTTGTCGTTGTTTTCAGGTCTTTCGCCTCCCTGCTCACTATATGTTTGCATGTAAGCCATTTCTTTAATGCGACTCTTCAAAACACTTTCAAAAGGTTTGTTTACTTTTTCGCTGTGAATTTTCTCTACGTCTTTTCTGATGCTATCGTTCAAAATGAAATCCTCTTGTGAGTAGTTGCTTGCTCACATTGATCAACGATCATCTGCCTCTTCATCGTGGTGGTGCATCTTCTTAAAAACGGGAAGCGATGCACCGTACTGAATTATCTATAAATTGAATTCGGTAGAGATATGGTTCATTTTTCTGTCAAAGCTAACATCAATGGTTTAACCTGTTTTAGTAATTGATTACAGCGTAGTCCCAGTAACTCGATCATTCTCAGTGACTTTATCCACAAGCATGCAAAGTCGGTTCACCTGGCCGATGAACTTGTTTTACAAACAAACAATTCTGTCTTTCAAGCAAATGTTACCGTTGATATAATGTTATTAAAAGTGATTCGCGTGCAATTCTTAATGATTCACGACAAAACCTTTTAATTTAAACTAAAAAACATTCGGAATGCTTTGTGAGATTCCTAACAACCTTATATTCATAGTAGTTCGCTTCCTCTGTTCACCTGAAACGATGCAATTGTACGCAAAAAGTATTTTCGGGCATATAGTCGTATCAAACTATATAAAATCAAATGTATTCGTGAAAGACTACAATATTTCTATGAACAAATATAATTCTAAAGAGGGTCAGAAACAACTTACAAATTGTTTCGTCTTTGTAGCGTTGCTTTTTTTCAAATGGCAAGCCCCAGAAAGGCTGTAGGTGAAAACGAGTGGCATGATAACTTAAAATTCTAATGGCATTCTAATGGCATGAATATAAGTAAAGCACATACATGCCTGAAGCATTTTTTAAAAGTAGCTCAACCATCTAAGTTGGAAAAAGAACCGGAGGCACTTTCATCTTTAACCTAGGCATCTAAATAAGCGTTGTAATCGGGGCTTCTTCTTTCCCCTAAGTCCATAGAAAGCTGTTTTTGTTACACAATGTTAACGAGAAGCCTCTGTTAACACTGAAGCTGTAGGAATTCGACCAACTTTCCATTTTCTGACCCAAGTAACGTGATGCTGTATCTATTAACAGTTGCTTTTGAAATAACAATCAACAACCTTCTTTTCAGTAATCTCCCATCTGCCGTACTCATTTCCAGTAGCTTTATACAGAAACAAGCGATAATTTTTAATCAATTTTCTTAATTATCAAATCAAGTGTATCCATTATTTATCGAATCAGTGGCTTGAGTTATGTCGAATGGGTAAGGACTATAAAATATCATATACACGTTTTCGCTAAACCTTTAGAACTATGAGCGAGATTCGCGATTCGGTTTTGAGCATAAAACATGCAAGACACTATCTTTGTATAGCGGTAGGAAAAATATTTCAACCAAAAAATTGTCAAAGACCACACATTTGCTACTAAAAATTCGTATTATTATAGTCTAAAAGTTAGTTATAATCTAATTCCAAACCAAATTTATTTCGTCAGCGCCCTAGTTTAATTTAGTTCGTCAGCGCTTACGCAAAAAACATCCAAGAATCCACCCTCTTTACATACGAAAATAGATTTTCACGCTACTTGATATCTATAATAATATAATCACAATGATGTAAGACATGAAAAATCTTGCTTTTATATCGAGCCAGTGATTCACTGATAGGGTATACAATTCTATGGTTCTATTTATCCACTTGAAATTTCTCGCAAAAATACATAAATGACATAAAACGTCCAAAGCAACCCCTAAGACCTTATAACTTTACGGTTTCACGAAGCTGGATCATAAAGTTATAATACTATCTGATTATATTATGATTATAATGATTTTGGCATTGACCTGTTCCGATGAAACATCGTTCATGACACAAACATCAGGTACTCCAAATCGCAGCAACAACGATTTAGGAATGGCGGCAGGAGAAGCATGGATGGCCTAGGCAACCGTTCACTAATTGCATTGAAAATCAGTGAAATTATCGTCAGATAGTAATCTGACAAGGTAAGCCTTAGAGCATCTTTTTTGAATTTATAACGAGTTCTTTTAAATTTTGAAATGCAACCAGGGGTATAGTCTAAATCCAGTTTTACTCTGGAAATTAAAGGTTTCCTTTCATCACCTTTTGTTAACACGATATGCCTACCAGGGTTTGCACTGTGAGTTTACGGAAAGTTTTGTCTCCTCAAGTTTGATTTTATAGTACTCAAAATGTGAAAAGCTACATAGGTGAAAAGGGGTTTTTAAAAGTGTATTGCTTTAAAATTGATTGAATCTTATGTTGATTTACACTGAAAAATTATTTGATCTCGATATTTGTTTCCTCTAGACCAGTTTTTTGTTTCCTCTTGAATGTTTTTACACTCAACTTGAAGTCAATGAGGATTCTCTGCTCATTTTTGTCCTTGCTTGCGTCATTTTAGGCTTACAGAGAAGGGGGTAAAGGGCATCAAGACAGATATAGAGGGCCCCTCTGCAACAATCTACCAACTTCTAATAAAATTGTAGCTGTCATATCTATTGTATGTATGGCAAGGTCTGGATCTAAAAGAATGATAATAACTCTTAGCATCCATACAACACGAGAAATATTGCTAATAGAATTTATGCTCAAAGAAAGTGCTGCTTTGAAGGATTTGCCAAGAAATATTACTGATATGAAAACTTTGATGCTGATGATCAAATGTCAGTGTTTCTTTTAGAAAAATAGTGACAGCAGTTTGAATGACTTTAAGATGATGATAAATGAAGAGCTGTTTTATTTAATAATCAACACATGTACAATTACTCCTCTAAAAAAGATTTTAACTTCATTAACATTAGATCCAATTTTATTTCTAATGTGAATTATGTAGTTTAGCACTAAATGCAGAATCAGCAGTGTCTTGCAATCCTTTGCTTTTAGGTAAGAAAGATGACAGCATTAAAGCCAAAGCAACATTCTGCTCCAACTGTTGAAGAAATTCAATCTGATGTTCTGACTGAGGTAAAGAAATATTTAATATGGTGTTTTATTTCCTTTTTTGATAAAATTTTGCTCTCTTCCCTTCTTGGTATAGCATATAGTGAATCCTATAAGCATGCAAAATTTGCCAATTGATAAAACTGTAAAAAAATCCAAGAATATTATTATCTATTTTAGCATACATGTGTTTTAATTTGTTGAGCCCCAAACACCCTTTATTGCTGCCTTGTATGAAAGGTGACATTGCAATGTGCCTTGCTAATTTCTTTTTTATGAATAGTAAGTTTTACTTTGAGTAATCCTAATTATTTCTCTTGTTTTATTGCAACAAAGTATGCAGCTCAATATTGGGCCCCACACAGTAAGGGAGTTCATTCTTCATTTGATGCGAAGGTAAAGTCTTATTCTAATAAAGTTGAAATCATTAGGTAGCTTTTGTTAAGTTCTTGCTATGGTTGTGTCAACAGGGTTGTTTCCATTTTATTTGGGCTGTCTATTTTATTTTATTCTACTATATATTTTTATCAAAAGTAATACTATTACTTTGGTTGTTGCTAATTTTTGTTGACATTATATATTTGAATTTAATTTTGTTTGTTTGAATAGGTGATTTTTTTAAAATTTTATCAATGTGATTTCATGACTATTTTTTACCTAAATTTGAAAAAAATTGCTGTCTATCGTAGATCATAGAAAAAATTTACTTCAAAGAACTACTACCAAGCAAGTGAGTATTTTGGTAACATAATTACTACTGTCTGGGCCTAAGTTCCTAACTTATCTGATACAGTAAACATTTGCTAATGTGACTGGGAGTGTTTTATTATCATACAGAATATCTTTTGAGCCCGTGAATATTTTTCATTCTTTTCATTTGCTTTTCTTTAATCATTACTGGTCTGCACTGTAGTAGGTCTGCTCAGTGTACTGTTTTCCAATTCATTTTTTTATTGTGGCAATGAAGTAGATGTATATAAAAAAGTATTCAGATGTGAAATCTGTTATATTCAGATCACTCTTTGATCCATTGATAGATTTCAAGTTCGACGTATCATGCTGTTGGAATTCAGGTATCAAGAAAATTATACCATTTTGACCATTATTACTTCGTGTTTCTCTCATAACACTATCTCCAAAAGGAAGCGTTTTTGCAAAAGAACATATTGACTCAATGTTTTGGATCAAAATTAAAAAATTTTCATAATGTTAGTTAATGAACAATATTCCAGTCTTATGGGTAATAGTGTTATCATGTGCAATTTATTAGGGGCAAGATTTACATGTTTAGAAATCTTATAAACGCGTCTTACAGTAAAAGCCATAGCTTACATAATTTTTTTTTTCTTCTGACAATCCAAATGCAAATGTTAAATAACGCCTAAGGGTGAGCAGCAATTTATGCCCAGATTTGGATTGAAAGTAATATGAGAGGAAGAATTTCCTAAATTGGTTCTGATATTTATACGTTTCCTTATAAGAAATATTATATGAACTTAATAGATGTTGGGTGGCTGTCATCGGGTTTTGCAGCTCATTATTTTGTCATTTGGTTTTGGAAAATCCTATCTTGAAATATCATGATGCAAACGTCTCTGAACAAGTTTTTTTCTTAAGCATTATCTTTTATTTACAGTCAGTACTTAGAATGCTATTTATGGCCAAATTTTGATGAGCAAAAGGTAAATTGGTATTTGATTTATATCTTTCTTTTAATGAAACTTTGCTGTTGCAATAACCAGCTCGTAATTTTATTTTTACCAATAAAGCTAAAGTAAACTTAAGTCTTTTCTTTTTAATCTTAAACTTTTTTAAACTAGTCAACTAAATCTTTAGTACCATCCATGTTTTTTTCTACTATTTGTTGACACAGAAAGAATGAATTGGCTTCAATGTCCCCTTTCTTACCTTTAACAAGTTTGGTTGTAATTGCTGAAAGATTATTTTTTTCTTATTCTTCTCCTTTTTTAGTCTTACTCTTTACCATTCTTTTTTAGTCTTCAAAGGGTCATGTGATGTCAATATGCATGATGGTTAACGAGAAATTTAGAGAAAAAGTTCCAATGTGGGAGGTATGTTTAATGCTTTAGAGACAATTTTTTAGAGACAATAATGAAAAGGACAGATTCTGTAACTGTCCCTGAATGAGACATTGTCATTATCACCCTCTTACCTACTAGGTTTGCTGCAACAGGCCCCAGTATCTGAAAAGTTTTCCTTGAATCTGAGTTTTAACCATCCTTTGATCCAAGATTTTTACAGTACATCATTTACTGTATACTGTCTTGTGAGGTAGTAGTCGACAAAGTCCAAGGAAGTAGATAAATATTTATTTGTGCCAGTTTTTATCACTATAATCATATTTCTATGATCAATTTTTTTGTGCAATTATTTTTTTGTGCAGCATTCATTTTGAGTATACCTCCCAGAAAATGCCACATCCTCCATAAAAATTACCATAGCAGTCTAGACCTCACTCGCCTTCTGAACATTGTGGCAAATGTTTGTTCTCAAAATGCTTTCTATAGCTGAGGCCCAAAATTGTTAGATTTTGAAAATTTCTTGAAAAGCGGGAAACATGCCATTCGAGGATACTTTTTATCTAATAACCCTCAGAGGATAGACATCGGATGATGACTCCAAGGAGTGTCAAATGACAAATACTTCTGTATGACATATTTCCTCTTGTCCTTTTTCTATTTTCAAACTTTGCACTGGCAAGGCTTACTCAGTTTTTGTTCAATCCTTTGTCAACTGCTAACCTTTCACACTTTAGGCAGTTTCATCAAAGTAAATAAATTTAGGATGTACAAAACCTATATTAACGGAAACCAAATGGACTGGTAACTTTATCCAAGGCTTTTTGTTTTCTGTGATCAAAGCCTTGTAAAACTTCTGGGGAATGGACACCCCCCCCCTTTCAAACACCTCCTTCCAACGGACACCTCCCTTTAAATGACAGTAACTGGCCTCACAGGTTTTGCTTCAGGGGCGGATACAGAATAAAAGTTGACGGTCGCATATAAACAGTACCCAGCAGGCGGTCTAGGGGGCCTCCTTCATGGTCAAGGGTAGTGCCATGATAAGAACCCAGCCCCCCTCCCCCCGGAACCAGAGCAACTAGGTTTAATTTCAAGGTCAAAAACCCCAAAGCGCACAATGTCGATTATTGCAACCACTATAAATAAAAGGAATAATTCCACCTTTTTTCAAGAAAGTTACTTGATTTTTGGTCTAGAATATGATTTTCATGTCTTGTAAGCGTCAACTTTCTAACTGCGATTTGTCCCGCTAAGCAAGACTGATACACTTTGATTCATGAAACGCCTTAATGGACGCCCTTATCTTTAGGAGTTGCCTCACCAACGAGGTTTGCAGGCCTTGTAGTAGTTTTGAGGGGACTGGGGCCCTGAAACGTTCGAGTATTTCAGTCAAAAATTTTTCTCTTTTAAAAGGTTTTCCAAATTTTCCAGCAAATCCAAACACGCAGTTGAGACAAAATATCTTGAGATTCAGAAGTGTACACTTCCTGTGCACCTCTTCCTCATGAATAAAGAAAATTGGGATTCTTCTCCTTCACAACTTTCAACCTCGTCCACTTTCCTCCCTTGCCAGCAGTTGTGCGGCACAGTAATCTAACATAGTGTTTACAGACTCTTCGTGCCGCACAAATATGTGAAAACTTGAATTTTGATTGGTGAGATTTGGTAAAATATTTGCATAACAAAGAGCCCTGCATATTTGTGCGGCACGGGCGACATGCCTAAAAATCATACTGTTACGGTCTAGGATGGTCTTTGAATTAAATCGTGGCATTGCGTGTGAGATCGACCAATGTTCGGTCCTGTGTTTATTGTGTAAAGAGAGGTAAATGTATTATCTGTAAGGAGGGAAATAAAAGATTGTGGTAAACATGATTGCCTTATTTTAATGACTGAAGACTAAAACTAAATTCTGAAAATCTGACGGTCTTCCGTGCGACCTGTGCGACACCCTGAATCCGCCCCTGTTTTGCTTTGTATGGTAACCATTGTGAATGTTAAAAGGTTTAAACTTATTTGGACCATAATTATTGAATTTTTAAGCAGAACAGTATCACATAAGTTAAGATTTTTCTTGACCTACACCAGCTGTTCTCAAGTTCTAAACAATTTTTACGATCGCCATTAACATTTTAATTTGTTTAAAAAATTCTAATGTTTTATTTTAGGCTTTCAAATCAGATCCAGCGAATTTTCCCGGACTTATTCGTCGTGTCATGAAACTAAACATTGATGATACAGGGGTAAGTGATCAGCTTTAACACTAGAAGCAGGGGCGGACACTTGGTCAAATATTGGGGGGCAAGCCTATTGTTTTAATAAGATGACATCACATTTCCCATTGTATTTGGAACTGTTCTTCTGTGCAGTGCAAAATACAAGGCACCAAATGTTATAATAAAATTTAGCTGTCTGTAAGGTGCCTGAAGCGACAAAGGCTGTACTTTTTCTTGAGGTCAATACATTGGGTTTGTGGGAGCATTTACGCTTTTGGAATATTGCGATATCTCAAATATGTTGATTTGTAAACTTATGTATTTTCTTTGTATATTTTCTTTATTTTCTTTGTATATTTTCTTTATTTTCTTTGTTAAAATACAAGATTGAAATAACTTAAGACCTCTGTACATTTATATTGGAAATGTACTCATTTCAGTCACAAAGATAAGATATTTATCATTCAACAAGATTGCCGAGTGTGACAAAAGACTAATTGAATATTTGCCCTATGGTATTATGTTTTTTAAATCGATCTAATTTTTAGGAAATATCAATTAAAGAACAAACCATTGCTCTGATATTTCTTACTCACTGCTTCAACAGCTTGGTAAGTTTTTACTAAAGCAAGGGTAATAGACGTTATACTTGCTTTATCTTTGAATTATGGTAGCTTTTAATGTCTGTATTTGATAAGCAATAATACGATGAAATACCCAGAACTCCAACATTGAAGGAAACATGGTAAAATATGAAGACAAAGGGTTCAAGAGACCATCTAATTCATTTATTATTCCAGTCAGTTTGTCAGATATTATTCTAGCCAATGTTTCTTTAAGGTTTGTTGTAAGTTAAGCATACAATTGAAAACCCTGGGTACCAGAGCTATACAATTTTGAGTGCGTAAACAGATGGCCAAACAGAGAAGTGGGGGAGCGTCTTCGACGTCTTAGAATTATACATGAATGCTTTTCACATAACTAGTTTTTGCAGAACATGGAAAGGAGTCTCTCTCTTTCCCCTTTTCCCCTGTTGGTAAGAGTCATAATGATTGCATCTTCATTGCTAAAAGCATTGGTTATATTGAAAAAACACCGGTAGTCAATTATGTGCTACATCCAACCCGCATATCGTGTTCATAGATTTTTTAGACACGTTCAGGCAGCTAAGCCCTTACTTTAAAGACTTTATTAAGCCCAGTATGGCCTAAGGGAAAACATAGAAGCAATTGTCTACAGTTTTGAAGAGCACGACCATTCCAAAAAATACAGCTACAGTTTTGAGCAGCACACCCATTTAAAAAAATACAGCTACACTCCTTCTTTGGTTAGGGACCCTTCGTTTACTTCCGTGCAGAAAGGTAATCGTTAAATATTGGTGGCAGCCGCCATTGTGAAAACATGCGCGGTATTTGCATTGTAGGCGTGGGTCACGGTTAGCAATGGCTCATCAGCTTTAGCATTCCTTCATAGATGCACAAGTTGACGTTTATATCTTCTAGCTAAATTTCTTCTAAATTTTACATGCTCCTCTACACAAGTAATAAAAACTATGGATAACAGATATTGCATGTATATAAATAGAGTTTTCTCTCATATCTTTGCTAATAATAGATTTATATCTTATATGCTTCGTATCTTTTTAGGAAGTTGATCTAATCAGGGAAGAAATCCAAAAACTCATATCCTTGCGTATATGGTCGTGCATTTTGCCGGTATGTTTCTTCGTTTTTTTCTTACTGTTGATGCAAAGTGTTCAGCTAGAAATTCGCTTTTCGGAAATGGAGATTGTACTTGTATTTCAGCGGCAGGAAATGTTTTTCGATCGCCATCCTTTCAAATTGCATGACAATTTTTCCCGTATTTTTCAATTTGGTGAAATCATGGCAAATCTACCATTGTGAGTAGGTAGTTGAAAAGGCCAAACTAGGGCCTGTTTACGTGGAGGAGTGCCAGCACTGCTGACCCAGCTCGCTCACCAGGGCAGAATAATTCTTTCGTTCAATCCCATTAGAAAGAACTTTATCCCAAGCAAGAGAGCCAGTCTAGGTTTGTACATGTGTCTATAACTTCCTAATTTCTCGCCTGACCAGGCTAGCCTGTTTCTCATGTGAGCAAAAGATGAAAAAGCAGAAGTTATTTTTCATGCAGAGCTCAGTCATCCAAGTTCGGTCTTTTGCATGGACATCGCTGGCTGTATATTCATTTAAACAAAATGCGGATTTGCATTGCAGTTTTATTTTTCCAATGGATCACGCCTAGGGTTGCCTGGTCTGCCTGCCTCCATGAAAACTGGCCCTAATAATATTGGAGAAACTAGAGGTTTATCATTCTGGTTAGAGCTGTTTGGTAGTTTTAGAATCCTGATTTAGAATTGTTGTACCTCATCTGTAATAATTTTTTTCATATGGTGAACAGGCATGCAATATGTGAAACGACTTTTGAAAACCACTTTTCAAGATACACTAAAGCATTTTGACACACTTCTAACAATCGTTCGCCTTAAAATTGCTCTACATTAGATAAAACTTCATGTCTGTGTTTTACCGAGAGTCTTTCAACAGGCACCTTCCTGTATAATTCACTCCCAGCCTTATAACTAACAGGTGCTTTGAATCCTAATCACAAAACATGTGCAAGACCAGTTTGACAACTGCTTGGAACCTTGTTTGACAACTGCTTGGAACCTTGTTTGACAACTGCTTGTGCCAGACCAGTTTAACAACTTGTTTGTCCATTTTTCCCATTTTTCACGATAATGCTTTTAACAAAACCGCCCTTTTCTTGCCTCGGCTTCATTTTTCGTGAAATCGTCTTTTATTTTTCATCAAAGGGAAGACTAGAACAGGAGCTGAAAATATTTCCGAAGTATCGAAAATTCTGGAATTTGATGAAAAAGAAAGAAAGTCAGATGGATGAAGCCGCTTTAAAAAGGTATGATCTAAATGCATTGCCTCATGTATTTTGCTTTCGCTATGATCATTTTGGTTTCATGGGGTTTACAACTGACCATTGAGGAAGCCTGCTTTCAAAATCAGTACGAGGCAACTTCAGAGAACAATTAGTACGAGACAATTTTAAAAGAATAGCAACACGATTATCGTGAAACAGCGAAATTAAATATATACCCCCCCCCCTTCTATCATGACTCAATGTCTTTAATATTAAAACATTGTTTTATGAAAGTTATCTGTTTTTCAATGAAAAGCTTCTTTTGATATGAATCTAAATTGTGAGTGATTTCAACGAAAGTAGCAGTGAGCTCAATGTATACTTTTTTATTAGAATACCGTAATTTTTCTAAGCCTCGATATTCTTAAAAAAAATTTGATATTGAGCCTGGGTATTTTCTTAAATAATTCGATATTGACAACATCGCATATGAAAAAAATGTTCTTTTGCAGAAATTGAAAACTGGGCCCAGAGCTCAATACTCATTATAACTATATTCTGATAAAAATGAGTAGCTAAAAATATGTAGCAATGGATCAGAAGATTCAATTACTTGTATAAACAATAAGTCAAAAAGAATCAGGCATCAATATTAGGTCAAATTAAGCTAACAATTAACATAAATTATTTTTTGATAAAAATCAAATAAATCTATTCCAAAGCTCGGTCATGTGATTCCTCTAAGATTCGAAAACACATGTGACAAATGCTAAGGATTATTGGATTGTTTTAGACATTTTACAATCAAGGCCTCATTTAGGCACGAAAGTTTGACGACAGCGCAGTTTCACAGTACTTTCCCAACAGTTTTGTTGTCCGGATCGTTTTTCTCCACTTTTTCCTTCCATTCTTATTAACAATCCCTTTTGTTCCCATTTTTCTCAAACAGTGGTGACCCCAATGAATCGATCCTTTCTACAGTACTCTACCCCTATCTGTACAACTTCCTCCCATGTTACTTGAGTTACAAGGTCATCAGCCAATAATTTTGCAGGTTTTCTGAAAGAGCTAAAGCTCTTTTGCATTTATAACCGCCACAAACAAAAAAGGTCTGAAAAGCAAAGTCCTAGTAAGGTCACTCTAAACTTCCCTGTGAATTTAGACAATGTTAAAAATTAAAGCTACAAAACCATTTGAAGAAATATTGAGCTGTCTTTGCGCTGTTGCAGCCAGTTAAATGTAAATATTGAAATAAAGCAACGCAATTTGCAGATAATTCAAACAAATTATTTTCTATTTTAGGGTCAACGAAGAAAAACAGTTCCTATCAGATCTGATAAAACTGTTTTTCAAAATACTGGACACTGTTCCAGCACTTGGTAAGAAGTATATAGAAAATTAGTAATGAGATAATTACTGCAACGAAAAACCTATGGTAAAATGCATGCTTATGGTATGGGTTATATCTTGCAAATGACAGAAATGGTTTTCGAAAAATTTATTTATTTATTTCTTATCAATATTTTGCTTAACTTCTACTACCTTATGATTCCTAATAACAATATATTCCAGGTTACATCAATAAATAGCTTGGTCTGATATATTTCTTCAGCTAATCTTACCTATTTTTGGGAAAGAACTGTTTGGGAAGTCCTCCAAGATTTGATCATAAGTCGAATAAATTTGAAATGTTTGTAAATGGTTTTAGAAATTTTTTGATTCTGATTAAACGCCTTAAAAACCTTACCAAAATCTGAATACTGAGTCCAACAAAAACGTAATTGGAAATTTTTTAAATTATCAATCGATCTTTACTTGTATCTGATGAAATATAGATATGGCTAACAACAGGGAAATTTTCGAGGGGCAATTCACTCTTGCAAATAGCGTACGAGATTTTCCCTAAAACAAAAGGATTTCTGGGGATTTTCAGATAAAACAATAGGATTTTCACAAAAGGTGTACGATATTTTCTTGGAGTGATTTGCCCCTCGGAAATTTCTGTATGAAGAAAACTCGAATCCTGATAAGCCATTGTTCAGTATATTAATTTATTGGGTTGGGTCTTAACCATTCTTATCTTATAAATTGTTCTCTAGTGTTTTGAATAGCCAAAAAATAAATGAACCGAAATCACAATTCCAAAAATGTCCAGAACTTTTTATTTTCGAGTCGATTTCCTTGCTGTGGAGTGAAAACAAAACCCTTAATTCTAAACTGGAGCCGCCCCTAGTTATTTGCCTCGAAGGCTCAGCTGACGAGGTGGCCGAGTGGTTAAGGCGATGGACTGCTAATCCATTGGGCTCTGCCCGCGTGGGTTCGAATCCCATCCTCGTCGGAGGTCCTATGGTGTAATGGTTAGCACTCTGGACTCTGAATCCAGCGATCCGAGTTCAAATCTCGGTAGGACCTAATATTTTCGTTTTTCTCCTAATATAATTTCGTTTAATTGTTGCCTTTTATAGTCCATTTTTTTTATTTTATGCAAAATACATTTATCACTCAATATTTTCGTCGTAAAGAAACTGGCGCAAAACATTTAACCATCGATTTTTTTATTCCATTCAAATTTTTTTGATTTGATTTAGATACATACAAAAATCTCGTTCCTCATTTTAATGACTACTAGCATTAAAGTAAATAAAAAAGGTTAATTTAAGATTCGCCATTTTTCTTTTAGTTCGCGTCTAGAATATTTCTTTTCTCATGATTTATGTTTATCATAATAGTTTCTAGATGCAAGACAACACTACATTTTCCCACTTCTTTTGCAAGCGATGTTCGTCTTTTTTTCATTCCATTGTAATTGAAACCTATTATCGTTGTAATCATATATAAAATAACGAATGAAAGGCGTTCTTGTAAGCTGTCGGTCCTAATAAAATGTAAAAATGAAAGATGCCAAATGTTTGTATAGTGTGTATAATAACTTTATAACTGATCATTTTTATTGTTTTTATTGTTGGATTAGTTGATTATCCAGTTTTCCTGATTTTGTAAATATGTTTTTCACTTGTGGTTTTTTAAGTGTTTAGTCCTTATTTACTTACAGTTTCTATCTATTTAGTGAAAAGAACATCAACAATATGATAGTGCAGATTTTTACCCTGCTGTCATTTCATCTCCTGTTCTTTTAATTCGTAGGATCTTTCGATAAAGACATAAAAGCTTACTGCGAAAGATTCGTCGAGTTGATTATTGATCTCTTGGTAAATATATATTCAATGTTCATTGTAATCATAAGGAACTTACAAGCTCCACATTTTTATAAGGAGCCTAACTCGAAACCTAGTTCTTAAAGTTCCTTATCTTTAAACCATTTTTGATCGAATTGTAGTATTAAAAGCTCCTTAATAGTTTCCTAATTCAACTTCACATTTTGTGCCATAAAAATAGCACCATAACACGTTGAAATTTTCCATGAGTGTCGCTAGATTCTTTACTGTTACTGAAATTACTGAGGGACAATAGACAGCAAAGCCGAAAATTGCACAATGAAACACTCGACAGCTATCTTCGTAACTTACCTGATTTTTAACTCCAAATGAATGGAACTGCGTTTCTAATCTTTTGCAATAAAGAAAATATTCAAAATTTAATATTTCTTTAAAGATATTGCCTCTAGAAATATCGGTCCTTAATTTTTTCCATCTTCTAAAAAAAGGTCCCTTAGCTATTAAGTGGCTCCTTAGAAAAAAGAGTGTATCGAAATATACGACGATCTAATGGCTCTTCCTCTTTTGATGCTCTTTACCTTTACCTTGATTTTTCAACATTTAAGTTTTCATTTATCGTCTTTATCCTTTATTCTTCTTGCTTTATCTTTCTTTTCTCTGTATCTTTTTGTCTTCAGTTTTTTCGTTGGTTTTCTTTAATTCTAAAAAATTCTAATTAACTTGAATAAAAGCTTATGCAAATTGCCTATGTTTGCAACTTCATAGGACACTTGGCTGGATAAACATTTTGGTGTCCAACACAACATTCCATAAAAACGTTTTACTTTTCAGTTTCAATGATTATTCTTCTAATTGGTCATTATTGTAATTAATCTAGCGTGTCCTTGCTATTAATGCTGTGGTTATCAATCAAATTTGAATTTGAAATATAACTTCACATTCAAAGAAAGTGTTTGTGGAACTGCAATCGCTGTTTTTCTTTTAAATTTTACGAGATTGTTTCGTTTTCTTTCCCAGCTTCTCGAAATAAGCCTGTATTGTCTTAGTAGCTGCAATTCCCTACACTGTATTTTATACTGCAAATTCATTTTCTACCTTTCAGTCGATGCTCCCGACCAGAAGATTCGTCAACGTCCTCCTGGATGATCATCATTTGGTGGTATGCTCACTTGTTTTCAAGAACCCAGATACGGGGGGGGGGGGCTGGGGGGAGGAGGGAGAATTAAGTAAAATACTTTCATTTTGTAAAGTATTGCTGTTGTTACACTTATTTTTCAGGGTAGGCCCCCTAAACAAAAATTGTATCTCTGTCTTTGCTTGTTTTATTGTTCATCTTATTCTAACTAGTAAATGATCATTACCAAATCATTGATATATCTTTTTAAGTTACTGATAACAAATGTCCAGAGCATAATTGTTGATAATGATTTTATCGAGGGGTGATACTAACATAACTTTTTCTACTATTGAATAAAATTACTGTTTACCGGTCTGTCATAAGGCACTTGATGCCGTATATGCAGCGCTGTCCACGCCTTTAGTGTATAGAACAGGGTGGTTCTAAGTTGCTCCTCCGAGTTTCACGCTTTTTGCGATCATCACGCAACTGTTGCATATTTCTACAATTTTTGTTTGATGTTACGCATATGTTTTTTTATTTCTTTCTGGTAATTATGTCAATGGCTGTTACCCTTGTTATACGCCTAACAGGTGAGATGCAAGCTCTCTAACATAGCAAAAAGAGAAAAGGAAGGACATTTGTTTAATCAGGTAAACTAACATATGCTTTTGGTAACCTTTTTTTATGAAATCCATTTCTTGTAGACTGGCCGTTTCGCTAGCGCCATCTCTAATTCGCTTTTTGTATTTGAGACCAATAAAAACTACTATAACCTAGATTCGATTGTTCCCCTTGCAATGTACTGTTGACAAAATTACTTTAGAAAATGTTATGAACTTGTCTAGGTAATAAAATTGTATAATTTCGGGAAATATAGGAATAGGACTTAGAACCTATTTTTAGAATTTTTGTAATGTTCTAAAATTGAAAGACTTCGGTGATTTGCAATTGCCATTTTTCGCCACAAATTTCTTGTGTAGCCTCTCTAAGTCGTATAACAGCACACCGATCTAAGTCATGCTCCATCGATATAAATAAAAGTGTCATTTTGTTAATCTTTGTTTTTACATCATTTATTTCAGTTGGTTGACGCTCTTAATTTCTATTCACGATTTGAAATCAATGAGCATACAGGTACGACTTTATTCTAAATTATGGAACCATTAGAAATATGTTTTAAAGTCTGTAATTCGATTTGTCGGTGATATAGTATATTAGATGGCGATACATTTTGAGAATTGGAGAAAAGTAAAGCTACGTTCGTAATCTCTAGATATCTGTTTCGTGAGTAACTCACTCTTTAGGAAAGCAACAAAAATACAGTTTATATATTTTTATAAATACAGTTTATATGTGTATTTCAAAGTCTATGTTGTTTAAGTGTTTATATTTTTCTGTTTTTTTTGGCTGCAAATAATGAGAATATTATGTTCAAAAAATTGAACTTTAGAATTTGAGGTTGCTGAAAGAACATCAGGCATGTGAGATAAAGATAACCTTCTGACCTTTGTGTCGGACTATTAACCCGCATAAGTGGATTTCATGATTTGCAACCCCCCCCCTTTATGGTTTGTCAAAGAATATTATTAAAATATCTTACTTTATTCATAGGAACTGCACTTACTGACCATGAAATGTCTAGCTTGCACTGTGAAAAGATAACCTCTCTACAACGAGCTGCATTTAAACATTTGCGAGACGATTTGCTTGATTTTTGCATGGGAAATGTTGCGAGTGTGGACAAAAGAGAGAGCCTGACAAAGCTTTTAGGAGTCTTAAGGTTTGCTTGTTTGATTCGCCCTTTTTAGTAAAGAAACTGTACAAGCATTCTTCATTGCCGTTTTTGTGTTTCTTTTAGTTACGCTATGATATCTTCCTATTGTTTTCATCGTGTAAATGTTTCTCTAGTTTATTGCAAATATATGCACTCCACTTTTCTTTGTAGTTAATGCCCTCTTGAAGGATTATTTTTCATGTCTGAATTAAAAAAGGTACAAAAGCAATGAATTTGTCACAAGTAACAAAAAATGAAACAACTAGAAATCATTTCTCCAGGCCTGTCAAACAATGTTTGTTAAAGGTGAAGGCCTCCAGCACCCCTGAGGTGGTGGGGCGGGTGTTAGGTTATCCAACTTTCCGGATTGCCTATCCTTTGTTTTTTTATTAAACTATTTGATGTTAAAGAAACTAATTTTTTCGTAAATACCTGAAGGTGAGACGTATTTTTGTGATGGCGCTGAATAGCCCGCGCCAGTAGTTTGGCAAGGGCATTGGCGTAGGCGATCACCCGCGTAAAACGAAAAGGGCTGCATTTCTGTAACTGGGTTGTCTGTCATTCGTATCCTGCTTTCTTGAGTTATTAAACCATAGTTTCTTTGCCACATTTTCATCAGAATATTCTCTTACTTTTCCAGTAAAAAAAAGTTACATACATTAGCGGAACATTTGAAACTTGTGCCAGAAAGGAAATCCGTTCCAAAAGATGTATCTTTTGGCAAATCGTTCCTGCTAGAATTACTGGTAAGCACAAAATTGTTTACTTTGTGCGATATCATCGCGTACATTCAATTTTCTGCCGAGAGTTTTTTCTGATTTTTGGCAATTATCGAAAATTTGCATATAGGACATTTCATCGAATGACATAATTTTCAGCAAGTTTTAGCATTTTTTCTTAAAAAAGTGTTGTCTAGTGCTACCTTGTATTGTTCTTCCGTCTTCCGAGAAGGGGAAGGAAAAGGGGTAGTTCGAACCAAGGTAATTCGAAAAGGGGCATTGTCGTTTAGTATTTCTCCTATGCAGCCCATTTCTACTTTTTTAAAATACAGTGTTAAAACAGACTTCGACAAAAGTTGATGGTTTAGTGAGAAGATACATCTAAATTTGCTTCAAAATAAGTTTGCCATTTGTGGTTTATTACCGGTATGATTATCCAAAAATTTTGAATAAACTTAACTTCATTTTTATTAAGGTTTCAAGACATCAAAAACGACAATCTCAAATTGAAGTTCTAAATGGAACGCCTTATTATCCAACTGAGGAGGTATGTATTTCAACATTTTATTCGTCGCAAAGATTTTTGCGAATGATTGCAAACAAGTGTTGGAAATATTAAGTATTATTTTCAAAAGCTGCCGTGTTCTGATTCAATCTTGGCTCTCTTCATCATCTTGGCAGGAAGAGATTCGAGAAAATCGTGACATTCACACCGAGTTACTCAAGCAATGTTTCTCAATTTTTTTAAAATATATCAATCTATTTCTTGGCAATTTGAATACCATCATTTTTAAATGAGAATAGAGATCCAAAGGAGTTTGTATAACTGCTTTTTTCCTGATTATTTAAGATTTGAATTCCAGCTGTGGTCTTTTCAAATACAACAGCTATACATAAAGACTAAATTTTGTTGATGATTTAATGGGTATCTCCATTTTAGACTTGTCTCAAGTTAAATGGTACCTACTAAGTCTTGATCGTTATTTTTTATCAATCTTATTATTCTTAATAATCGTATTTTCTCTCAAAGATTCTTTGGGATGAAAACATCGTTCCTTCGGAGTATTATTCTGGCAACGGTGAGTTTACATTTGATTAAAGAGCCAGGCGAATTAATGATCTACAAAAGGTTTTTTATTTATTTGATTCTTGATGGTCTGTGCAGAGGTTGTTAAGATGAAATATTGGAGTAGACAATAGAGTTTTATTACAGAAATTGTTTGCTTTTTTCTTTATTTTCTTAGACAGAGTTTCTTTTGTTTCTTCTTTGTCAAAAGACATCACTTTCAGATATGGGCCATTTCCCCACACTTAACTGTGTTATTACCCCTCTTTTCCTTGGTACAATTGCTCTTCCGGTTTTTGTCCCTCTACACTCGGATGTTTTTGCATAGAAAAGAGAGGAGGAAGGTCTTTTCTTGTAATAATGTCGAAAAATCCACTTCGCTGCCCCGTCGCTCAAAAAGCCAAATTTCAACCAGTTATGATTTCTATTTTATTCATTTCGAGCGATTCATTTGATATTGTTTTTGTCCTTTTACTTATGACGAAACTTTACTTCGTTGTTGTAGAATGCCTCGCTTTGCCAAAGCTGAATCTGCAGTTTCTAACTCTTCACGACTACCTTTTACGGAATCACAATCTTTTTCAATTGGAATCGACATGTAAGATTACGATTTTATCATTTTTTCGCTACCATATTTCTTTTGTCGAAATTCGCGAAATTTTCAATATATTTAAATGATTAAATTACAATTAATTTACAAATTTCACAATTATAGACGAAATTCGAGAGGATATAGCTGATGCAGTTAGCAGATTAAGGCCATGGTAAGATTTATTGAAAGGAATTTTTCCGCCTTTTACATTCAATATTAACTTTTATGTATGTGGTGTGTGGTAGCCCCTTAGTTGAAGTTACATGACAAATAAGTTCTGAAAACTATTTACATGACTAAGTGGTTATTTTAATCTAAATTTGTTTAACGCTAAGAAAAATAAAATTCTAAAGAAAGCGGAATATTAAAATTTTAAATCGGAAGTCGGAATTTGATAATATGACAATTGAATTAAATGATCTTAAAATTTCTGTTTAATAGACACCCCCCGTTAATTTTCTGGATTTTTTTAGACATCCCGCTCTTTATTTAAGCCTTTTTATAATGACTTCGTGTACCAGCCCCCCATTTTTTAATTTAACCACGACCTTCACGTTAATCTCAACCCCCTGTTTATTCCCGGCCACAGAATAACCTTCAAAGCATTTCCATTTAGGAAAAACGAAGTTGGTAAAACAGAGTTTGGTGGATGGGCCAGAATGGCAAAGGTAAAAATTAAATTTTGTAAGCAGGCAGGGCTACCTTAAGAATAACAGATTTCTAATGACAGAAATTGTGGGAAGAAAATGAAGTAAATCTTTCCTGACGAAAGTAAAGAACGACATTGTAGGAAGAGGACGTTAGCAGCGGTAGATTGTTCTTAGACAAGGTTGCCAGATAGGATTTACCAAAAGAGGCCAGACGGGCAGGCAAGTCACGCCAAAATGCTCATACTGTTCATGTATTTACGCGTGCGTCTTTTAAATAAAAAACTTTTCTTTTTAAAAAAATCCTTTGCTGATAGTTAGAATCTATATTTTCGTGTGACCTATAGGTGATAATATTTGACATTTGGGCGTAGAAAACTACTAATTACCTCATTAATGTAGTTATAACGCTTTCAATTTAGAAATTGTGCCGAACAGGCCAAAAAGGCCAAATTTAAGTAGTAGGCCACTGGCCAAAGACAAATTGTTCCAAGCATTTTAACTACGAAGAAAGCAAATCTGGCAACCCTGTTCTAGGCTGTGTCTGCATTCCACATCTTTTAAATTGCTTATAGCTGCAAGGTGGTATTTCTAGTTATTTCAGATCCAGTGTCTTGAACAAACAGAACATGAAATGTCTTGAAAGAAAGTTTCGTTGTCACATGCTCGACAACCTTGCTTAAAGGCACAATGTCCCGTTAGTCAACTACTCAGAGTCAACAAAAGGTTTTGCAGTGCGTTTATGATTGAAAAAAACATTGCGAACTAGCCTAACGTTGCCGATTAGATACGTAATAATGGTTTATAATGTAGTTAAACCAATTGGAAATTTAAATAGTTAGCAAAATGTGTCGGAACATAGTGCAATCAATACATACTGTATTGGTCATATTGAATTGCTTACTCAATTATTTTATAATTTTATTTTGTCATTACCCAATTCGTCCACAACTAAATCCCTTGAAATCATTTCATGGATCATACGGACTTTTGAAGCATTCAACTAGACAAACATCATAATTAATAAACAAAATACAATGAACGGATGGAAGGCTACTGTTTTATTATTTCAACATAATGAATTAATCAAAACAAAATCAATATATAAAGTTTCAAAATCTTCAGTATTAGCTGTGTACCGGCTCGTTTAACTTATGCAGAGCACTTAACACATCATCTTCACCGATTTTTGAAATTTACCGACATCTTCATTGGACAATTCGCTATCAAATCCATCTTTAAAGACAAATGCTTTACACAGCCATGCCATTAATTTCTGCCACAGTTTTTTTGACACGTTCTGGAGCGGATAATTATTTTCTAGATGACTTTGTTGAAGTCTTCTTAAAGAACCCGATTGTCTACGGAAATTTTTAATTGCCAAAACATAGGGTATTTGTTTATCTCTTATACCTGATCTAACCTGCTGTTTTCTTTCATCTTTTTCAGCCAATTACGGATTTCAGTGTCGTTCAAGTAGGTAAACGTTGTGAAGTACTTTTCTCAACGATGAAGTTTCATCGATTGTATCTGTTAGTTATCTTTGATGAATTCTTCCAAAAGCATTTTTCCTAACAAAAAGAAGTCGTGAGTTTCTCGAGGAAGTTGAAAGGCTTAGCTATCTGTCACTTTATGCAAAGTCTGTGACACATAAACCATGACAATATTTTTAAATCTATATATCATTTGATACAGTAAATTCCTCCAAAGAAGAGCAAACTTTTTGAAGATTTAGAATGTTCTGGGGTGTTATATCTAAGGTGCATACGGGCATTTTGAAGCCAAAAGCTGTCACATTAGGTTCTGAAATACATGTGTATTTATATGATAAATTGGTTTATGATGCTTAGAAATAGGGTTGATTGCAAATGACAACGGATGGCGTCAACAGGAAAATGTATCAAAAATTCAATGATAAAACTTCTCAGGTTAAATATGTTCTAATAAAGATAGAGCCTGCATGTTCATAATTTCGAAGGCTCTTTTTTACTGGGATTCAGACCTGCAAAAGTAAGATGCCCTCGAAGCGAGAGAGGTATTCAATATTGTGTGAGATCGGACTCTTTACGATTTGTCAATGAAAATTAGAAATTTGAGGCCACAAAGAAACAGCGCAGAACTTCTAGATATTACTGTGTAGTTATTTATCATCGTATAAAAAATTGTACAATAAATCGTTAAAAGGTGTCTCAGTTGTTCTCTTTGTACGATAAGGTCTCAATAGAAGATAATTTTCTTTCTATGAGATGGAACAATATTACTTCTCCTAATCTTTCCCTTTTCTTGACTATCAGAAGCTAATTCATGGTGTAATGGCCCATTTATGGCTTTATGAACACCCATGTTTGTTTGCTATGCAATTTTATATTCAATATCAAAGGGCTAACTTAAATTCAATTGAAATGCACAGCTGTACCGCTTTCTTTATTCCTCGTATGGTATAACTTCCAAATATAAGCAGCTGATCTTAAAATCTATCTGCTCTAGCCCGACAAGCGATGTTCTTTTTTCGGGCCCTTTTAAAATGATCCGGCTTAAGTATAGAAATTTGCATTGCATATTTAATGAGAAATTAAGTTGACATGAGTATTAAAGGCTGAGTGATGGGAATATAGATACCTGGATTCATGCTGTCTTGTTTATTAACCGTACTTTGACACTAGAATAGATTATGGCCTGTTTACGTCATAACTTGTTTTGGCCGCTTTGGTGTTCACCGGCTGCTTAAGGCTATTGCATATTATATTTCGGCATTTTGCTCTAAATCTTTACGTGATAAACACGAGCACCATAAAAATTAACTCGATTTTTCACATCTAAGCAATCAAGTGCTACTGTAACGCATTTGTTGACAATGTTTTCACCTTTTTATATCAGATTTACCGCATCAACAAAACAATTGAATTTCAAGTTTACACTTCACCCTTTAAACGAGTATAATAAAACGAGCGCATAAGAAAACGAGTGAATGTATGAATGCATCGACGAATGGATAAATCAGTTAATCAATTAATGAGATGAATTTATTTAAGTTTATGATAAGATAAGCACGTTTTAACATCATTGGGTAAAATGTTTTTATTTTTCTGGTTAGGAGAAAGACCATTGTAAAGGAGCTTTATCTTTCCCTATCTTGAAAATAGAAATTTTTTTGCTTCAAGTCATAAAATTTTTTGAATTTTGCTCTTTAAAGGTAGGAAAGCCAAATATCAGTGAAAGCCGGCCATCAGTTGTCAAAGCAGATGTGACTCTTACACTAAGCATGCAAAGGATGATTCGAAATGAATGGGAGGGTGAGTACTGCTTGGAAGTGTATAAAGGTTTCTATGACGAAACTTTAAGAAGGATGGACTGCGAGATCTGCTGTACTTCATAAATATAGTCTATATTTATCGTAAAAACTAAATTAAGCACCAACTCCCTGCCAATCTCGCACAAGAAAGACGGCAAAGATAAGTTTAAGACTTTGTAAGAAGTTTGATAATTTCATGCGTATTATTTCTAGTTTCTGACAAGGCAGTAAGTGTTTCTAGCGCAGTCCATCCTTCTTAAAGAATCCCTTGGTCCGGTTGGTATGAATCTGAGAAGAAACTTCCATGCCTAAACAGTTCAGAAAAAGAAATGGCAGTTCGATTTGCAAATGGCCAATTTGGTTTTCGGTACTGTCATAAGAAACTTGAAGATATAGCCCAGCTACCAAAACAATACGTCGGTCTTTGAAAAGCGTCCACGTTTAAAATGGCCTTACGATTAGCGTCCCCTTAGGAACATTTGAGCAACCTTAAGAATATTTTAGCCCCCCCCCCCCCACCCCCCCTCTTATGGCTCCATGGAAGCTTTTAAGAAAAATATACAGTTAACTTTGTATAGGCCACTGATGTTCAGCCAGGAATCATAACAATCCGAGTTTAGTACTATCAATTATTCAATACAAGAGAGGAAGTCGTATTTCCCTTTAACTGCTACTTTCTCCAAGCATAGATTTCATTTATTTAAAATTTTTATATTTTAATGCTATGTGTATTTCTTCGAAGCTTTGAGGAAGCATGACGTCGGGTTCCTAATTGGAATAGATGCTGTCAGAAAGACACCTTCTGTCAAATACGACAAAAAAATTCCATTCAAAGAGCAGGTATTATATATTTCTTACGACAGTCAAAAAGATAGTTTCAGCCTTGTGGTAAAATTACAATTGTGCACACCTATTTTTTATCATTCTATAGGGTTGCATTTTTATTTGCTTCAACATTTTTTTTATCTAACTGATATTAAAATTGTGTGTAAGTTTTACCACAATACCGGGAAACTAAATTTAGAGAAGGATGATATTATATTGATCCCCTGTTTTAAGCAGCCAGTTTTCCGTCGCTGACAGCGTAGCGTCTTTGACGACAGTATTTGTGAGTCCTCCATTAGATATCCTGTAGCTATCATACGTCATTGAATTGCAAGAATGTTTGAATTTCAGTATAACGATAATTTCAAGTATGGACATGACGACTTCCTTCTGTAATTCAATTTGAAATGCGAGATCACAGTAATTCATTTTATATTGATCAAAGGAAAAGCTAAATGGCTGCAGATTTTTTTGACCATAAAAAATCGTTATTTTACGTCTGAATCCAAATTTGGTTCTTTTGTTTCCGTAGTGAACGTAGGTCACGAACATGTGGCTATGATTTGCAATATTATTAACTGGTTTTCGATATTTTTGGAGTTTCACCTTCAATATAGACGTTTCACCTTTAATATCTTGCTGATAGACGTTTATCTCTTTTCTAGTTTGGAGTAAAGTTTATCCGAGGCTGTGAAATCGAGGGATTACTAGATGAAGATGGAAACGTTATTGAAGAAGGCAAATACTTTTTCAAGCATAGTATAATATAAATTTTCAAACTGAATGTCTTTGTTTTGGTAAAGACTGGGAACTTTTCAATCTTCTAAATACATAAGGTTTTGTTCTCTTTTTGTTCTCACTAACTTGTGTGTTCGTTTTGCAATGACTGGCTTATTTGATAGTATTGTCGTAATTAATCATGGAAAACTTTTACTAAGTCTAAAATGAAAGGAATTATCAGAATTGCGAATTTTTCTTAGGCGATTCTCTCTTTGCTTGCGTACAGAAGAAATTTATGTTTTCTACTAAATATTTAAGGGCCAGATGCAAAGCCTCTGCCAAAGGGAGACGTTCGCACTTATCGTGTTTGGCTTGACACTAATCAATACAAAATTGATTTAGAGCGGACAGCAAAGGGAATGGAGGTTAGAATTTTTTTAATAGTCTTATTCACTCACTTTTTGTTTCTCACAATTTGTTAAGACGTTTCAAATAAAATTGGCAGAAAAATAAGTACAAAAATTTAAGTACTCTTAAATTTTTCTTACAAAGTATCAACTTTGGCACTCTATCCTCCAATTAAATCTTTTTTTAGGACGTATATGAATCGTTCAACGTTTTCATGCGCAGAAAACCCAAGGAAAATAACTTCAAGGTTAGTAAAGAGCATTTCGTATCGTTTTGACGTTTGAAGAATGTTTAGCCAGCTTAATGTTTTTGTTAGGCTTACGAGATTGGTTTGAAGTCTTTCTGAAAGGCTCCTCCTCTGTAACAGTTATTTTAATCGAAATTTATTTTCAGTATCTTATTGATCAATTCAGCCCAGTTCAATGTTGCTAGAAACATGCTTAAATTAGTATAGAATTAAGTTTTACAACATTTTGATGGCAAAAGACAAGCAAAAATATGTATGTATCCATAAGCTGCTTTGAATTTGGATTTTAGTAACTCTAGTTGAAGCTCTTCAGAGAGATTTTAAATCAACCTTTTTAACTTAACATATGTATATATGCAAAAAGTAAGCAGAAATAGATAGAGCAGGTGAGACGAAGGATATCTTAGACAAGAAGCACTCGCAGTAGATAAATTAATCGAAGAGAGAGTATCGCCTATTTTAGAAGCCTTTATTCTTGATTAGTTGGTAGTTGAAGATGAGAGGTCGGTTGATGCAAAAAAATTGTCTTATCAAAAAAATTGTAGTTATTACTAAGAAGGCAGATTAATTCTTAATTGATGATGGAGACTTATTCCTGAAGGAGCAGTAAATTGCACACTCAAGAAGTTTGCATTTAAAAATTTGTTTTGACTTCAACTTGATATTGATGAAGTTTAATGAGCTTAGCTGTTTACAGATCTAAACAGAGTTAGCCATTCTAGGAAAACAAAATTTCTTGATCACTTTGTAAGTGTCAGTGTTAATGTGAGTGAAATATTTACTTTTCCTAGGAAGCACGTTTAAGAAATTCATTTAAGAAACTTTTGATATAGCAATATGGCCAGAAAATTTGAGAGACTGCCTACCAGCACTGGAACTTATTCTCTTATAAAAAAATACGCGTATATCGTGAACTCGGGCAAATATGTAAACGTAAAATGTAATTTAATATACATGTGTTGAAGAATTTATCGAATCGTCCTGCTTCATCAGTCCACAGTCATAGTTGTGATATAATGGTCTCTGACGCAAATTGTGATTTAATTTTTAGGCCGTGTTAGAAACTATACGTGATTTAATGAACACAGAATGCCTTGTCCCGGAATGGATACATGACGTATTCCTTGGATATGATGATCCTGCGGCTGCAAACCATTCAAGGTAATCAATTTTCAAAATTATAACTGGCAAAAATAAGAGCTTTTTGGTGCCGTGACCGCAAGAATATATGTTGAAGATTCTACATACTTCTCTTTTTGGCCTAATATTTTCTTACTCTGTGCAATGCACCTCACGAATGACTTCACCAAAGATATACGATGTTGTTTTTTACTTATTTTCCTTGCAAAATTTATTAGAAGAAGATTAAAAATCTTCTTTTGGTGGTTGTAAAATTTTTCAGAGTTTTGTTGTGGCCTTTCGTTGCTCAACCCTTTAGAGGAATTTTCAGAAAATTGTCTAGCACGGTGGCCTTCCTTGTGCGAAATATATATTTCAACATCAAAGTAGAGCATTTTTCATTTCAATTTTCTCATATGGAACGTCATATGTTTGCCTCATCTGGAACGTCCTTTTTCTTGCAGATTGTCTTCTCAAATAAGCTCTCTAGATTTTTGTGATACATTCCTCAATTTCGAACATCTGAAGCAATGTTTCCCGGGCCGCAAAGTGCAGGTACGATTTAAATTAACTCAAACTATCTTTACCTAGCGCTCTTAACCTAGGACAGCAAATTATTTGAGGAACTAAAATCAAAGGCTTCAGTTATGATTTATACGGATGGTAGAAAATAAAGCATTTCTAACTGTTGTTCTTTAAGAAGAGTATTTTTATTGATAGAGAATTATGTAGTTTCAAATCACACCTATGAATGTGTTATAAAAACGGGTTTAGAACGTAAAAAAAAGAATATTAAAACTTTTAACATCAATGTTTTCTTGGTAACCGATGTTTTAACCCTTATATCCCTTATAGACTTGCTCGTTTTAGATTTGCCTCTCATTTGATAGATATTTGACATAACCTAACGTTTCGAGAATCTTCAACTGGATTAAAAATCGAAACGCTCTTAGGGCTGCAGTAGCAATTGTTTCTTACTGAAGTAATGAAGGTGCGTTGACGTGGATCTCTGTTAACTGAAACCTGCTAACCGAAACGATCGATTCTTAATTTGGTGTTTTTATTGCAGTGTTCAGCTGATGATGCCAAGTTAAGGATTCCTCCATTTCGGTAAGTTTAGCACAAGACAACGTCAACTTGAGTGATAACGACCATAGCTAGATTTTCAGCTAAATTTGTGTTTTGAAATTAAATCAAATTTTGAATAAGGTTTCCCTCTTTTCTAGTTGTATTTTTAAGCTAATTTGGTAGAATTAACAGGAGTCTTTTAGATTCGTCTAT
Source organism: Rhopilema esculentum (assembly GCF_013076305.1). Next base: position 8,217,782 of record NW_027018682.1, on the reverse strand, counting down.
GTTTCCTTTTAGTAAAGAATTTAGATTTTACTCTGTTCTTTGAGACAAAGGCTGCCTAGATTTCAATACGCTGTATTAACTCTGAAGGAATTTTGAATTCATCCAGAACTGTGGCTGATATCATTCGATCAGAATTCATTCAAACTGACTTGCACTTCTTTAAGTTTTATCCCCTCATTTATATTATCGCTTTGACACGTCGATTGAAAATGAATATTTTAGTCTTTAAAGTTAAGCTTCCAAAATGCACCAGCTTACAGAAAAATATGCTAATTTTTTTAGCCTGGCGTTTTCCCAGTCGAGTGAAAGAGGCAAAAGAAAAGCAGGCGAAGAATCTCCCGTGAAAAGTGAGGACGAGGTTATGGTTGAGCCGTATGTCATTCCAAACAGAGGCCCCTATCCATACAACAAGCCTAAAATGTAATTTCGCTTTGTTTACTTAAGATAACGTTTTCTACCATGTTACTTAAGGTGATATGGAATTAGTACTCTGTTTGATTGGAACTTTAGGTGCTATAAGGTACTTTACCAAACCAGACATTACTTTTTTACGTTTTGTGTAGTGTAAAGTGGAAATCGAGAAATTATATTTGGTTGTTCATGAAAGCTATTGTATGGAAATTTTTTATTTGGCAATGCAGTTTAACCGTAAAAGGTTTGAATTTTATGATTTCATATCGGTTTGCTTTTAGGAATTCAGTCCCATTCACACCTACGCAAATTGAGGCAATACATTCAGGAATGCAGCCTGGATTGACAATGGTTTGTTGATTCACTTCCTCCAGAGTTGTTTTACCTGACTACAAATGTTACATTCTTAAATGACTTTGTAAAGTTGGATTTTTACTAAACCAACTTGTGTTTTTGCCCAAAGCCTGAAGTTGGTGACATAGACTTGAAACTGCAATAGGAATCTAGCATGCACGCTCTTTTGTTATCTTTGATAGGATGTTAGATAGGGTTAGTGGTAATTTTGAAAGCAGAATTGCACGGTACTGTTTGAAAATGCCTATCTTATCTTGCTTGAAATCTTCCTTCCTTTTTGATCGCTTCTGTTTTTTTCGAATTTTATTCTCACAGCTAAATATGTTTTAGGTTGTTGCGCTCTATTGTGTAGAACGACATAGTCTAAGTTTCTACTTGACCTTTCGGGGTTGATGCGACCTTAGGGCTTATTCCATACGTCATCAAGCGATTTGCAACAGTCCAGTATACGGTAACCTTCATTTATGTTTTTATATTGTTTCATCAATAACCATTATGTTTTATTTTAAACAGGTAGTTGGGCCACCTGGAACTGGAAAAACAGACGTGGCAGTGCAAATAATTTCGAATATCTATCACAATTTTCCAAGCCAAAGAACCCTGATCGTCACTCATTCGAATCAGGTATAGTCCAATGTCATTTGATTGCTTGAATGTTTATGTCAGCCTTAAAGTTATTTCCATGAACAGGCTGTTTCCTCGCCCAGTGACCTTATTTTTTTATGTCTGTAATCACCGTAGTTATAAAGGAACCTACGTAAGATAACAGACAGTAAAAAAGATATAGAAGTAGAAGTGTATAGAAAATATAAAGAAATTTATATGTATAGAAAAGTTAAAGGGAATGAATAGATGAAATTGGTAGCCTTCTTTGTTCCTATCTGTGCCCGCCTGACCAGGTACTGAGAGCATAAAAAACCCTGAAATTTATCCAAGGAAAGCGATAATGCTACAGTCGCTACATGACGAACAGCTTAGCTCATCTGTAAAAATTTTATGACAGACCAAAATTGAAAATTACCGAAAACCTATATATATATGGTTCCTTGCTGATGTTGGGGTTGAACTGTTTTAAACTGTACCAGGATAAACAAGAAATGTACTGTTACGAATGAATTTATTTATGTTTAGGAAAATTTTATGATATTTGATCGAATTGAAATTTAAATATAGTATTCATTGATAAATATCGAAATACCTGTACCATTGTACACCAATACTCTAAAGCTCAAGCTGAAAGTTGTCAACAAAGATACAGTGGAATTTGTTGCGTTTCTTTTCTAATAAGTTTTTTATTTATATGTAGGCTCTAAATCAAATCTTTGAAAAGATCATGGCCTTAGATATTGATGAAAGACATCTACTCCGTCTTGGTCATGGAGAGGAAATGTTGGAAACGGAAAAGGATTTCAGTAGGTATGATGTATGTTTTTTATTGGAGGTTTTATCTTAACATTTCTTAGAGATTCTTTTCAAGAATTTGAAAATATGGTAAGTTGAAGGAGGACAAGAGTATTTTTCAAATGATTCTAACAGTATTGATACTTAGAATCTTTAACTATGTTGTGCATTTTTTGAAGGTGGCTTATTAAAATTGCGTTTTTTAGCATTTATCAAACAATATTCTGTAATTTTCATACACTTTCATTTTATACATTTTCAAACTTCATGAAGATTACTTGCACTTTTTCTTAATCGGGCCAACTTCTTTTAGGTACGGACGAGTAAACTATGTTCTGGCAAGACGGTTGGATTTGCTGAAGGAAGTTCAGAGATTGCAGGTAAACTTTATCACTGTTTTCCACTATTCTTTAGTTTCATAGGATTATTAGGTTGACACTGGTTGAACCACATTTGTTCTTAGGTAAAAGTATTGAAATTTATTGATGATTTGCAGTTGTGATTATAGAATCGAAAAAATTTCTTAGTTGCATCTGAGAATAATCATCAAGTTTCTTTGTCTTTTATATTGTTGACAGAAAATATGATTGATATTACATCTTCGTTGAACATAAATTGCTGTTATCTAAAATCATCAAATCTATGACCTTCTATAGGAAAGCCTCGGTGTCACTGGAGACGTCTCGTATACATGTGAAACTGCTGGGCATTTCTATCTATACCAGGTAAAGCTACAGATCTATGCATTCTTGTAGTTTGAAATAATGCTGTTTACAGGTATAGAGCTTCAGAACCGTTTTAGAGGCAACTTGCTCATTTTGTATTGCAAAAATCTATAGCCAGTGTCAAAGCAATCTGGAAAGCTGTCTATGACACCTGAAATGATACATGTACAAGTTGCAGAAAGGGTTTGCTTTTTTGATGTTTCCTTGCTTTTTTCTATTGACTAATCACTGTAAAATACTGGTGCTTTTGCAGTAATAGTATGTTAAAACAAAGCCGAATATGAAATGCTACAAGGTTTTTCATTAACTAGATGAGTATTGCTATGGAAAATCTTCTATTAGACCAACAGATTTTGAATATAAAAGAAACTAGGATAAGAAAATTGTATTCAATCCATTATTAAATATGGTATCATTGGATCTACTGTATAATGTTTCAAAACAAATGCTCTTTAAATCCTGTCGTCTTGTGTACAGGCAGTTTTAGAGTAGATCTTCAGTGACGTCACTTGGTTTGTCATTGTTTCGATCCTTGCATTATGACACGAATAAATGGTTCTTTGCATTTTAGGTCATTTCAAGGTGGGAGGAATACCAAAGCAAATTAAAGAAAAGGGTATGTACATTTTTGTGCAATTTGTCATAAGCTTTATTATTTTATTGTCAAAATTTGGAAGTTTCCTTGAGTACTTTCCACCGTGACAAATGTGCCTACCCCAGTTGCATGTAAATTCCCAGAATCAGTAATTATTTGCAGCTTCTGCTATGGCTTTTGTTTGAAAATAATTTTCCATGTTAAATTTATACGTATGAATATTATCTTATCTTATCTTATCCGATGAAAAATTGTATTTTTTCTTTTCATATTCCTATAGCTATCCCTATACAATGCTCAATATAAATGTTCCTTTGTTTTGCTCTGTGTTTGTGTTATACTAGTAACTGATCCCAAGAAAACAATATCAGATAAGTAACAGCTCTTGTCAATTTTAAATATTTTTATTTTACTCAATCGTAATTTTTTGTAGAGCAAAGATCTCAACGCAATACGAGAAGAGTTTCCATTTGCTAAATTCTTTGAAAATGCACCACAGGTAAAGTACACAAGCTGGAGTTCCTTATGTTTTCTGAACATGTTCTGTCCAGCAGCTTTGGGCCCCAAGCACCCTTTCTACGCTATCTGTCTAGATACAAGCCTGCCAGCCACTTTCATAACCAGGTATCCACAAACTAGCTAAGAAGACCCAATTCAAGGCTCAACAGAGAGTGGCTGAGTTTATTGGCTAGGCTTTTTGGCTAGTCTTTTTGGCTAGGCTCATTAGCTATGTTTATTTGCTAGGCTCGATGGTTAGGTTTTTTGGGTAGGCTCGTTGGCCAGGCTCGGTGGCTAGGTTTATGGAATAAGCTCGTTGTCTAGGCTCATTGTCTAGGCTCACTAGCTAGGCTCATTCATTGACTAGGCTCGATGGCAAGGTTTATTAAATAGGCCCGTTGTTTAGGCTAATTGGCTAGGCTCACTAGTTAGACTAGCTAAGTAGACTAACCTGTTAGGCTCATTTATTGACTAGGCTTGGTGTCTAGGCTCACTGGCTAGGCTCTGTGGTAGATAAGCTTTGTTACCTCGACGGTAAGGATTCCTAGTGTTAACCAGCTCAAGGGCCCTTAAGGGCTGTCTTAGCCAACCTAGAACATAATATGTCCAGTGACAGAAAATGCCATTCTTACTGTGACATATGATGTTCCATTGCATATGCCATTAGTGAATTTCTCCCTTCTTTTTAGCCCATTTTCAAAGGAGGTTGTTACGAAGAGGACCTAGAAATTGCAGAGGTATAATGAAGTTTCTAGTTTCTTAAATGTTTGATTTTTCTTTAAACAAGCTCCTTGCAAAACAGATTATACTTGTTTTCAATAACCTTATTTCTAAAATACACCGTTATCCATTTTTATGCAAAAGTTTTGACAGTGGGTATTTGAATGTGGCAACATGGTAGCGGATTTTATATAAAAATTAGGGCCTCTTTATCTTAATGTAATACGTCTCAACTTAGTGACATAAAAGCGAAAAGCTAAAGTCATTGGATCACTCATATAACAATGAGCTAGAGCTGGTACCATTCCTTGATGACTTTTTCAAACTTATCTCTTTTTAATTTAGGGTTGCTTCAGACACTTAAAGAAAATCTTCACTGAACTAGAGGTGAGCTGAACATTTGTATTAAAATTTTAATTAACTTCGATGTTTTCCCGACAAATTGATATAATGGAGCAACGAAAAAGGCTCGGATCTAGGGATGATTTTAAATCACCTTTCGGTAAATTTGTTGAAATATGCTGTGATTTTCATCTCTGTTGAAAAACGAATTTAATTGTGTCTTGTTTTCAACATTTATTGATACATTCAACATTCAACACACATCACCTTAAAAACATGCATCAACAGCGAAATTTCACTCCTAAAGGAAGAATCACGAGTTGTTGTTTCCAACCTTGCCTTGAGAACTTTCTCTCTAACAGAAATTCCAAAACATTTCTTTTTAAATTTTTTGTTTGTTTCAACTTACAGGAATATCGAGCATTCGAACTTCTTAGAAGTGGTAAGTACTTTTAAAACATATTACGCTTTTACACAAAATGAACCAGGAAATATCAAACTCCATGAATTCAAAAGACACAAATTAAACTATACAGTATGCGATCGAACTAGAAATAAGATCTTAGTTATAGCTAGTAAACTTTTGATTTGTTGGTCTATTCAGTTGCAACTCAAATCAAGATATCATTAAACCCCTTTATGGAGACAATTGGCTATCGAGCCTTTTTTCTTAAGTCACCAGAGTCTTAGATATCGACTCCGCTCTTTTTCCCTGTACTTACAACGTTTAGAAAATTCCGATTGGAAACGCCCAGTCGTAGTCTAAGAAACCCTTGAAAATCATAATCTTTGTCAGCTATTCCAGATCAACCGGGATTTTAAGCAAAAGAGAATGTGAGTGATTTGGATGCTTATGGTTGAGTGACGTCACGTCAACGATGCAACGTGGCTTTTGAACAGCTGACGAATTTGCGTCTTCGTTTTGCGTGGCAGTTCTCTTTACATTTTATCATAAGGGTTAGGTTTGCTCTATATATTAACTAGTTTTAAGTCATATAAAATTGTATCGTTAGGTACTTTTTACACCTTCCTCTTTTGTTATAGGGAGAGACCGCTCCAAATATCTTTTGATTAAAACAGCAAAAATCATTGCCATGACTTGTACACATGCAGCCTTGAGAAGACGCGACCTTGTTGAGCTCAACTTCAAAGTAAGGACTTCTCACCCACTTTTTGCTAATATTTATAAAAAAGCCTATCATTTGAAATTGTAGCTTCAATTATTGATGGTTGCATCTTAAACTCTGATTATTTTTATAATTGAAATTCTTGTTTAAAGAAAAAAAAATGTTTCAGGCTCCAAAGGGCCTGTAGCGGGTGTAATGAGTCCCCTTTGAGTGCCTGTAAGATCCCTTTCGCACGATATTATCTGTTAGTTCCTTCTTCTAATTTCTTGACATCTTGAATATTGTTATCTTGACACTAAAATGTTGTTTTGGTTTTTTGTAGTATGACAACGTCCTGATGGAAGAAGCAGCTCAGATTCTTGAGATAGAAACATTTATTCCGCTCATGCTTCAGGTATTTTCAAAATGTCTCTTTGATTTTCCACCTTTAAGTACGGATTTCTGTCAAAAGAGTTAGCATGTTATATAGAGAACGAGGTTAGGAAGTATATACGTAAGAGCTTCATATAAGTCGAGCTAAAATTTCCCTTTTGAAAGGAAAATATTTGACATGAGTAACTATATACACTCGAAATCATTTTGTTTTAAGGCAGTTTCTCGTTAATAACCAATGTTCTGATTTTTTCAGTGGCCACTTTCTTTGAACATGCTGAAAGTTAGTTTTAAATTCTTAGATGAAACCATCTAGTTAACTGCATTTTAACATTACGTCTTGATGCGGCCGATTAGCTAAAGCGTGCGATGTTTTTTTGTTTGTTTTTTGTCTCATTGTTTAACTGTTTAAAACCACCCAGTTTACGCACTTATTAGCATGAGTCGTTATTTACATTGACGGAGAAGTTAGAGCGTTTTTTATCAACAAAGTGATTTCATAAATCCAGTTAATACATTGCAGATGCTCCCACTATGAAATTGTAAACATTGAAATTAGTTCAAGGACCAAAATTGCGCTGGTTTTTTATCTGAGGAAAGCATCTTTAGGAATAAGTCTCAAGATCAAATAAGTTATCTTTTTCAATCAATGCTTTTCTCAACATTTCAATTAAAGGTGACATGGATTTCTTTTTCATTGCAATATATTTTAGAATATCTTACTCAGAATGTAAGTGAAGAAAATGTGATTTTTAGTCCATCAAAGCATCGCGAAATCTGTTCCCTACTTAATCAACAGTGATTCCAATATTCATTCTTTGGCCATCAATATAATTTTCCATTTCAGTCTCTTCTTTGAACAAGTTGTTTTACTTGCGACTCGAACAGTTTATCTTTGGGTAAAGGGTGTTTATTCGAGGATTTACTCTAATTGATGAGTGAATAAAAGCAAATTCGAAGGGAATAAAGGGAAATATATCGACAGACACATAATCCCTGTTTTTTTTGTAATTGCTCTGTCAGTGCAAGCCAAGCATTTGTCTTCTTTTTTTACGTATAGAATCCAGAAGATGGCCTAAACAGGCTTAAGAGAATCATATTGATTGGAGATCATCATCAGGTGAATGACGCAATATTAGTTGAAATAACTAGAATGTTAAAGTGGCTTTGTTTGTTTATGTTTATTTGTGTTTGTGTTTGTGTTTGTGTTTGTGTTTGTGTTTGTGTTCAAGTAAAGGCAACGTTTATATGAAAGTGAATGTGACCAAATTGTTTCTATAGGGTTTGTTCCCTGCCCGGGTTCGCACGTGCTGGTCACGCCCACCTTGAATCACTCACTCAATCATGTGCGACAATATACAGGCTTATGCCCATGAGTATACCGGCTGTAAATGGTTGTTTCTTATTCATGACCTATACAATATAAAAAGTGCGGATATTCCCTACCTATGATTCACACATCAAGCAATTTCTAAGTTCCACTGTTCATAAAGTTTCCTTTTGTGTTCAAAGCCACTTGAACATATTAATTATTTCAGTTTATGTTCAGCCTTGCACTGCATGCGAAACATTACTATTTTGTGAATGAAGACTTCTTATAGCGCTCAGTCAGTTCTCCAGAAAATACAGTCATGTTTAAGACCAGCAAAAAATTGTGAAAAAACGCCATTATTTCCAAAAAACACCATATATATTGACATATTCATACTACATTATATATGATCACTATATATATACTTTAAAGGTATCAACAATAAACACTTTTTAAATTCCAGTTGAATGCATTAGAATGGTTTTTTGAACAAGAAATGTTATTTTAATGTTAACCTAGAAAAAAGGGAAAATGTGTCACGTGGTCTTAAACTTTTGGACACGACTGTATGTTTACCAATATCCCATGTCGTTTAATAGCAAAACAACATGGTTCAAGGGCGATAAGGAGACTGCTGACTTCCATCCACACTTGAAGCCGAGGCTAGCGTATCAAACGTTTCTAGTGATAGTTACCATAAGAAAGAATGCTGTTAGAGCAGTTATTGCCATTAGCATTGCACTAGTGCTTTTCTAAGCAATAACAGGCAAGCTCAAAGAGCTCTATGCTGATTAATTAGGAGAACCAAAGTTGATTATGCATTTAGCCAATACACTAATATCGCTGAATTTTTTGAGCTCATTTTAGAATTAACCACAATTTTGTAAATTTTGAGACGATGTTAACTTTGAAAAACTAATTGAAGATTTGTTCACTAAAGTCTTTCCTGATGAAACTTTTTATCCTCAGTCGCTAATCAGGGTCGATATCCTTGTAAAATCTAAATTCTTTTTGTTGTCATAAAATCGATATTTTGGGCACAAGCATCATCAAAACCTACATGTGCACCAGAATTCTTGTCCTTAATCTTGAGTCAAAAGTTTTGTTCATTTAATGAAGTATTTTTTTGAAACCCGGTTGTAAACTGAATTTGAGTATTGGGCCAGAGAATTTGAGCCAGTTGTTATTTGCTTTGAATATATGTCACGAATATCAATTATTTTGTTTTGCAGCTTCCACCTGTCATAAAAAACATGGCATTTCAAAAGTTCTCAAACATGGAACAGTCACTTTTTACTAGGTTTGTCCGACTTGGTGTACCTTACGTGGAACTTGATGCCCAAGGTAGAGCTCGTCCAAGGTGAGCCCGCTTTTGAATGTGATATTATTTCTCTGTTAAATCTGAATTCGTCTTCGTAGCGTTAATGAGCTAAGTCCAATGTTTTGACAATCGACATCATGCCATCAATAGACACCCAAATAGACAAAATAGAACACCCCAAATTTCGTTTCTTTTACTGAGTGCTGTCTTGCTTTTAGAATGGAAAATGCAAATCCTTACTGTCTGGCATGTACAGTTTACCATTTCTATTAGATATCCATCCTTTCTATTTTCTATTACTTCATGCCTTTCAATAATTGCTAGTTTTAGTTTTTAAGTTAATTATATGTTTCAACCCTTCCATATTGAACTTCAGCTTTACATAAATCTGATCCGTCGATTAAAATGTTCTCTTGATTTTCAGCCTATGCGCTCTATATAGCTGGCGTTACAACCATTTGGGCGACTTGCCACATGTGATTAGAACGAAGGAGTACCAGCTTGCAAACCCAGGATTCGTATACGACTTTCAACTGATTGATGTTGGTGATTTCAATGGAGTCGGCGAGACAGAACCTACTCCTTACTTTTATCAAGTAAGCTAAAACCACCGAGCATCCAGTTTTTGAATTTAAGCCTACGTTAATCACAAAAGATCTGCTTTTAGAAAGCAGCTTTAATTTTTAGAGTAATTTGGTTTTGATTTTTGTCTTTTGGGGATTTAGGAGTAAGAGGCATTTAAGACATAAGCTCTTTAAATTCCTTTAAATTTTACTTTGTTGACCATTAATTGTTACACTGGTCGTTAAATTGCATTAGCTTGGAATAAGAAAATGTAATGCAAAGCCATTCAGCAGGATCGGGGACTGAAATTTTGCTGCAAAAAGAAAAGACTTGCTAGGAGTCTTGTTTCAGGAGCCCCAGTAGAGGTTTCTGACGTGCTAAGAAAAGAAATTATGAGTTTTGCAGAAAAGAAAACTTGCAATTTTCCAAAAGAAATTTTTTTTCTTGAATGAAGGTATTATGATAGATATTTTGAAAACCAGTAATGAGATGGCGTAAATACAGAACGTAATACGTTGTCTTCACCAAGAACAGGAGAATCATTGGTTAGGGCCTCCGAAGTTATCCACAGCTAAATGTGCTAGGTACGAGCACACTGTGTTAGTTTCTGTTCCAATATCAATGCAGCTAGCTCTAAGCTGGCTCGATTTAGCGCTCAATTATGTAACTGTAATGACAAATGATAGAATGATCTACCGGGTACAATTTAACGAAGAACAAAGATGGCTTAGTATGGGGTAGTGATGACCTACGAATATATCAGTCTATTATTTTCTTTTCGACGCAGTTTTCTTGCTTTATAGATTGTTCCTTTAAGATTTTTAGGACAAAAATGTGCGATTGTTATGACTTCTATTCACGCTAGAAAAATAACTTTGGTTTGCACTTTGTTGCTTGTCGCCGACTACCAAATCAGCCATTTGTTCTTCCTAGAGACCTACTAGTGAAATAATGATATTTGTCTTTGCAGAATCTTGCCGAGGCAGAGTACTGCGTTGCTTTGTTTATGTACATGAGACTTCTGGGCTACCCCGCTTCCAAAATCTCTATACTCACCACTTACAATGGGCAAAAACATCTAATTAGGGATGTTATAAAGCAGAGATGCGGAGACAACCCTTTGATTGGCAAGCCACACAAGGTTTGTCATCGACGTTTAATCTAGTTGTTTTGATAAGTCTTATTTTAGCTCATTGAACAGGCTAATTGAATAGAAAGCTACTTTATCGACAACTCTTTTTACTAGATCTTGGTTTCGTAATCATCCCAAAAGTATATTTTATGCTTTCAGTGCATACGCGTCATTATTCTAAGTCTTGTGATAGTATTGTAGGATCAAGATAACCTAATTGGACTTTTTTGGTTGTAAATTTTTTGATTTCTTGAATGTGTGCAGCAGGTATATAACCAGACTTTGGTATAGGTGCATTTGAGAGATTAAGCAGCAAAAACTGTTTGAAAGGCGACTGGAAACTGACTGAGAAGTCATTTTCTTTCAATCTGGTTATTGTTTCCAGCAGATTGATCTTAACCAGGGTGTGTTTTAGGAGAAACACTTGGAATTTTGATGAACTTCACTTTAAATTGTCTTAACAAAAGAATACTGAACACAAAATAGATAGATAGTTCTCTCCATGCTTACGAAAATGTGCGCAAGTAGTCTAATCTGATGCCCAAGTGGCAAGAAAGCAATACAAATTTTCCCTATTTAAATTCTGCATCAAAAGGGGAAAATCCTGTATCATTGGGCAGTAAGATAACAGTGGCCAGATGTAGTTGACAGGGAACACGGTGCGGTTTGCTAGATGTCATATTCCAAAAAATGTTAACGCTAACCAAAGACGGCCGATGATTAGGTATTGCTAGTCAACCACCTCCCTAGCTTGTTAGCCATCTAGTTAATCTTATGCTGATTCGCCCTGTTCATCGAAAACTTCTCTTATTGAGAGTTGTAGAAATTATTGCCTGAATTAGACCCAGAATAAAAACATGCTGTCTAAACTGTTTGTAGAAGATTTGATGTTTCTTTTTGTAATGGAAGTTTTTGTCCCTAGATAAGCAAAAATGATTACAAAAACAATATCAGCTTACTTGAAACCATTCACCATGCATACATTTCAATATGTCTTTTTGTACTTCCAAGCAATAACTTTTTTTTCTCTTTTAGGTCACAACCGTTGATCGTTACCAGGGGCAACAAAATGATTACGTCATTATTTCTCTTGTCCGGACAAGGGCGGTCGGTCATTTGAGAGATGTTCGTAGGCTGATTGTGGCCATGTCACGTGCTCGGCTTGGGCTGTATATTTTTGCAAGAGTTAGCTTGTTTCGCAACTGTTATGAACTCTCTCCAGCTTTTAACCAGGTAAATTTGTTTATGTTATTGCATTTTTGTCTTATAGGTTACGAAGTTAACTAGCAAAGCATCGTAGACCTATAAATTCGCCAAATTTGATAAAGAAAACCCTTTGGCACACTACGCTTTTCTCACAATCCGCTCTCTCTCCGTAGCTTTGCGCCAGACCACAAAAGCTGTTTCTGGCTCCTTGGGAATCGTATTCAACCGCGCGGCCGGTATGTATTCTTCCCTTCTCTATAACTACTTAGCGTTGAACTGGCGACAAAGTAGTAAGATATGGATGGAATTTTAAAGCGAAGATTGCGACGTTTTGCTTTGGAAATCTCATCTTTAACTTACATAATTACACTAAAACATCTCGGTACATTTATTAATGCAATTGAAAAATTCCGCACTAATTAAAACCCCGTTAATTTCGTGCTCGCGTAAATTTCTCATCCGCTATTAAATGTTTACCGTTAAATAAACGTCTGCTAACTTCATCCTACTTTAAATTTTTGTATAATTTTTCAAAACGACTAAGAATAGCCACATTTTACGATCATTTCTTAAAAATATTATTTTATCTGAAAAAATGAGGATAATAAAAAGCGTCCAAACCGAATACAATGGTAAGTATTCTTTCGCAAGTTCTTTAAGATCTAAAACATGTCTTCCAAGTTTAAGTAAGGTACAAGAGAAATAAAAAATACTTTTTATAACATTTGAATGTCCTTGTATTCAACGTTGAAAATTTTTCAGGCTTACCCCCACGTGACTGATACCTTTATTGGAATCTCAAATCCACCTTGACTTTGAATTTTCATGCAAATTTTTTGTTTTTTTTTCCTGTACTGAATTTCAATTTCATTAAAAAAGTTTTGTTGATTTTAAAAATTCGCGTTGATTAGATACCATTTCAGTATTTGAATTTCGTCGATTCGCGATAATTGATAAACATTTTGAAATCCAATCTTGCTATTCGCGTTAATTTGTGATCGCATTAATTTATTCCGCATTATTTGGTGTACCGCGTTATTCTCATGTAATAAGGTAGATCGGCATGAGTTGAACAAGCCCATGGATAATCGTTTCAGTGCAAGCAGTGTTTTTTGACATGAAAACAGGAAGATCTACTGGATATTAATTCATCTTTAAGATTGAACCCTACTGGCTTAAAATATGTCACATATTTTCCCTATAATGTCTTTGAAGGTGCCTAACAATTTTGGTTGATAATCAGTAAAGTTCAGCGTATCAAATGAATAGCAGAATGAAAATAAATATGATTGAAATACGGCTTTGTACATGAAAATTTGAAGAACCATAGCTGATGAAGATCACACGAGGGAGAGTTATGCTCGAAACCTCGCAACAATGTCCAACAATTCTGTGTTTGTGTCAAATGGTTGCAACGAAAAGTAGATTTATACATTTTTAGTAGTCCTAATGAGAACTTTGTTTTTGTAAAAGGAAGTATTTGTGTGCTAGGTACCTGGGTCAGCTGTGTCGGGCTTCGGTCTTGTGTTAAAAGCAGAATGCTATTGCTTTCTGCGGACCTCTATAATACATCAAATTCAAGCTGGGAGAACCATTACGGATAAAAAATCATGGCTTTGTTTGTGCGCTAAATGATTCCCGCGGAAGTGGCTCAAAGAACATCATGGATTTTGTTACCATTGTAACGTAACATGATAGATGCTTAAGTTTTCACGAATCTCAAGCTCGAAACAGTTTTCTAAGCTGTTCGGCCAAAAGTCAAAGAGCTACTGGTAACGGGTCTCTGCAAAGCTATTATAAAATCGTCATTCTTAATCTAAAACTAGCAAGCAGAAATATCTGTAAAATTGTTTCTTAATAGAAGTATGGGTACAGTCGCATTGCTTATCTCCCATTCGCAACTGTGAGGTTATCTTTTGTAAACTAGTCCGAAACATGACTGCAAACGCAGGCGGATAAAGGAGACGAATAACAATTCAACGTTTTGAATCTTAGTGAATGGTTTGTTATCCTTCGTCTTTTTTCGTTGATTTCGTGGCAAGATTAAGATCCATTAAGTTGCATTTAATACCAGAACAGATTAAGTTACATTGATACCAAAACAAACGCAGATAGGCATTACGTTCTCACTTGACCTGTTTGATTTGTTCTAACATTGATCTGCTATCTGCAGCAGTTTGGGATCGCCCTTCAAGCTCTACGCGCTTGGATCCGTGTTGTTTGTGATACAATGCTCAAGCGATGACAAGATGCAACAAAGCCACCAGCTACAAAGTCTGTATCATGACTTCGCTCAAGCTCTCAACTGTTCCAGTACAATTTTAGTACGCGAACTGATTCCAATCCGTACCGAATTTTGTTACTGTTTACATTAGGACTGATCCAAAATGGGATTGTACTCATTCGTGCCTGTATCCCTGTGAACGGGTTTTAAGGGAATCCAGTGGGCGGCCTACTATAGAATGAACTATTTTATGTAGGGCCGTTTTTTATTTTCCAGCTGGTAAGGCGCTCCTCGTATTTTTTATCTAACAACGGGTTTATTGGGTATTTTCCATTAACAGAGCAATGGAAGCTTCTTCGTAATTTGTATATCCTATGAAACAAGCTGATTTCGTGGCGAAATGCTGGCAGTGCATTGGGAAAACCTCCAAAGTTTGAGCTAGAATTTGCGGTCCACAATCAACGAACACTCAATCCAGGCCTATGAAACTTATATATGATCCGCCATTTAGCGCTCTGTGCCATTTGCAAACCAATTCTTTTTAATGTTCCACCCTTTTTGTTGTCAACCATGATGGAAAAATGGATCGAGAAGAAATGGAACAAAGTTTTATGAAAAGATGCGAAAACAAAATTGAACCGAGAATTTTCAGTTGATCAATTGAATCGATGAACGGGATGAAATAATCACTAGTTTTGCTGTAAACTTCATCAGAATGGTATCTATATATAAAATGGTGTGTTCCTTAAACACATAGAGAACAGTTCATGCTCGTTAGAACGCTCAGGTTTTTACTTCACTTCTTTTGTTTTAAAGGAGTGCGCACAATTTTATGGCCTTGTAATTAAGACAAAAATTGTTAAGCACTTAATGCATTTGAAGAAGAATAATAAAACTTTGAAGTAATGTACTTTCGAATTATGTGTGCTACATATATCTGCTAAATGAAAATTACTGTTCACTGGTCTGTCATAAAGTGTTTGATGCCGTATAGACAAAGCTGCATACATAAAGCGTCTGATGCATTATCTGCAGCAAAGGTTTAATCTGTTTTGGTTTCGTATCTCGTTATGCGCAAACTGTCTCTAGTTAATAGATCTTCAGTTTCATAAGTCCTTCACACCTCTTCTGTGATCTATACGTTTGACGTCAACAGTTATTGTCTATCTATGAGCTGGTAACGACTGGAGTCGTCTGTAAGTTACTTCATCGTGTTAATGGATTCACTCCAATGGGCTGTGATATAACCAATGTCTATCTATATCAGTACTTATTATCGTTGCAACTGAACTGAGCCAATATATGAATAAAAAATACGGCTCTCTGTTAAAGTTTTTCATTTGCATTTTCTTGATTATTCTGTGGCTATATTCAGCGTTTCTCTAGACCTAAAGCAACGTGATCGGCCAATGAATGGTTGCTGAGACCGACACTGTTTGTGCAATGCTCAATGATACCGTATTGCCTTCAATAAACGCATAGCCACCACTTTTCGTCTTGCGCAATTAAACACATTTTCTCCCGATATAATAACAATAAACACCTTTCCCTAATATGCGCCACCCTCAAAAGATATTAGAAAACTGTGTCTATTAGGAAAGTGCGTAGATCAAAAAATGAAATGCCGTCTTTAAGGTTTAGAAACCTTCGGATTAATAAATAAGAATCGTCTCATGAAATAGATCTAACCTTTTAGGGCCTGTTTACATGAAGTGGGCTAGCCTTCTTAAATTGGCTGGTTAAAGCGGGATCCATGCTTTCTATATGTTATTTAATGACAAATAAGGATAAATTTCAGTGAAATTTCTCAGTTGTTATGTATCTATATTTTTCTTTCCAGAATGACAAACCTCCGCAAGGACAGTTCTTTGTTTCGGAAGATATGCCACATCTTGCTAAGTTTGTCTTTGATATATATGGTGAACGTATACAAGATATTCAAGCTAAGCGCAATGTAAGTGAATTCAGATTGTTACCAGTTTTGATTCGCTATATTTGCCCGTTGCATTTCCTCACCATATCTAGATTATGCAAGAAGGAAAAAGGGCAAGTAAGTGTTCTTTGGCACAACCTTGAAGGAGCCCTTATTTTCATTCCGTTGACTATTTTTCTCTGCGTTTACATGACAAATCTCAACAAAGATCAAGATCCAGTCACACTATTTGATTATCATAAACTATGCTGACGTTTTTTGCCTTAAACATAAGAATATCAGCCCATTCAGTCCGGGCTGAGTTCATTGGGTGTTATCTTTTCGTCATGTAAACGGCATAAAGACTTAAACCGTTAACAGAGTTGAAACTGGGCCCATGTTGATCTCAGCCCTGGCTGACTTTTTTTACGTGAATAGACATATAGATTCTTCTTAATCTAAGCCCTGGCTGACTTTTCTTACGTGAATAGCCATATAGATTCTTCTTAATCTCAGCCCTGGCTGACTTTTTTACGTGAATAGTCATATAGATTCTTCTTAATCTCAGCCCTGGCTGACTTTTTTTACGTGAATAGACATATAGATTCTTCTTAATCTAAGCCCTGGCTGACTTTTCTTACGTGAATAGCCATATAGATTCTTCTTAATCTCAGCCCTGGCTGACTTTTTTACGTGAATAGTCATATAGATTCTTCTTAATCTCAGCCCTGGCTGACTTTTTTTACGTGAATAGACATATAGATTCTTCTTAATCTAAGCCCTGGCTGACTTTTCTTACGTGAATAGCCATATAGATTCTTCTTAATCTCAGCCCTGGCTGACTTTTTTACGTGAATAGTCATATAGATTCTTCTTAATCTCAGCCCTGGCTGACTTTCTTACGTGAATAGTCATATAGATTCTTCTTAATCTCAGCCCTGGCTGACTTTTTTTACGTGATTAGTCATATAGATTCTTCTTAATCTCAGCCCTGGCTGACTTTTCTTACGTGAATAGCCATATAGATTCTTCTTACCAATGCCCGTTGTTTCTACTTAACCAGCAGAGGTGATCCATTTTGCTGCATTCTCTATTATTTCTAGCCTACGAACTTTCGGTATTAATAATCATAACTGTCTAACGCATCCGTCAATGTTTGCTTATGTTCAAGTTTATGACTATTTGTCTCTGTATAACGATTTGTTTTGACTTCATACCTAGTTTGGAACTTCCTAAAACCGATTAAATTCATCTAAGATTTATAGCGTCTATACGTATGGCTGGATTTCTAGCGCTTTTTGTTCCAATATAAAATATTTCTTGAAGTATATTTGTGTAATATCTAATTAGAAGTTGAATTTAATCTGTAAGAAAGTATCTAGAAAGCAGCTATTAAATTGTTTTGCGGCACGGTTAGAGATGATGGCACAGAATAGGTTATGACATTTATCAAAGGCAGTGGAGGATCAAAGGTAGAGGAAACCTGCGCAGCAATTAACTTTTCTGTTATGCAACCTAAAAGTCGAATTTTGCATACACATGAACGGCGATATTTTTTAAAAAGCAACAACAAGTTTATAAAGAATACATCCAAGCTAAGAGCGGGGCAATTAATAATGGATATGATTTGAATATTCTAGTTATGCACAATTCTCGTAATTAATTTGCTTGCAGCTGGTTGACAGGATGCAGTAATACCAAAAATCAAGGCTTCGTAAAATCATAGATACTTATGCTTTTTAATGGTTCTTAAGGGCATCTGTGTGTTACCAAAAGGATATGATATGTGCTTGCCTTGAGCTAGTCTTAAACTTAAACAATGTCTACTGTCTTTGATATGACTGTTCTTTTAAGCAAACAGTGGCTGAAGCCTGAGCAATTCTCGTATTGTTGTTTCTGGGGCTGTGTTTTGGCCCTGAAAATGAAAACACAAATGGCAAGTGCTAGGTTGAAGCTAATGAATAATTTCTGGAGCTAAGTAGTGAATCATTTCAGGTTACAGTCATTACAAATGAATGCATATACTTAAATATCGATATAATTTGAAAGATGAGCAATACTATGCAATGGCAGGTTAAATAATTTTTTTATAAATGTTGATAAACGTATATGTATATTTATATACATTTATATATGTATATGTTTTTGCGTCCTTTGATATCTCAAATATATCAGGCGTTTGTATTGTACCCCTATAACATCCAACGTCTTTAAGTAGCACGAGATGTCTTGGTAGGTTGCTCTTTAAGTAAGAGATCATTAAGAGTTAAATCTCGCGGTGAATTTTCAGCTAATTCAACAGCTCAAAGCAAACAGAAAGAAATTTAGATAGTGCAAGCTAAACAAATTTATGGATTTTCGTTTGTAATGTACGCCCAAAGGCTTACAAAATCAACAGCGTTTTCCAACTGTTCATGTTTATTGTAAAATGCAATTTATTCCTTCTGTCAACACTACATCAGCCAACCAGCTGATTTGTACAGTGCTTTAAAACGTCATTTACCGAGAATGCTTAGAATTTCTTTGCTTTTGATGTTCTATATGCTCCTTATATGTTTTGGTCCTTTAAGAAAGTTTCAAGGGGATTTTGAACAGAAATTGCAAAAAAATATGACCACCATGGTCACTCTGAGCGGAATCTTCCCATTCGCTTTCACAATGCAGTCCCTTCAAAAAGTGCCTATTTTATCTTCATGGTGTCAATATCTCTAATTGCAAACATACAGCTGAATTGTAGTTCTTGTTCCTAAATTTTACCAGAAATGTGTAACATCAAAGATTTTCGAAGAGTCTTGTATGAATTGTGTCTAGAGTTTCCGACTCGATGGGTGTTTTTAGGCCATCTTGTAATTTTTTGAAAGTTAAATGCCTAGTACGTGAATTACGTATTTTTGATGCCCTATGCTTTGAAAAAATTGCTGCAGTTAATGTAAAGATTCATTTCATAAGGGAACTCAGTATGTTTGTTGTTGTAGTACCAGCATTGAATATGTTCGAGGAAGAGGGCTTATTATAGAAGTCTAGTGTACCAACACCAGAACTATCTGCTAGTTCAGAGATTTAATGTTAAAGTGCCAAGAGAACACTAAAGGAAACACAACAGTATCCAATCCATCTTTATTGTACATCGTACACCTCGGTATCATCTGCTTCTCTTTTAGACCAAATCCAAAGATATTGTCAATACAAATTAGGCCTAGTTTGTTTTATAAGTTTGTTCATGAAACAAAATGACACTGAACTAGCAACGAAAGTAGGGAAAGCTGACAAGGATGCCAATTTTACGTGAACTGGCAGGATACTGCACTTTTAACACGAGTATTTATCGACAACAAGGCAGCCAAGATGGCGAAAGGTCTTGATTGGGAGACAATGAAAACTAAATTAGATGAAATAGCCAATCGCTTTCGAGCAAGATACGATGTGGATAAAATTTATCCGGATAAAAGTATTTATAATGTACCACGAACTAATTTAATCCACTTTCCTAGGTGAACTAATTTTGTTCGGATAGCCGCTCTCAAATTCGTGCGGATAGCGTGAGTCTAGTGTAAACGCGACGGCTATCTGAACTAATTTTGACGCGAATAAAATTTATCCGGCACAGTGTAAACGGGGTCTGAGTCAGCCCAAAACGCCGTTAACCAAATCTATTATGGATACCTACACAAACATTAATTACGCAAGCAACTCTATGAATTAACAAGAAGAAAAAACAAATTTCTATGCGAAAAGCATGTGCTGCAGTGCTATATTAAATGCGCTGGCATGAATGAAAAATCCCAACACTCATAAGACCTGCTTTTTTTCTTAAATGCGACAGTTTGTGGTCGTAGCAACGCATTAGAAAACCAACAAAATTCTTGCTAAAGCCAAGACCAAGTCTAACCGATTCTTACTTTTGTATACACCACCTTAATCCTTTATCATGCGCTTTTATTCGTGAAAAATGTGAATCTTTTACTATTTGCTTGAAGAGAATGGTGCTAAATTTTCATAGACACTGTAGAAGGAACTACTCTTACTTAGTAAAATAATAATAGTAGCAACAATTGATATCGTTATAGTTGGCTACTTTAATAGAAGAGGTGCTAGATTATGCCAACTACAAAGTATTACCCATGCAGAAAAGTATTAACTGTTTCTTGAAATCTCTGTAAAAATATATTTGAATCTCTGGAAGGTATAGTAATTGCTCTTCTAGCAGATCGTAATTAAGATATAAGACCACGAAAGATGTAGATAGATAAGGCTGTTGCAAGAGAGCTTTCTATTTTTGAAAACTAGAAACAGTCATGCAGTGTCATATTACTTGCCTTGCTTTGTTGACCAATATCAGTTAATCAAGAACATTAGCAGATTCCTGCAACGATTTGAAACTTGTATTTACCTATTGTTTTTATCTATGAAGCTCTTTCTCTTGTTAAAGAGATCCACAATGAGTGCCAAATTTTACCATCTCCTCTTTGAAACATGTTTGTCTTAAACTGATGAGGAAGTATTAATTTTCATGTGACGAATATGATGTACTGATGTGATAAATGATTTGTTGATAGTAGGCTACGATGATAGTGCAGGTTATATAATGTAGCTCCTTGGCATTTGGTGTACAATATTTCGGGTATCAAATGGTATCAAAAAGTGAATTTTTTTGCGTCAGAAGGCTGAATCGATGTGTGAAGAGTAAAACCTATACATTCGAGTTTGTCACCAGTATGTAAAAATAGCCTTGTTTTGCGTACGTGCACACATTTGGTTGTTAGCTTGTTACCACTTCAACGACATCAAAGAAACGTTTTATCATAAACTCGGTTCTGGAGCCTCCAAGCAATTTAGAAACACTTATTGTTGGTTTGGAAATAAAAAACCTTTCACGCAAATCAAGAGTTTTCCACTGTCATTATGAAAGAGGACTTTGCCATCTTTAAGCTGCTGTTATACAGCAAAATCGCATTGGCGTGAATCTAATACGATCTTGCGATTGATTACTCAACCCTTATAATAAAAAATCGGAAACTTCAAATGTTGAGAATTTTCTTATTTTTATGTAATTTGTTTTTATCGCTAATGATATGCTAATTCGATCGTTATTACAGCCGTTCTGTACCGAGCTCTTTCTTTACTTATCCTTGCTAAGATCGCTCCAGATGTTCTTATCTGTAAATGAAGAATTTCTAGATGGCAGCAATTATTTCGTTGTTGGCGTTGATTTTAAGCTTTCATTTTTCCATTCTATACTTTAGGCCGCATACAAGAAAGTATATTCAGAAAGTCCACGCAGCTTTGATTTCCAATGTTTATGACTCCGTTTACACAGTGCCGGATAAATTTTATCCGTATAGAACTTGTTCGGATTGATTTGCGTTTCCATGCACAGAACGCCCAAAACGAAGTCATCTCTGGGCAACAAAATAAGAACAAAATTACCGCCAAAACGCCAACCTTAAAGGGACTTTCAATTTCTTCAGAATCATCTGCTTCTGTTTCAGACAGAGTCGGAAGATACTGTCAAAACAAATTAGGCAAAGTTAGTTTTGATTATTCGTTCTTTGAAACAAAATGACGCTGAAATAGCGAAGAAAGAAGAAAAGCTGACGAAGATACTGCACTTTTAACACGAGTATTTATCGACTACAAGGCAGTCAATATGGCGAAAGGTCTTAATTGGGAGACAGTGAAACTAAATAGGAAGGAATAGCCAATCGCTTTTGAGCAAGATACGATGTGGATAAAATTTATCCGGATAAAAGTGTTTACAATGTACCACGAACTAATTCAATCCACTTTCCTAGGTGAACTAATTTTGTTCGATAGCCGCTTTCGAATTCGTGCGGATAGCGCGAGTCTAGTGTAAACGCGACGGCTATCTAAACTAATTTTGATGCGGATGAAATTTATCCGGCACAGTGTAAACGGGGTCTATATTTCCAATGTGCATGAGTTGCGCACCTATCACCTTGTTCCTAATTTCTATTGAGCGAAGCTCTGTTGAGAATAGTCAGCGCCTGTCGTAAGCAGCTGCTATCTTCCACTCGTAACCACATCCTTTCTGCATACTAATTCGATTTCCTGTAATGTTGTGTAATGTTTTGAAAAGTTGAAGGGCAAAAGCTCATGCGTAGTTGGCAACTTTCATAATCAAAGCTTTGGCGGCTTTTCATATCTTGAGCGCTAGTTGCGTCAAAGCGATTGTCTGAATTATTCATTATTTCTGACGGGTTTTGGTGCGAACTGCTTCTCGCACAGTATAAATGCAGTCTTAGCTTAGGCATACCTGTCAATTATCTACTGGCCGTTGCTCGAACAGATCAAATTTCGAATTGACCAGTTTTGGTTCATTGTAACCTGCAGACCAAACATTTAAGTGAACTCTTTTGCATATTCACGTTATTTCTCAAGTTGACGGCAGTTGTTTAATGTGCTGTTTCATTCATTCTACAAACTTAATAAATTTGCCATCGCAAGGAGTCAAAGAAGCTGTGAGTAATGGTTTTCATTTTCACGTGTTTCGCCCACTTTTTCTCACAAATTAACGTTGTACTGTCGGCTGTTATAATGCATTGGCAAATGATTCCATATTAACATTTCCAAATGCAGTTTGTCCAGATTTTACGCACGTTTTTCAAGATTTGGCAGCATTAAGAAGCATTTGGCTCGATTCCTTGCAGCTATATTGATGATATCTTGCCATTTCTCTTACAAACTCAATCTGCAAGGCAGCATAATTTTCTTCTACAATCTGTGTCAGCATCAATCAAAAGACAATCGCAACGATGGTGATTACAGTGCTGTTCAACATTGTACTTGGTTTTATAGTTTTTCTCTCTGTTTTTATGAATGTCCTCATGCTGGTAATTTTAAGAAAGACTGGTAAAATACGCAAGGCCATTGGTGCCAAAAATAATCTACTCATGAACTTGGCAATCGCGGACCTCATACAAGCGTTACTTGGTTATTCTGTGCAATTCGTCGATAGCCTTTTATCCACTCACAACTTGAACTTTTGTACCGTAAGCGGTTTTGCGATCACGATGTGTGGACTCGTCTCCTTGACACTTTTGACTATGCTTTCTTTTGACATTTCTTTCCACATTTGCCGTCCTTTTAAAAGCATGCTGTATGAAGATAGATTGCCGATCATTCTCCCTACTTTAGGTTGGCTTTACGGGTTTATTTGGGCGATTGTCCCATTTTTTGGTCTGGGTGGGTACATTGTCGAAGGAGCGAGAAGCTGCTCACTCAAATGGACACAAGACACTTTGGAAGGCAAAATTTTTATATTGGCTTTGCTATTCGGGTGCTTTGTTTTGCCTCTAGCCATCATTGTGACTTGCTTTGTTTGCATTCACGTGAATACAAAACGCACCTTACAGGGAGGCATACTGAAGAAAAGCCCAAAGAAGAGCAGAAACTTAAAAGCAGTCCAGCAAGGCAATGCTAAACTTTGTTTCTTCATGTCCTTTTCATTTATTGCCGCGTGGACACCATACTCGGTAGTCGCGGTCATTATCAGTCTCTCTGGATATGATGCTGTTCCAGAAATCATGCTGTTAGTTGCTGCGTTTATGGGAAAGTGTTCTGCTATTTTTAATCCATTGATTTTCTTCTATATCGATAAAGCAGCCAGGCCGTATGTGCGAAGGATTCTTCAGTTAGGCAACATTTACAGTCGATATTCGAAAAGACATTTAAAGGATAGTGGAAGATCGACAATTTCTAACTACTCAACCCAGTTGTCCACTTTTCGTTATAGTTCCAGAGAAAAAGCAAGCATAGCCTCAACGGGTTTCAGCAAAAGAGAGAAGCGCTAATAATCGATTGAAGTTTGAGTCAGATATCGACTGGATCTTAATGAACCAAGTCTTTTATTTACAAGAAACTTGCACTGGTCGTTTTAACTCTCTCGTTCGTTTCAATTCTCGTACTTTGCCTAACCTGACAAGTATGAACTGAGATACCTCTGCTAACTTTAAATGATAGCCTTTTATTTTTCATCATGTCTCCAGATCTTTATTATTATTCAAATAGATAAATATTTCATTAAAGTTCATTAATATTTTGTGCGCCTTAAGAAAGTATTTGACTGACATTTGTGCTTACTTGAATCGGTATTTGCTTGCCTAAAGCCTTCTTTGCTAAAGAATAACGAAAAAATCGCACGATTGTCAGCTGCAAAGTATTAATTTGGTTTCAATTGAATTGAATCTACCTTAAATGTTTATTTTTAGCCAATTTTCGTCAATTATCTGTGGCAGCTTTCAGTTTCTAGTCATTCAAACATTTTGTTCAAGACTATGTTGATAAGTTACCCCAAAGATAAAGCCAATACTGTAATATTTGCTTTTTTATATTGTAAAATGCTACAGTAGTGCCCCAGTTGTGGATCGAAATATATTTCCTAGCGTAGAGTTTTCGATCTATGTTCTGACGTTTTAAACTCTGAAGAGTGTCAGTCTGTCAGACGAAAAGCTTTAGTTTACTCAAATGTTTGCTTTTTTCAGAGCCATTTTTAAGTTTTGTGCCACCAAAAGATTGATTACAACAGTTTATTTAAACCAAAATGATATTATAGTAATTCTGTAATGATATTGAAATGTCAGCGAGTTGGTACGTAACTTACTAATATTTGTCTTCAAGATGTATACAACAAAGTATTTAAACCAGAGTGATAGTCTACTGATATTGCGGTGATATTACAATGTCTGCAAAATGCTACGTATCTTTGTGACATTTGTATTCATTGTTCGGCGTATGCAACGAAGTACGAAAGCTAGGCTAATCAGTGCGATAGTCGGATAGTGTTACTTCGTATTTTCTGTGGTAGAATTTTTGTGAAACGAAATATCCTGTTGCAGCACGTTTATACCTGCACTTAATAAAGACCACAGTTTGTGCTATAGAGTTCTTTATAGAAAGAGCCGTGCACGATTTTGTGTTAAAAACAGGACTGTCCCTGGGTATGTATGGAGCAGCTTGCCTGTTTTCATTACATTGTTTGTACAACTGATGTTTGTACAACGTTACAGTTACTTCTTTTGTTAAGATATCGATAAATCTTTGTCTATTTACATGTACTATTCAATGATAAGGCTTGTTCACACAGCTGAAAGGCTATTACACACGTTGGAACTACACCATTTCCATTCTTGTCAATATTTTACATGATAAGAATACACAATTTTTGGACCCAATTTACGTAGAGCATTTGTCTCCATTTGCAATATCTTGGAAACCGTGTGCGTTTAAAAATTTATTAGAAAATTCGAATTCATCTTTGTCATTGTCGGCACCTCATCATTTTTATGCTTATCAATCCTTCATTCTCTAAAAAGAAACTTTGATGTCTTGAAAACCTTTGTGTTTGTTGTGTTTGAGAGCAGATGTTAGTAGTTAGCTAGTGAATCAGCCCAGCCTTTACTGCTAAAGTGGTATGCGTTGAATGCATTCTTAAATTCGAACGCTCCTACCAACCTTGAAGGCACCATGTCTCGACGCATTTCGCTGGCCATTTAAACTTCCTATTGGTTGGAATTTACAATAGAGCTATTGTTACGTATCCAATCAGCTAATTCTCAATGTTTTCTCGATCATAAACACGCTGCAAAGCCTATTGTTAATTCTGAACGGTTGATTGATGGGACAAGCTGCCTTTAAAGAAAAAATCTTCATTGATGGAAATACGCCTGGTATTGTTTATATCGTTATGTAGCTTCATAGTGTCTTAGTGATCTTAGCAGATACTGCGTTTTTAACCGTATCTAACACCCATTGGACTTTGTGCAAAGAATTCATAAGCGTTTTGATGTATGGGGCAATGCCTTCAAGTTTTTACTATAATCTGAAGTAATGCAACGTTGGTCAGTGCTAGCATAGAGCGATCAAAAGTCTTGTTGAGCGGTAACATATATGCGTTGTCAACTGGCGAAATGCTGGAAACTGCTAGAACGCTCCTTCGTCGCCCGTAAAAGGTTTATGTCACTCATTTCATACAAAGTATTTTAACACGAAGCACTTAGTGAATTGACGTCTTTGCAGCAGAAATAAAATATAGACAAGCAGAATCTTCTCTGTGAATCGCTTTCGAGATCATTTTACTGTAAATTGTTTGATTTTTTCATGTAATATTGCAAAACAATTCTCGAATATTATCAAGTTTCAAGTATGCAAATTGTTCCATTGCCTTTATCTGTGCATCTTTCTGCATATACTTTATGTTTTCGATAAGTGAATTTCGTGCATGTGTGTGGCTTCCAGTTGCAGGCTTTGAGAAAAATAAGTTATTTCTATACAAATACTCGTGATTGCGCATCGTGTAACATCGTGTGACATCCATTTTGTAATTAATAAAAATCCAACGAAAGTATAGTTTATAATTCTATACTTTCTCAAATTTTGACGAAATAAGTAATTATTTATTAATTAATCTAAATTTAGCTAATGCCAACTAAACAAATAATACAAGTCTAAATTATACTAACTAACGCTACAACAAGCTTAAATTTTGAATAGAATTTTTTTAATTTGTTTTTTAACATGATTGGGAATCTTCAATCTCAAGCGACAGGGACTGCCAAACTTTGTTTGCATGTAGACCTTTAAGTATCAATGCCATATATACTATTGCTAACTCTAAGCAACGCTACTGAAAGGAGATGTTAGATGAATTTTCAAGGCAGTTTTGAATTACTAGATTTCTGTTATGGATGCAGATGATTCGATTGCAGTTTCTTGGGATTTTTCTCATTTTAAGTCTATATTCTTTCGATTTAAAGATGAAGGTCCTTGATGCTGCAAGTAATTTATGTAGTTTTGCAAGTGATTTAATAGACACTGTGTGGCTGCACATCATCAGTTCCCAAAATGCAACCAATTTTGAAGCGGAATGGGGAAGAAATACGGCGAAGAAATCACGTGCATACTAAAATGACCATAGCTGCTTCATGTGAGTGGGTTGAGAGCCGCAAAAAACTATTGTCACGCAGAAATATGTTATAATTGCTATAAACTGTTGTCATATATATAATGTTATAGTATGTTCTGATGATAAGATCGGCATTTTTTATTCAAAGATTGAGCATAAGATGGAAGTTGTGGAGGAAGTGAAAAAGACAACGCAAGAAAGCAAAGAAAGCAGGAAAGACGAGAAGGATGAGAAAGAAGAGTACATTATTAACGAGGTGATAATGGAGGCAAAAAGCACAAAATGAAATAGTTCCGGGAAGTTGGATGTTTCTTTAACTAGTTCTTATTGTAGCGCTGCGAATAGAGCGATGGAACTTCTGCTTAGACTTATGAACGTTTAAAAGAAAAGATGAAGTAAAGGGTAAGAGATTGCCTCAAAACGTAATTGACGTATTTTGTAGCGAATAAAGAATAAGGTCTTTGATGCTTTGATAAAGCTGTTAGATAGTTGCAAGAAGGTGCCTTTGCATAAAGTGATGCTATTTGGTATACCATTTCAATAAGATAATGATTTTTGAGATAAGGCATCAAGCATAAAACGCATATAGCGAAGCAGACGTGCATCTGATTTAGTTTTTGTAGGCATGTTTTTTGTATACTTGACAGCTCGTAACAAAAGGGAACGCAAGGAATTAGGCTTATATTCAGACCTTCAGACACAGTAGTTATTATCGCCGTTTATCTTAACGTATCTGATAGGAGCAAAATGTTTTTTCCATGAGCTGTTAGTTATTGGCAATGCCAGTTTCTTCATTTTCCATCCGAATTCCATCCAATGGATGGTTTGTTGCCCTGATTTGTCGCCCTGCTTTGTCGCCCTGATTTGTCGCCCTGCTTTTTCGTCCTGCCTGGTCTGGCTTATTACTGCAAATTCCGATTTAAAAGCGTGACTGAGGACACCAGGTACCTGTGGCAAAGAGCCGCTGTCAAAATGCAAATTCATTTTTCAAACGACATGATGTTTCAGTATTTGCAAAGTTTGCTTCTGTGCTTCTTCTAACAATACATTTCATGTTACAAAAGGACATCTGGCTTTACAATAGTCTCCCTGTTAGCGTCCTGTTTGTGTGAGCAGAGCAACCTCACCTTGCAGCCCATATGCTTGCAGATTTGGGTGTAACCACCGCACATTTATGTGCAAATTTCACAAAAACTTCAAGCTTCTTGCTTCTTTTTTATCCCACGTCACAGCTTTACGTTCAGATTTCGTTGAACTTCTTTCGCGTGCACAAATTCAGAATTTTATCCCACCTTCATGCTTTCTAAGCGCTGATATTGAAAATTTTCCCACAAAAGGAATCGGGCAAGTTAAGAGCAAAATAAAAGGTTTCTCGTATAAACTTGATTCTACACCCTTGATAAATCATAAGGTAAAAGGGTGAAAATGGGATCCACCAAGAAAAGGACTTCGGATGGGAAGCTTAATCGATGACTATCTTAGTTCTCTCATTTATCTTGATTGGAAATAGCCAAGATGAGAAAATCCACTAGAAAATTTTTTTTGGAAAGTTGTTCCTATACCTTATTCATATTGCCATCTCAGGTTTCGAAAATATTTCTTCTTCAAAATTTGGCTTTTACTTCTGGCTTTAGAAATGATGAAAATGCTTGTACAGGAGATTCTAGAACTCCAGCACAACCAACTATCGCCAGTACAACCAACTATCGCTGACTGTGGTACAAACCACAGTAATTGGATGTACCAAATTGACTGTTATTCCAACTTTCGGTAGTACCCCTAGACTTTCCTAGAAGCCATACCTGTCTGTCGCCAAGGTATTTTCTTGCTGTTCCTTTTTGTTGTGCATTATGATTTTTCAAGTTGTCATAGAAGTGGCTTTTGCTTAGAATTTGTTGCCTCTCGGCCTTTGAATTAGTGATAATTTTTTACCGTACGTGTGCGCGACTGCCTACATAACGTCTTGAAAACGGTTGACAAATCTAACAACGTTCGGTATCAAAAACATCGAGAGAAAGACTTTTTTGATTGCTATCTGCTGTTAAAGAGTGATTGCTTGCAATGTCCAATCTTTTAAAGAGTTCACAACGGGGCTATCAGATGCATATCTGCTTCGGCTGGACCCTTCCTGGTGATTTGGCAGTCAAAACTTTCAAACGATGAAGTCAAGTATACAACACAAATTTTAAAATGAATGTGTCAACCTTGTAATTTTCTTTTTGAATGTGTCAACCTTCTAATTGGTGTGATTTTAAAACAAAAATTGAAGTCACTAGATCACTGGAATTTTCCTTATAGATTCATAGGGCCATGAATACGGTTTTTACAACCATGGGATATCTATGGGCGATCATTTAAACATACAATTTGAACCAAAGCTTGAACCAGTAGTGGTACTTCGAATAATGGCTTTTGGAGAAAGTGACCCTTCCTTTGTCACTAATTTGTTAACACAAAATGTGGGAACTAATAGGCGCGTATCCTTTTGGCCTAGCAGTTATTAGGTGGCAGAATCTCTTCACTCCATTTTTAGCGTGACAATGTGCAGATTTCATAGTCTACAAGTTCCTTTGATCATAACACCTTGTCTGCATTGAATATTCCCCAATCTTCCTTTTTTGCTATGTAAGTTTACGTTGATGACTTCTTTGCTATTCAGCATCGAAAGTCATATTCATTTGCAGATGGAATTTAGCGACAGTCCTCGAACAAGGCAGTCAACCACTCTTTGTGTTGCCGTGCTTTAAAGAACGTTAAATCGAGTTCTCAAGAAACTCTCTTCTGCAAAGAACATTTTTTCAGAGAAGCAATGTTGCTATTACTCCAATTGGCCCGTTCGTTTTCAAGCACCAGCCGAAGAAGACGCAAAGAAATTAATGGTTGAGTTTTATTGTACAGGACTTTTTCCCAAAACCCCTAAGCAACTGCACGAAAATTCCTTTTTTTTCAAGATAGGGCGGAGATGATGTTATGTTACGGTTTGTGTTTCTGAAAAGTAGCTCTTTAGCATTTGAGAAACCTTGAAGAAACTTCAAGCACTGGAATCAACAAAAAATTACGAAACTGGGCACAAATCCTGTGCTTTGTTTCTTATAAAAAATGGGTGTATACCCTTATCTTTCAAACTTTTGGGAGGCAAAGGCAAGCAACTTTAGAGACTTTCACAATTAGGAAAATTGATGGTACCCTGATGCATGATGGAGTGCAGCCTACAACCTAACTTTATCTTCCAGATTGACTACACAAGGTTTGTATTTTACTGTTTATTGTAGTCTGTTTAGTTGTTGCTCTGGCAGAATCGATTCTATAGTTGTTGCCTCTAGAAATAACAGTATGAAACCAAGCTGGAAAATCAATGGAAAAGCAATGGCAGGGGTTCAATATGAAAGGGGGTTATAGCTATACCAAGATACTTAATGATTATGCTTTACAAAAATGTCACTGCCCCCAAAATCAGAATTTTCAAGCTAGTCTCTTGTAAAAAACAGTTCTTCACTCCTTTTTCTTGATACAAGTATGAAAGTTGTAATTACAGCAAAATCACCTTCAACTTTGTCTTTTTACACAAGGGGCATACCACTCCAACAAATCTTGTACCCCTTTGGCAAAAATCTTGTATGCCCTAGAAAACCTATTATGCTAAAAAAATATTGTACGGTGCTTGGCAACAGTGATACATCCCCCTGTTTTACAAGCAAATGGTATGAGCATTCCTGATATATCTATAAAAAGCAAAATATTCTAATTTGTGTGACTAGAACATGTTACTAACATAGAGTAAATATTGATGTTGCCTAATGGTTCATTTTTGCTTTAATCATTTGTTACAATATCTATCTTAAAATTTTTAATGTGATTTTGATATCTCAAAATGTTTCAGGCTATAAATTGCATCAAATGAGCAGAATACTCCATGTAAAAAAAGACTGATCAAACATATAAATACTGAAAAGTAATGTCCTCAAATTAAACAAACAAGCACAGTTTTTTCAAAGAATGTACTCTTAGATACTACTCAAACTTCCATCATAATTCACTTTTGCTCTTTTCTTTAACAGCACCAGCTCCTACAAATTCTTGATTATCAAATTCTACTTTAGCACATTGTTTCTGTTTTATTAGAAAGTCTTTAATGTCATAAGCTTGGCTACCATCTTCAATGTGCAGCAATACACGGTTTTGTGCAATTACATACCTGCAAAGCAAAAATGTAATGAGCTTATCTATTGTAATTCAGGCAAATTGTCTCATTTCATCTCTCCATCGCCATACCATGTTTGTGAAATCACCTTATGCCATAAGCAGCATCATTTACACCACAATGTCATTCCGTACTATACTGCTCACACCTAAAAACACCTGCTGACTCCAATTGTTTTTCATCATTATTTGTGCAAACTCAGAACATATCAATTTCAGATTACCTTTTTAGATAATATAAATATATTGATTGGGTCAGTTGAAATAATAACAAACACTTACAAAAACAAGCATAATAAGTATCAAAGACAATCTATTCTATAGCGCTATGCTCTCTACATCTTGAGAAGAAATTGCCAGGCACAAAACATAAACAGGGTTTGTGGCTGTAAAATACAAAAGGGATATTCCTTTTTGCCTCTTGCATATTTAGCCCCCCCTCCCCCTTAAAAAGTTTTAGCACCCTAATCCAAAATATGCAATGAGATCCCTTGTTTGGAAGGTAAATTTGGTACTGTATACTTTTTGATACAAAGTTGTCCAAGACACATTATTTCTTATTCTCAGTTTATGGTAAATTTATTCTAAAATTTCTGGCAGTGCTTTCACATATTCATACATAAATACAAGGATGTTCAAATTTCTAATCAAGTTTAAAGTAATCTCACAGGTATTGCACTTTTCAGCCTGGTATTTCTCAGTTAACATTCAATCAAATGCAAATCAATTTTCAATGCACCCACCTAGTAAGTTGAAATTGTGCATTATGTAAACCCTGCTGCCATAATCCAGATATTGTTTCTGTTTCTTTTTGTGTAGGATTTCCAGCAACATTAACAAACATCATTAAAGGTTTGCCTTTCTTTGCAAGTTTCAGCATAGCTTGTGGGTCACTTGCCATAACTTTAGGGTCAAATGGAATGTTTGGACCTTTCTTAATTCTTGGATCATCATCTTCATCAGGCTCATAGTCTTCATCATTTTCCTTAAAAAATATGGAGAGATATTAAGACAAAAATTGCAGCATGGAATGTAATATATAAGTCTATCTTTTTTGCAGATCAAATATTTGAAACTGACACTTTTTCAACTAAATGATATCTCTTTAGCTGCAAAAATGGACAATCAAATTTCTCTTTAAAGCACTGAGTCATGTTAAAAGGCGAGGGTATCCCTAAACATACCCAAATCAGCCGTAGGAAATTGCTCCCTAGATAATGGAACTAAATAACATATCAAGATATACATGAACCTTGAACTTGAAACTCAGAATACTTCCATTCTGATGACACGTGAAGTGCTATTGCTATTTGATATGATACAATCACTGCCAAAAGTCTTGGAACACTAACATAGGTTTTCAAAGGCAAATTCAGCCACCCCCATCTCCTCCTAGGAACAATTTTGATCAACTAGGATTCAACTTTCTAGGCACTCAATTTAGCTTCATTAAAAATTATCAATAATCATATTTGGTTTTTCCCATTTTGTTTTTAGACAGCATAAACACCTAGGTGCTCGATCAACTTTCTCCTAGAACTTTCTAGGTGCGTGCAGAGATGCTTGATTGAGCTTGTGTGCCTCTCCTTGCATGGCCTGTGTTCATATGCACCAAGCTTTTTTAGTCTTCAAAAATGAAATTTTTTTAAACATTGCTTTAGTTTCATCTGTTTGATAAGTGAAAAGACTTTTGAAAAGGCTAGAATCACAGCCTTGTTTAATTTGAACATGAACATCCAGTTTGAATATAAAAATCCTGACCAAAGAACAGTTGCTTTGTTATAGAAAGGCAATAAGCTTTGTTTTGTTTGCTTTGAATGATCAAAGAAAAGGAAATTATGAGCTAAATAGTCTTTAATTTAGCCTTTACTTATAGCAAATAGTTTGTAATTTTAATTTGTTTCTCAAGCTAATCACAGTGAACTTAATATTATTTAGACAGAAAGTGTGTTGTCTTTCCATGTTGTGGTGGGCCAATGTGAAATTATTCTTGGATTCAGGGGCAGCAGGCAACATTGTAGTAGAATGAAATTGAGAGGCAAAGAAAATAACTGCACTGTTCAAAAAAATATCTTCCATCCCACCACCCACCATTCCAAACTGGAAGCTTTGTTTCTTGCACAGACAAGTTGAACAATTTGCAACTGGGAGCCTAAAATCATGCACATTTACAAATTTGTAGCAATGTAAACTGTTATTAAATAGGAATTTTAGGGGGCCAATAGGATAAGGCTTGTGGATAGAAAATTGAGTGCACAGAAATATAAATCGGCGCGCAACAAAGTTTCCAGTCCGGCCACCATTAATATTGGTCGCTTAATCATTGAATCAAACTCAAATGTAAAATTCTTCAATATTCAGATAGAAATTATTCTGTTGGTGAGTCAATGAATCCATAAGAACTAGAGTTAATAACAAAGGCGTATTGGTGCAAAAGTGCCAAGCACTGCTTCATTGTCAGGTCTTTCTAGTGTTAATAGAAAGGATTCCTCCTGCTAATACATGGATTCAGTTTGGATCTTCAGTAACTAGAGTGCATGCAGAGGTTGCTTCAAGGTAGGAGCACAGGGCCCTGATATGCAAAGAAAAACAATGGCATTATTTACAATAGCACATTATGTAACACCTTCTGTACCGTATTATCTATTTATTCGAGCAATATTCCAGTATATCAACATCTCCTGAAGAGTGAGTTACTCACGAAACAGGCTTGTAGAGATAAACCATGTAGTTTTACTTTCTTCAATCTATGATATATCACGCTCTACGTGCTAACGTATTGAGCACTGTGCTACGGAAGTATCAAAAGACAAATTTCTATATACATACATATATATACATGTATGCATTCCCCTTGACCCACCACACAGTGTTCTCATTCTTCGTACACAAAATGAGTCTCTTTCATGACTGAACTTTCTCAGTTGGGTGAATGTGTAGAAAGGGGCTGGTCCTTACTTTTGGTCCAAGTTAATCATTATCACAATGAGATTTTTAGCACGGAGAGGAACCCAGATTGTAATTTTTGCCTTGCAAGAGGGATAAATCCCCTGCGCACGTCAAGTGTAGCCAAAATTGCAGCCAAGCAGTTTCTATTGAAATGATTGATCCAGCTGCACAGGGTTCTTTTTTAAATGTAAAACTTATCTTGTATGTACTTAATAATTGACGCTTTTAATAAAGGGTCATTCCATATCAAATCATCAGATATTTTTAAGATTTGTAACCCATGGTCTTAGAATTTCCTGATTTTTTTACCACAAAGAGCCATTTTGGAGAAAACAGCACATACAAAATTTCATCCTTATATCTCTTACGGTTGCGATTTTGTAGCCGTTTCAAAAGTGACCCGTTTTAGCCAAATATGCCACACCCAGTTTACCAAGCGATGGGCGGGGCTTTCTATCAATAGCTGTAACTTTTCTATAGTTGTCAATATTTGCTTGAAAATAATGTCAATTATTGATTTGATACTGTAGATTTCAAATATTGCATCAGAATTTGACAATTTTCTAAGGTGAAGCAGATACTCATATGTTAAAGGTTATCACTTGTTTTGAAAACATTCCCAACCGATGTATATAAATATTGAAAAAAAGTCCTGTAGCTGGAATCATAGCATTAGAAGCTTGCTATATTCTGAAAGTGTATTCTTTGGGCTGTCAGAAAATGTTTAAGATTACAATTGCAATTGAAGTATTTTGAGTTAATTGCACCTTACAAAATGGGTATAATTTTGCAAGAATCATGAGCAAAAACAAATTTGTAATTAAGGTAATATTGCATGAAATAAAAATAGCTGCTAAAAACATTGAATCAATCATGATTTCACATTCAGAGACAACAAAGAATAATTAAAAATGATCCCTAGCCATGGACAAGCTGAGATACTGCTTTATAGTCACTGTAGCTGAAGCTCTAAGTTTGACTGGTAATTGTTTTGGATGAATCAGTTTTGCAAAGCATGTAAATGTGATACCCAGCATATGTCTGATCTGCTTGATCATGTAAAGTTCTGAGTGGGTTCAGGTGGGTGCATGAAGTTCATTTGAAAGTCCCCTTCATCTTCATTAATGTCATAGCAACCCACCCGTCATTGTCATATAGGCAAGCAACATACTTTATCGTTCGAGTCCCAATGCCATTCTCTCCCTTCTTAGAAAGAAAAGCAAAGTTTCCGGCAAAGTCTCTGTCATCAGAAAATTACTTGAAAACAATCTTTTCATCTTTAAGTGTAACAAACTGATTGTAAAAAGTCTGTTTGTGGGTGTACTACATATCAAAATTTATTAATTCCAGTTGCCATTAACAAGACATACAGAGATATGATAGACATGACTGTCTGCTGCAAGGACAGTAAGCAATGTATAGCGCACAGACAAGGCAACTGTTCAGGGACGTCTGTACTTAAAAGGTTTCTTGATCAGTGTTTACATGATGGTGATAGTGATGTTCTATTTCAGCAAGGTGATAACACTAGAAGATCAAAAATAGTAACAAGGTTCTTGAGTATTGCTCATTTTGTTGAGCTGCTGGTAAAGTGTATTGTTGCTTTGACCTCTCATTCTCTTCTTACATAATGGCAGTCAAAATACCTTAAGTGAAAGGAAGAAATGAAGATGATTGTTTTTTGGCTGACTTTGCCGAAAACTATGAATTTTTCAATTAAAGGGAATGTGTCCAACTAAGGCAAGCGACTCTGCAGGCATTTTTAGAAACATGTGATTTTTCATGTCATCGCCCCAGCCATTACGGTCGTTTTGTTTATCTATACTGCTGCGAGGTAAGCTTTTCATGTGAGCAGTTTGGCATCGCAAGAATACTAACCAATCGCAAACCGTTATTTTGATGGGTGGCTTGACAAGTTGGGCATACGCAGTCCTTTTATATGGACACATTACCTTTAAGATGAAATTCAGTCAGCCCATTGGAACAAGCAAAATTGCATGCTACACCACAGTTTTATCTACTTAAAGATGAAAAGATTACTTTCAAGTAATTTTCTGATGACAGAGACTTTGCAGAAAACATTGCTTTTCTTTCTAAGAAGGGAGAGAATGGCATTGGGACTCGAACGATAAAGTATGTTGCTTGCCTATATGACAATGACGGGTGGGTTGCTATGACATTAATGAAGATGAAGGGGACTTTCAAATGAACTTCATGCACCCACCTGAACCCACTCAGAACTTTACATGATCAAGCAGATCAGACATATGCTGGGTACCACATTTACATGCTTTGCAAAACTGATTCATCCAAAACAATTACCAGTCAAACTTAGAGCTTCAGCTACAGTGACTATAAAGCAGTATCTCAGCTTGTCCATGGCTAGGGATCATTTTTAATTATTCTTTGTTGTCTCTGAATGTGAAATCATGATTGATTCAATGTTTTTAGCAGCTATTTTTATTTCATGCAATATTACCTTAATTACAAATTTGTTTTTGCTCACGATTCTTGCAAGATTATACCCATTTTGTAAGGTGCAATTAACTCAAAACACTTCAATTGCAATTGTAATCTTAAACATTTTCTGATAGCCCAAAGAATACACTTTCAGAATATAGCAAGCTTCTAATGCTATGATTCCAGCTACAGGACTTTTTTTCAATATTTATATACATCGGTTGGGAATGTTTTCAAAACAAGTGATAACCTTTAACATATGACTATCTTCTTCACCTTAGAGAATTGGCAGATTCTGATGCAATATTTGAAATCTACAGTATCAAATCAATAATTGACATTATTTTCAAGCAAATATTGATAACTATAGTAAAGTTACAGCTATTGATAGAAAGCCCCGCCCATCGCTTGGTAAACTGGGTGTGGCATATTTGGCTAAAACGGGTCATTTTTGAAACGGCTACAAAATCGCAACCGTAAGAGATATAATGATGAAATTTTGTATGTGCTGTTTTCTCCAAAATGGCTCTTTGTGGTAAAAAAATCAGGAAATTCTAAGACCATGGGTTACATGGGTCTGATGATTTGACATGGAATGACCCTAAAATTAGAAATTGGAAAACCCTCAGATTGCAGATTGTCTAAATCATCATTACTTTTTGCTTGTTATCAAAACGAGGCTGGTTTTGTACGTACAACATATGCAAATAACAGCAAACATTGAAGGATATTTTTATCATTTTCTTGGAGAGTAAACAACATGAAATGTTTTAGTTTTTCAAATTTGAGCAGATTTAAGTAGAAATAATATGTTACAAATCATATCGGTTGGTCCTCTTGGTCTTCTGTATTTATGAGGATTTATGAAAAAAATGTTTATCTATTGTGCTATTTTTGTTTGTTTATCACCACTTAATGAGTTTACTAATGTTTTTTCTCTGAATCTATATCCATATTATCGTGGTAATTAGTCCCAAGCCGCATAAAATTTTATCTGTAATAGTATTAGTAGCAAATAGCGCAGTTTTCATTGACATGTCAGCAGATTCCCGCGCATGTTTCAAGATTCCAGTCTGGAGAGAAACTAAGCTTAGTGGTAATCGAAATTAAAAGCGATCAAGAAATTCAGATTTAGTCGCATCAAGATATTGCTGTCTATTTACATGTGCGGTTTGAGATACTGCGCAGCCTTGCACCAATATAACTAATAGCTTTATGTTTAAAGGAAATTGGCGACAAGATAACGATACTAGTTATAAACATAAGGTTAAGTCAACATATTTATTTACTCAATTATTGATACTAGCAAGATGATGAAGCTCTAACATCTGAAGATCTCTAACACCTGTCAATTAGCATTGTTGCCTTTTCCTGCTGTTTTACGGATTCTACCTCATCAGCATGAATCCAATAGGAGAAAAATCACTGGCAAACAGATCGTTGGATCAACCCTTCGACGGCATTTGTATTTGTTTGCGCCTTGGCGCATAAACCAAAAGTAAGGAATATCAGCCAAAATTAAGCCAAAACTTCAGCACAAATGATATAAAGTTTTACAAAAATATGAAAACATTTGCAATATATGTTCATTTTGAAAAGAGGAATGTAGTTTTGACTCTTGAGGATTGTTCAAAGAAAAGATCTCGGGGACCTTATATATATGTATTGAAATTAATGAATCAATGAATCTCAAATTTTATGAAAATTTTTTTACGTTGAAAAAAATTTTTGTCAAAATGTTTTATGTTGAAAAGGGATGGCCAGCCTATATTTTTTGGCAATCAAAGCACATGGGCAATATGGCCTTAATCTTACAATTATACAGCTTTTATGGCTATTTTTACAAGAACTATCAAAAATTAAAACTATAGTGTATAAGATACGATTCGGTATAATAAGACTAACCACTAATTCAAAAATATTGCTGCAGAATTTTCCTAACAATTTTGTTGCTTGATAGTCCTCTTGGGTCATTAGTCCAATGAAACATTTGTTTGTTTCAATGAGCAGTATTTGGAAAATATTCTGTAAGACATTTTTGTTGAAAATATTTCGTTTCTACATTAAAAAGGAGCAAGTTAAGAGGACAATGACTAAATTCTCTTTTAATGACTGTGAAATGTTCAATGGGATTTGCAAAACTGGCAAAACCTTTCGTCTCTTGGAATGTTTTACTCTAACGCCCTAGATTTTAATTTGTAAGTATTATGAGCAGATGAATCTTAAATTTGCTACCAATCTCACTGACAATATTGTATGTTCAGGTAAGGCTCAAATTTTGTACAACGTTTTTTAAATGAAGGGTGGTATAAATGTTAGTTTTTTGTTGCAGTTTATGTAATTCATGGTCAGTCTCTATCAATAACTTCTCTGACTGTTAAATCGAACTTAATGGCGTTGGTTTTTAGTAACTAGGACGAGTATCCAGATTGTTGTAAGGTGCCACAGGCGTACCACGTGAGGTTCGCGGGCGAGTGAGGATACCCAGTTAGATACCATAGGTCTGCATTTGCCCGATTATAAGCATGGCAAAAGCGGTTTCTAGCATACGTTTGAAATCTAGAGATAGTAAGATCTAGGAAGATTAGGAATACTTAATATGTCTAATGGTAAGACTTACTCTTTTCCAGTCCTGCGTAAACGACATCAAGTCGTGGTATTGTCTAACACCCAAAGCAATATTTAACAGGTTTAACTTCATTTTTCGCGCATTTCGGATTGCTTTGAAAACAAATTTCTTGCCTGAAAAACCATCTACCTGACTTCTAAATACCTATGATCTTTAGAAGTCTTTATCCAAACATTTTTCGAAAAAAAAAGTTGCACCGAGAACAGATGACGTAAGCCAGGCTTTTTAAAATATTTTAATCGTTCAAATGAAAATTCCGCTAAAAAACGCCATTTTGATGACTTCAAATATCATTATAATCATTACGTAGTATTGTTTACAGCACTAGGAGAGCCCTTCCATCCATTCAAGAGGAATGCGTTCCTACCAAACAAAAAAGCTACGTTATTTATGAATTTACGCGCCAGTGTGATTCTGGCTACGTAGGACGCACAACCCAAAGATTTGGGGATAGGATAAAACATCATGTTCCTTCCAACATAAGAAACAGAACTGCCCCTCAAAGAGAACAGCCTCCTCGATCTTGTAGGTCTAGAAACACTGTTAAAATAAGTGATTCTGCCATCGGTCAACATCTTTTAGACTACATAGATTGTGCTAAACTCTATAATGACGACATGTTGGCAGAGCCCGGTCGTCTTTCCATCTAGCAGTTTTGGAATCGATCTACACAACAACTAAAAAGCCGCCATTATGTAGACAGAAAGAGTTCGTTTTCTCTCTTGGACTCCATTGGTAATTTTTCTTTAGGCTCGCGGCACTGATTGGTCAACCATAACGGTCTTGTGCTTGCGTTTTTCTGATTGGCCTATTTCGATCCACAACTGGGTATATATTTTCCATCGTGTTTTTTCGGACCTTCATTCCGACGTTTTATGCTCTGAGGAGTGTCAGACGAAGAAGCTTTAAGTTAACATATTGTAAAATTTATTAACTTAATCATTGATAAAGTAAACCTGCTTTACGCTTAAAAAATACTCATCAAAAATTGATGATTTTAGCAAGACTATAGCCTTGGCTTTTTGGCATTTTGGACGGTTTGAAAACGGAAAATTCCTGCCCAAAAAACACAGATAGATGACTTTAAATATCATTATGATTATTGTAGTACTCTTTGTTTTTATGGGAAACCTGTTTTACGCTATAAAAATTTCCATCAAAAATCATGGTTTTGGCAAGACAATAGTCTTGGTTTTTTTGGCATTTGGGACTGTTTGAAAACGGAAAATTCCTGCCCAAAAAACATAGTTAGACGACTTTAAATATCAATATGATAATTGTAGTAGTATTTATTGATATAGGAAACCTGTTTTACGCTTAGAAAATTGTCATCAAAAACTAATGATTTTAGCAAGACTATAGCCTTGGTTTTTTTTGGCATTTTTGGACGGTTTGAAAACGGAAAATTCCTGCCCAAAAACACAGTTGGATGACTTTAAATATCATAATGATCATTGTAGTAGTATTTATTGATAAATGAAACCTGTTTTAAGTTTAGAAAATTCTCATCCAAAATTGATGATTTTAGCAAGACTATAGCCTTGGTTTTTTTTGGCATTTTTTACCTCTTTGAAAAATGGAAAATTCCTGCCCAAAAAAACATAGCTAGACGACTTTAAATATCAATATGATCATTGTAGTAGTATTTATTGATAAATGAAACCTGTTTTACGTTTAGAAAATTCTCATCAAAAATTGATGATTTTAGGAAGACTATAGCCTTGGTTTTTTTGGCATTTTTGGACTCTTTGAAAAATGGAAAATTCCTGCCCAAAAAACATAGTTAGATGACTTTAAATATCATTATGATCATTGTAGTAGTATTTATTGATAAAGGAAACCTGTTTCACGTATAGAAAATTGTCATCAAAAATTGATGATATGAGCAAAACTATAGCCTTTGTTTTTTGGCATTTGCCTTTTTGAAAACTTAAAATTCCTGCCCAAAAAAACATAGTTAGACGACTTTAAATATCATTATGATCATTGTAGTAGTATTTATTGATAAAGGAAACCTGTTTTACGCTTAGAAAATTCTCATCAAAAATTGACGATTTTGGCAAGACTATAGACTTGCTTTTTTGGCATTTTGGATGGTTTGAAAACGGAAAATTCCTGCCCAAAAAACACAGTTAGATGACTTTAAATATCATTATGATCATTGTAGTAGTATTTATTGATAAAGGAAACCTGTTTTACGCTTAGAAAATTCTCATCAAAAATTGATGATTTTAGCAAGACTATAGCCTTGGTTTTTTTTGGCATTTTTGGACTCTTTGAAAAATGGAAAATTCCTGCCCAAAAAACATAGTTAGATGACTTTAAATATCAATATGATCATTGTAGTAGTATTTATTGATAAAGGAAACCTGTTTTACGCTTAGAAAATTCTCATCAAAAATTGATGATTTTAGCAAGACTATAGCCTTGGTTTTTTTTGGCATGTTTGGACTCTTTGAAAAATGGAAAATTCCTGCCCAAAAAAACATAGTTAGACGACTTTAAATATCATTATGATCATTGTAGTAGTATTTATTGATAAAGGAAACCTGTTTTACGCTTAGAAAATTCTCATCAAAAATTGACGATTTTGGCAAGACTATAGACTTGCTTTTTTGGCATTTTGGATGGTTTGAAAACGGAAAATTCCTGCCCAAAAAACACAGTTAGATGACTTTAAATATCATTATGATCATTGTGTTCAGATATTATTGCATAAAGGAAACCTGTTTACGCTTAGAAAAATTCTCATGTCAAAAATTGAATGATTTAGCAAGACTATAGCCTTGGTTTTTTTTGCATTTTGACTCTTGAAAAATGGAAAACTCCTGCCAAAAAACATAGTTAGATTGACTTTAAATATCAATATGATCATTGTAGTAGTATTTATTGATAAAGGAAACCTGTTTTACGCTTAGAAAATTCTCATCAAAAATTGATGATTTTAGCAAGACTATAGCCTTGGTTTTTTTTGGCATGTTTGGACTCTTTGAAAAATGGAAAATTCCTGCCCAAAAAACATAGTTAGATGACTTTAAATATCAATATGATCATTGTAGTAGTATTTATTGATAAATGAAACCTGTTTCACGCTTAGAAAATTGTCATCCAAAATTTATGATTTTAGCAAGACTATAGCCTTGGTTTTTTGGCATTTTTGGACTGTTTGAAAACGGAAAATTCCTGCCCAAAAAACACAGTTAGACGACTTTAAATATCATTATGATCATTGTAGTAGTATTAATTGATAAAGGAAACCTGTTTCATGCTTAGAAAATTCTCATCAAAAATTAATGATTTTAGCAAGACTATAGCCTTGGTTTTTTGGCATTTGCCTTTTTGAAAACGGAAAATTCCTGCCCAAAAAACATAGTTAGACGACTTTAAATATCAATATGATCATTGTAGTAGTATATATTTATATAGGAAACCTGTTTTACGCTTAGAAAATTGTCATCAAAAATTGATGATTTTAGCAAGACTATAGCCTTGGTTTTTTTTGGCATTTTTTACCTCTTTGAAAAATGGAAAATTCCTGCCCAAAAAAACATAGCTAGACGACTTTAAATATCAATATGATCATTGTAGTAGTATTTATTGATAAATGAAACCTGTTTTACGTTTAGAAAATTCTCATCAAAAATTGATGATTTTAGGAAGACTATAGCCTTGGTTTTTTTGGCATTTTTGGACTCTTTGAAAAATGGAAAATTCCTGCCCAAAAAACATAGTTAGATGACTTTAAATATCATTATGATCATTGTAGTAGTATTTATTGATAAAGGAAACCTGTTTTACGCTTAGAAAATTCTCATCAAAAATTGATGATTTTAGCAAGACTATAGCCTTGGTTTTTTTTGGCATTTTTGGACTCTTTGAAAAATGGAAAATTCCTGCCCAAAAAACATAGTTAGATGACTTTAAATATCAATATGATCATTGTAGTAGTATTTATTGATAAATGAAACCTGTTTCACGCTTAGAAAATTGTCATCAAAAATTCATGATTTTAGCAAGACTATAGCCTTGGTTTTTTTTGGCATTTTTGGACTCTTTGAAAACGGAAAATTCCTGCCCAAAAAACATAGTTAGACGACTTTAAATATCAATATGATCATTGTAGTAGTATTTATTGATATAGGAAACCTGTTTTACGCTTAGAAAATTCTCATCAAAAATTGACGATTTTGGCAAGACTATAGACTTGCTTTTTTGGCATTTTGGACCGTTTGAAAACGGACAATTCCTGCCCAAAAAACACAGTTAGAAGACTTTAAATATCATTATGATCATTGTAGTAGTATTTATTGATAAAGGAAACCTGTTTTACGCTTAGAAAATTCTCATCAAAAATTGATGAGACTATAGACTTGCTTTTTTGGCATTTTGGACGGTTTGAAAACGGAAAATTCCTGCCCAAAAAACACAGTTAGATGACTTTAAATATCATTATGATCATTGTAGTAGTATTTATTGATAAAGGAAACCTGTTTTACGCTTAGAAAATTCTCATCAAAAATTGATGATTTTAGCAAGACTATAGCCTTGGTTTTTTGGCATTTTTGGACAGTTTGAAAACGGAAAATTCCTGCCCAAAAGACACAGTTAGACGACTTTAAATATCATTATGATCATTGTAGTTGTATATAATGATAAAGGAAACCTGTTTCACGTTTAGAAAGTTGTCATCAAAAATTGATGATTTTAGCAAGATTATAGCCTTGGTTTTTTGGCATTTTTGGACAGTTTGAAAACGGAAAATTCCTGCCCAAAAGACACAGTTAGACGACTTTAAATATC
>NW_027018682.1:8043295-8173507 GCF_013076305.1 Rhopilema esculentum | reverse complement strand
GTATGTATTGATAAAGGAAACCTGTTTCACATTTAGAAAATTGTCATCAAAAATTGATGATTTTAGCAAGACTATAGCCTTGGTTTTTTTTGGCATTTTTGGACGGTTTGAAAACGGAAAATTCCTGCCCAAAAACACAGTTAGATGACTTTAAATATCATTATGATCATAGTAGTATTTATTGATAAAGGAAACCTGTTTCACGTATAGAAAATTGTCATCAAAAATTGATGATTTTAGCAAACTATAGCCTTTTTTTTTTGGCATTTTTGGACGGTTTGAAAACGGAAAATTCCTGCCCAAAAACACAGTTAGATGACTTTAAATATCATTATGATCATTGTAGTAGTATTTATTGATAAAGGAAACCTGTTTTACGCTTAGAAAATTCTCATCAAAAATTGACGATTTTGGCAAGACTATAGACTTGCTTTTTTGGCATTTTGGACGGT
The DNA here is from genome assembly GCF_013076305.1 of Rhopilema esculentum. Next base: position 8,173,055 of record NW_027018682.1, on the reverse strand, counting down.
TTGAAAACGGAAAATTCCTGCCCAAAAAACACACTTAGATGACTTTAAATATCATTATGATCATTGTAGTAGTATTTATTGATAAATGAAACCTGTTTCACGCTTAGAAAATTGTCATCCAAAATTGATGATTTTAGCAAGACTATAGCCTTGGTTTTTTTTGGCATTTTTGGACGGTTTGAAAACGGAAAATTCCTGCCCAAAAACACAGTTAGACGACTTTAAATATCATTATGATCATTGTAGTAATTTTTATTGATAAAGGAAACCTGTTTCACGTATAGAAAATTCTCATCCAAAATTGATGATTTTAGCAAGACTATGGCCTTGGTTTTTTTTGGCATTTTTGGACTCTTTGAAAAATGCAAAATTCCTGCCCAAAAAACATAGTTAGATGACTTTAAATATCATTATGATCATTGTAGTTGTATGTATTGATAAAGGAAACCTGTTTCACGTTTAGAAAATTGTCATCAAAAATTGATGATTTTAGCAAGACGATAACCTTGGTTTTTTTGGCATTTTTGGACGGTTTGAAAACGGAAAATTCCTGCCCAAAAAACAGACTTAGATGACTTTAAATATCATAATGATCATTGTAGTAGTATTTATTGATAAATGAAACCTGTTTTAAGTTTAGAAAATTCTCATCCAAAATTAATGATTTTGGCAAGACTATGGCCTTGGTTTTTTTTGGCATTTTTGGACTCTTTGAAAAATGCAAAATTCCTGCCCAAAAACACAGTTAGACGACTTTAAATATCATTATGATCATTGTAGTAATTTTTATTGATAAAGGAAACCTGTTTCACGTATAGAAAATTCTCATCCAAAATTGATGATTTCAGCAAGACTATAGCCTTGGTTTTTTTTGGCATTTTTGGACTCTTTGAAAAATGGAAAATTCCTGCCCAAAAAACATAGTTAGATGACTTTAAATATCATTTTGATCATTGTAGTTGTATGTATTGATAAAGGAAACCTGCTTCACGTTTAGAAAATTTTCATCAAAAATTGATGATTTTAGCAAGACTATAGCCTTGGTTTTTTTTGGCATTTTTGGACGGTTTGAAAACGGAAAATTCCTGCCCAAAAACACAGTTAGATGACTTTAAATATCATTATGATCATTGTAGTAGTATTTATTGATAAAGGAAACCTGTTTCACGTATAGAAAATTGTCATCAAAAATTGATGATATGAGCAAAACTATAGCCTTTGTTTTTTGGCATTTGCCTTTTTGAAAACTTAAAATTCCTGCCCAAAAAAACATAGTTAGACGACTTTAAATATCATTATGATCATTGTAGTAGTATTAATTGATAAAGGAAACCTGTTTTACGCTTAGAAAATTCTCATCAAAAATTGACGATTTTGGCAAGACTATAGACTTGCTTTTTTGGCATTTTGGACGGTTTGAAAACGGAAAATTCCTGCCCAAAAAACACACTTAGATGACTTTAAATATCATTATGATCATTGTAGTAGTATTTATTGATAAATGAAACCTGTTTTAAGTTTAGAAAATTCTCATCAAAAATTGATGATTTTAGCAAGACTATAGCCTTGGTTTTTTTTTGGCATTTTTGGACTTATTGAAAAATGGAAAATTCCTGCCCAAAAAACATAGTTAGATGACTTTAAATATCATTATGATCATTGTAGTAGTATTTATTGATAAATGAAACCTGTTTCACGTTTAGAAAATTGTCATCAAAAATTGATGATTTTAGCAAGACTATAGCCTTGGTTTTATCGGCTATTTCCGGATTTTTTGAAAAAGGGAAATTCCTTCCCCCAAAAAAGATATTTAAATGACTTCAAATATCATTTTGATCATTATTATATTAGTATCTATTCATATAGGCAACTTTTTTTGCGTGAAAAAATAGTCATCAAAAATTGATGATTTTGGCAAGTCTATAGCCTTGGTTTTTTAGTATTTTTAGATTCTTTGAAAAACGGAAAATTCCTGCCTAAAAACGCATCCACCTGACTTCATATATCATTATGATCGTTGTAGTAGTCCATATTCATTTAGGAAACCTTTTTGACAGGAAAAAGTTTTTCATAGAAAATTTAAAGTTTTGGCAAGTCTATATCCTCTGTTTTCAACGCATTTCGATCATTAAAAACTCTTTTTCCATATTAAAAACCTTTTCAGCTGAAAAAAATTTCGACCGAAAACTGAAGCATTTGGCAAGGCTATAGCCTTAGTTTCACACGCATTCTGGGTCCTTAAAAAAATGGAAATTTCCTCCCTAAAAATGACGGCAACTGACTTCAAATATCACAATGACCATTATAGCTGTCTTTTTTATATGGGAATGCTTTTTTACTTGAAGAAAAATAATCATGAAATTATACGAAAGGAGATGCCTAGAAAGAACCATTCGGCAAGCTTTAGAAATAAGACTGCTAATTTCTCACTTGGAAAAATGTTTCATCTTTTACTTTACTCATATAGAAATGCCTTTTGTTGGAATTTTTTCAATAAGCTTATATCAATTGTTTCCATCTACATAAATTTAATTGAAAGTATAATCCAGACATAAAAGTTTGTTAATTCACTTAGACTCTACAGAAAGCAAAAAGGATGCTGGCCTTGTTTTTCCCTCACGTCATTTTCAATTGGTACATGGATATAAATTATCGTTATTGGGTCATATTTCGACGCTCTGTGTTCTCAAGAATTTCAAAATAAAAGCAATGGTTTCGTAATACGCGTTTTATTTCTATTTGTTTGTGCCATTTCGAAATTGTACAGCATTAAAGTTCTAATGTCACTTCTCATTTATAAACATAATTATTTGCCAGTTTGAAAAATGCAAAATTTCAACTATTTACATACCTCACGAATATAGCCTGCTTTGATTTGTCAACAAAATAGCTGTCGGATAGTTTGGTATTAAAGGCAGTCTGTCCCCTCCGTGATTTTTTAATTCTGACTTGGAAGTCTCGTCTTCAGAAGGTCTTCCTCTGCCTTTTTAGCATCAGACATTAGTTATTGTAGGTAAACGCGACAAAAAATGCCTGATCTTTTTATCATCGAACCTGACTTAGACGTTTGACAACACAACAAAATTCACTGCAACTCGCTCATGGAAAGTACACTTTGGTGGTGCTTCATTATGATTGGTTACTTGTGCGTTTGAATATCGTGTCCAAGAAAAGAAATTCTGAGAACAATGGGGGGGGGGGGGCAGACTTCCTTTTAAGAGAATCAAATTGATTGGCTTTATCGTTTGGAACCAAAGGAATGAAAGCCTGCTTAAATCCCTGGCCTTTCAAATAGAGGGTGTGAAAAAGAGAGCTTTAATTTCACTGCGCTTAATGTTTGTGTGAACTGGAGGAGGCGTTTTTAACCCAGGAATGTTTAATAGGGGAAATACCCTATAGGATAAAGGAGCCAGTTTAGACCCGCGATGACGTCACTGTGATAAAAACATAGATGTAGAACTCTTAGTCCTTTCCGTGACTTTACTTTTAACACAAAATACGTCGATGCTTCTAAAAACCCTAATGTAAGTGCTAAAGAGAGTTTCCATGCCTGTATTGCAAATGACTTGTCATTTGATACAGATTTACATGCACGTCATTGAATAAAAAAATATCTACATATCTTTGTGTCGCTGGAATTGGAATTTGCAATTGTTTTTTTACCAAGCAACAAGAAATTTCTACAGGCATACCGATCAAAAGGTTGTGTTTCAACGGGACCTGATTTTCACTGAAACCATTTGGGTTGGGTTTCAATTTGCATTTCCACAGGACCACAAAGAACGATCCCATCATAGGATTCCACTAAAAACCGACACCGTATCTTTACTGGTGCAAAACGAACCACATATTCCACAGTTTCCGATTCTTCGGCACTGTAAGTGCATATCGGGTCGGGTGCATCTTGATTTATTAAATCCCAATTTCTTCCAGTTCTCTTTCTAGCTCATCAAGATCATCAGTGACAATCGCTTTCTTAGTCTGCTTCACAGCGGCTTTGTTCGGCTTCGGTCTCCCAGCTCTAGGGGCCTTTTTGCCGCCGCTATTACTAAGCTCTTTAGGAGCTCCATCCTTCGCTTCACCATTGTCATTTTTACTGATTTTGCTAGGGTCAACCTTATTTCTACCAGTCGACCTTTTCCTAGTGTCGCTAGGTTCATTTTTAGCTTTCTTTATATTTGAAGCACTGTCTGTTTTATCTACAGTTGTTGCTTCGTTATCAACCCCGTTAATATTTGGCTGCACCGCTCCGTGGGCGTCTAACTCTGTTAAAGACCTTTCGGGGTTGTTATTGAGGTCATCATCAATCACGCTAGGTGCTTGATGATTAATTTGAAGTGCGTTTGTAGGAGAATTTGATGTTTTTTGACTGTCATCAATTTTCTTTTGCAGCAAACCAAGTATAAGATTTATTTTCTCATCAAATGAGTTTATTTTCTCGCTGACTTCATTTACATTTGTCTTGACGTCTTCCCTTAGGACGTTTAGTTCTGTGAATAAATCCATCTTATCTACATTCCAGTTATCCGCAGCAAAACTGATCTTCCTTTGTGCGCTGCTACTGGGCTTTAAATGCTCCATTGAAACTTGTCCTTCGACCATTGTCTGATCATGGCTGGCTGTGATGCTCTCCACATCTGACTTACTTGAAGTAAATGACGTTTCATCCTCACCAAAAACAGTGTACTTCTTCCCATTTGACCCGTAGACTCGCATCTAATTGGGCAAAAAATAACATTCAAAGCCTTTGCTGGTGCTTAATGACGTTTACCTATTTAACATTCAACTCCAGAAGCGCCCCAGTGAAAGAATAAACTTGGAAGCTTGGAATGTCCAATTTATAAATTAGAAATGTCCAAATGCCATTACGACAAGAATTGTTCATGAAAGCGTTCGTCTTCGGCTGTCACCAGTAACTAAAATTTCCTTGCTCGACACTAAGATGTATTTACTTTCCATCAACAAAGAATAACCAAAGGTTTGAGGAGGTTAGTTATATGTAGAATGTTCAAAGTATCAGTGTATATATTCCTTTAAAAGCATTGTAATTTAACAATACTTGAGAATCAACAAAATATAATATGGTTCCGCACACAATTAAAAGCGACTTTGAAAAGCCTTGACGGATCAGAAGAAAAACAAATAGGCCTTGTTTACTGGAAAAATTAAAAATTTCTCGAAAAAGCGAAACCATTTTACAGAAAAGTGAATCTTTTTCCAACTCGCTGGTGTAATTATAAAATTCAGCAAAAAATAATCGATGAATAGATGGCTTTTATAGACTCGCTAGGTTTACGTTTTGGAGGAACGTTTAGTCATCATAAAGACTTTCACTCAACCCAAAAACAGGTACGCGTGCTCCAGTTGCAATAGGTATTTACGAAAGGGAAAAAATTCGCATTTCCATACCTTCTGACTGAGATTAAACGAGTATGTCAGCTCCCTTCTAAACTTCCTGAAGAAATCCGGAAACAGCGCTAAAGCATGAGTCAGCGAATCGACTTTGATGGTGTGTAAATCAGAGTAAGTTAGTGTGTGTATCTCGTACATTGCTTTGTCTATTCTGTCCTTGTTGAGTGTTGCTCCAAACACATCTCCTGGGCCTACAGATAGGCAGTAACACAATTCAATGAAATAGTTAGATTGCAAATAAGAATAAATAAGGCAATTTTGCGACGGCTAAAAGGGTTTATGGACAGTGGATGGAAATGCAGCACCACCTGGTATCATCAAAGGGGATATCAACGTATTTAACAAGCAGCCCTACGAAAATTAAGTACCACCCTTTAATACAAATGTTTTCCTTTGTATGATGGATGAATTAAATTTCAAATCTGAAATAGTTTTAGGATTCATTTAGAATAAACAGCTTGCTTATCTAACAATTATCTTTAGCGAATGTCTAATGTCTAAAATTTCATTTGATTGGGTTGAGAATTGAGCTATATGGAGTAAAAAAGAAGTTTCATTATAACAGTGTACCAACTTAAAAATAGGGTGTTCGCCACACTTTTAGCTACCAATGGTCCTCTCAAAATTATTTTTTCTCACTCTCGCAACCTACAGTAGCCTTTAAAGCATGTTGCACCTAACCTAATGTACCTTACCTAATAACTTATTTTGTATAAACCTGTATAAACCCAAGCGCACTAGCAGACAAGTAATCTAGAGCACCTTTCGAAAAGAAAGGTGGACCATCTTTAACTTTCTACGTAGCCAAATTTTTGTTTTAGGGACCTCCCTTTCTAAAAATTTATCGGGCCCCAAGGGCTTGCCTAGGCTTCCGACCCTGTTGTTGCACCATGGCCCCGAGTTTTATATCGAAACATTGATAAAAAGCACAGGGGTATTACAAAAAGGCAAAACAAAAAAGAAGCTCTGAAGAAGATACCAAGAATGCCAACAATTTGATCGCTCTTTCGCACTTCAAGGGAGCCTCGTTCAACGAAAAAGAGGCTTTCAATCGCTTCGCCTTGTTGAATAACTTTAGCACCAGGAGGAGAACGAGTTGCTGAATAATAGCGGGAAATATTCCGCAGAGCTGGCAATGGCGCTGATTTGAATTCCGGCATAGTTTCGAATACAACCTTGTGAATCTGCAAGCATGCATCTGCTTGTAAGTCATGAGGAAACAGATGGAGCACCTGAAATAGCAGCAAAGAAGGAATTAGTAGTGTAACGATGATTTAATGAAATTCAACTAGGCCTGGGTTTGTGAGGAAGCTTGTTGTTAGTCGCTTAACAATGGTTTTCATTTTATTTCTTAATTCCTGTGCGCATCATTTTTCATGACTAAGTTGTTCATACAATGCTATTGTGATAGTTTAGCAAGCTGATTCTGCATCATAATTAACAGTTTAGAGAGTCGTTAATAATGACATTAGTAAATGATACTTGTTTGGAGACCAACGATCAAAAGTCTTCTAATGTGCGAGTCCGCTCCCTGTTTAGGGTCAAAGAGCATGCGTAATAATTCGTAAATTCGTGCGCATGCTCTTTGTCTCCAAGACGGGGTTATTATGCTCATCAAAAGATTTTCTCTAGTTCATCTCCAAAACGTATATAGTGTGATTAATGGCTTCACCTCTTCGATATCTAAACCCTTATTAGTTGCCCATGTGGTCATAAAGTAGTCAACAAGCCGGCCTCCGATTTCTTCTGGCACTGTGTATAGTTTGATGAATCTGCGAATGCTGTCAAGCCGTTGGTGGTAGTCCGAGGAGGGTTTTTGCAGCTGCTGTATAATCGATGTCACTTGACCAAATATAAAAGCATACAAAAGACCTGAAAAAAGAGAACTAAAATGAACACCTGTTACATCTGGGCCGTCGGAAGCGGGGATGCTGAAGTCCCCCCCCCCTCCAACAGTAATTTACCTTATAACAGTGTACTGAATGGCAAGTAATACAATGGGCAACCCCCCCCCCCCTCCAAATATGAATTTCGTTCCAACAGCACTGTAAATGTCATGAACCTTACTTCTTGAACCTTAGATAAAAAAACGGGTTTCTATCATCAGCATACACTAATTTATTTACATAATAAGGGTTCGAAAGATCTGCACTGACCAGAGGACATACTTAGCACGCCGGGGTAGCAAGCCCAGCGTTTTTATTTATCACGGGGGATAGCAGGTAAACATGGTAACATGGTAGGGGACAGCAAAATTTGTCTTGGACTGGCAGAGGATGGGTAAGATGGGACCGGCTAAACTGGCCATTAGAGAGGACTTCCCTGCCTTTTAGGCGGGGAAATAAAAATTTCAAAGGGGTAACTCAAGATCGAAGAGAGGGGGGGCGTGCAAAAAATCTCAGTTGGCACTTGCAGGGTACGTTGGGGAATAGGAAACATGCACGGTCAACAAATTTTTCCCGGGGGACGGTTTTCACCGCATTTATTGCACAGGGGCTTACTTACAGCCAAGCAGCATTGTCACGCAGCCAAAAAGTTTTTCTGCAGTGGTATTTGGTGCTATATTTCCAAAACCACATGTCGTCAAACTGCTCATACAGTAATACAGCGCTGACATATAGAGAGAGGGAATTGAAGGCCCAGACCCCTCCACAGCTACACCATCTACGACCTTGTATGGTTCATTTGTTAGATCTGCTAAAATGTAGATCCAACTCCATCTTGTTGTCGCTTTGTCGTAGTTTTTGGCAATCACGTACCTAAAAAGAAATGGAAAATTGAAGGACTTTAATACTTGGTATCAATAGCAAGGACAAAGATAACAGCAAGGTTGGCGGTGATCAAATAAACATGACTTTCTATATACGAAACATCCTAATAGCAACCACTGGACAGTAGAAAACATTCAGAAACTTCAAAACTCGATGTAAACAAATCAAGGAGCAACTGAACTTTCCAAAAAATTTGCCAAATTCTTTTTATTTTGCATAAATGCAGTTGACTTGTTGGCATAGAGCTTTAGATGCAAAACCAAGAATGTCTTCAAAAGTCTCCCAAATTCTTCACAGTCAATTTGAAAACCAATATAGCAAGCAAAAAACTGATACTGAAATTTATTGGCACTTTAAGAAGCAATGAGTGTTGCAATATTTCCCAGCGTTGAGTAGCTGGAGTAGAATCTGCACTATAAAAATTCGATGATTTCATCCCACCTGCCAGGTAATGGGCTAAGAGGTGGAACAAATTTGCTCCTATAAACATGCACTAAGTAACAATCTTGAGAAAAGACTAGTCAAGCTTTTGCAAGCAAGCTTTCCGGTGGTGTTTCATAAATGCGATCACTTGACTTAGATAACGTAAGCAGTAATATCAAACTTCATGTCCATGGCTGATCTTCAATTTTCTACGTAATTCTTACAGAGATATTTCGATATTCAAATCTAAAAACAGTATGATTTGATATTTATCAAGAGGCAACGTACCAGATACATGCCATCCAGTGACAACAGAGACAAAACAAAAATAGCCACAAGACCAAAGTCATGGCGCCAAACTTGAGGTAGTGATCCAACTTTCTTGCGACTCGCAGCAACCGAATAAGTCGAATGACTTTGATCACATTGATAATCTCAATCCACTAGCAAAATAAACAAAAAAATCTTGAATAAGAAGCAGCTTGGAGAATTTCATGATAGAAATATCGGTGAATTTGAAGCAAAGATGACTTAAAAAACCACTTGAAGAGCTGTGTGTAAGCTGTATCCATACAAAACCGTAACCTATTAGTGGCAGTGAGGTTAAAGGGCATTCAGCAGATTCCTCCGTCCCATGAATGTTGCTAAGGTTGAATGGAAAAAGACAGCGATCCATTGAATAGAGTGCAGAAGGCTTTTTTGATTGTAGAATGGTTTTCATGAAAATGATATCACTCCTTAAAAAATTATAAAGAGCAGTTCAACTCATATTCCTGGCCGTCCGTAACTTTTATACTTTGAAGGATGTCCGACAAAAAGTACTTTAGGCCTCCACTTTTTAGTTCTATCCTCCGATTTTGCGGTACCTTAGAAATTTTCAACCATAATGTTTGAAATGTTATACGTATATTCTGACGGCTAATTTGATCGTTTGAAGATGGGGTATCAGTACAAAGGTGCAGTTGTCAGGAGAGTATTTGCCTGCCATATTTAAGAATTTCAGTATCAATTGTACTTAATCTATGCTCATTTTCAGGTCCTTGCTATCATGCCGTGATCAGTTGTACCCACTCTGTTCCTGAACATATCCCTACTAGTCTTCTGCATTTTTATACTAGCTTTATTCAAAGATTAAACGCATTATGAATACATAGATCATAATAGGCAGCCACCACCTTTACTTTCAACCACCCCCTTTCCTTTACTACATACAGCAACGTACTTTACGACAATATGATTATAAGCAATAAGGATTGAATCACAATGAAACCGAGAGAATAAGCCAAACGCGTACCCTTCCGTTTGGATCTGTTAGATTCAGGATGCCATAAGGTAGGGCGGCGATGAAATCAATAAAAAACCAAGACCTCAAGTAATTCATGCATATCATTCTTGAATCCAAAACGATTTCACCATCCTTAGCGCAATACGTCGTTTTGAAGTTCATTATGACGTCAGCAATGAAAACCGAGTCCACGAGAAGATTGAAAAAGAGCAACGCACTGTTGGTGTAGTGAAAACTGACAACAAAAGGAACGACCACTGCCGTGTACAAAGTTAGAATCAGAATTATCCAGTCCCATATTGTTTTAAAAAGGCTGTAGTGAAATATTGTGAATCTTGGTACTTTCTGTCCTTCCCAAGAGTACTGAATGCTGGACATAGCAGAATTGGACATTAGCTACAAAAATAATGAAATTCCGGTAATAAAGGTGAACGAAAAATGATGAATCAAAGAGCCAGATTCAAGCATTGCAGCTGAAAATTTTTTTAAAAGTATGTAGAAAATTTCAGCATAACTAGCTTGATTCAGTGCTATTCCAAAAACTGTGACGACGATTCAGTGCTGTTCTAAAAACAGAGTCTGTCGACAAAGGATAAAGATGACGAGTTTGTGACAGTGAGCTTCAAATACTCATTCCTATCGTGTAATAATGCTCATTGAAAAATAGGCTCACAAAAACATATATATATATAAATATTGTTATAGTAGGCAAAATTTTGAGCCACTATAGGTCTAGCATGCATTGTTATATGATAGAAATTTTACGTGAGCTAGAAATAAAACCAGTTGGTATAAATTTGTTGTGACGTCGAGGCAACAAACGAAAAACACTTTATAATCTCCTATGGTTAGAGAACAAATAGACATTGCAAACCTGGGCAAGTTTCTGCTTTTTGTTTGAATCTTTTTTTGTAAGTTGCAAGAAAACTGAACGAGCATTGTCAGAAGTCTTTGTCAAATGTTGCCTTTGCTTCTCAAGAGATTTCTCTACAAGTCTTGACCATTTTTTCACTGTTGGCTCTACAATGTAAATATGACAAATGATAAAGAGTGAGCGTATTAATCACAAACTAGGACCCAGCGCCCAGAATCACTTAATTGCTTAATTTTCAAAAGGTATCCTTCTCAATACAACAATGCTTACAATCCTTAAAATATACACTATCAATGGCAAACAACATTTTTGTTAATAAAATTATGTCCCATTGACGACTTAAAACCATTGCGATCCTAAAAAGATACTTTATTTTACTGCTATAATGCAAGATTAGAACTGAAGTAATTCAGATTTAGTACATAAAGTACATAAAGGAGGTACGTAATATGTGCAATCACAACTATAAATTTGATAAGTGTATCTAATGTCCTTCCAGAGTACTCTTTCTTAAACCACCATTTATAATACCTTTAAAATTGTAAAAAAAAGTTTCTTGAAGCTACAAATTAAGAAAGCAAACTCCTAAAAGTAACATCTATTCAATTAATATTTGCTTAAATTTCAATTAATTTATTCAACGTTTCCCGAGAATTATCATCAAAATATTTGCAAGTGTTACGGCCATTATCTGTTTAATCAATAACAAATTTCACCATCATAAATTCTAGCGCATGGTGTTTGCTATTTCCCTTCGTTCGAATAAGGTGGTAGAAATGCTTCCATATTTTAAACGACAGGGAAGTCTTACTCCTTAAGCGTCTGTTCCGCTATTGTCTCACTTGACGGACGCTTTAACAGTTTGAGCGCTTTAACAATTCAGTTCAATTCAATTCAATTCAATAATGTCACTTGTGACTCATTGAGCAAGTCTAGAAGGTCAGGATATGAAAGCCAAAAATAAAAACGAAGCTTTGGTTACTTAAAGACACACACCTGCGATTGGATCCTTGAGATGACTTATGTCCTTGAATGTAATCAAAAACAAAATGACCGTATCGTCATCGTTTTTGATCGGTGATATTTGAAACAGGAACCAGCACGGCTCTTCTATAAAAAGATAATAAAGATACGTTAAACTTGCTCCTGAACTCAGTTATCGTTGCTGACATCATCAGGAACTGCCATGCCAGCGCTCCGAGTACGATCCCAGCTCGCGGCCCTCAGTTCACTAAGCTGAAAATGAGTACCTAGTTGAAACATACTAAGGAGGTAAAAGCGGCTTGGAATGGAACTGGCCACCCTACCACACAATGCCACCACACAATGCCGTGGGTCAGGACGATGCGCCCCTAACATTGCATTATCCAACATTCGATATCGAATAAGTGACCTTTTTACTTGCCTCAGTAAACTCATTCTTCCTACACAAAATGATACTTGTTAAATAAAAGGGAAATATCAAGTTTCAATTAAGAATATTTGTTAGTAACATCACATCAACTGTCAAAGAAATAGAAAAAGCGACTGCTTTATTCTTAACGACGTATTTCTCTTTGGGAAAATGAAATCGATACTCAACTGTTTTTCTTGTATATAACGATCTCAGTCTGCAGGCTGGTTTTGGCATCAATTGTGCCAATTATCTGCTTTTGTGTCTCCTTGCTGGTCAAAAAGCCCCATAAGAACTCACAGGTGGAGGAACGGTGTAGCACTTCTGGTTTTGTGTACTCCGTTGCTCTGGAGAAGCTTTCACTCGAATATATAATTGGATTGTGTCTGAGAACTGCATTTCCGATGACAAACGTGAGATCTATTTGTGTAAGAAAATTTATCTTGATTCACCACAAATGTTTGTATATTCATGACAGCAACAACAAAAAATCATAACTTAATACCAAAACCTGTTTCACAAGAAAACGAGGTTAGGCTAGTACATTGAGGATGAAAACAGATATCAGTATAAAGTGTTCAATCCTAGACAGTTTGGTGGCCAGTGTTATTCATAACAAGTTACCTTTTAATAGACTCGACAGGTGGAAATCCACTCAAATTGGAACACCAACCTGTTCGACGTAACAAACATTCGGACAGTAATAATTTTCATCAGCTTTGTCAATAACATCAGAGTGCTAAATAATACAACTTAAAGCATGCACCAGGTAATGACTGACCTCGCGTGCTTTTTTTTAAGAAATTCATTGTTAGCTTGGTATGAAAGTTGCCAAATGTTAGGCCATTCAACATGTTAGGCAATGTTAGGGAAATTTGAAAATGGCGCAAAAGAGCGGAAACATGTCATACTAAAGTATTTTTCGTCCAACAAACTCAGTTCGACTTCCGTCTACTACAAAACTAAGGACCCCGACTTTTGTAGCTAGAAAAAGGTCTGACATTTATGTCGGATTGAAATTATGACGTTTATGAGGATTCTCGGACGAAAGATCTTTACTATTACTTGTTTTCAGATCTACTGCGCAATTTTCAAAGTTCTTATGATAAACCACGAGTAATTCAGAATGTCACCGAGTTTTCTTTAGTTAAGATAATTATTTATTTGCACTTTGATTTACTGCGACACGCATAAATGCGTCTATTTGTCAAGTATATTTGTGGGTGAAGTTTTTGTTGCCAAAATCTATGACTAAATAAAGAAAAATTTAGGTCGATGACTAGATTTCTTTATTCCTTTGAAAAAGGCCCTGGCGTTCTTGTAAATTTCCTTTCTTTAGACAGTATGCAGTTTCTTATTCACGTTATTTTTTTCACCTAGTGACATTAAAAGCAGTAGTTTAACTTCACCCTACTGTAGAGAGAACCGCGTAGTTACAATTGTTTCCCTACTCAACTGATCTACAGATAACTTTGCTTTTCAATGAATAGATCTACAGATGATTTATATATACCTTTGCGAAAGTGTGTTCATTTATCTGTGATTATTGCTATGAATGCTCTTGTATTTATGTATAATAGTGCATTACATTAATCGTTTATAATTCCTTCATATTTTGCGCATACTTTGTTTAAATCAATCTAATCTAAAGTTATAATTCACAGTGAAGTCAATGTGATACAGCCCCATAAACATGAAATGTTTCTTAGCAAATAATGAAATGAAAGTATTAAATATAATTCACACAAAAATATAATTAACTTGAAGCACACGAAAAAAGAGGCCAATTACAAAAGAGAAAAAAATGGTAGTGGCAAAAATCTGAAATTCCTTCTAATATGACGACTCGTGTTTGAAAAGAAAATGCCATATGTCGGGACGATTGTCAAGAAATGCAAATAATACCAGAATAACACCTTAATTATTACTCCAAGTGCGAAAGCGAACTACTGGTACAAAAGCTAACAAACAAACATTTAAAAAACACAGATTTCTGTTGAAGACTTCAACTAAATCAGGCAGCAATCGTCACATTAAAGAATTTGATCAATTTCAAAAGGTTTTTTGACGTATAGAGTTTCATGATGTCATAGTTTCACTGTATGTCTCTAATTGACGGTAGTTCTAGCCGCCCATCATAAAATACTCTTAACAAATGCAAAATATGTTAAGTAAATCAACTTTCGACCAATTTATCGCAAATTAAAACAAATCATAAAGGGTAAGTATGCCTAAAACCAAAAATTTTTCATCTTATCTATATGCCTAAAACACGTTTCCAATACTCTGCAGTGAACTTTCTTTCCAAAGGCTACTAGTTACAAACCCTACAACTTTTATATATATTAATTTTTTAATAAAAATTCGGAAATATTTGAAAATCTCCCCTACCATCCTCAGAAAACCTCTCCTTATTTCCCTACAAGGTACAACACCACCCAGTTAACGCCATCATTTCGACACCACCCTAGCAACGCCGACGCCGCTACCCTGTCAACACCAACATAAAACGTCGCCTTTTCAACGCAACCTATTCAAGGCCCTACAATCAATTCCAGAGAAATGATGTGACATCACTGAAAGGAAGTTAAATCAGCCTACAAGTTGCAACAACAGATATCAGTAGAATTTGACAATTAGTATTCAGTATTCTCATCAGACTAGGAGACTGATGACAAAACGTTGAATATCCAATGACACCAACAATGCTCATAAGTGAGAAAGACGGATTATCTTCAATTTTAGCTGTTTATGTCCCAAATTCTAAGCATTATCAAAGCGCAATAACTCGAAATGAAATGTTTGCTAGCCTTCAAGTCATTGATTTTATTTAAACTTATGTAAAAGGAATCCATAGCGGCCACAGACATCGACTATCATATTCTATTGATCATTCAGGGTGGTGGTACACGCTAATTGAGGCCGTAGAACATCGTAAATATCGACCCAGTAGTGCTAAGCAATAAATCAGTATAAACATAACACTATATTATGCAGGTAAGATTCAACGTAACAGGTAAACAGAAAAAGATCCTCTTGAATGGTAGAATGTAACCCCAGAGGGTTTGATTTAGAAAAAGAACCTCTCTATTTGACTATGCATCAGCTCTTGGCAAAAACGTGCTAGCTGGCTTGAGGTCCTTATGTAACCACTGATTTTTCACAATACAACCCTTGATGTTTGATGGTGACAGGGTAGATGCCCCATCACAGTATTGTTTTCACTTTAGCACCAGGTCTATCTATACGCTTGCGGTAACGAGATGCTCGAAATGGCGCGCAGTCTTTTGTCTCCTGTGTGCTTTTGTTAACATGAAAAAACACTGTGAACATTCGTAGAGTAATGAATTAAAATCCAGCATTCCAATCCACTGAAAATTTTTTTTGCAGAAGACAGCAGGGAATAGAGAAAAGAGTAAACGCAGGTTGTTATTTTGAATAGCAATCATGGGGTGGAAATTAAGGCCATTTTCATAGCTCTTCAATAACCTAACCGAAAGTGTCAATTTTTTCAACGCACAATACCCACAAAACCTCCCTCTGAAAAACAAAGTAAACAGGGCTGGGCTTTGGTATGGCACTTCTTTGGCTTTAATTGACCTCTTTACAGTTGTTGACCGTTTACCGGGTTTACCGGGATATGCATTGGCACAGCATTATGCAATAGTCTGGTTATTTTGTTTCACATCAAGGAAAAAGAAGGCATGGGTGTGCATGGGTTGCCCACATTCCGTGTAGCGGTGTCCCTAAGTATTTTTCACATCTAAAGATTCAATTCATAAATTATTATGTTCAGTAGGCCCTGGAAAGTTTTCATCCATAACTGTAATGGAAACATAATATAATTCTCCCATTGATGCTTTATTGAAAAGAAAAAAACAGCAAGTACTTTTAAGAAGTACAGGGCAACTGAACCATTTCTCCAAAAAGGTTGCAAAAATTTGTTGCCCTGAACTCATAGATTCTTCTTCGTTTCTTGTTTGTAACAAATTAGGTTTGAAAATGAGATAAGAGCAGCCAATGCTTAAAAATATTAAAATTAGTAGAAATGAGATACTCATGGGGCTGAATCTGAAACCGATGAAAGGTATCTGAAAACACCAAAATGTTTCTTAAAAGGAGAACTGCAAACAATGAGGTTCATCAGCTATCTGCTCATAATAGCAAAGGTTCATTAGCTAGCTTCGAACGTTAACTAGCTCCTAGTCCATAACTTCTTGGCTAAATTGTGATAATGAAAATGCTTTGTGAATGCTAGCGATTGCCACACCTCGAGTGCCAGTCATTTATAAATAAACAGCTTCATATCAATTAAGAGAAATAGGTTTTATCCTCTTCCTTTAAACACAACATTATATATCTGGTGGAACAGAGCTTGTCGATTCAGTCAACATAAGCTAGAGATGTACTGACAGCTCCTCTCCTTTGAGTTTACATGAAAAGGCGTTTTAAACATGTCTTGACATTTGCGAAACAAACCTCATTAAGGCTGCATATTCACAAAAGGCACACGTTGCTAAGTGCTTTAACGGCTTCAGCTACACTCAAGACGGACTAACTGTCAAAAAGCGGCTTCAGTTTTGTTTTCAGTTATAATCCCTATCAATGTCCTTTTGCAGTATACGCAGATTTCATATTGCCTGATCGGCAACTGTGGTCTGCATCACATCTAAATCTAACCAAAACTCGATCGTTCGGCATAGCTACTTGCCGTATAATAAACGATTACAATAAACGAATGTTTAATCTTGTTATAACAGATTACTTCGCCTGCTTAACCTAGGACTTCGAAGCTTCATGGCTGTTCTTTCCGAATTGGGAGTTAAAAAGTATTATTGAATTATGGAAATTTTTGCTGCAGGATGAAATTTTAACGGACTCACCGAGCTCATATGAACGTCGAAGAACACTGTCGAGGAAGGTGTTCTGTGGCGCAACGACGCCGTTCTTCATTCTTGGCAATGACCAAGAAGCCTAAGTAAAATTTGTCCTCTGAATATCTTCAGACTGTAACTTCACTTCCTGTAAAAATTGAGAATTTCAGCCATGAGCACAAGTTTGATACGTCATAACTTTATAAAAACATAGATATATTTGCAAGAAAAAGCAGATGAGAATCCTTTAGACAAGCTGGTGACTGTATACAAGTCTCCGTACTTCATTCATATTTCATAATCGCGCATAATATCACTCAGTTATCACAATTCAATTAATACAACTTATTGTTCAGAATAACTAATAGCGACTATCCGAATCATTCATATTTAAAATACATCACTGCAAATAACACACACTGAAAAATAGCATATCGAATAAACAGGGACTTTTACAGCATTTGTTATTTTACTTTTCAAGATGCAAAGTTCGGTTGCTAGCTGGTTACACCTGACTTCAAAAAACATTTAGCTCATTACAAAATTATTTGCATTAAGACTTCCTTGCAATCCTTTCTGCCTGTTTGATAAATCTTTATATTTGTCTTTGCATTCGATCTTAAGGTGCATGCATATATACCAACCACGTAGTTGCAGGGGGCATGGGGGGCTGTGCCCCCCTAAATGAAAGTTTTGATAACAACTTGCCCCCTCTGGCTACAGTTTTCCAAATGATATTTTGAAAATTTGACATATCTATAATTCCATGACCTTGATTTAGTCCAAATATATCTGTTTGTTATGTCTCTGTTTTTTTGTTTTAAAGCCTGCCCCCCTCAGGTATGGTTCTTGCTCGAGTTTGCCCCCCCCCCCTAGCCGCCATCTACAGCTACGTGGTTGATATATACATCTCCATTGTTGAAAAGACTATTTGACTCGGTTACCTGCTTTGCTTCAGAGCAGTTTCAAAGCAATGTTAAGCTCAAAGTGAAGTTTTCATTAGATTCGATTCGACAGGCATACTTAAAGTCAACATAAAGTTCTACATTAAATAATGATATATCCTTCAGTATTTAAACAGAGGGAATCTCGGTGGCCAGAAGCGTTTCCAAGCAATTTCAACGAGATACAAATTCTTTGCAATTGACTTTTCCGCCCATTCAAGAATACGAATAACTGATAAGAACGATAAAAGTACAGCGCAAAATCCATCGGGTATGGGGGTATTATATTCTAAAGAGATCAAAAAAATGTTTTTATTGCACCTACTTGCTTTGCTATAGAAGATGTTTGTATTCTACATAACTGCCAAAGGTGATTGTCTAAAGCTGCCGGCAACAAATCATAAAATATAATTGCACGTATCTA
Source organism: Rhopilema esculentum (assembly GCF_013076305.1). Next base: position 8,154,655 of record NW_027018682.1, on the reverse strand, counting down.
GAAGAGGTTTTCTGAGGCATTCATCTCTTTTAAGAAGATTTATACCAAAATATTGCTGGGCAATGAACTTTTTGTACCTATCTGCATTGTCAAGCAAGATGAAAAAGTTTATTAGAAATTCATGAAGTGCCAACAATACGGCTGTTATGAGGGTGCTTGGCTAGGGTTTATGTCGGGCTTAAGTCCCTCTTTAACCCCTTGTTGTACCACCATTCATTCTATTTTCGTTTAACATTCTCTATAGCGTCAGAATTTACATCTCTGTTAATAGCCACAAGAATACATAGGAGATATTACTCAGTCATCGACAGGTTCTTCGCAAATCTCTTTTGAGACCATGTTTTGAAATAACAAAGTCTGTTTAGGTAGCACCTATGAATACAGAGTATTCAAACGAGAAGCTTCAAACAAATCTCCATATAATACAATTGTTAGATGTCTAAAAGATACACAATATGATATAAAGTTTCTCCAACAGCCTGTGGCTGTCAACATTTTCAGGCCCCTGCTTTCGCTCACACGACACTGCTTTCGTTACTAACCATTTTGGATTTCAAACTGGGCAAGAGTGGGTACATTTTAGCATTATTATCCGGCCATAATACATCTGCCTTGTCACTTCAAATTTCATTCATTTTTGCTGCTGGCTGTATTTTACGGATCTAGTTGGCATTACATCGTTATTGTGTTGCCTTCTTATTAATCTCATCAATCCTTTCGATAACGTATTGAAATACATACGTTGCATAAAATTTCATGCTGCTGATCTAAACAAATTTGTGTTGAGCATTTTTTTAAGTAGCGGTATACACAAGTACAATTTTTAAACTATTTTCCAAATCACATTTGAACAGGTACCCATCTATAATATTTTCATCAAAATTCAACACTACCTGGTTTAATTGATTTCTAAAAAACGCAAGCGAATGCCTGAAATACGCCTACATTTGAAAAAGGGGTCCTGGAAACAATTTAAGAACCAGAACATAGTCAGCCATTCCAAATCCCTAGATGTGAAATATCTTTATTTGGAGAGACTGGATAGAAATATCATACAATTATTTAAAATTTCCAGGCTTAGCAAAAATAGAAATTTGTAAAGCCCTAGGTATTTCTCTAGTATCCAACATTATGTAAGGTTGACGGTTTAAATAATAAAGGTGTTTCAAATAAACTGGAAATCTCGTTAAATTCGATAATAATAAACCAACTTCATGGTTTTGCTCGAACATTTTTCTATTTATTTGTACAAATGTAGCTCTTATCATGGTAATATCGTTATCATTTTTTCTTTGCTTTGAAAAAGCTTTAAATATTTAGGGACAGTCTAGCGTATCAAGCCTGAAATACAAAACTATTCTCAACATAGCCGGAGGTATGTCTTGATATTTATTTTGCTTATGTAACTGTAAACTTGGAAAAAGTAAAAAACCCAGCTGCTATTGTGGCAACAGATCATTGGCAACAGACCACTGGCAACAGACCCCCGAAGAGCTCATTTTTCTAGCAACCAGACGGGTATTTTAAATGTTTATCAAATCTGGAAAATGCTTTATGGCCAATTATGACGAGCTTCCAAGTTCTTTTGTTCTCCACAAACTTCCATGTTCGTTGACAGCGGATATATTCCCACACTGCTTTGACGAAGTCTTCGTATAAAAGTTACATAATTCCCGTGATTTGGAGAAAAATGCTTCGATGTTATTAATGTGTCATCAAAATGTTGTGTTTTGTTTGTTGCTAGCTAGCTACGAAATCACAGCTAGGTCACAAAGGTACTAATTGATCGGTCAATTTACCTAAGAAAACCTCAGCACAGTAGTTGAATCTGGGACCAGCTATCTTGATCAATACCCATTCAGTGTGTCATACGAATGGCCTCTGGTTGCCAAACAGGGTACGACATAAAAAGAAATCAATTAAATTTGCTTGTGCATCGTATTTGAAAATTCAAATGACAAAAATGTTAGAAAGATTGCAGGATAGCAAGGTAATGCTACCAACCCTTTCATAAAATTGCGTAGATGGTTTCACCCAGTGTCTCAATAAAAATTCAGCCTAAGTACTTTTATCATTTCTTGAAGGCTACCTTTGAACGTAAAACAAAAAAATCAGGTAAGGTTTGCAAAACTTTTCTAATAAACAATTTTGCCAGTCAGTTTTGAATAATCTCTCTTAATATTGCATCAACATATGAAACCAACGCTCCTGCGCATTTAAAAACTTCCATTCGCGCAAGGCTAACCAAATGGACGGTCAGAAATCTAACGAAACATCCCTAAACTTTTTCAAAAATAACCGGCTTTTCAACTAGAAGGTCCCCGTCGTTCAGATGATGACTTTGGTGCTATTTGAGTATTGAATCCACGACCAGAGAAAGGTTCTTGAGAATTTGAGAATCTTGAGAGTTCTAGCTGCAAGATACAACCCTACTGAGGATACTTCAGCAACGCTTAAGTGTAATCATGTGTCAATATAGGTACATTGATAATATGATAAGCTTTGATTGAAAATCGAGCATTATTATTATTCCTCTCATTTTTGATCCCCAATTTCCCTGAAAAAATGCCTAAACAAGACACACAAATAAGGAATTGAGTAGGAATGGAGTAGGAATTGAGTAGGAATTGAGTAGGAATTGAGTGGGAATTGAGTGGGAATTGAGTAGGAATTGAGTAGGAATTGAGTGGGAATTGAGTAGAAATTGAGTAGGAATTGAGTGGGAATTGCAGTAGAAATTGAGTGGGAATTGAGTAGAAATTGAGTAGGAATTGAGTGGGAATTGAGTAGGAATTGAGTGGGAATTGAGTAGAAATTGAGTAGGAATTGAGTGGGAATTGAGTAGGAATTGCAGTAGAAATTGAGTGGGAATTGAGTGGGAATTGAGTAGAAATTGAGTAGGAATTGCAGTAGAAATTGAAACTGGTTACAACTCAGCTAATATAGAAGCCAGCTTGATAGTTTAATAACAGTCTACATATTAAATGGCTCTTTGTCATGACTATCACATTCTCGTGCTTGAGTGTTTATTTGAAGCATTGCAGTATTTAAAAATTGTTTTTCATTTCATTTCAGCTTTTTGATGGTCTCTATTAACATCAGCATGGAATAACCAAATATTTATCGAAGCATTAACGCCAAAAAATCATTTCCTATGGGGGAGATCTCCCAGGTTCGTATTTCTTTTTCGTCGCCTCTGAATCTGGCTCGAGGGTGCTTGCATTCTCAGCATTTTCAAGATAAAAATGCAAAAAGCATAGAAATAGTTCATGATGTATTCATGAAACACATTGGTTGCTTTTACTTTATTCAGGGTTTGATATTGAATTAACCAGATCAAATCTTGAGTTAATAAAATGTTTCTTGGCTTAGGCAAAGCACCAGTCCGCCGAGGCAAAATGAGTTGTGCTTTATCAATGGTTTGATGCTTCGAATTATTGAGTGGTGAAAAAATGTCACATTTTATTCAGTTTATTCCTATAAAGTGCATTTTTGCCTCGCTGATAATTCTGTCAATATTTGAAAACAAAATCTGAAGTACAACGATAAAAGTAATTGTCCCAGCAGGGATAAATTCGAGGTTTTTTGTAGTAGCAGCATACAATTCCCCTTGAACACGACACCGCTCTCAGAGCTTATCTTAATCGCATAACAGTTAAAAAATAAATTTTGTGATGCCGGAATAAGCTACACACAAAAGAGGTTATTTAAAGCATGTGTTATATTATGCCCTTTCAAAGTTTAAATCTTGAAAAACATGCTCAACAAATAAATGAATAAAACTAAATTAATCTTTGGAATACACAGGTTTCTCATTTTTTCTATTTGTTTCTTAAAACAAAATACAAAAAATCCCATGTTAAATCTACGTGCAAGAAATGAATTTTGTAAGTTGGGTCAATTTGAATATTAGGCAATAGTGGCAAAACTTGAAAAAGGCCACCGATTTTTGCATAAAGTCTAGCGCGCACCCAGTGGCGGCGCCAGCTATCACAGAGTGGGAGAGTAATGGGCGCGGCCAGTGGGACCACGCCCACTTTGCCTCGTTTCAGTGATTTGTATCAGGTTAACTTTCTATAAAAAAATTTGATCTACCCCTACCCAGCGCTTTTTAAATATTTTTAAAAAAGTGAGGGGAGGTAATTACCCCATACTACCCCTTGGCGCCGCCACTGCGCGCACCGCAGGTTTTCACCTGTGATCCTGCGATTTTCATCTTTGGAGAAGATCGCACATTTCACGACTGTTATGGTTTATTCTTGTGCAGCCCAGTCTCGCTTGACGCAAATCGTTAAAACAGCGAATTTATGTTTTATTGCCGGAAATCATGGCATCAAAATTCAATAAGCACGTTGCAATGCTTGTCTTTCAAATACCCATTAGAAGAAAATAATGTCACGGGGCAAGAATCTTTCGGTACGCTATGAACACATGAAAAATACAGCAAGTTGCATATTGCAAGAACTGCACGAACTTGACAAAGCATTCAACGACATCGCTGGTGTTATTTTTCAACAGCAGACCATTTCGTCTTGTGATTGGGCCATATTTTCAATTAGCAAAATAAATGGTGCTTCTTCGCCTGCTAATTTTCTATCCTCCAGAAATGTGCCTTTCCTGCCTTGTCATTATTGGTTTTCACAATAATCCGAAACGATTTTAATCGTTGAGCAGCGCACACAGCAAGATTTTTGTCTCTCGTCGTAAGCGACAAAATCGTAAACCTTTCATCCCATAAAATCGTTTAAAAATTTTTTTTCTGAGACATTTCGCATCGCCGATAAAAATCGGCAGTGAGCGCTTGGCTTAAGGAGATATTCTCTTGAAAATATTGGAGAAACGCAATGGAGAGTGATCAAGTTGCCTTTATACATTGTTTTTAAATATTATAAATAAAATATTTCTAATCATATCTTACTTTTCTAAGAAAAATAGGTTCACTGATAAAAAGTGGGGGACCTTAAACTACTACTGAATATTTTCCTAAGATGCCAACTTCAAATATTTTTTCATCAAACAGGATAAAACTGGGTTATATTACGGATCATTCAGACATATTTGATTTCAAGAATCTCTAAAGCAGAAAACTAAATAATTGATTTATAAAAGTATAAAAAGGCTACCAAATGTTAATAACTTGCAAAGATTTAAAAGAGCTTCCTTTTCTTGTTCAGCTTAAAACCAGATACCAAATAATCCCAGAAAATGTCATGGAAATAATGATAATTATGCAACTTAAAAACAATGAAATCAAAATACGTTTATTATACATTCATTCTTTCTTGGCTGTTTGGTCCTTCTTCGATTTCTGTAATTTTGTATTTCGCTAATAGGAAAGTACAATTGACAATATTCAATAACTGCTTTTCTTAGATGAGATCGCTTACCATTTCCTATATTGATGAGATGCCAATATTTACAATTAATCCACGATTACAGGCATATCTTCGTCGTCTTCCAGTTCTAAATTCCAGTCAAATGTTTTGATAAGGAGATCCTTTAACATCTCTGCTTTCTCGAGAAGTCTTCTATTAAGGTTAGTAGAATCTTTTATAGTACCAAACATAATCTGAAAAAAAATCACCTTTTTAACTGCAACAGGTAACAGACCAATGCTAACAAAAGAAGACAAATTTTAATCTTTAGTTTGCATCTTAAACAATAAAACAAAACCTGTAGTATTTAACTGAAATCTTCTAAAATATCAGCTTGTGTTCAGCTCAATTTACATCTGGAGTTTACAGAGTTAAACAAAGAATACCCAACTTCTGACATCAAAAATCTATAGATATTTTATACGATTAACACTCAGAATTTGTGTTGAAGGTAAAAGTCAGAAATTGCTTTTGATATGCGTAAGTATATTCACATGGTTAATGATTAGCTCTAAAAACAAATCTAACTCTCGACTACCAACAGTGCTTTCAATCTAGCCGCTAGGAGAAAACATTTTAATCTTATGGTAAATTTTGTTATTGTATCCAAGGTGTATTTTTATAATGCATTCCGCTGCAAAAGACTAAACTCATTAATAATAAAAGAACACTTATAGGAGAACGATATCGTAATCTAGAGTAAAACTGTTCAGAGATTTTCCAAAATGGATGCCAAGGAGCGACCAAGAGGGGCCCCAAGAGATATCAACGAGCTTTTCAATAACATACAAGGCCTGTCAAAAGTCTTGGAACACTGACGTCATTTTCCAAGGTCAAAGTCAATCATCCCCCTCTCACTAAGCAACAATGTTGGTTTACCATGAAACAGGTTAGGATTTTAGGAAGCACTTTCTTTTGCGCTGCTTTTATGATACTTCTCTAAATCATCAGCATTGTTGTAAGGAGAAGGGGGCTGAAATAGTATTTTTTTTCGGAAAAGGAATGAAAGATATGAAATGCAATGCAACTGGGTGTTCCAAGTACTTTTGGCAGGCATTGTAAGCATATCGTGTTGATTGTAATAAACTCTTTGTGCATTTACCCGATAAAGCATATAGATTCACCAGCTAACAATCTGGGGGTTTAAATTTACCTATGGAGGATACTTCAGTTGTAACTCTTCTAAATGCGTGGAATTCAATGTCACGTTTCTCTCTCGGCAATTTAGTACATCCTTCGTTTAGAATTTAAATGTTGAAAATTTAAATGTTTGTCCTTAGCACCAGCTGCATGCGACTAGAAATTCATTAACTGCCACCTTAAGATACTCAGGCACATTGTACAAAATCTATCAGAAACTTGACATATGTTTCCGGCCACATATGGATTTTGTTTCTGGTTTTTGCTAATTTCTGTTGATCAACTTACAGCTTTCTCTAACAAAGTGCAACCTTACAATTCTTCTGAATCATTATAATTTTAATCCACTTTAATGTTATTTATTTTTTCATGTACATGTCCATTAATTGAAAAATGAAATACCTTTAAACCTTAAGCATCAGAGTGAAGTACTAACGTTTGATTACTTCTTCGTGGCACAGAAAACAATATGGGTGTTACAAACAAAATGTCATTCTTGAAGTATTTCAGCACTAATAATGTAATTTTCTCTTAACTTTACCACAAAACTTAACTGCGAGCACAAATAAGACTTTTTCAGAGAGGGATAGCTTTACTCTTAATAAATTGCTCTTCATGGCAAGAATTTTGTGTCACTGTTTAGTTTTAGGTCAACTAGTCCTTGCAAAAAACTAATGCAACCGAATCAGGAAATTTTCTACAGCTAAGAAAAATTTGGATCTAAATTTTCTACAGCTGAGAAAAGTAAATACCCTCTGTAGCCAAAACAACTAATAGCTGCTCTGCTATCACTGGAAACACAGTTACATCTCTATTCTTTTTCTTTTCTTTCAGATACATGTCCATTCTAGATAGATGCATTGAAGCGAATGCATATAAAGAGCTTACATTCTGTTGAGTAATCAGGGCATGGACTTATCCCGTAAAAAGAATTGAATTCAAAATGAAATGAAAATCAAAGACCACCTCCAAACTGGCCAATTATAGCTTTCATTTTCAACTGGGTTTTCTGTAAACAACCTTTCAAAAATTTAATAGATTCATTTTTGAGGCAGGCTGAACAGCCCTTGTAAATCCTATGCAGCTGCGAATTTCACATTTATATGCAACTGTGAAATGGTGGTTAATTAGATTTCTTAATCAATAGAAAGAAAACTTAGTCTACAAAAATTGATAACAAAAATAAATTTCCTGTCTGATCAAAAACAGCTGTGGCTAAATGAAGCAAAATAATAAAGACAATCCTGTGTGTTAGCATAATTTCCTGCTTTATGTAAGCAAAATTCAGAAGAGCAATTAATGTCCTATATTATATACCCTTGACATTCACAATAACCAAAAGATGACGTTTTGAATGATGACCTGATAAGTTACCAAAGTGAATACCCAGCAATATTTGAAAATTATAATATAAAAAGGAGTTGTGTTATTGAATCTGTGTTGTAACTGAAAAACATCCATTGAAGACTAATTTTTTGTTTTAATGATATTGTACCACACAGGAATAGCAAAAAGTAAAAAATTAACAGAAGATAAAATCAAATATTTTCCTTACATTACTGTTTTACAATTATCCTAAAAAGTACAGAGAAAAAGATAAGAATTTTAGGTTTTCTAAATAACACATTTATGTCTTTTATTGAAAATATTTAATCATACTTAGAGATTAGAGGAGTATGATTCATATACCAAGAATACCGCAAAAGTTTCAATCAGTCAGATACCTCAAAACCTGAGGATATCTGCAAAAATGAATGTGTTACCTTCAAAGTTTGTACAAGAAAGTTACGTTCAGCCACAATATCAACAAAGAAGTCTTCTGGGATTTCCTTTATTTGAAGCATTATGACATCTGGAATGAAAAATGAGCTTTAATAACTAATTACATACCTGTTATATTGTTTGAGAAATTCAAAATACAATGGAAGAAAGATTCCTCATTCTGTAGCAGTGATTCAAGTTTAGGTCCATATTTAGGAAGTTGTCTGATATAAAAACAGGCCAGCAACATAAAATAAAAAGTTATGACTTCTTTGAATAAAAGAGACCTATCGTTAACCTTCCCTTTAGAACCAAATAGCCCTTAGTCATTTGTTAGTTAAACTTTACCACATTACCACATATTTATTTGGTTATAAGCAGTGGCTTTTAATTGTTTTTTGGCGAGATTTGCTGCTATTTATATTCAAGGTTGGCTTATAAACAAGGACAGTCTACAATATTTTTTGTATATCCTGCCATGTTTTCTTGCTACCTTGAAGCTGAGGTTGATAATGCAGAAGTTGGAAAAGAAATACTTTTGAACAATATTTGATATTCTCATGCTGGATGACAATGTTGTTGCTTGAACTTGTAAGTCTATTTTTCAGTTTAAGTACACAATCAGCTATTTATTATTTGTTGGATCCATCATTTCAAACCAAGTAGATTACATGGCTTTGTGGGTGCCCCTTATTACCAAAGGTGACTTGCCTTTTTTCAAGAATCCAATTTGCGGCAGCTTAGGCACCTGGATGGCTTATACCCAGGGAGGGCTTATAACTAACTAAATAGGGTAGCAAAGCTTGTTTCATTCATTTACAGAAGAACTTAAACACTATATAAGAATTGGGTTCAAAAGTATAAATTGATGCTTAATGGGAATACTTAAACGAATGGGACATCACACAGAAAAAAGTTTCCTACATGTTACTTATCTTATCTAACAGAAAATGGAAAAAATATAACCAAAAAATGGCTGTGATAGGGATCTTGGTAAATCTAATGTCAAATAATTGCACTTTATAGAAGAATTTTTATAATTTCAGAAGAAAAGATTTTTTTGTCAATCCATGAACTTGTTTTACCAATCCATGACTGTTGCAGGCAACTACCGAGCCAATTATAAGAAAAAGCAACAGTGGAAATTTTTCAAAAAAAATCAAAGGTTATGCTGACTTATTAGGTCAATTAAAATTATACTCCTTGGTGCAAACAAGGGACAGATACTGCACCATATGTACTTGGAAAATAATGAAGAATACGGCTTGTCAAACTGATTTGATAATTGAACAATCTATATAGTGTGGATGTCTTTTGAAGTTGCCTCTTAAGTATGGCAGAAGTTAACAGAGCTTTAGAGCTACAAGAATATGGAATGAACTGCAAAAGGGTACCAGGAATGTCTCATACACAACTGTGAACACATTCATACTGTGAAGGTATTCATACTAGGGTTGGGCCAATATTTGCACACTATAAATGATAAACCTCATCTACTCAATGATGGCAACAGAGATTGTCAAACACCTGCACATGATGATGAGGATACACATAGAAGCTTTTCATGGGTCACACTGCCAAAATATTTATTAATCATATTTACCTTTAACTTGCTTCATTTTCTCTAACTTAATAATACTTACATACTAACCATTGTTAATGTTTATAGGTTAAGTTACAGTAAGTAATAGAAGAAAGAGGAATACTGGCGAAATTCTCAATCTGAATAATACTGTGAAAGTAGAAGAAGCTAGCAAAGTGACAAAGAAAGTAACAGACAAAAACCTACCAAAAAATTTAACAAAAAACATTGGTCTTGTAGAAAGTGATTCATCACACTTGCATATTAGCTGCATCATGGCCTTCCAGTGTTCAAAAGCATCAAAAACTGCAAAAGAATTGTCATTTACTAAACAAGGCTTCATTAGAAGAATGAACTGCAAGTGCAAATCTTCATTAAATAATAGGAAAATTTCCAATTATGATGATAGTAACAAACAGCAGTTACTTAGATAACAAACCATACAAACAAAACTTTGGAAAATGTGTGTGATTTGGCATTTGCAATAGACTTTACTTGCCCTACTGCACATGCAGGGGTCAATGTTATATATGCACAGGTCTTTTTAAGAACATTCTTATTCAATTCACTTTGACTCATTCCCCAATGTTTTTAACTATTTACCGCTATAGAATAACATTGTGTCAAAGAGATAAATAGTTTTTTCAAATATCATTATAAAAAGGAAATTTCAGTTTCTTTTGACAACAAATGTTAACAAACTATAGCATTACCTGCTAAAACTAGCAATGGGATAGGAAATGATTATGCATGAAAGGAACAAGAGATGTAAAATAGCAAGAATGAGAATTGTTACATAAGAAAAGAGTACTGGGCAGTCGGAAAAAATTAAAAACTTTGTTTCTCAAAGCAAAACAGAAAGAGTGTGTTTTGCTCTTGGACTGAGATTGGTCAAAAACATAGAACCAACATTCCAACTTTCCAATCTCTCGCATTAATTTTGATCCACTTAGAAATTTCTGCTTACTTTTTGACATTATTTGACGTTTATACTTTGAGGGGTGAGAGACAAAAAGAGCTTCAATACAATATGTTTCCACTCCTCTGTGCTATTTTCAGATTAAGAAACACTTAAAAAAGAATTGGTATGGGATTTTCCTACACCATTAAGAAACTGGAATACTCTAAAGTTGACCTTCATTTCTTATAGAAATAAAAGTGTATTTTAGTTATATTTTCTGGATATTTTCAATGCAAATCAACTTAATCTACCCTTTAAAGACTCATTGCTTACAATGAGCCATTGTGCTACACAAAAATCTCAATGCATTTCCAGACAGTCTTAAATAAATTTTGGCTAATAGATAGAGGTTTACTGCCTTTGTTTGGATTGTGCCATGCACCCAAAGGCCCATTGTTAGCAATGAGTCTTTAAATAACATTCATTGCTCTCTATTATTAATTGCTCTTTATCTTTTGAATAAAGATGAGTTTTGTTGGATTCTATTCAGTAAATATGTTTTCCTACACAAAACTTTGCAATTTTCCAAAAAAAAACTAGATATCCCTTTTGTCATTGTAAGGAGTAGTTGTAACTACATATGCACAAAAAATGGAAAGGGTTGTTATGTGAAGGATCAAAGACTTATGTGTTGAGAAAAGAGATTTGAAAGGCAAGAAAATTATTAATCACATCAAAGTAATAGCAAATGAACCACAGATGTTGAGGATTCCTTAGGATTTCTTGTCAAAATGTCAAAATCAAGTGACAATGACATGACAAATGGAAAATCAGATGTATAATCAGCTATTAGGCAGTGCCCAGGTGTCATTTTACACAGTGATAAAAAATCTATTTAAACATGAATTTCAAGGTCATACAAACCTTGCCCAATCATGAAGCAGACAAATGCAAATTGAATTTCACCAAGAATTTCATCCTCAGCTAAAACGCAATAAAAATGAGTAAAAATTGGCCTAAAACTTTGTCAGAAATATTTCAACAAGGTTTCAAACTTAAGCAACATACTCTATGCAAAAGCAGAAAAACAAATTTATTTCGAATAACAAAATTACAAAAATTAGTTCAACATTACATCAATCATTTCAAGATATTCTCTCAGTTGTTATATATCTTTATACAACGAGATTTGAAAGGTGTATTGCATTCATAAATAATGCATTCAGAATAAAACACTCCTATTAGCAATCATTGTCTGAAATATGTGTCATCACATGTGAATTGTTGCACATGTACCAATATGACATATTTCCTGTTATTAGTAATACCCATGTCAGAGGATTAGAAGGATATTCTTTAGAAACAAGCAAAATTAGAAAAGTCATACCATTGGAGCAACTTAAACTGCTTAACAAACTTTCTAGCACAAAGCTGTTGTCCATGCTATACTTTGTGATATCTGAAGGGCTGGCTCCATCTGGAAATTTCTTTTCTGGGATAACAGTAAACCTGATTTTCACATTTTGAAAATGCTCATCTTCTTTATCTGGAATACCAAGTTTCTGTCTCTCTCTCTTCTCTAGCATTTCAGTGCAATCAACTTGTGTGGATACTGACAGTCTACCACATAAGGGGGATAGCCTTGACACAGTATCACCTTTTATGTAGCAAGTGAGATTTTGCCATGTCCTGAGAACTTTATTGTCTGGATAAGGTGCTAGCAAGGCAGCTTCATTATCTATCTTAAAACAAAAAAAGCCAGGTTCAAAGAAAATTTTTTGAATTGGCTAAGCATAATCAATACAAATACATTGACTTAATTATTGGTGGAATACCCTTGATTTAAGAAAATTAGACTTCAAAAGAGCATTAGTGGTGAAGTCTTACAACAAATTTGAGAAATTTTGTCTTTTCATAGGGGAGAATTATATTGACCAGGTGGAAAATAAAACAAGACAAGAAAAAGGATGTAGCATTTACATTTACCTAAACATTTTGCTTGAAAATCCAGTTTCTTAAAGTGATGTGAATTGAAAATTTTCCTTATCGTTCATATCAAAGAGCCATGGCGCTCTGAAAAGGATAGGCTGTAAGTGTAAAGCCTGTTTCTTGTTAGGGAGCCATACTATTTCATTTAATTCCATTGTGGGACTTGAGATTGTTCACATTGTTGGGCAAAACTTTGGTAAATTTCATTGTTATATCAAGCAACTTTGTTTAACTGCGTCAGGGATTGAGTTAACAAGATTGAATAAACCAAACTGAATTTGAGTTTTAAAAAAGGAAAGTTAGCCCGCATACCCAACAATACATCTTCAATTTTGCATTCTGTAAAAGGACTGTATAGCTCTTCGTTTTGTTCATCCCATTTGGAGCGGAGGACTACACCTTTGGTTCTTGGATCGTCAGGGAAATACAGAAATTGGCCATTTCTTGGTGCGTGACGCTCCTGTTGGTCAACCATACTTGTGAAAATGAAATGTAGGCCACTGGGAATGTCTTTCACACCACGGAAATTCGGTCCCACATACCATGGGTTATAGTCAATTCCAAGCTCTGTCCCTTGTGGCACGTTCGGGATGATGATTGCGTTGAATTTTCCACTCATATTGCCTAAATTACGCTCTTTTAGAATAGCAGACGTTTCGATACATGAGGACGAAGATGAAGGCGAAATTTGGCGGGAGCCTCGTTTGGAAGCAATGTCAACAGACCACCAAGACCAAAACCAAAATATCGTTCGAGCTGGAGAACAGCGACAGCCACCGCTAAGACTGTCACATCCCTTTAATGTTTGGAGTGGGGGAGGGGGGGAGGGGGGGTTCAATGATTTGCACGAGACTTCTGATAAGCTGAAAAAATCTTCTGATTAAAACACGTAAAAGTAGCAAAGATCACACGTAATGAAATGAAATGAAATGAAATGAAATGAATTGAAATGAAATGAAATGAAATGAAATGAAATGAAATGAAATGAAATGAAATGAAATGAAATGAAATGAAATGAAATGAAATGAAATGTAACATGCGTTCGGCATTTCAGGGTGTTTACAGGCAATGGAAGCTAAGATTCAGAAAAAACAACCAAGAAAGTCAACAATTGCACTCTTTTAATTTATTTCGCTGAGTAGATTTTTTATTTCTAAGAATTTTTTCTAATTACATTTTGTGAGTTTCGATATGAACCAATAAATTTAATTATCGATCGTTGTACAGTAATTTGTTCGATTTGCAAAGCCATGCGTTTTGCAGTTTTCTTTGTAGACTGTTTTTTACACTCCATATGCTTCAAAATTGCCAATATTTACGTCTCTGTATAAGGTCCACGATAAAAATGATTTAAAGGGTACTGCAAAAAACAAAAAAGACGGCGAGTCCATGACGAAGTTGAATGCTTAGCAATCGGCATTTCAAGAATAGGGTATTACCAAGAATAAAATGTTTCTACTTTCGCATAAAGCGGCATTTTCTGCTAAAGACAGAACAACATTGTCTCCAAACTTTCTGAATTATCAATAATAAACTGGTCAATTTGGGAAAGCTTTGTCTGCAAATGGCACTTACACTTTGTATCAAACTGAAGAAAGTGAAGAAATTCACTTTCATTCAATCAGAAAGAAGAAGTCTAACAACTTTCTATTTAAAATGAAACTTTGGATATTTTAAAGTAATTGCCTATTGTAAATTATTTAAACTTTTTCTACATATTCTTAGACAGGGAACAAGCAAAGGTTTGACTTTCAGTTGTCTTGCACTTAAACCAGACTAAATCATTCAAGCTCAAATACTAATTGGAAGTTAGTTTGTTTGTTTTGAAGCAGATGGTGACTTGATATACGGTTCACATACCTTATTTCACAAAGATTTATCTCCTGTAACAACAAGTACTGCACTTTCTTGTTTGCAATATATACTTCTTTTCAGGGCCGTAAATCCCGGGGGGACGGGGGGGACTGGACCCCCCCCCAAAATCTGGAGCAAAACGATTTTTTTCATAAATTATCATCATTTTCTTTGAAAGAAACAAATCTCTGGTAGCTGGGTTTGAACCAAACTACGTTTTTCTGTGTTATTGCAACAAAACTCAGCCACTAAGTCATGGTGTCAAGTGCAAGTTGACTGATGCTGATAGCCGTTTTTTTGCAAGCAGAGTAGTTTTTAGCTGTTTTTTACCGTTTTATTTTTAAAAACAGAATATGAAATAAAAAGAAAGCAAATAAAAAAAAAATTTTATTTGACCTATTTACCAACTTATTTACCCATATTTCTATTATTTGTTTATTATTGGCTTTTATTTAGTGAATCACTTTCTGTATCATTAGAATGTTTTCATGTTTGATGTGTAAACATGGCCTACTTAAAACACTCAAAATAAGGAAGATGCACATTTCTGTTCAGGAAGCAAAATTTTACCAATCAATGCAACATCATCTCTACTTTCCCCAACGTCTGTCACCAGAGTTTAAGCATGGCTCTTCCCCTACACAATTTGGCTCAATAAACAATAATCTGTGTTCTTCTGAGAAACGTCAAAATTTCTATCCTGAGCGATCTAGTATTTTGTTAAATTTAGTCTGGGGGATGCTTTTTTAGCCTTTCTAGAAGGTATAATTTCAAAAAATTTCTTTTGCGTCGGACCCAACCATGGTGGGTCCTCCTACGTCAATAAAAATTGATTCTAGATCCAAAGGTTAAAATTCGTGGGGCCGTCTCTGAAAATTTTTATCTATCAAATTATACACACAAGTCAGATGTACTAATTCCTAGAAATACCAAAATCTTGACTTTTGTTTTTCAAGTCATTTGCCCCTCAACTGTTTTCATAACATATAACACGGCACACTTTAAATTGATTTGCTCTGCTGACCCCCCCTGTTAACATGACAGATTTACGGCCCTGCTTCTTTTAGTTCATACAAAATTAAAGAAATAATATACAAATTCAAAAGAAGCTTCAATGGTAATCCGTGGCGTAGATTACATCCAACCTATAGAAAAAACCACCAACGACTTTTTTCTTGCATAAACGATCTAAGTCTCACAAAACTCGATTATGAAAGGAAAAGCAAGACTCTACTGGCTGATAATAGCCGATAATTTCTGCAACAGTTATTATTTGTGGTACTTTTCGCATTTGATCGCATAAATGTTTGCGGACAATTGAACTCCAAAGACCTAGACAGTTTTTTCTAAGAGCTGCTTTGGGGAAAATCAATTGTATTTTAAGATGAAAAGAGATCGTTTGAAAGACTTCCGGTGATAGATTATTTTAGCTTGTAATTTCTAGCTACTCACCATGGATAAAGACAAGCTCTGTGACTGAGCACTATTCAACTGTATTGTGTTATTATATGTAAAAACTGTGACAGAAAAGCTTTTTCTTATTTGTAGTTGTTTCTTCCTGGCATTTGAAGGTAGTTTTAAAGGGGAACTGAAGTGAACAACGATTTTTTTACCACTGATAAAGGTTTCCGTGCTGATTCCAAAACCGTTCGAATTTTTTAAATACGTTATGTAGTTTTTAAGTTATTAAGTTTTTAAAGTCGAATTTTGCGGAGCGGAGCGAGAACGCGGTCAGACCACTGTCTCACGTGACCTTGTGACCCTGGATGACCCTGGATGAACGTTTGGGCATGCCAGGGGCTCGAGCCCCAGGCCCTTTGGATCTGTAGTCTGAGCCTAACCACTGAGCCACCTTTGCACCTAATTGGTGTTTATGATCCCGTTAATTCTCAGAGGAAAGCTACGAATTCAGTTTATATTTTCCATAGAGCCCTATTCAAAGGTGAATTGGTGTCTTCGCGAGGATAATGTAGACACTGCCTTGTTTTGGAAATGCAGACACTGCACAAATTACGTGGTCATAATGGAAAGACTATTACACTAGCATCCAAATTATCTGAGAAAAACATGAATTTACTGCTTTTTACTGAATTCCTGAGAACCAGTAAGAAAGATTCCTCGCTTGTTGCCCTGATCCTTTTGACCTTGATACTTAACAGCATTCAAATCAGAAGAAAATAAAGCAACCTTTAAACAGTTACCCTTCTGACAGTTGTCCAGCTGATGGGACCGAGGATTTTTTCAGACAAAGATTTATTTGCTAATATTTGATTTAAAAACACTTTGCGTTTGAGCTATTCTAAAATAACTCTTATACTTTTTTCTTTATTAAACAAACAAATTATGATTTGTAGAGCTAAATGTGTTTGAGAATCAGATCTGCATTTGAGCCACATCAATAGATGAAGCTACACAAACACTAATAAACGTGACAGTGATAGAAAATATTTTGCAGACTTCGAAATAGAGTTGAATCAGAATTCATATGGCCTTAAGACAATTGTTTGTAACAACTGTATAAAAAATGGCGGCTTTCTATAGTTCCACATTGAGGAAGAAATTCTATAAATGTAAGATAATCATGAAACTAATAATTTCTGGATGAATCTTGAGTTAAATCTTTTTCGTTTGTTGCCTTAAACGTGCTTAATATCAACAAAATTAAAAGATCATAACTTTAATTGTTCTTAGAGGGTCCCGTGGCCTACACAATATCTTTGAAATCCTCAAAAACTTTTTGTTTCTCTTGCTAACAAAACATGGCACCCCTCTCCCCCCTCCTCCCAATACTTCTATCCGTCCTACTGTATTAAATTGATAGCTATATGTTTGAAGCTTTGGCAATTTTATGACATAAACAAGCTAAGATGCAGATTAAAGTGAAAAATTAACATTTAAAAAGCCCCTGTGAATGAAAGAGAGCAAAATGAAATCCGTGTATTTCATGCGTCTTTCTTTGATCAAAAAGACAAGATTTGTGGCAGGTTACTTGTTAAATGACGATAGCAAATAACGATTGATTCCTTTAATAATCTGCTTTGTCCATCGACGGATTTGTCATTTTCATACAATCCTTTGTTGTATGTTATTTACAATTCGATTGAATTTCTTTTAGAAAGAAAAGCTTAAAAATAGATCTACTTATCTGTCTTACTAAGACACGAGTTCGATGTTGCTAATAGCAAGGTCGTCATCTTCGAAGACATTACAGTTATTTTTTTGGTTGCTAAGAGCAACATGTACTCGTAATAAATCAATAAAAGAGTCCATTTCTCTTTGTATTCCTCCCAAAACCTCGAATTGATCTTTGAAGTAGTTTCTAGAATTTTCAGGAGCACTTATGGATTGTCTTTCAATTTCTTTATGTTCGCCTTCAAGGGAAAACAAAATGTGATAATATAAGTTTGATAGAAGTTGATGGCATTTAAGAAAGAATAACGATTAAAAGCATTAGTGTTTAAACTCAACATGAAACCAAAACTGAAACATTCACGTAAATCATGGTTGTCATTTCGAACCTGCATATTCGGAGATTTGGAGGCTGACAAGCATAAGCCCCTATTTAGCTTGCCCTAATTTTCGAAAACGTCAGTTTGTGTGAACACCTGATACATTCTGCCTTTGCAAGCTTACAGTCAGTATGATTATAATTATATGATTATCCAATAAAATCTGTTCATATAAAACCTGTGCCTTCAATCAGAAATTGAGTATCAATCATAACCAGTAGAAGAAACTATATCCTTTTCTCAGTTTTGAGAGGCAATGCTTTAGAAAAATCTATACTCTGCTTGTATTTCAAAATAATTGGGTCTTCACAACAGCAACAAAAATTGAAATAAAGTCAAACCATTACAATAGGGTAAAAATTACTTTTCTGTTCTGAGCATCGTCTTCGAAGATAAGTTTTTTCCCATAACAATCCAAGAATTGATAAGATCAAAATCATTGACATAGTTCCGACCAGTGTTGCAAACACAGCCTTATTATGAATGCTCAGGAGGCTATTTGATTTTTTCTCAGCATCACTTCCAGAATCTCTTGGCTAGAAAAGGATACAGCATTAAAATATTTTCTATTCTTACAAATAATAAGAACTTTCTACACTAAAAATGTTGTGTGGCCTTTGTGGGCCAGTGGCCAAGGCGAAGGACACACGATTGTGGTTCTGTGTCTAATTTAAATCTTATAAACGATTTGGAAATACCCTGATTGAAATATTGCGTTGTAAAAATTCAGCTTAATTGCTTTGCAACGAACATTCCCCATTTTCTCAAACAAGGAGTGATTGTATTTTCGTACAGGGTGGATAGAAAAGTGTCATTCCTGAAACTTTTCAATAATGAGCTTCAAATCTGAATGGCTCAAAACATTTGCAACAGCTGCACATATTATAGGACAGTAGCATGCTAACCTTTAGAGGTCGTATTGTCATTGACATGATTTTGAAGAGTTTCTCCTTATTGTTTTGCATGTAGCTTCGAATGTTAGGCTCCAGCCATAGCCCTTTGTCAGACAATACAATTCCATATGAAAAAACATGCTCAATTATTTCTACTAGTCTAAACTTGATAAACTTCTCTTGGAAATGCCCTGCAATAAAGCTATCCAGCAAAGCAGCTTGGTGTTTTGAGTTTGTTGCCGAAGAAAGCAAATGATCAATAGATGTGTGAGCTGCAAAACAAGGATATGGACGATATGATTTGATAATGTCATGAAAATGAGCTAGCAACAGAAACAGCAATAGATGAAATCAGGAAGCAAGACAAGGTCAGCAAAGGAACAATAATTGACGTCACTTTATAGAACAATCAGTTTATCATCTAAAAAAGAATTGCCTTGACTTTCTAATCCATGTAAAATTTCTGTCAAGCCAAGGTTGCATTGTCCATGGGCTTCATCGGTTTACTAGCAAAACAACTCCTCAGCTCTTCCTCTCTTTGACATTTTACATGTTTCAAGAGTAGAAAACAAATAACAAATGGCAAAGCAATACCACAATACACATTCTTAAACCTATAGACAATGACGTTTTTACACCATCATAAATAAAACATTTACGGCATAGGCGTAAACTTAGGGGGGGGGGGGCTCTAGGGCTTCAGCCTCTCCTGAGGAAAACCAAGGGGGGGCTGAGCCCCCCTGGAAAATAAGGAAGTGCTTCACCAATTTTTAGATTAGTTTGTTATATTATTGGTTCCACGCATAAACATTCTCGGTGCCTAAATAGAACTGATGATCTCAATCTAAAGAAACTGATTATGATTTTAAAATACCCTTTTATAATCTCATGTGTGTTTCTTCTTCTTCGATAATGAAAAATGCACGAAAAAATCGCCTTTAAGCCCTTAGCAATTCATTTTCTATCCTGTGACACCAGCAGCTGCCATTAGGAATTGTCATTAATTTTTTGAGCCCCCCCCTGAAAAAAATGCAAGTCTACGCCTATGATTTACGGCTATCTTCATTTGTTGTGACCATTTAAGTGGTTAAAGAGAGCTCATTTCGCTTGTTTGAAAACAAAAAAAATAGTAAAATACCAATTGGAAAGGCATTTCTTTTGACAGCTAAGTTGTACTCGATACTACTTTCCAAAACTCCAACCTAAAATAAGTTGAATAAAAATGTCAGACGTGTGTTGTTTATTCGAGCCATTTTATATATTCAAATATTTTGAGGGGCCAGTCGAATTGTTTAGAATCAAGTGCCAAACTAGGGAGATATTATGTGCTAAAAAACAAATTTTGTCAAAAAAAAAGGCCTAACTCTAATCCAGTCAATATGAAAATTTAGTCTAGTACAAAGTATATGGTACACAATATCTTATCTTTATTATTATTATTTTTATTATTATTATTATTATTATTATTATGTTTATTATTATTATTATTTTTTTCAGAGCTACTCCCCTTTCAACGTTGTTTTCTTTTTTCTCATTACTACGATTGTAATAGTTTTTATTTTGTAAACACAGGCTAGCCAGTTACAAATTACCCTGTAATAGTGAGGTTTGTAATTGTAGTTTTAAATGAAAAGTTTCCATTATTATTATTATTATTATTACCATTGTTATTGTTATTATTATTATTATTATTATTATTATTATTATCATTCTAGAATATTTATACAGGATAATACTTCAGTAGTGATGTGCATATATACATATTTACACTGCTTTCCTAGTAGTTCTGGTAAAATAAACAAACATAAACAAATATAAGATCAAAAAATTAGTTTACGATCAGCATTTATAAAATATGATTTGAAAGCGGATAACAAATCCGGACAAGGGGGATGAAGAAGAGTTATATAAAAAAGAGTTAAATCATACATTTTTATACATCTCTATATAACAGTATATTTCGATAAATATTTAGGGGAATGTATTATCTTACCTATGTTAACTGGGTTCAGAAGGGTCAATACGGAGAGTTCTATTTACTTTCATCATCATAGTCAAAATGATAATTTGCAGCTATATAAGTTTAAGGAAATTTTATTCGTAGGGATAATGGAACTGAGGTTGCATGCTGGGAAAGCTAATTTTGCTGTCATTACACAAACTCAGAAATTAAGGTATTACAAAATTAAAACTAAAACTTCTGTCTTACTTTCTTTCTCAGTAGACTTTGTAGACTTGGGTTGCTCATCGTTATATTTTCAAATATACTTTGATCAATAATATTAAAACTTTAAATTTTAATGTAGCAGCCCACAAAGAGAAAATCAAAGGCAACGAGCTGCTAGATGTAATTTGCCAGTACTTACTGAAGTTCCACTCAAAGAAATATCACTTGCTAAGACAGCAGCTAATAAAATTGTTGTTACTGTTGCTGTGAACATCGATGTGATTACAATGCCCATCAAAATCCACAATGTTGCTATGACTCGACCAAACGAAGACCTGGGATAGAAATCTCCATAACTGGGAACAAAAAAATGAAAAGAAATGATAAACAAAAAGAAGAAAATTTTAATATAAGAAAGTCTTTAAGCTAGATCAGATATATAAGAAACTTTTCACATCTTTATGTGCTTCAGAAGAATGAGATGCCGTTTTCATTTCTGTGATAATCAGCAAGTCCGTTTTGTAATGATTTTGCTCCCAAAAAAACAAAATATTATAAACAAAATTTGAGTACACAATTCATTCAAATAGTTTCAGTACTGAGGATATTCACATTTTTTTACCTAAAATTATTTTACCTAAAATGTTATTTACCATAATAGCGACAGGACTACCTAGTAAAAGATATAATATCCTTATGTGATTGATAGTGTAAAATTATAAGCTTTTTATTTCAGAACATAGCATTTTTGGTTGGGTGAAAATAAACATGCGTTAATTTAATTCTAACAGCATTTATAGTTCTACCCACATAAAATAGGCTTGTATGTTTTCTCCTTTTAAATATAAGATTCAACAGGTGAAATCAAATACAATTTAAATGATTTTGCGTTACTATAGGTTGTATACATATTAATGAAAGGCTTTTGATCATATATGCCATTAAAGGGGCTAGGAATTCCATAGTCAGTTCCTTAAGACATTGCCATGAACAGAAATGATGTAATTCTCCACAAGTGATCTTTTCTGTATTTATAGTTCCAGCTTTTGTCGAGCAATTGAACAGGCTGGCTAAAAGATAATCTTTAACATTTTCTAGAGCTGTTCAGAGATACCCACAAATCAATAAAGGTATTCTGCTGTATTTTTCTTCAACTTTTTATTTGTAGCAAAACTGGTAAAGTTTCCATCTCGTGTCGCTTGGTTCCTTAAAAAAACAACAATTCGTTGTTGCCTTTGCTTTTAGCACTACAGTCACTTAACTTTTCCTAATACAAAAAGTTAGGCCGTCCTTTTAACTTTGCATTTTTCTAAGATCCTCTCCCTGCTTTCCTATGAAATGCATTGCACATACCCAACGGTTGTCATAGAAACCATTGCCCAATAGAATCCCCTGAATGGACCTTCGAAGAAAGAGGCTTCCCTTGACTGCATCTTTTTAGGATTCCACCACTGTTGCACAAGATCCTGGCAAACAGAAAGAACGGTTTTATAATTCATTCGCGAAGTAGTTGACATCTAAATTATCAAATTGTGGTCCTACAGTGCTGTAAAAGAATGAAAATACATTTGGGGTTTTTACAGCAAAAACTTGAGAAATAAGACTAAAAATCTGAATTCAAAAGATGATGATCTGGCAGAATACTTATGTTGTCAATAAATTTTAAAAAGTCTTCTAAAATTCTAAAAAATGAAAAACTGCCCACCATATAAAAAAATCAAACTCAGACCTATGACAGATATTGACTTCGTGAATTCTCTAATACAATAATCGTTCCGCGTAAAGTCTCTTCGAGCCAAGATATAAATGAAGAAAATTTCTGATTCAAGAAGATGTTGCTCAAATGAAATATTTCAAATGATAACACAAAAAGCTAGGGATTTTTAAATGGAAGCAAAAGCACCTTAAGGAAGGATTTTTTAGGAAAAAGTGATCCTAAAAAAAGTCTCATTTCATGGGAGGGCCAGCTCTCTTTCATTGAAATTTTCTTAACTTTTACTACTAAACTTTTCGAGAATCTTGCATCTTTACAGCAATAACAATTTTGTTTACTAGTTTTTCTTTCTAAGGCCTTCATTGTGAAATTAAACGAATTTACTTTTAGGATGGCATCTTACCATTCATATCAATTTCGGCCATAAACGCATTATAAAGTTTCCTAAAAATAGGTAACAAATTGCTTTGCCCAGCTATTGTGTAATATTGAGCCAGAAAGTGTAATATTATCAACGATAGTATTCGCGATCATCAATATGATTCACTCACCGATATCCAAAATATCATTCCAGCAATTAGTGCAGACATTATTACGATAACCAAAGCAGGCCAGCCGTTCGATATAGCATCTGCTATTGCATTTTTTGCATTTGGGGTCACAGTTGTATAAAAAGCAATGCCAGGTGTTTCAACTAAAATATCAAAGAGGAGTTCTCAACAAACGCGACTTCGGCTAGAAGGGAAAGCTAATGTTTGATTGTGAAAGAAATTTGTCTGTGCGTGTATTTAAAACAGGGTCAGACACTTGAAGTTAGGGGGCAAGCCTATGGTTTTGATAAGATGACGCCACATTCTCCCATTGGTTTAGAACAAAAGACCATTGCTTTAGAACAAGCGACCGCCTCCTCGCCCCTCGCCCCTCGCCCCTCGCCCCCGCCCCTCGCCCCTCGCCCCCTCCGCCCGCCCTCACCCCCTCACCCCCTCGCCCCCTCGCCCTCTCGCCCCCAGGTGTCCGCCACTGATGTAGAACAGCCTATTAAAGATGATTGCAGGTGATTATGCGGATCATATCAAGACGAAGAATGAGACATTTTGTCTGAGGTTTAAGAATGTAAAGTGG
This sequence comes from Rhopilema esculentum, assembly GCF_013076305.1. Next base: position 8,130,648 of record NW_027018682.1, on the reverse strand, counting down.
CACTGGGAACGAGATATGCTATTTTAAAACAAGGATTTAGACCTGGAAAACAAGGCAGGGCATAAACTGCTTTGCGTTGGTTACGATAACGATGTTTTTACGTTTTTTGAATCACGGAGAGCTTGCCGTCTTTGTCTTGCGACAATGAAACGTGAATCGAAACTGTCTTGTAGCAGATATTGGGCATGCCAAACAATTTTCACTATAATAGATCGCTATTTAACATCAACAATTTTCAGTTAAGAAAAGTTTGTAGCACCAGGTTAATGAGAAAAAATGATAGATTTTAAGATCTTGATTAACTGAAAAAGAGACGTCGAAACTCGAATAACAACTCTGATATAAACAGAATAAACTAATAAGACCCAATTTGAATCCGATCTCAAGTAAGAACCTAGAACAATTTGCATATAAATCACATTTTTATCATGAAGGTTCAAATCCCAGATTGTTCTAAAGATATACCTAATACTTTGTTATACCAAAATACATGCTTAACATGATTGTCGCAAATCATGCAATTAAGTAACAGTAATACATGTAAATCACTTGGATATCGATTATAATCAACACAAGTCTTTGTTGGAATGAAAATCGGAATGAGCGTCAATGCTGTTAATCAAAGGCTTTTTTTAAAGCCAGAGAATGGATTATTGAAAGCTGCTTTTTCAATGTAAGGCAAACAAATGTTTAAAACGACTGTTACAATATTCTGTATAATGCTTGTTGTTCGGATAGATCTTTTTCTGATAGGAAAGGGATTTTAAATTTATAAAGAAAACTATAACGATAGGTAATCGTAATATACTAACAGCATGCTTTATTATTCTATTTGAAATGCATTTCCATGTGCTGCTTCTTATTCTTTTGCCAATTTGTGTAGGAATGTTTAGCTGAAAATTGCAAATGCACACTCACCGACTGGTATGAAAGGCCTTCCAATGAAGAACTTCTTGTTCAAGGCGTACGGAACAGGGAAGATGACGTCAGCTGTATCGTTCAGGATTTTCTCTTCAAGACCAACAAAACCCGTTGTAACCTCCGTAAACGTTATATTAGTTTGGTCAGGGCACCAGAAATTTAGAGCATCTGTTAAAATCTTGACGAACACTCCACTTACTGCGGAACCCTTTTCTTTGTATACATATGGTGGCATTTTAGCAAATGCAAGGTTCAGGCTGTCAGGGCACCGGGCTCTCATCGTTAACAGCTCTGCCTAAATAAATATGGCATTTATTATGATAGATCAATATATGATATAAAACTTCGGCAGTGCTTGTATATAACTTTGGCAGTGCCGAAAAACACATTCAAAACTGAAAATATTTTTACAGACTATATTAGATAAATACTAGGTCTGAAGAAAAAGCAATAAATGATGAGTAAAACCTTTGTGAAGAAACGCCTCACTTTTGAATAACGTATTGAGTTGCAACTGGCTACAAAAAAACAAGCTTTTGATTTGACCAAAGCGTTTGTAAATCGTGAAGAAGTTGTGTCTGCGTGTGATAAGATCCACATACATTACAAACCAGTATTTGTATCAAAAATAGGAAACATAAAACAGAAAACTGACAACGGAAAACAGAAATAAAGAAAATCGAGGAGTAGGCTGCAATGCAACAGAAATTATCACATTAGCAAGTCAAAGGGCCTATCAAAAAACACCATTTGAGCAAATAAAGGCTTTTGTTGTATAAGATTACTCCTCTAACGGAATACGAAAATTTTCAGTAAAAGTTAGATCATGTGAGCTGACAGGATCCAGGGCTAGATATATCCTGCTAACCGTCGCCCTTCAGCTCTAAAACAATCCAATGTCTTGTAGAGATTGTTGACAGGTTGTCAGATGCATTGGTATCTTTTATACTAGAGATGCTGTGCGAAACCTTATTGAATGCTCAGCTGTTGAATACATTCGATTTATAAATTGAATGATTAATTCATATTTGCATTTAAACAGCCCAATTGTGAATGATTTAGTCAAAGTAATTGAGATCCATCAAGCAACTAAAACAAAATCAATATAGGGTCCACAAATTTCTAGCTCATAAAGGTACAAAGAATAACAAAGTTATGATATAGGAACAGAACGTGGTACCTGAGTACACTAAACATATAAATATTCTTTCACAATATGTAGAACATTGTCATTGAGGACAGACAAAAAGACAAACAAAGCAGTGGTGCTGTCAGTTTATGTGGAGGCAATAAAAAGAAACAAAAGCAATTTGATTGCTATTATGGGCTCCACAAGCACCATTTTTCACATTCTACATTATACAATTTTAATTGCCCTCTCTTTCATCGTCGTCTTAGAGGCTTGTTTCTATTTTTATTGCAAACACTTCACATGACCAGAAAAGAAGTGGCCTTTTTCGACACGTTGCAGCTTTGCAAACAAAAGCATAGATATAATTTTCTCAGGAAGAAAGCTTCTAGATTAGAAATATAAACAAATTTTCTGGATACCTGACTCTGCACCTTAAAACCTTTGCTTCTGAATGGTAATGGCAACCGATTGATTGGGGATAGTCTCTATTTGCATTGCAAAGAAGTCAAATCGACAGGTATCAACCAACCGCAATGATAATTCAAACAGAAAACTCAAAATGGCTTATTAACACCGTGTATGATAAGAAAGCACCGCGAATCTATTACTGCTCGCTGTTTTGTGTATTTCAGAAAGAATATATATTGACGAGTTTCCCATGGCACGTATACCGTAAAAGACAAATAAGATATTTTCTGTTTGAGGCTGAGCGAAATCACCAACTTATGAGATTAAAGAAGTTGCAGGCAATAGTCTTTGTATTTTCTTCATTTAATCTTCTAATCAAAATTGCCTTTTAATCAATCTATCAAAAAAATTATACCAAATCCGCTATTGGATAAAATGTTAATGAAATGAAATGTCCTCTTTTAAGATATTGCTTTTCAGGGAAGACAGAGTAGTGAAATACCATGGGTACTCATATCCATTTGGTTAAGTAGTCATTTTCAATCCTGACTATAGTTTTACTTTAGCTCGCGTCAAAATTGTAGCATGGATAATATTGTCTCAGACCGGTTTTAGCTCAGAATATCAACAAAAGCTCAATTTTGGGTGGTTACTGTCTAGAGAGGACGAAACTTTTGATTCTTCTAATTTCAAATATTATGCCTTTTTGCGCTCAGTGTTCTTATCTGGCGCACATTTCTAGGGAAATCAAGGGAACTTTGAATTCTGAAAACCAAACGCGGAGAATCTCACTATAGCTCAAGTTACAATCGTTATAATCTGGATCTGCCCTTGTAAATGCATAAGAAAAGATAAGAAGAAATGAATAAGAGAAATACTTGAGCATTAGCAGGTTGTTTGGTTGTTTGCATAAAATAATAGTATAAAGGAGAAACTCGTTATGAGTTTTGGTAAACATTTGACGATTGACTGTCCCCTAAAGTGCAGAAAAATGAAGTTTACTTTTGGTATCATTAGAAAACTAAGCTATAACCAAAAATATCTAGAGAAAATGGAGAAAAAACTATAAGAAACCTTAAACAAGCTGCAAGTAGTTTAGAACGTAATTGTAAAACAAAATTGTCTCTATGAATAATAGACTAATGTGGTTATGTAACGTATGAATATTAAATATGTGACAGCAAATGTGACGTAACACACCACAACAAACGACTATGTCAAAACTTGGTCCTTGCAAGGATTGCAAGACAGAGATATATACATCTGGGAGAGATATTGTTACTGGCAAAGTGAGAAATATAGCTGGGAGAGATATTCATGTTGTTAGAGATATTCATGTTGGGAGAGATATTCTTGCCTTTTATGAAGAATATAAGGCTAAAACTGAAACATAATCAGCAGAGTACAAAATGATATTAACAAATGGCAGCAAGTTGTATGATGAAAATGATAACGTAAGCTGTTTTGGTCGAAAAAAATCTAAAAGGCATGGCAAGCTTGATGATTTATTTCTAAATATGGTCAGTATTCAAAGAAATGAAAATATTTTTGGTAGCTGTACGATTTGATTGCTAGTAGAAATAAATAATAGTACAAATAATGATAATTGGAAACAAATCATGCTGTCACCATGGACATATCCAAAGTACAAACCTGGAAGCAACAACTAGCAACCTTCACAAGTCGGCGAAACAGTTGAATGATTCCTTATGTTCTTTTATAGAATTGGAAGACGAGCCCAGTTGTTAAGCTGATTCATCTGAAAGCGGATGCTGTCTTGCATAAATAAACTTTTTATTAGAGAGCGTTTACATTGACAGGATCGATATGAGACTTTTAAGATTTGAATTCATCAATCCATAAATGTTACATGTTCCAACATGTAACCAGCATGACGCTGCTGTTACATAATGATAGAGTTGCAAAAGGATCAGACGGTGTAGATAAAAAGTATGTAAAAGTACCTGTCTCTACAGAAATTAGAATTGAAATCTTGAATGTTTTATATGGATATATACTTCAGATACCTGTTAACTGATATTTATGAACTCATTCGAAAGAATCACTATTGAACTGTTACTAAAAGGAAAATCAGTAGATATCAGATAACAACTGGATTTTTTTAAAATCAGCGAGAAATGAACTGATTTCTTCATGTAAGCAGTTAATAAGAACAAAATAACACAGATATCTAAAAGTATCTTAATAAAAAAGAAATATTAAGTTTGCATAATATGATGTAATGAAGGAAAGAAAGACGAACAGAAACACCGTAGTAAAAGATATAGCATCCGCAGACACAGAAGACATTGCTATAAAATAGATTTATCGAAAAAGATGTTTCAAAAAACTTCAGAGCAAAGTATTAGAAAGCTGGGACCACCATTGCTTACAAATAACTTTTACTAACTTGACTAAAAAAACTGAAAGAGTTCGATCTGCTTTGCTCGCGTAGTTATTTAGCTTAATGCTAACCCTAAAAGCTATAGAACGAACGTTTAACGATTCATTCCATATTCTATCAAACAAATCTTAAAACCAAATTACAATTCATAGTTATCAATGCGTAATTAAAAATGTCTAGGTCAGTTTCGATAGGTCGCACCATCCTTTTCAGCTGAAGGACTTAAATGAGCTCTGTTAGCCATATTTAAGCAATTTATGGTTAGCAGGTTCCATTTGAGGTTTCTAGTGTGAAATATACATTATGTATAGAGAAGTAAGAAAGTGTACAACGGCTCAACTGTTATCCCATTTTTACTGGAACGAAAGCAAAACATTCACAGAAAATTTTATTCTTTGAAATTCTCTTTGTTACTATCCAACAACTTAGCAGTTTTTGACTATTTTCATAAATCTATTTATGATCTGTATTATTCTTACAGATGATAAGAGTAGAGACAAGAGGAAAACTCGAAAAATATTGATTTTGTCATTGCATATTCCAAACAGAGCCCTAGACAAGAGACTTGTATATCGATATACTAGTTGCACGAAGCACTGATTAGTCTCAAAGCAATTCAAAGTTTCAATTTAGGAAACTCTTTGAAATCAAACGAGGCCAAACAGCAAACTAAATTAGCCATTCCTGTTTATTCAAACAAAGCATTTGCAGCTAAAAGTCTTTAAAATTAACCTTTACATTTTGGCAAAAACTTTTGAGACACTCACTTTAAAGAACACTGACTAATTGCCCTGGGTTTCTTTTGACAAACTGGTAGGAAAGCAAATTATTACGGTCTGTGCTTTCATTGCCTGCATGAATCCTCCCTTTCTGTGTGTTAGAAATCAGGAAGAGGGGTGACAAAATTGACTTGTACCACAAGAATAGTGGATATATGGCTTTAATTTTACTAGAATTTTAGGTCAAAAATACATCCAAAATGAAAAAAATGTGTCCTTAACAATTCAAAAGCAACAACAAAAGAGTTTCTCTGCCCCGTCCAATCAAACTCAACATTAATTTTGACAAAAGCAAAATCAAAAAAGAGTTAAACCACTAGAGTAGTAGCTAATTTATAGATCTTCATGAGAATTATTGTGAATTTTAAAGAAGTAGAGTCAATCAGGACGCATCTATAAGACAGTTATCAGTTATAGAATCTTTTTTAAATTTGTCTTTTTTCTTCTGTCCTGTTTATACAGTTAAGAATAATTAAAAGTGTGGCTTTCTGTAAAGTAATATTAAACTTTCAGTACTCACCTTATTTTATGATAACAACCAACGTTGTTGATAATGATCTATTTTCACAGAATGATGTCTCCAACGGTTTAGCCCTCCTGGTAGCGGTATACAGTTTCTATAATGTTCAGAGTCAAATGATTTGCTTTCGCGGATCCACCTGTTAAAGAAATAGCTGCAGACATTCAATCTCGTATTAAAAAGAGATTTCAGCATCAAAACAATACAGGTAATTGAGAAGAACGCTTTGCAAAAGATTATGAAAATTTGCACAACTATTTATTCAGACAGGGTCTTTGAGAAGGTGTCAAATATCTGTTCTACAGTAACCTGCTATCTTTGCACTTCCACGTAAATTTTACCGGTAGCAACAACAGCTTGTCAAAGACATCATGCAATACACATGTTAGAGACACCAAGCAGTGACTTTAACAGCAAAACTGTTCAATGTACAATGATTTGTTCAATACACAATGATATGTGTTACTAGCTGCCAACAGAGGAGACATTAAATTTCGAAAGGCACTAAAGTTAGTGATGAAATGAAAAGATCAGAAAAAAAGCTTCTTCAAAACGGTTTACTATGGAATGGTGTTGTATGGTATGGTATGGTATGGTATGGTATGGTATGGTATGGTATGGTATGGTATGGTATGGTATGGTATGGTATGGTATGGTATGGTATGGTATGGTATGGTATGGTATGGTATGGTATGGTATGCCATGGCAGTCTTCTTTATTTTGCTATTGCTTTGCCCTTTTCCTGGCGCTTTTTGTCCTACCTACACTACAGCTCATCCGACATCATTGTTGTATGGTGTGGTGAGGTTCTGATACCTGGAGATTTCCGAGTTTTCGATACCACACCAATCTTTTTGAATAAGGTTTTTTCAAACTGCAGTTGAAGCAAGATTAGTGGAACTCTCAAGGAAAAAATGTATTTGTTCGACTTATTGAGGTTTAAAATTGCGCGGGAATGTTTGCTTCCTAATTCTACTCAACTGATCACAGACCTCAAAAAAGCAAATTTTAGCATTCTATCATTGTCACCTAGAAATACTGCTTGCTTCTTCACTTCAACCGTGCAAGTTCCATGCTATTTACTATTTTAGTAGTATATTGGTTTTGCAACAGTTTTGGAAAACAACTGGATTAATTTTTTAAATGATTTTGCATGAAATTGTGCATCAAAACTTCTTATGTTACAAAAACTAATCGCATTTCTTTGAACTTGCCAATACTGATTGACTTTTGGAACTGCTTGTCAGCTGATGTTGGTATCTGATTTCGCCTTTTCCATGTGAAATTCTATACAACTGAGAAGTAAGAGACTTCGATATAGCGGGAGTTTGAATTAAGTAATAGTCAAATTATTGAGGTTGACAGCACACAAGGAATTACCCTGGGTGCCAGAGTCTTCATTATTCAGTCGCAAAAATATAGTTAAAAACTAATCACAGAAAAATTTTCTTTAGCGAGGATTTAAAATAGAGAATTTCCTTTACTTCCTTTCTCTCCCCTGCATCCACTCATTCTTTTCCACTGCAGCTGTCTACAGCACTTATCCCTTGATTCATGAGGCTCTGGTACCCAGAGTAACAAGCATTGTCCTTTGAATTTGCAGTTTGTGAAATAAAGAGTAAAGATGAATTTGAAAAATGAAGGTGAAATATTTCGATCCATCCAAGGAACTTTAGTTTCATGTCGTCCGAAAAAGGGCCGTATTTGAGAACATACCGTAGAAGCTCTATTAAGCCCCCGGGGGGCTTATTTATTTTTTCAATCCTAGAGGGGGGTTTAATAGAGAGGGGGCCTATAAGAGAGGAAGGGCTTATTAAAAATTTGAAATGAAAATGTTTTAAAAATGCCCTTGTCTACTTTTTCGTTATAAAAATGTCATATAACTTTTGTCATATAACTGTGTCCTCAATTAGCTTATAAGCTAAATATTTTTTTGACACATTAATAAAATTTTTGATTGATTGATTGAGAAAACTTCACTAGCAGCTTCGAAAGTCTAATTAATCACTGATAAGGTCCTCATCTTCATCAGAATCGCCAGGGTCAATTGATAACCCTGGGCCTCTTTTAAAAAAATTTCAACTGACTTTGTTGGCGGACAAATGAGTCTTTACATGGGCCGTATTTAACGCACACGATCTTATTATCATCGCAACCGACAAGAGACCAAATAAATGCGCATGTTTTCATCGTTTAACAACAAGGGCTTAATAGAGAGTGGGGGCTTATTCTAAATTTTTGCTTGATAAGGAGGGGCTTAATAGAGAGGGGGCTTAATAGAAAGAGGGGGCTTAATAGAGAGAGGGGGCTTAATAGAGCTTTTACAGTAAACAAGTTTATGTACAGGAACCAGCACTAGTTGTCACCTGCACACTTCTTGGAAATTTCAAATTCTCCGTTGAATACGTCGAAGGAATTTGAGCGAATGAAGAAACAAGCTCGACAAAACGCATAAACCTACCCATTAGCCTCAGAGGCAAGGGGGCTGAGAGGATTAGACCCCGCTAATATTTCCTGGATGTACTTAAAACCATCTTCTTGCTCTTAGCAAATGAATCATCTTGCTCTTGACTTCAAGTATACCCCGCGATCTTTGCATTTACTTTATCAGCACTGATCAAGAATTGTATGACCCCGTCATATAACCTGTTGATGAAAATTTCCATTCCCAGTAGCTTTACTCTTTGTTTCCAAATAAGTTTTTTGGTCCAGTATTGAAACTTTATTGACCTCACTGCCAAAACTTTCTTGAGACGTTCTTGGCAAAAATTTTGAATTCACGTGTTTGCGAATGGGGCAGTAATGACAGTGTAAAGGGCTGCACGGACGCTTCATTTACATTAAAAAATAATCTTGAGATTGAGATAATAACATAAGATAAACTGTTGAAGAAGCGCAGACATATTAACGTAAAGAAAAAAAAGAGCGAACATGATGAAATGATGGTGGGCTTGCGTCAAATTTATCATTGGGACTTAAATATCTGAACTTCTGGACTTTCTTAGATCTCAAAAATCAAGCATTGAACTTACTTACATCTGAAGGAGTCGAGAACTGCCTTCTTATAAACAACTTTTTTATAAAAAACGGGAAGCAGCCAAGAAAAGATTTAATAGTAGGACCAGCTGTTGTAGAATGACATAATTGTCAAAATGAAACATGGAAAGGCCTTGATATTGTTTCTTTATTGGCTCAAATTAACAGTGCTTCCTTAATTATCATAGGCGTGAAAAGTTTTTAATTTAATAAAAACAATCTGCATTCAGCTATTCTATGTTGTGATTTTAGCTTTCCTTACAACACTGCAGATATTCATGAAATCAAATTGACTTTCACACACTAAAGAAAAGATTTGAAATGTCATAAATTATAATTTTCTGCAAAACTCTTGAATCACATTTGTTTTCAGTAAAAACAATTCACGCTTAACGTGTTTTGACAACATAGCATTAAGCCTATAAAAGTTCAATTGCCTCATTCTGAGAGCAAGTTAGATTATTGGTGTCAACTGAATCATTGTGACGACATATGCAACACATTTCTTAAAGAGCTTGTCCGCGAAGCACTTGCAATGATCAAAATGGCAAAATAATATTCTTGGCAAAAAAGCTTTCAGTTATACATTTAAATAAATACACCTAGTTCAGATCTGATCTGTGTTTCTCTTTATTTTAAACTGTTTATTGAAATACATCTTCTTTGGAGATACGTGAAAACAAGCGTTGCCTCTTCTAGCCTGTCTTAAGATATTTTGCATGGCATGAACATATCTTTTCTAGTTTGAAAATATTTAGTTTGAAAATAATCAACAGTGGTCTTAGTTCTTAAACACTTCAATATGGATCTTATACACATACTATTTGAAACCCAAATTCTCTAAAATCATCGAGGCTTTCAACTAGATGGCGAGAAGTGTCCATAAAAGAAATGTCTCTGTTTTATGTTAGTTAATCTTTATAGGCTTAGGGGTTGTCGAGTACTTCACTTTTAATCTTAACTACTTTAATGACCTCTTAAGGCGTTGACTACCACAAAAATCGATCCGAATAATTTAGGGAACAGATTTTAACACACGCGGTGCATTTGTAACAATGCATTTATTCAGGTGAAACAACCAGCAACTCCAACAATTGTTTTTATATATACAAAGGCTGGTCTTGAACAAAATTGAAGGAGTCTTAAAAGATTTTAAAATTATAATTGAAACCCTCAGCTCTTAATAGCATCGATTTTGCGAAAAGTACTTTAAGAGTTTTACTTTTTATGACGTCTAGGCTTAGATAGTGGGATTTGACTCAATCTTTTGAAGATCCCTCAGATCTTTTCTGATAAAAAACAACGCTTGTGTGCTGACATGCTTCAGCCTAAAAAATATTGCCAACTGGTAAAAAATTCGCATAACGAAAAATGATCTTGGCAAAAGCTGCAAGTGGAGTGCAAGCTAGAATGAGCAAGATATCCCATAGAATTCTGTCAAGGACCTTTATGACCGTCAGAAAATCAATAACTAAGAGAGTGTAAGCAGGAAGCATATTGCAGTTTAGTAGGCAACTACTGCAGCAAAATCAACAAGATCTGATTGACAGCGCAAAGTTAACTCTATTTACATTTGAAGTGTTGCTTCTCGATTGCTCCAGTATGTTTGCGGTAGAACTTACCATCGCCGGTTTGCACTAAAGTACCCTCTCGTGTTTAGAAAGCAATAAAATGACCAACTGATCAAGCACTGCATAGTTCGCTTTACATTAAGAGAATCAATGGCAGACGGTTTTATAAAACTCGGTTAGCCAACTTAAGTTCTTGGCATTGGCAGAAGCTGCTTATTTAACACTGCAATTTGGAAAGAGGCATCACTTAAATGTTACACTTCTGTGAAGTAAATTCTTTTGCTGTTTTATTACAGACTTTGAAGTTTGCAAGGAAAATAAGAAATTTTGTACAAAGTATTAATAAAATGAAAAAATTTAGCTAGAAATTTGCGGCTCCTATTCAAGGATGAAATAAGCAATAAAAGATAAACGAATTTATAGCTATTCATACCCTGCTGTAAATACAGTACTATACTCGACCTTGTACTTGGATGCAAGGCTTCGTTATATTCAGGATTACGTAAGACGATAAATTTCACCAACAAAACATGCAACTCTTAAGACCAATATTATCGTCTGCTTTCAGAACTCTATACTTGTATACCAGAACTCCTTATAAGAGAAGAGATAATTATTCTTTATTCGTTGGTGAGAAAAAGCAGCTGTGTAATGAAATTGTTTACCGAAGAATTGGAAGCACAACTTTCCGGTAAATTAATTTATCTTGAAAATTTTCTAAATTTCATAAACACCCCGTTACAGGTGAACCGAATCCTGAAAGTAGCATCAACATTCTAAGAAAGTGTTGAAATCTTTTAAATACTTACAATTTCGCACATTCCCGATGGCATAACTATCTCATTTTCGTCAGTCAAAAGACAAATCTTGTTTGCATTTTGAGGCTTCCCTTCTTTTGCTGTATGTTTGCAAGTTGAAATGAAGAGTCTGCGCAATAACAGCATTTATATGGTCAAAAAGGTAGCGAAATTTGGCAAACAGCAGAGCCTACAAGTTAAATACATCACGAGGTTAAAGCAACATGGCTCTCTAAAATAGAATAGAGCGAGATAAGCATTCTCCAGTTGGAGGCGCACTGACCCTTTGTCGGCGACGTGTTATCTGCTGACTAGCGAACGCTGATTCACATATATCCCCCTATCAAGCGACTTTAGAAGATTTCTGCCTTATTAAAAATGGATGTTTCGACAAAGCTGTTCGTGGAACGTCCTCTCAGCTCAGATCGGCGAGAGAATCTAAAAAGGACGGTTCGACATGATTTGATTAAAACAAAATCAAATTTCATTCATTCCGTAGTGACTCATATTATCGATCGTCTTTAATGATCTACGCCAAAAAGTTTTCAGTCTCCTTTATTCATAAAAAGCGTACAAACTGTAGTTTTGTTTCATCGTCTTTCTGGATTTTGGGATTATGACATGACACATCTTAAGGCCTGGTTACACGAAAGAATATTCAACAGGAATAATGATATCATTCTTGCTTGTATTCCGATGAAGAATTTTTCAAAGAATAATCTCATCATCTTATTTTTCCATTGGTAGAATATTCTTGTCAAGAAATAATAAACTCTCTCTAACCTATATATATAGTGGACGCACCGTCGTTTCAAGTATGGGTGGTTGGTTAGGTCTACCTCAGGACAATATTCATAAGCTTTGAAAGCCTTCCCAAGAAATAGATAAGTTGGTCTCGAAAATCGCACTTTAATTTGTTTTCTATTGGCCTTCCTCGCGTTTATAGACCATACGATCGCCATGTTTACTGGGCTATATGAAAAGGAACGTACAACAACGTCTGGAACGTAATAAAAGCTACCCTAGCGAATCGGGGATACATTTTTTGGCAATTCTTTCCTGCAAGAATATTTTAACAACATCTTGAGGACATTCGCGGGGTCCATATTCACTCCTGTTGCTCAAATTGCATACCAAAGCACTGAAAAGTTCACATCCGTACACATCCGCATTTCTATTGTCTGAATATTCTTCAAGTCAGGATTAAAATCAAACTAGTCGGAATACAAGAAAGAATATTCAAAGAATAAATTATTGTGCGTAAGATAGTATTATTCTTGTTGAATATTCTTTCGTGTAGCGGGGCCTTTATGCAAGCTTTGAAAACAAAACATTAAAAGTTGAAGTTTCTTTGCATAAATATACTGCCTTTGATTTTCAGTGTCTGCATTCATTAAAAACTATTCACATTTAGTATACTTTTATAAATACATGTAATCGTTAAAAAAATAATTGTTAGGTTGTAATATATTCAGCTGATAATGTTAAAAATAAGTAGACTTTACCACTGGGTTAAACTAAAGAAACAATTAATGGAAATTGTTGTTAATCATATCAATTTTCTACCATCAACATTCCCTATTCTGTTTCAGGGAAGTCCTCGTTTGTCAGTTTGGAACATACAGGCTTTTCTACATCACACCACATTTATATAAACTGGGTGGTTATGTAAAATGTGAAACTGTGTTAACTCTTTGGAATTGATTCTTCAGTACCACCACTGAACTTTTTTCAAATTAATTGAATTCTGCTTAGTTTTTAAGTTATGTAGCATAATAATCCTAATAGAAAACATTGGCTTGACATTTAAGTGAAATGTGCCACATTTATGCAGATTTTTAACATCAGAAGAGACCAGCTCTGTTTAAGTCCTTTCAAGTGTGATGAAACAATGCTTTGAAATTACATGAACAAAGTTTCTTCACTGGTTAGAAATTACTTGATCACTAAAAGTGACAGGGAACAAATCTAGGATTTTTGGAAAACTGGCAGTATTCTTAGCTACACCTACTATCAACATAATACAAACTTACAAATGACAAGAAATGCATGTGCACTTTCATACAGCTAACATAATATGTTGTCATTTAAATAGAAAATTCTATCAAAACACTCTGTTATTGGTTTTGTATGCTCTTCACATTTGATCATACAAAAGAAATGACACTAGATTCCTTGGCAATGGCAGCTTTTCAATTTTATTCATTGGTGTTCTGCACAGGATTGCCAATCTACATATGTGCTGCAAATTCAAAATTCTTTGCAACTGCCATATTCTGATCTGCCCATCACTGTATGCAGCTACAAGCTCTTGACAAGATTTTGCAAAAGCCACATCAAATACTGCCTGGGATAAAAGATCAGGAATCTCAGTAGAGGCATCAAGGCACTTACATAATCTCCCAGTGAATGGGTCAAGTATTAGTATTCTTCCTTCAATTGTTCCAACAGCTAACATTGACCCATCCGGTGAGAAACTAGTACAACTTGAAAGCAGATTTTCCTCCTCTAAATCATAAGTAAAAGAACATATTGCATCACTTTTACTTAAACTGAATAATTTCAAAGGACCATATCTCCATACCACTGCAACCATATTGTTTTGGGTAGGATCAAAGTCAAAGTCACAAGGAGAGTTTAAAACATTCATACTGTTATTCTGATCTATTGATATACAGCGCTGTCCTAATTCTGAATCAATAAAGATGCAATGCCCATGACTTGATGAAATTCCAATTACTTCTGAGTTTGGGGAAAACCTACAGTTTGTGACAGCATCTGCAAATGAGGGGCACACAATTTGACAACTAACTCCCCATATGCATTTTATCTTATCATTTTTGAGAATATCCCACATACAGATTTCATGAACAGCCCTATCCCTGTATGAAGATAAGGACACTTTGCTGACAGAAACCAGTTTTGTGCCACAATTAGAGAAAATGGTACAGAGAACCCTGCCACAAAATGTTGTACCCCATTGGCCTCGAGGAGTGTATGCAAATTCTGAAAACCATATTTCACCATCCTCCTCACCACTAGAATCACATTCTAAAGCTATTATTTCTTGATTGTTATAACCATCCATGTCAGCATGATTATTCTCAGCATCGTCATATCCCTCTCCTGCATTAGTCTGGTCTTCCTCATCTACTACATCACTATCAGTACATTCTCTTCTCATTAATGTTAAGGAATTCCTCCCAGAATTCAAAATTGCAGTTATAATTTGGCCATCCGGGCTAAACTTGCAACATGGTTGGGGCGAATACGTAAATACAGAATGCGAGCATGACTCGAAAACGTACCCGCCACCATCTTCTGCTCTCCGGTACCCTTTCTTTATCAACCACAATGTAACAAACCCCGCTGTTGGGAGAGCGTTAGAAATTGCATGTTGATGTAAAGCATCTTGTTGTATCACTTGGCGTTTGATAACCGATGTGCATGTGATTAAGCTATCGTTGTCAGGGCAGAAACTGCAGCCGTAGGCCGAAAGTGGCGACCCCTGATTAATTAATCGTAAGTCATCATTGCAATTACTTGCATTTAGTCTTGCAACTATGCTTGGAATATTAGATACTTCACTGCTCCTTGGAAACGGCTGCCAGCATCTAGCAGAAGTTTTTTGTGAGTTGACAGCGCAATTACCATTTTCTGTGACAGGACCATGACCAGTGCCTCCTATCCCCATGTTTTCGTCAACTGTAAGCCATTATGCATAAGCCTCTATTGCATGCGAACTCAAAACAAAAAACCTAGTTCGTTCCTCGTCGTTTCGTCACGCAAATTTGCGTAACGCTAGGATAGTTCTTCTCAAAAGACCTTTTTAGAAATAGCCCATTTTGCAAATATTTTTTTACATATAAAGCATGCAAAAGGTGGGAGCATCACACCCCTAGGAGCAAGGGTCTGCAAACATATCGCTGCTGCCGTCATGTAGAAATTATCCAACCCTGGTATTACATCCATCAAAAGTATTATTTTATTTCCTTCACCCCAGTGAAATCCTGCCCTTACAGCCCTGGGTGTGATTATACATAGTAAAGAGACTAAACCACTGATCAGTGGTCTAAACACGGAACTCTGTGGAATATGTCAGTCAATAATAGCCAGTAGAGTTTTGTCAATTTGCTCCCGTAGCTACGGAGGAGCCGCGCTCAAGCTAAAATAGAATAAAACATTGCGATTTATTCTGGTAAAATTACCATATTTGAATACAAAAGGTAGATTGAAGCATGCCGATTCCGATTCTGTGGTTTGTTTTAAGATATCAATCTATTTCTTGAATTATTAGCGATTTCCCTATATGACCACTTTTTCCCCCATTTCATCCCGTTCGCTGCCAACATGATTGCGGTTTTCAATCCGTTCAATTAATTTATTGTGTCATTAGCGGTTGGTATTGATTATTTAATATCGTGAATAAGTGTAAAAAATCAACTTTTATTAATCTCCCGTACCCACCCTTATACCACCCTTGCCCTAGCTAGAAATTCGGTCCAGCCACCCAAAACCGCTCCGCGTCCACCCATCGTCTCGTTTCCATGGGTGAAAACAAACTTTCGAAATGGCGGTTAGAGTCGCCGACGGGCAGCTAAGAAGAAGAAGAATAGGTACATAACATGTTGGTTTATAATTTCAAAGGTAACATGCAAATACATTAAACATATTATTGCGATCAATCCTACTTCTTCTGGTGTTCCTCCAGTTATTCAATATGAATTAACAAGACTGATCAAACCGCCGGTATTACTCTAATTTTTAGGCCGATTCTCATCATGATTGTAATTTGCTTGTAAAGACAACCTTCCTGTCGTCAGTTCTTCTCGATTCTTATTGTTAAATAGTAAATAGTACAACAAGTTACATAATTCTTTCGGTTCTTGAGTGTTTGATTCTTCACCTTCGGCGTAACGTCTTTTTAATAACTCGAATTTACATGTCAACAAGCATCAAGCTACATATACATAAAATATCAAATTATCAAACTTTTTATTGTCTTATTGGCCCAATCCAGATATGAAAGAATATTACAAGATAATAACACATGTAAAAAAGCAGTTAACTTCACCAAAAATTGGAGGAGAGATACCTACATAGATCCTTCTTTATCAAACCACTTTAGAAGGTCTAAAATTTGCAAAGACAAAGTCAAAACAACAATATTTTATTAGCAATAATTCAGGTTTTTCATTGTCTGTACTGATCACTTTGCTATAGGTTTAACTGGTCTTGTCATATGTGGGATATTCTGTGGTGAACATTTGGATTTTATGCTCTAAGTTTTAAATTCTTTAAAAATACTTTTATGATATAATCACTGAACTACTCATTGGAAAGCAATTTTTAGAAGACTGATAGTTTTTCAAATACATTTCCAAAGAAACCAGTTGGGATATTGTTCTCTCAATCATTAAGTTCATGCTGATTGTAGACATTAAATTCTTTCACTTATGGTCAGAGAATTATATTGACAACAACACATTTAGTCTCCATTGATGTGCATATTTAACTAATATATTTTTTGTGTTTTGGATTCTTTATAATCTACCAATTGTCTTCAGTGCTGCCTTTGCATTATTATGATGTTTACACATAAAATATTTTCTGTTTTCACTTTTAGATTGATCTCAGGAAACATGACAACTTCTAGCAGCCATTTTTTGACAACATTCAAGAATAGTTGTGTTGCCAGACCAAGGCACCCTGATACAAGATTACCTGTGACTTCAAATGAGGCAGTAAATGAAGATAATGGCTCTATAGGGACTAGTTATCAGAGCAAAGCAAATAAATTGGCACAGAGCCTTTTAGAAATTAAACTAGATGAAGAGTTAGAAAGAAACAGATTAGACTGTAATGCATTAAATAGTAAAGCTTTGGATGAAAGCTCAACAACTGATAAAGGAAAAAATAACTTAGTGAGTTATGACCAGGACCTCTCAAACTTATTGCAAGATGATGACAAATTTTATAAGCACCTAAAAGCTCTCCGCCATGAAAACAAAAGAACACTGAAAATGATGGAAAAATATTATTACACCAGACCGCGAGAGAAGACACCACAATCAGCAAAAGATTTGATCAGTAAAATGAAGCAAGAAGCTGATTCAGAAGAAAGTCATTTATTTGTCCATAAAGTATATGATTCAATAACAAATTCCAACCAGGAAGATAATGCTTTAAATCAAGAAGATCTGGAGGTTGCAGAAGATCAAGTGCATGATTTTACTGCATCAGGTAAATTTTTGTCAATATTTTCTTCAATTATGTGATGTTTCAGGAGATTATTTTTTAGTTTAAAAAACATGCAGCAAATTATTTTATGTCTTCTTTTCATGGGGAATATTGTTTTTATTTAATGGATGTTTGCTGATTCGATTCATGATTGGTGATATATTCTTCGAATCTTCTTGCCATGAATAGCTGCCTTCAATTCTATCTTTCAGAGCAAATGAATGATTTAAGTTCATCAGAATCAGAAGAAGACCCTCGAAAACAGTGGCCTAGGCATTATACTGAAAATATTCTTCCTGATGATTCTGAAGAGAACTTCAGGGGTAGAACATTCTCCTATGATGTCATTGATAATATGTGGGAAAATTTCTCAGTGGAAGATTATGCTCCTGTTGAAAGGAGCATCAAAGATAACACCCCTAAAAATGCAAAATGGACTCCATCAATAACCATCCCAAAGCCATTTCAAATGACTCTAAGAGAAGCATATAAAGCCAAGATCAAATCGAAAAGAAAAGAAAAATTGGAGCAAGAATTGTTGGAAAAAAGATTGGCAGAAGAAGCAGAATTGAATAAGAAGTTTAAAGCAAAGCCATTACCAGCAAGTACATTTATGAACCTTTATGCTGAAAAGAAAGTTATTGAAGAACAGAAGCGAGAGTACAAGAGGTCTCTAAACAAGGCAATTTTAGAAGCAACACAAAAGCCATTTAGTTTTGTTAAGCGAGAGGAGGAGAAAAACGAGCTACGACGAAGCCAGTCTCTAGAGCGTATGAATAGACAACTTTCTAATGAAGATTCAAAAAGTTTCAAAGCAGCCCCTTATCCTGAAAAGTTGTTCAACCTTTCTCTAGAAGACAGGATTGCTGAGCAGGAGGAGTATCGTAAAATTAAAATGAAGATGAGAGCTCAAGAGATGATGGCCAGCGCTTCATTGCCACCAAATATGCAGGCAAGAGGCCAGAGATATAAATTTAATAAACGTTATACAAAACTTCAAGAAAATGGAAGCAAGCCTCCGAAAGGTGCAGATTTTAAACCTAGAATAAACCATGATATTCCTGATTATGAGGAAATGCACCAAAAATTCGAAGCTGAGCTGGCGAGAAAAAGAAGAGAACAATCACTAACGATTTGCGAACCATTTAACTTTCAGACATCCAAAGTGCCCACACGGAGGTCACGTCAAATGGAAAGCTTGACCACTGAGACACAACGACGAAGAAGTCACTCATATGAACGATCCAGGGAGAGCAGCCTTGAACGTCCTCAGAGTAGCAGCGACAGCCTGCAGAAGAGTCGCACTAGCTTAACTCAAGAAGAGGCTCCACCATTTGCGTAAGTTGGTTGGCATAGTCGATATCACCTTTTCCAAGTTGTAGAACGTAATCAATCATATTCAATCAATCTTAATTGAAATCTAATAAAACCAGCTACACCAGGTTGTTTCGCTTTTTACACTATCCTCGATGATTGAGTAAGAATTCAAATCAAAGAATTTGAACCATCTCTAACAGTAACATGCCCCATCCGGGGAAAAGCATTCAAACATAAATTCATGAAAGCTCGTAAGTTTAAAAACCTCGAAATAGTACAATAAAAGTTATTGCATACTGATAAATAAATATATACTGTTGTAGCCAAAGACAATATCATTTGTAGCCTTTATATCACTACTCAGTGACGGGGTAAAGCTGTTTCTTGGCCCAACGTAATCAGGATTTCAAATCTCGGATTCCTTCTGCTTGAAGAACAATGCAAATCAGAGTCTCTTCTGCTTTAAGATTCGTGTAGGTATCAGTGTTTACCTATTGAAAGTGCTCCTCGTCGTATTGAGACATTATTTGTTGTAGATTTAATGTAATAGCTTGACTTGATGTCATTACCCTGTCGCATTTGCGCGTCATTTTAATTGGACATGACAGAACTGATTGTTTCAAAGTAGCACGATAATACATAATTTAATAGTCCGACAGTAAACTGATTTCCATCTTAGCAATTTGAACGATCTAGTTTCATAAACTTGTCTAACATTATATTCAATTACGCGATTTGTTTTTCGATATTTACACGTATTTTGTTGCAACGAAAATCAATCATTTGGCAAATGTATTAGTAAGTTTTCCAGGTATCTAGAACCTTTAGTTACGAGTTTTGTGATTGGCTCGTTGCTTATAGTGGAGATTCCTTGGGTGTTCGCGGTGGTCATATTTGTATACATTTTCATTGGTTATTTCAGAGAATAGATTCTTCAAGAACAATTAACTTTGCAACATCAACAACTCCATAGTCTTAGACCGGCACTGTGAGAGAGGTTAGAAATAATGGCGCAGTGGCAAAATTACACGGAGGAAACTATCTAAGAACTAAACAAGGCTCATTTGACCAACGAAAGTTAATGACATAACAGCATATAATATAGGTAGGCCCTTGTCTTCAGTTTTTCCAACAAAATATCTTCGGATGCTGGAGGAAATATTCGGATGCACTAGCCAACACTCTCGACACCCATACCACCCAAAACACCCATCACACTATTCATGTGTACAAGTATATACATACTATGTACTAGCCAACACTCTTGACACCCATACCACCCAAAACACCCATCACACTATTCATGTGTACAAGTATATACATACTATGCACTAGCCAACACTCTTGACACCCATACCACCCAAAACACCCACAACACTATTCATGTGTACAAGTATATACATACTATGCACTAGCCAACACTCTTGACACCCATACCACCCAAAACACCCATCACACTATTCATGTGTACAAGTATATACATACTATGCACTAGCCAACACTCTTGACACCCATACCACCCAAAACACCCACAACACTATTCATGTGTACAAGTATATACATACTATGTACTAGCCAACACTCTTGACACCCATACCACCCAAAACACCCACAACACTATTCATGTGTTCATGTGACACTCCAATTAGCTGATTCATTTGAATTCTCTGTTACTGAATATCACAAATATGAATTTAGGGGCAAGAATTTGTAACAATGTTTATTACATAGAATAACGAGGGGGATTCCCGCTAAGCCAATCAGGTGCATCGTAACTAAAGGTTCTAGGCAACCCAAGTTTTCAGGGTTAGATTATGTTTTATGAGCACTTCTAAACGGGATTATTGACTCACGCCCAAAACTATGTGATCTGGCGGTTTTTATAGCTTATGTAACTTGTTCCGTTTTCTATTATAAATTTAAAAGTTGTTCAAGTCTTTGAATCTTTAACCAAGAAATTGTTCAATCAACCGTAGCTTTTGTAGCCCAGAATCTCTAACTCTGGCATTCAATCTTTTGGTGGTACAAAGCTTGTAAATGGCTTTGAAAAAAGCAAACATTTAGTAAACTAAAGCTTTTCGTCTGACACTCTTCAGAGTTTGAAACGTCAGAACATAGATCGAAAACTCTACGCTAGGAAATATATATACCCAGTTGTGGATCGAAATAGGCCAATCAGAAACACGAGCACCTGACTGTATAGGTTGACCAATCTGTGCCGCTTGCCTATTGAGAATGTTACCAATGGAGTCCTAAGGTGAAAACGAACTCCTTTTGTCTACACAGTAGCGGTTTTTTCGTGCTTATGTAGATAGATTCTAAAACTGCTAGGTGGAACGACGATCGGGCTTTACCAATAATCCGAAACATGTCGCCATTATAGTTTTTTGCACAACTCTGGCATTCTTTGATCATGGCACTTTATAAGGCTAGAATGAAAAATACATCTGGTTCTGTTTTCTTGAATTGTAGCATGACGGAGACAGCAAGGCTGAGGCATCTGCTGAGAAAAAGCTCAATCGAGAAAAAAGCGAAAGAAGAAGAGGATCGAAGGCAGAAGGCTGAACGCCGAAAAAGGCGGGAAAATCAACTTAAGAAAGAGGTGGCAAGAAAGTCAATTGGCAACGATATGAGACACGTGCTGGAACGACAAAACAAGGAAACCATGATGCGTTTCAAGTACGTGTAAAAGTTTTTGTAACTGTAACAGAATAACCACAAACCCTTGTTATTTGATTAATGATAGCAACTTTGCTATTTTTATTGGGTGGAGACTCGCGCTATCGATTACTTCATTTTGATGATTGAATGGTCGTTTTCGTTAATGTTGATCGGTAGGCAGGCCCATGACAATATAATTTAAAAATGGAAAGTATCAATTTCAAAAAGAGTTCAAATTCTCCTTTTCCAGTATGTTTGGTTCTCCATTTTTTTTAAAAATCTTAACAGTTGCCTTTTTTCGTCAAGGCTACCTGTTATGCTTTGTCGACCAGGTTGGTTTCCTTTCTTGGCTGAAAATGTAAGGTTCAAATATTAATTGCTGTTTTTGCTGTTTTCTTAACAAGACGTCTACACTTACGTGACAAAAGTATTAGGACGCTCGCCTCGAAGCAAATGTGGTTAATCCTTTGCTCAAAGAACAACATAGAAAATCAGTGGAACATAACGAGGTTGCTGGTAGAAATTTTCGATTGCAATTTTACCCGATTGTAAAAATAAACATAAATTTAATAAATTGCAAAAAAGTAAACTTTTTAGACAAGTAGCATTTGCTTTATTCTATATTTTGTCAGATGACCTCCAAGAATCTAGGCAGCCGCCATTTGCATTGAAACTCACTGAAATAATTTTCCAACGAAATATCTTCGAATACAGGAGGATATCTCAACGAAATTTTAAAATAGCTTATTTTGGTCTTAGAAGATCCCATTTCTTGTATTTTTTAATGAAAACCAGTTGTTTTCAATTACATAAAGGCTTTGACTTTGACGGGGTTATTGAAAGACCATTATCTTATTGTTTTTGGAAATTTATTTCACAATTGCAACATAACAAGGTTTAATGTCTTGCTTGAAAATAAATAGTCTTTGCAAAGAATCATTAGTTGTTTCTGTACTTGCCTGGGGACTTTCCACAAATAATTTAACAAAATATTCATGATTGATTGACTTCGCACACAACGCCAGTTTGCAGATGATATTAGGCCCAACCAACAGTTCGGCCTTCCCTGGCCTACCATTCTTTTAATTTTAGTCGGCATTAATAACTTATTGTACTTGTAAATAACATGCGTTGCAGACTTGCTGCAACCAAACTTTCTTGTAGTTTCAGCAAACAAATGACTCTCTAGACCCAAATATTTTATTGCTTCTCGCTCTCTTTCTGGTCGTTTTTGTGTTTTCGGCATTGAAACTAAAACATTGATATTTTCCATTTTTCCCTGAAATTTTGTTCCTTTTCTATCATAGAAAGGTAGGAAATAAATTGAATTTGTTAGGAATTGCGTTTTTGCTGACGCCATTTCTAGAATCCAGCCAAAACAGCAAGCTTTGTTCAATCAATGTTAGAATGCTAGTTTTGGAGCCGCCATTTTGTTTTTCATCGTCCTAATACTTTTGTCACGTAAATGTATATGGATTGCTTCATCTCACTTTGAAACCAATATTTATCTTCTATCACAGAGAGTCTGAAATTGAGAAGAAGAAAGCTTACAAGCAGTATCTGAGGGATATACAGGCAAAAGTAGAGCAACGGCCCTTGCTATTTGAGCAAGAATCACAGACCAACGCGAAGAGACTAGCGCAAAGAAAATACAAACAAATTCTGCAAGACGCTGGTTTGGATGATGACGTAGTTGAAGGCCTGGTAAACAGTGACGGTAAAATAATAGATGCTGAATCCGACGACGACACGGATGAGCTTTTTGCTGAAAGTGATGAGGCCGACCAATCACTGAGAAGCGAAAATTATCCAAGATCAGGAGACCCCGAACAAGATGAACCGCTTTCGGAAACAGAAGAAGCCGATGCCGATACAGCATAAGGATCCTTAAGATAAGAAACGCTAAAGTTACGCGTAGTAAGGCATGTGCTGATTTCTCTCTATGACGTTACGATTCCACTAACCAGCCTAAAGCATTAGACGGATAATGCTGGAAAATATGGGTGTTTTTATATAGGGATAGAGATAAGATGTAAAATTACAACTTATATGGAAAATTACAACTTATGCGTTGTTGACAACTCGTGAGCTATGCAAGAACGTAGCAATCGTGTATGTGGGGATGTAACACCTGTATGCTATACATTTTGGTAACGAATTTATCCCGTCCGAGCATCCTTTTCTAAGCAAATAACGCGTGGGCCTTTGAGACCCGATTCTAGTTTCATGTTTACAATACAGAGTG
Organism: Rhopilema esculentum; assembly: GCF_013076305.1. The sequence continues at coordinate 8,106,617 of NW_027018682.1, read as the reverse complement.
CTGCAACCACAGACACAATTTATAGCAATAATAAAATAATTCCAAACCCCACGTTCCTTCTTTTCAACGTTCCAGTCCTAATTTCACCCACCATGCAAGCACTGTACTTATAGAACGTAGCATAATGTATCGTGGAAAAGTTGTAAATCAATTTATTGTTATCATTGCACCATTCTCAACAGTTCGATTTCTGTCCTGTTTACAACCATTAAGAACTAAACCCTTGCTCTAGATAACCTGCAAGCATGTTTTTCGAAGGTAACGTTTATTCGTAAAAATATTTTCAGAATAGACCGACAATGTGAAGTAGTGAAACATCAAATCATACATGAAGTAGCTCGTACAAAAATGGAAGCTTTGGCAAATTTCAACGAACAATATTGAGGCTAGATATTGAAAAATTAAGTTTTGTGATTCCACTTTTGCCATAACAAAAGCAGTTATACTGGAAACGTAGATATTATTAACTCTGGATCTAGTCAAACTAGGCTAGGCACACTTGAAATAGGCAAAAAATAAAAAGTGCATGTAAGTAAAAGTAAATACTGGCATAATATATAAAAGCAAATTGTTATAAAGAAAATTGCTAAAAGTTATAAAGAAAAAACAAACGGCTTACATGGGCGAGGCATTGAATCTCCAAAAAGATCTGTCTTTATTGCATGATTTTATTACAGTAATTTCTTGATAAGAACAGACATAAGCGGACGTTCTTGACAGATTGTGCTATTGTATCAATATGATCTTAGCCATACTCCTTGTTTCTTCATTTCATTCTTCAAAGAACTGTCGTGGGAAATCCATTTAAACTTTTAATTAAATATTCTAGCAAACTGGCTGTTCATCACTTCATCTCTTTATCCTATTCCCACCTGGCACATGGCGGAATGGAAGCCAAGCAGATTTTCTGCATGAAATAATCAATGTATTGCCTATATTTGATAGGCTGTAAGACCGTGATACTAATCTTAGGGTTTACTTGTCCTATTTCATTAGGCCAGACATTCATAACGGTAATACAATTTACCAGCATCTTAATCCAAGTCAAACTTTAGTTTATAAAGATAAAGTCTTTGGTGATCCTACAGTTAGCTTGTTGCACAAAATTAAGGCATTCTTGGTTAAATTTGAAGTTCCAGGTTGATATTCCAACAAGCGATGTTAACCAGCCCTTCTTTTTCCAAAGGAGGTAACTTTTGTCACTGCTGCAAGTTTACAGTCAGTTAAATTAGCCACAGATAGACAGACAGACAGACCAAACGGTTAGCTCATCATCCATTCGTGCTACAACAAGCATCGGAACCTAGGAACAAGGTTCCTTGGAAATCTTCAGAGATGGCAGAAAAATCTTCACTAAAGTATACCTGCGAAATTTTCCAAAAAATCTGAAGCAGGCTCGCGTAATTATTTACTTACAACATCTTTTGCAATGAAGTTTTGCGAACGCTTCCCCCCCTCCCCAATGGCAAAAAGTCTCTCTGAAAAAATGCGTTTTCTTGCGTTCAAAAGGGTGTTGACCCCCATTTTTCCATCGCTTGACTCGCCTTTGCCCCCAGTTTTACCATCCTGGCTACGCTACTGGTTTACTGCTTGCATCGGTTCTCTCCTCACAAAAAACTTTAGACGAAGGTCGACAAACCTTGTAAATGTTGGCATAAAGAAGAAAGCTGGAAAACAATCATTTAAAAAAGGTCTACATTCATTACGGTGAATCAAAATGGAACTTACCCGTCGAAGCAAAGTCCGAATGTTGTTATATGAAAAAGTATGTAGATTGTGATATTGCCAGAAAGTTCGATGCAGTATCATCATGCTGTGAAGAGGCTGAAATCATCAAGAGATCGTCAAGATACCAGCTGCGATGCTAAGCATGATGACGATGATTGTTCTCTCTGTTAGCAGAGAACTATTCTAATTGCATCCACAACACTTGAGTCTTTATATAGCATGACAAACAATCGGTACAAAATTACCAACACTGAAATAAATCCACTTACATACATACTCAAGTCGTCAAAGTAATTTTATATCTTGACCTTGAAGTTAATTATATCTTGATCTCAAACTTAATTTTCATCAATTTTTTAAGTTTCTGGTAAACACAATTTAGAATATCTTGCACGGAACTCTGGCAAAATTAACTGTTGTGTGAAATTATAATAATTTTGAAAGCAAGATTTCATTGTAACAAAAATGAATAGTGATTCTAGCATCCTTTGTCTAGTCTAATTTAAGCAAACCTACATTTTTGATCATTTCAATTTTCTGTTTATTGGAAGTACAACCATTTGAACTTTTTCTAATTCTTTGTGAAGGACGACGCGCTTTCAGTTCATGGGGACCTGCAAAGGCCCACTTATTTAGGACACTGAAGTACTGGTGCGAAATAAAACATGATTGATAAATTTTGAATATCTATGAGTTTTGCGTGGGCTGAAAAGATGTAGTTGTGACCGCGTCAAAACTTCGCCAAAGTGCGCCAATTCAACACTTCACTAAGTATTGAAGTAATTAAACTGTTGTGGATTTGCGTCTTTACGTGTCATGTTCTGACCTCTAAAAACAGGTCATAGCCAGTTAAAACACCTAATGAAGACACAACCACAGAATCACAACCTTCTTTTTGTACTCAGCTCGAATTCGTTTTATCCTGGTTTGTAGCTCCAAATTAAATTTCAGCCTATGAAATCGCAAAAATGGCTCGTTTTCCTCTATCATCGGCGAAGTTCGATGGATTTCTGAAGCATATTGCATTTATTTCAAATTATGCTCGACAAAAATTCAACAACACAATCTCCACTTTTCACGCCTCTAATCACCAGAGACTTTACTAGCTAATTTTTTCACTATGCTCCATTATATATACATAGAACTGTTTTTAAGGCATTACGTTAATATCTCCCTTGCTTGATAACTAAACTCTTGCTTGTATCACATTTCAGGGGCATCTGTTGGAGTGTGGAGATATTTGCAAAGGCCTTTTCTGGCAACTTACTGGTTGCAAAAAAATTCCCCTAAAATTTGTGACTGACTCCTTTCTTTCACAAATGCACATTTTCCTAGGGCCAAAAATGTCAACTTTCTAACCGTTCTGTTTAAAGATGAGTACATTCTTTAGATTGCACTAGAAAAAGTTTTCTAGACAGGGGAGAACAGTAAGAACGAACTTAAAAAAATCTAAATAGTGAATCTCATACTTCGAAACGGGCTTTATTGTTTACGTATGCTCAGAAATTGAAAATTTTGATAATGACATACATTTGTCTTTTTAATTGTAAACAGGGCATTGGAAATAAACGATCTACTCTTTTAGTGAATCCTCAGTCCACCTTCTTAAAAACTTAAACACTCGACATGTGAGCCTTACAGCTTACCAAGGGGAATACTCGCTCGGTTTTCATACACTCTGTACACAGTTTTGCTCTTCAAACCCGCCACGGTTTGTGCCTCGCTATGTCAAGTAGACGAAAGGTTTAAAATGAGTCACTGTATAGTACTTGAAATAAGTATGAAACAGATTATCCCAAAGACACAAAAACATAGCTGTAAAAGCTTAGGACCTCCTTTTTCAAAAAGAATAATGGGCGACCAGACACTACCGTCTGTTTTTGGCCTTATTTTCGAATTTCTCTTATAAGAACAAGGTCTTAACTGACTTCAGGTCAAACAAAGTCTCAAATTCCAGACGTTTGGGAAACGCTTGTAGAAGAAGCCAGATTTCACCACCCAGATTTCAGAGGTGACTGGCTTCACAGTACAATAACCACGTTTGGTGAATAACACCTGCGCTCAAACGGATAATCTTCTCCGTGACATATCAAGTTGTTATGAACAAATTGAATTTCATTTCCATACACAGATTACGAAAAAAATCCCGATCTAATGAGCCTCTCTGTGCAATGATATGCTTTTAGCACCTGGTAAGTTTGATGACTGTCCTAAGACCCTTACACGACGTCGTTAAGCGTATTGCAACTTTTTTATTCAAAACTTTGTTGAATACAACGAATTAAAAAAATTGCAATCTAGATATTTCAAAGAAATTTTAAAAGCCATACGAAAGATCCTTTACATTCCGATGGAGACGGGCCTTGTTATGAGTTTGTGAGTTAATGTAAAAAGTGGCCAACGAAACAGTGCAACTAACGATTGAATAAAAACATGAAGGTCAACGAGTACTTTTAACGTTAAAGTGACTTTTAAAGACGCGTTGAGTGGTAGAAATTTGGCTTTGATTCTTCACTTAAGACACAGTTCTCAAAATACTCTATAAAAGCAACTACATTCCACGCTCTCCCCAGGTGTATGTGCCATCAAGGTTAAAAGAGCAACAGAGGAACTAGACATACCTTGAAAAGTATACCATGCACTTGAAGAAAAGAGAACGATCAGAGATGTCTTACAACGATCAACATGCATAAGCTAATTAAACAGCCAAGAAAACATGGCAATCATCCGCTCAAAGATCGCGAGAAGGGCCAACTATTACAAAAGAAGTTAAATGCCACGATCCAAACTGTTCTTTTTATTTTTGTTTCCTGGGTTTCTAGATTTTAGCTAGGGTAATCGCTTCTGAAACTGATCAATTGAAACAGAATAGCAAGAATAATAAGTCTCGCATAAACAAAAGAAAAACTGATTCAAATAATTCTAAACGTTGTGCAAGAAGAGACATAACATTGTTTGCAATTAATCTGAAACAAAAAAAATTCAAAAATGTGATTGGGTTTCTTAACATTTGGTTAAAGGTTTATGAAAGCAAAAGGTAGGTAGTTATTTTTCTTTTTCTTTGATTTATAAGATCTAGACAACAACATTGTTTGGCTATCAAAAAAGTATTCTCATTTCCACAATTGTGATCTGGAGAAATAAATATTAAGACTAGAAAATCTACAATCAAACACAGTCATATATGGCTGTCTTTTGCAACTGCTAAAATCATCCCTTGTGAAGGCAAGGCTCCTGTTGCAATCACTTAAAGGACATTGGGGTCTTGGTACCCACCTCTTCGAATCTTGCGGATGTCTTTTCTGTAAACACGGCAAGTTCTGAAGTAGAGTATGCTGTCAATCAGGAACAAGATCAGGTTGATGAAGCCAAAGAACTGGGGAAAAGAAAATTTATTTATTCATTATAAAGATATCATGTTTCGGTCTTCATCATAGTTAAATTGTATGGAAAATTTGCTTTTGCTCTACTGATCAAATTTGCTCTTTTCTGGCCATTTGTAGCAGAAATTCTTAATTGAAAGAGTAGTTACTACGTTAATGGAGTATTTAGTAGTTTATTGCCAAATGTCAAATATTATCATCTAACCTAACTATTAACAAAGGATGTTTTCTTATGAAGAAAAAAATTACCCATTTTAGGTATAAAATAATTAAAAAAGGGCATTAGTACAAATATAAACAGTGCCTGTGCAATGTATTGCTAAGAATTTTTTTTGATTTGGCCCTTTTGATGAGCATTTTGGCCTGAGTTGCTCACCCAATCTGGCCTTCCTTTGTAAATCCAATCTGGCAACCCTGAACAATATGATAGAATTGCTTTCTTATATAAAATAATGTAAAGCATATGCTGTATAACATGTGCCGAAAGTATATTAGGGTAAGAAATTGACAAAGATGCATGTGGATCTAAAAGAACCTTGACAAAACTTAGATGAAAATCAAGAGTTAAACATTTAGGATGAAAATTCTTATTTTAATTACTATAGATAAACATTTACTTAAAAGTAAACATTAATTACACAACAAACTGCTATCAACCACTAAAATTATTATTAACTGTTTTATAAATAATAAATCCTTGACAGGAAACAATATGATAAGAATATGAATAAAATGGCAAAAAAATAACTCTCTGAACAGAAAACTGAAGCTCTTATTGTTCAATAAGGATTAAAAACTTTTTTCCAGATCTTTAAACATACATTTTCATCAACAGGTTAGAAAAACCCTATGTTTACACTTATGTTAGCAAAGCATGACACACATCACAGATTCTAAAATAACAACTGTTTCATAAGTTGTTGCTATGGTAATGGTCTAAATAAAACTCATTAGCTGTTATGACAAATGATGTTGCAGTGATACCAGAGAGTTTCAAAGGGTTATAAAGGAGCTAGAGCTTGACTGAAAAAGTAATAATGTGTTTTAAAATGTTACTGACGAGATTGAGTACAAGTAGACTGACTGACTGACTAACTAAATAAGTAAATGAACGAGTGAATGTATGAATAAATTTTTACTTCTAATGACTATTGTATGATGCAGAGGAATGCCAAAAGATAGAAAAAGAAAAAAGAAAATTAGAGAAACAAGGGAATAGATGAATAGGAAAGACAGAAAAAAGCTGTTTATTAAATTTTGCACAGGTAAACAACAAATACCAGCTTTTAGCATTGTGAGACTTTAAATAATTGGATACTCACCGAGGCACCTGCATTGCCAGCCCAAATGTGATAATGAAAAGCAAGCAATATACCAGCAACAGCCCAGAAGAAGGTGTAAATTGCCGAATATGCCAACAGATGGATGTACTGAAAAGCAACAAATGATTAGGTACAAAAATTTGCTCATAGAATAAACCTCAAGAAATTTTTATTTAAAAGAACATAGCCAAAAGAGGGCTTAGTAATCATCACCTCTCACAATTTGCAGACAGCATAGCACAATGGAAACAAAATTTGTATAACTTCATCATCTATTGTATCCTTATATAAACAACCAATCATTCTGCTTATTTGAGACTGACTGATACGAGTTTTAATTTTGCCATGCAAGATACATTCAAGTATATTTCAAATATGTAACAAATTATCTAAGGTTGCATGATTTTTTTTAAGAACTTATATGCAAAAATATTGATATATGCTCATGTTCATGTGTTCATGTCACCCTTGGGTCTGTAGTCAGCACCTCTAATAACTGAGCATCCTCATAACTATACAACTATACAAAGGGATGGCAATCTGTTGATGTGTGGTACATCTGTACATAAAAAGCAACTGATCATACATTTAAACTAAGAAAAAAAAAATCTATGTGCTCATACCCAGCCAAAAAGTCTAAAGAGACGTTTGTTGATCCATTTGTTGAAACAGCCACAGAGGTTGAAGGAAATCACAAATATTGTAAATATCCATGAGCTTATGCCGACAAACAGAAAGTAGCCATAACGAGATACCAAGGACTCATTAAGGTGCCGGTAGGCTAATGCACAGATGACCCAAGCAACCAGAGTGGTGAACTGCCAAAAAAGAAAGCTCAATTAAATTACAAAATTTTAGCCTTTGTAAACTAAACAGTTGAATCATGTAGCAAGGTGTTTGAAATAAGATTTTAAAACCAAAATTGTTGCTGTTTTTATTGTGAAAACTAAATACTATTTTACCAGTTAGAATCTTTGCTACAGAGTTCTTGACAATTTTGCTGAGCAATAAAGATACAGTATACAAATTACATGAATGTGCTTCTTAGAAATAACAAAGTTCCTGGCAGAGGAAAAATAATGAATGAAAAGATTAAAGACAAACTTATTGCTTTGTAGGTGAAATAAATTGATTTATACATACAAATTCAATGATTTTCAAAGCTCCTTCAATAGAGCACAAGAATGCTGTGTTGCACGAGCATGTCCCTTGGTTGGCATCTTCATTTTCATCCTGAACATTTCTTGGTGGTGGTGGATTTCTTGCTTCCTTTTTTCCTTTATTCTTTTTGTCCTTTTTTGATTTTGGGTCTTCTGAAGATGTAATTGGTTCTCTGTCATCTGCCATAATTCTTGATTGGCCTGTCAACATAATTTTGAGGTTATTAAGCCTGGGTCACCTCTTAAAAAAGGATCAAAATATTATAAGAAGGATGAATTATTTGGTCTCTTGATTTTAAACATTATAGCTTAACGTAAAGTAATATTTCAAACATTAAAGTTTGGACTAATTTTCCTCAACAGAGTATTCTCGAGTTTATTCACAGAAACATACACGCTTTACAAGAACTGAGAAAAGGGGGTATCAGCCCTGGCCGTTTGAGGTGGGCGATCGCCGGTGCGCGACTCCACGCTCGCCTCGGGTAAGCAAGACGAGCTATTCATTGCTCGCCTCAATGTCAGTTCGCATGTTAACCGCCTGCCTTGGTCTTCTTTTCATTTCTCGACACCTCTTGAAGTAAAACTAAAATATTGATAGGAACTTAATCCCCTATGTTTTGACTTAGAAATAACGTTTTAATCTCTCAGAAAGTCATCTACTCCTGTAAACTCGTTAACTACTTAACAAGTCACGCGAAAAACAAACAAAACATTTTTAAATGCAATAGGGAAGAAAATCCTTTGAATGGTTTCATTTCAACCAGAATGCTATTTCGAAGGCCAATTGAGTATTTCCTAACACATGAAACCCGAATCATTTCAACATGGCGAGTAACCAGAAAGGATCGACTGTTGAGCTAAGAACTTTCGAAAAATACGACAACAGGGCTGTTCTTGGAAGAAAAATTGAGGAGAAAGACGGAAAAAAGATGGTGACGTTCGTTTGGTGCAAACTTTGCGCTAAACATAAAGCTTCCATTTTCTTGAACCTGCTTTGCAAAGGTGGCTGTTGAAGCCTACATCAATGGAACAAATTTTGAATGTTGTTGATTTGTGATTATATGAAACTATCGTTTTATTTTTGTCTGAGAATCGCCATCTTAGCTGTTAACTTAGCTGTTAAAGAATGTTGTTTATTCATATACTTTTATTGACGATTTTCAAGAGACGCCTGACTTCACCGAGGAGAGTGATGTACCATGCGCCTGCTAAAATGCTCACAGCCAGGCCTGGGTTATGTGTCTTATACACGGTAAGACATATTAAAACCTATTTTTTTCAGAATTCAAACATGGAATTAAGGGTGCCTCTTATGCTTTCATTGGAGAGAGGGGATCAGATCTTGGACTTTAAATACATGTTACCTGGCACACATTAATGGGTTGGTTCCAATTGCTTTGTCCAGATTTTTGAGACTGATTACCCCCTTGATTCACCTTCCAAGTAGAGGCAACCTAATACAATTCCTTAATGTGATTCTTTACATCCAAAACAACTTAGATAAACATTAAAATAAGTTTGCTGAAACTGCTCTTTGCTTCACAAATCGTACAGCATTTGGCAAGTCACATCTTATCACTAAAATTCAAAATTTCATAAAGGGAAATCGTGTTGAACAAAATCTTGTATCTTTCTAGAATTGATCAACATGATCTAAAGTATCTTCAAAAAACCAGTTTTGCAGTATAACAACAGTCAGGCCAAATAGCAGTTGGAAACATTTCACTCAAAATTATTTTACTTATCAAAAGGCCTTCTCAGAAAAAATAAAGCTATTCAAATTTATTGACTCAAATTTTTAATTTCTTTCATCAAACCATAAAGCTTGAAAATAGCCCCTTTCTGGGAAAAACAGGAACTTATAGAAAACATCTATCTTGTTTTACCTGGACTCTTTTTTTCTGTGAATTTTCTGCTTGCCAGGAAACCATAATGAATTTAAGGACATTTAATTTTAATTAACTTCAGAAAACAATCACTTTGTCTTAACATATACATCAATGAAATCTTTATCTGAGTTGAAAATCATTCAAATGAATACCATGTAAGCTTGATTAGATAAATTTTGTCACGATTGTGACCTGTTTAGCCTTTTCCTGGTCACACTTGCAATAAAAATGCTTTTCAACTATAGAAAGAAATATGGTACCTATATAAATTGTTAAGGTATAGGAAAGGAGCTTTCAATTTCTTGGATCTGCATGAAATAAGTGAGTTACTCAAAACTCGCACATATTCAAAGTAGGTGACAAGGAGCCTTTGTTATTTTCATTAGTCATCATTCCATAAGGATGATGGGAGGGGCATGAATTTACTTTTCAACAACTCGAACAACAAATGTTATTAAACTTTAAAAGACACACTTTTCGAGTTGAAGATGTCCTATTTACAAATAATCAAAATAAGATTAACAATAAATTGAGCTTTCTAGACAGACTGTGGGGTATTTATTAGCTACAATAAAATAGTCAGAGAAATTATAAAAGCTGGATACAGTCCAGGCAACACGAGGGACAGGTGTAGGCCTATCCAACATTTTCAATACTCACTCAAACTCACGGCTTATTTCAGATCGATCCAGATCACGTTATTCAGTTTTTCAGCTTGTTCTTCAATGCACAGATTCGTAACCCGCTACAAATACCGCATATGAGTTAAAAAGTGCATCAATTTGTTGTAACAACTTTCCCCACCCGCCAAAGTGATTCGATCAAATAATACTCAAAACAATGGATGTAGACAATGGACGCTGAAAACACCTTACAAACCCGCGAACGACACGTACATTTCTGCGGGATAACGTCAGATTGGCCCTACAGAAAACTTTGCTGTATGATTGATTCAACATTTCAACAAATAAATCAAGGAATTGCATAAGAAAATGGCATCTAGGAAAGTAGGAAAGTAGTACTTGGTTCCTGAAAAAGTTCAGTACTGAGTTATGGTTTTTCAGAACTTAGAAAGTATTTAAACGAAGAACAAGGTGTATAGAGCAAGAACATTTATTACCCAGTGTGATTTTTTTCGAAAACTGTTTAATTCATCGGTACTTGAAATTAAAAAAAATTACCTCCCTAGAAATATTCACGATGTTATAAAATTTCTGACAACATTATGAAACTAGGGACGGACTTAGCGGTGGAAGCGACACCCCATTTTGTGTCCTTCGAAAAGTTTTGCTTCCATTCGGTAAAAATCATTTTCTGGTATTCAGTAGTAACAAAGTAACGCCAAGATTTTACTTTATCTATCTTCTTATCATCTTTACCTTGAAGCTAGAAACCGAATTTTAATAATGGGTGTTTCCATCATTTACCAGTGACCTATAGGGTGTGGCACACAAAATTCAAACAGTGCATAACACCACCCCCCCCCCCTATCATTATTGCTAAAATCCGTTCTTGGCTATATTACAGTGTGTTTAATTGTGATTCGAACCTGGTGTATGAAAATGATTGGCAATACTAAGATAAGGTGACTTTTCGTTGATCAAATCTCAATTCACAATCAACAAAAAAAATTTTCGGTCTCACCCCCCTTATATAAAACTTACAAGTGATCCTCCTAAGGCTTTGATGCCTCAAAAGCATTTGCTGGCACAGAATATTCTGTGCAAGAAGCAGGTATTCTTACATCTTCTCATCCTGCATCCTTAGCCTTGCGGCACCAGTGTCCATAGCCAGTAATTATTTCTTTACCAAAAAAGCCATGCTCCCGCCCCCAGGTGGTGTAGGCCCTGTTGCAACTTAAAAAGTAAAGAAAGGATTTCCATCATATTCCAGCAAAACCTGAAGCATGGTGGCACCAAACCCCAATTGCTAGGGCCTCGAGGTCTAAGGGGCCTCATAAAGTATTGTATTCCGTTTTAACATGGAATTAATTAAAAGTAACAAAATTACACTCAAAAGAGTAAAACATTTTGAACGAATAAATGAATTTAAGCTATTCTAAAAGTCGTGGTCGCAAAAATTTCTGCTCCCTTCGCGCGTAAGAGGCCTAGTCTTCTGCCTTCCCCCACGGCCTCTAAAAGCTTTCGGCGGCCCTACTACCCCCCCCCCTCCCCTTCCTCCTAGTTATTGCCTCTAAAACCCTTTCTGGTATACGAGCAATTTTTCAAAAACCAAAATGCTTTTAAATCTTTGAAATCAAATTATAACTGGTTCGTTGTGGAATTTATTAATAAAAGCTGGATTCAACTTTTTTGGCAAATTCTCGTGGGTATGAGGCTAAGCCTCGGATTGCCCATTGGGCTTAGCAAAATTTGGCGGGATATTAATATTATTTAAAGGTTTGTAAGCGTCTGCCATTCGACGGTAACTTAAAGAACCGAAAAAAGAGATCTTTTTATGGGATTGACTGCCTTATCAATTGTTCTTGTTTTCATTTTAATGGCAATGGGATTATCGGCATAGTGTTCGACCCTGTTGCAGCGCAAACTTAGCTGTTGGGCCTAGGCAAAAGGCCCATGACTGAAGTTTGACTCTGGAATACTATTGCTGTTTAGAACATTGCCGATTTTCACATTTTCCGGACAACAACTTGAAAATCAAGAAATGATAATGTAATTGGTAAACGTAAAATGAACATGGAAAATGACCCATCATACGGTGTTATGAATGCCTACAATGTAGACGGCAAGCCGATTCGAATTCATAAAACAACCAGCAAGTTGTTTTCCAATACCAAAGTTGAGGTTATATGCAGATGTGATCAGTGGGTGAAGAAATTGGGACCATTCATTGATAAAATTTTGATTTTGTCACTTCTTGCTTTATTTTGCCTAGACAGGCTTTTAGGTATTCAGGTTAGTAACTGAATTTTCTGAAATTGCAATGCTGCGTATATCATATCACCCCAAAGTTTAACAAGTATCTATTAAGTTTCTGACCTTGTTCCTATTCTATTCTTATAGATTTTGAAAGCTGATCCAAATAACAGAATTTAGGTCGCACTGATTAGAGTTCACCAGCGCAATAGAGTCATTTTGCTCCATCTCAAAAGAGCTAACAGATAACAAGCCAAGAAGTTCTTCCAAATTTTTCAAGAACAAAAATTATCCTTTACATCATTTGAATCTAAACTTCTTATTGTACAGGAATTAAGATTCTTGTTCTTTATGTCTAACTTTGTTTCTAATATTTGAAACACAATTTTTTTTTTAATTTTTGTAGGTTCAAGAAAGTTTTTGGCTCATTGTCTTTCTTTTTTCAATACTGCTTTATGTTTACTTTCACTACTATTTTATACTAGAAGGTAAGAGTTTTGCAACTTATTTTGAAGGTAAAATAATTTGTTCATGTACCTTGGTGAAATTCATGTTAATATAAATGATTAATATTTTGAAATAAACTTTTCTTTTTGAAACTCTATCAATTTAAGACCTAGAAAACTTGGGAGGTACAATAAAACCAGCATCTCTCATAAAAAAATTTTCTGTGAAATTTTGTTTTATACCATTTTTGTATCTAAATCCATTTCTAGCAATGCAAATTTGGTACTTTATTCAGTTTTTAAACCTAAAAGCAACTAATTTTTAATTTATTGAAAATTACATAAAACCTGTATATGTGGTGTTAAATAACAGGTAAATATAGTGAAAATGCCTTCATACTTTCCAGAGGAAATCATCTGTGTGAAAAACCTTGGAGTAGAAGTTATAACTAAGACTATCACTGGCAGAACTGCTGAAGAGTTTATTCCAAATTTGCAGATAGCTGATGTTGTAATAAATGAAGTTATTCACATGGTTGGTACAAATCATAAGGCACATTTTTGGTTTTCTTGTAAACAGCTTATTATAACTTTGGGTCATTGGTCATCTTAAGCTGAGTTTCCAGTTTTCTGGATGAACATCCAATTAATATTTTGAATCCCAGTTTGAACTCAAACCTTGCTCAAATGATCATCTTGTGCTTTCATTTCTCACATGCCTTAACCATTTCAACAATTACATATATGAATTGACATTGTATACCATTAATTTAAAATCAATTTCAAACATTGTGTAAATACCTTATAGCAAAGATTCATCTATGCACTTTTTATATTGATTGGTGATACCGATGCTGCACAAAATTACCACAAAGATGGTTATTCAAAAATCAACAGAGTTATTACATTTTTCAAGGTATGTGATTTTACTTTACAAAATTTCCCAATTGAAAATGTTTGACAAAATGTACCCAAATTATCATCCACAACCCTGGTACCTATTGGGCTTTACTATAACTTCTGTTGACATGTGTTCAGACCACAATATTTAATCATATTTAGGTTAATTCCCCTTTACTTCCCATTCAAACACAACAAATAGATTGAAAAATCATGACAAAGGTTGTCAAATGTTTGGTATTAAGTGAAATGATTACTTTTAATGCCATATCTTTCTAATGCTGTATCTTTTTTGCAGTTTACAAAGCCACGTCTTCAAGAACTAAAGGAAATCCTTAATGACACACGAACAATTCTTATATGTGACCACTGTGTTCAGGAAAGTGATGAGATGTATGGTAGTAACTAAAATAATATAGAGTTGAAGAACTGAAACATTTCAAAATTGTATCTTAAATACATATTGGTATTAAAAATTTTAGACCGTAAAGAAATGTACAGAACCATAACAAAAAACAGGTTGCCATTTTTAAAGATATATTTTTTACCTGCCAAAATCACAGAATAATGTATCAAAAGCTGAGTGAGCATTGGGGGAGGATTTCGAAATAATTGTGTGTTCAAATTTCTGTTAAATATCATTTTATGTTGCATTTTCTGCCCAGAAAATACACATTTATCAAATACATTTGCTTTGCTGAATACTGTCTATGAATACAGATACTGTCTATACCAGTGTATAGGTTGACCATGTGTGCAAGTTGTCACCTTTGATAATCTGAGACAGAAAACTTTAAGCAAGATAATAAATATAAAAAGCCTAATTTAAGGTTTGAAACCTTGACTTAAACAGCAGTATTTAAGATACTGTTAAAGCAGGTGATCAATTTCAATAAATTGCAGAAAAAACCTAGCTTACCCAGTTAACGTTCCCACACTGGAGTGCCCCCTGTAGTAATTAAGTACAAATCTATGGTAAATTTCTCCTGTCTCCAGTCACCTTCTTTGAGTTGGACAGGTAAAAACAATTTTTCTCAGTTCTAGAAAACATTTGGTAATTCAAATTCAGTTACCCTTAAAAACCCCGGAAAAGGTACCAAAAACAGTAGATGTGAACAGAAAGTGACTTCTTTAGATTTCTCTTTGTTCTTCCAATATCTTTTTAAAATAGTTGTTTGATAAGAGGCTTACTATTACAAGCAATATGGTAATAAAATTATGTTGGGCTGCTCAACAATATATTACAAGAAAAATAGGACAGGTGAAACAAATTATCGTTAATATTTGTCTAATAGCATAAAAAGTTTCTTTCAATGAAAAGATAGTGTCTTTTTGATTTAGTTGTACAGTATTTACTAGTAGTGAAAGCAACTGCATGGGTTATTCTCATTAATAAGGGAACATGTTCTTTCAAAACCAAATAGCAAAGATAGGAAATTCCATGGAAATCCACAAATTTACAAACGAATATGACCTTAGTTTAGCACTGTCAGTATCTCTCATAGGTGGGGGGGGGGGGGGGTAGGGTATTTAAATACAGTTCAGCCTATAGGGTCTTTGATTGATCGAAATACAACCAGGTTTGTTTGACATGCCCCAGCCTGACTCCAGTCTGCACTATCATCAATTAAAAGATGCAGCTTTTGAAATAAGAATCCTGGGGTCTGCAAACTGGCTTTCCAACAGTCAACCTCCAGTCAGATCATCGTTTGCTTCGTTTTGAAGACTTGCTGCTTTCTCTGAAAAAGAAATGACAAGTAATTATTGGATATCTAAATGGCTTACATGAACAAGAAAGCTGATATTATTATTCTGTTTAAAAATTGCTATGCACAGATATTAGGGATCTCAGATATAATGGGCAAGGAATTTGAAAACCTTCAAGCAAGGGCTATCAAAATTCAACTTGGGTTAATGAAAATATTAAACCAGAAGTCGTTTGAAAAAGATATGTTGAAGCAGTTACGAGTAAATATAAGCATCCAAGGGTGAAAGATTTAAGTCATAATTATGGCAAGGAAGCACACACTGCATGTTCCAATGGCAAGAATAATAAATATTGAAAAACCCTTTTACATTATATACCGATTATTATGGTCACTTAGAGGGGGAGCAAGGGGGCAAAATGCCCCAGGACCTTGAGGTCTAGAGGGCCTCATAAAGTAATGAATTCTGTTTTAAAATTAGATTATTGGATTAAAGTAACAAAATTATGACTTTAACTAGCAAAAAAGTAAAACAAATGAGCGAATTTAAGCTAATCTAAATGGCATGGTCGCAAAAATGTTCTGCTCCTTTCACTTGAAGGAGGCCTCATCTTTTCGTTTTCCCCGCGGCCACAAAAACCTCTAGGCAGCCCTGCTGAAGATTTTACTTCTTTTGATTTTAAGCTAGGTCCTTCTTAATACATGGACATATCAAAAAGAGCATTGCCCACCTTTCTCTAGAGTTAAGAGGGTGTGATCTGAAAACTTTTTAATGGGGCTAGCTTGTGCGACCAAGAGGGGCCCAGGTGGAGGAGTTGATTGCCTCAAGGACTAGGGGACCTCATAAAGTAATGAATTCTTTTTAAAGAATGGAATCAATCAAATGTTACAGTAGTATAGATAAAAGATAATAAAACATTTAAAACGTTTGCAAGAAAATTGTGGAATTTACTTCAAGCTCATCTTAAAGGTATGATCAAAAAAGTTTCTGTTCACCGCAGCTGGAATCCTAGTCACCATGTTTAATCTATACTTGGCTTAGGTTTGCAAGAATAGATTGTGCCCCCGAATCTAAATTTTCATATTATGCCTTTTCATTTCTAAAAAGGACCCTTAAAATAAGCAGAATTCCAAGTCAGGTATTGTGAGGCAAGCAAAAGCTTTTGCAAGCTTAAACAAACTGTGCACTACTCCATTGAGTTCGAAAAGGCAAAAAAATTGATTCTCTAGAATCTTTTTAATCTATTGCTCTATAAAAATAGCATCCTGTAACCTATCAGTTTTGTAAGAACGATTAACCTATCCTTGACATTATTCCCCATGCATGACGTTATATACATGTATAATATCATTATAACATGGTGCAAAAACAACAGTGCAGTGGTGTAATAATATGTTCAATTAAAAGCCAAAGAACAATAGAATAACTAAGGGAGGGCTGCCCATAAAATCTAAATACACAAATCGTCCTTTAACTGTCTAAAAACGTAAAAGCCTTTACTACCATTTCGAAGGCAGAAAGAAATCATTTGATGACATAGTTTTTTCGCAGGGAAATTAGTTGGGAGCAAGGCTGTGTTTACAAAAAGAGAAGGACAATAGCCTATTTTCTAAAAGGATAGAAGGTCACTAGCTATATGGGCAGTTTCCCCCTAGTTAGTTTGTTAAAAAGACTGTGCTTGACTTCATATTTATATTCAGCTATATATTTTGTAGATCGTAATTGCAATGTTCTTTCATATTTGTCGGATAAGAACAAATCGACTGCAATTCCGAATCTGTTACTTTTGCTTCATATCAAAAGGGTATAGTTCTTGCTCTTTTCTAAAAGAAACGTTATTTCATAGAATACTTCAACAATAAATTTTTCTGCAAGTTACACCTATTGTTATTTTATAGAATTTTCTTGCTTCTTAGTTCATTATCATATTTAAATAGCTCGCCTTAAACATCGAGGCATGCAAAATTGAATATGAACACGTTATCGTTTTTTGACGATAGAAATTGTGTGGCTCTCCAACTTGAAGCATATCACACAAAGGATTATCTCAGAGAGCCAAAGAAAGATTGTTTTCCACACAAAATCAAACTGAGTGTAGTGCAGGAGACAGTGTCTTTTGCCTTCGTAGATTAGGACAATCAAAGTTGGGTCTAATTTGTTCATTCGGTGGACTCAACTTAATCACCAATCTGTAAGAAATCTCCTGCCTTCACAATCATATTGCAGACAGAACTCTGCTCCAGCCTAAGGGTTTAGTTAACTTGTCTGCAATTGGGGACAAGCAAATTCCACACCAACTGTGTATTATGGAAGTAAGTTTTAAAAAACGACTGATTCTAGAAACATCAACTTCATAATGACGAGGATGTCTAAGACTGTAATCGCGTCACATTCGGGAGTTAAGAAAATCACATCCTTCTGTACTAATGGCGTGCAAAACCCCTGAAAAGTGTTAATTGAGGAGGTCGACAGTGCCATTTTGAATTGAAATCGAACATTTAGTGATTTAAATAGCAATCAAACATCTTTTAAAGGCGTGTGATGGATCTGCCTACCCTAAAACCACCAATACCTTTGCATAAACGTTACGTCTGTTCAACCTTATGCATAAACGTTGAGAACATTTCCAGGTCAAACTTGAAGTGAAGAATGTGTTCCGTAGTGTATGTGAAGTCTGGCATATTACTTGGTTCAAACTATTTTCCAACGTTTTAACTCAAACAATTAACATTCTATTACTGTTACACATTGATTAGCCACAAAAAGGTTTTGCTTTCAGAGAATTACAGATGCAGTCAAACAACGACAGACCGAAATACACTAATAGTTTACCTTTCCATAGGTTCCGATCTTTTGCCACCTCGCTTGGCGTCTAAGAAGAATTTATCCAACTCTGAAAGATCCTCTTCTCCAAACTTCTCGAATTGCACTGGCCCATCACGTTTATGGGTGCGATCTGTACCGGCAAAGTCCTTGTCTGGAACAAATCTACAACGAATAGAATTTTATTCTGGTTAAGGAGCTCAGAAGATTTAAGGTACTAAGTAAACAGCGACAGAATATAACTGTCCACCTTATCCCGATACGAGACTCAAAGGACTCACTCACATCTCTTTACTTTAACCTTCTACATTTGATAAGTATAATGAGAAAGTCCAAAACAGGCACATTTATCACAGGCACATTTATCAGAGGCACAACTGCCAAAACTCTGTCTGAAACAGAGAGCCACAGCTGCATTTGTTAATTGAAATTTTTTCAACTAAAAATATTCTGAATTTCACACCTGTTGGTCTTTATTAAAGTTTCTATGTCATCTCCATAAGTATCTTTGTCTAGGTTCTTAGATGGACGATACACAGATGACGCAGAGTCTGTCTTTCTCCATGCTTGATCATACACATTGTAAGAATCTTCCTCTCCGAAGCCACTATCCATCCCCTGCACGACATAGTGATCACTTTTGAAAGCCTTACTACGAATTTTCTGATAAAGTTTTAAAAAATTCAAGGGAAAAATCCCTCAACATCAAACAAAGACGTTGGTAAAGAAAATGAAGCTTTCAGGGATTAGGGAAACAATAATATCTACTTCACTTTATGCATGAATTTGCTTTGGTCTATACTAGTGTCTAGGTCTACTAAAATTATGTTCACCATACATTATTTGTATAAAAAACATTTCTATTTTAGTAAAAACAAACTACATATCATTTGCATATCACAATCCTATATATAACATGTATGATAATTATATTTTTATACATATTTCCTCGCAATTTATAGATCAGTTTCCATTAACCTGACATGAATTTGCCTGACAATCACTGCATAGCAAATTTCAAAATTTTGGTTGCATAACTAACAATATTGTTTCAATTTTACCTTGACAGAAAATTCTGACTTCTAAATTATTCTGCTACATGAAATATACTTCTAGCAACGACTAGTTGTCAAAAATCATTCAAGATGTCAAAAATTCTGTAGCATAACAATCAATGCCCCAAAATCCCCCCTCCTTCTCCTTTCATTCATCTTAAATCATTCAGCCTCAGTGAACACAAATTTCAAGCTACCTGGCTTCTGTTGAAGAGCCTTTGATCATACATGCTTTCTTGGTTCCCAGCATTAGATGGCATTCCAAGAGCGATTTTCTCGCTTACGTCACGATCTTTGTCTCTCATTAATTTTGATCTAAAAAACAGATACAGTACACGGTTATTAAAAAAGCGAATTTTTTTGGATAATTACATGTCTAAGCTGATCCAAAAGAGACTCTCGAATTTTGAGGCTTGTAGTCTCCATCACACAAAACATATCTACTTGCAGCATGGTCATCCAAGTTAACAGATCTTCAATTCAGGGGATACCTCCAATGCATTAGACTCTATTAAGATAAAACATAAAATAATAAGTACCACTAAAACATATAAATTAAATATAATAGAAAACACAGAAAAACATTAAAAAAATTATACCAAACCTTTTATCTGGTGCAGCCTTTGAAATTCTCCTATCCCTTTCACGATCTTTGTGTCTGTCATAACGTAATTGATCTCTTTCTGCCTCTTCCCTATCCTTTGAGGCTTGGTAGAAAAGAGGGTTAACAAATCATAATTTCATCGATGCATGATACGATAGCATGGAATAAAGAAGTCTTAAGGATAGACTTGAATATGCTTGTAAAACAGTTGTTAGCTTAACATGCTGAGTATAATTATCTTTAACAATGTTGCTACTCAAAAGAACCTTGCATCCTTTATCTGAACTCACTCCAACAAAAGTCGGAAAAACGTTCCCTTCAACCAAATAAAATTTCTTTATTAGAAAAACTATCGCAATTAAACTGTTAATTCAACGAAACCATTAAGCAAATTACCTATCAAAATACCAACAAACTTAAAAACGAGAAAAATAAAACTGGATGGCATATAACAACAAATGTAAGCAGTAAATACATGTAAGCAGTTTTGGAAGAAAATACTGTTCAGTTCAAACTAAACTCCATTTGCATGGTTTTTCAGAGTGTGTATCATTAAAGTGTATTGGCAATACCAATAAAAAGTTTTAGGGGAAGCTTTCGGACTGACTTTCAAGCACAAGTATCTTACACTCCAGCACTTCTCAAAACAAGCTGGTAGCGTTCAATTACTGTTTTAAGTCCCTGCTAGGCATACCTGTTTTAATACCGGCTCTTTCTTCCCTCGCTTGTTGTGCCATCTTCTTCAAATATTCTTCCTTCTTTTCCTTCTCTTTTTGCGCCATCTTCTGCTCCAGTTGGGCTCTTATTTCTACGGCTTCACGTGCCTAAATAGAAGGTTCATCAAGCACATTGACTATTATCAGCTATTTAAGGAGCTTTGAATCAGATTAAACCATGAAACGTAACTGCATTGTACAGAGCAAGATAATCAATGCTAAAAAGAAGAGGAACACTGTCCACTCATAATCAGCAATTTTTTTAATTTAACAGCTACGTTACTAAAGTACAACTATGATCTACAAGTACAGGTCATAACTACAATCACACTTTGATTTAAAAAAAGTCTAAACGTTGCACAAACATCTTAGCCAGTGCAACATAAATATAAAACTTTCCATTGAATCCATTTACCAAATTAATGAATCAACATTACACTCTCCACCACATTACCTTTCTATCTGCAATGTAGAGAGCTTCTGCCAATTTTGCGAACTTGTCGTTGATATGTGGGTCTTGCAAACCTCGACCATCTGAAGCTAGTCTTTTGTCAAGAGGTATTGTGTACCCCTAAAAAAATATAGACAATTGATATACGCAAACATGAACTCTTACTAGCCAAAGAACAAGCAAATGATCAAATAATTTTGTTAACTCTAGACAGGCTTAAAATAATACCAAAAGACTATATCCTGAAAAAGTCGAGGTGTTGACAGATTTCGGCTAAAATCATATATTTTCAAAATAAAAGTCAAAAACATGGGCGAGAATATTCCGAAACCTTTCTTTGTGTTTTGCTAAAGGTAATATCATTTTGAACTAGATAAGTGGCTTAGATAACAAAGATCGTTTTTCTCCACGTCAGCTACTACTTTAGTTTCGAATATGATGTGAAAGATAGCTTAAAGAATATACTAAGCCATTTCAAAATACCTTAGGATTCTTCCAGTTGGATATACAAGGAGGTATTTTCCACTCTTGCTGTTCTTTCACTGTAACCTGAGAAAAAAATGTCACATATAATGTTAATAAATGGTTCTAGAAGCGAAATGATTGAGTGCATTTACAGTAAGTTAATGGTTTGGTCTTAAAATGTGAAGAAAAAACCAGCTGAAAATTGCTGTGTTACATTTCCTTCGAAGTTAAAATAAAAAAGAAGTACTGAATTACCTTTCGTGTTGGCGAGTGCATGACAGGAGCTGGTGGTGAAGGAGGGCCTCTTGGTATCTTTTTGTTTGTTCTAAAAATATAAACAGGGAAAATAGAAATAAGGTCAAAATCTGCTGCAAATGCACCTTTTCAACAAAAAAAATGGATAAAAAATTAATCAAAGCAAACATGCAGTGGCGTAACAGAGACATCTGGGTCATTAAGAAAAAACCCCAACGGACTGCAAGAAAGTCCCTTCTAAGAGTGTAGAGCATTTCTAGCATAGAGATGTAAAAATGATATTATTTTCTCATTAAATAGGGGGAGCTGAGTTATATGCTTCCATAAAGAACTTTTCAAGTTTTTGAAAATAAGGTGAATATGGGCCAAGTCTTAAAAACATTGATATAAAAATCTGGAACCCCTTTTTTGGTCAGAGGACTTGAGTGCCCTAAAATGTTTTACGCCCCTAAAGACAAGACTTGTTTTGTTCTGATTTAATGGCTGACATTTTAGGATGCATACTTCACCTGGGGGAAAAAGCATTCATTTAAGCTTTGTGTTCCAGATGAGAGGAGGTATAATTGTTTAAATAGCAATTCTCTTGGGTATCAAGAGAGACTCAAACAATAATAAACATGTATGCACTTACTTAAATCTGGGTGGCTCCATTGGATCACTCTGCATCTCAACCATTCGAATGACACGCTGCTTGGCACCAGAATTATATGTTATCCCTTGCTGTGATGGGGTATACCTAAATCAAGAAAAAACATAGTATTCACTCATTGAATTTTTAATGCTAGAATTATTTTCAGCAACAAAAATAAGCATACCAATAATTTATAGTTACCTTAAAGTGATCAAATACATAAAAGGGATAGGGCTTCCTTGACTAGGTTCACTTTAGATGCATAATGCTTTGTATGCATTTATAATTTGAAAAGAAATTCAGGTAGTCTTATTTGTGCAAAGAAATTCTATGTAACCTGAATTCCTATAAATCCCTTAAAACTCCCAAAAGGAATCTGGCCAAGACAGAGATTATCAGCACACATGTCTAATGAGATTTAACAGCTCAAATGTCAAAATTATAAACTATCTCTTCAAATAGCATATAAATTGTGTCTTAAGATATTATTGAAGTACGCAATATAGAATGTTTTTCATCACAAGTAGGTCTTAATTTGGTTAATGTTTATAGTTTACATTAAATGTCTCACCTGATGTACTTTGCAGGTTCCAACTTTTTGGCTGCTTGAGCTGGCTGTGCTGCAGCAATTTTGCTATTAACTTCCTTCTCTAAGGCAAGCCTAGTTTTCTCTGTTGTCTGAGTAAAAAACAATGTGTTGGTAAGGACAGTTCAGTTCAGTTCAGTTCAGTGCATATAATTTTTAAATTACCTATATACAAATAATTTTAATACATTAAAAAATATTATAAACATCACAAGTTACACAAAATGGTGTGGGATGTCTTAGCAGGTCCACTGCATATTGTAATGGAAGCTGTGATGAATCACTTGTGCATTCGGAAAAGGACAGTAGTTTACATGGGTTGCACAGGTCTCCTTCACTATATAACTGATAATAAAGTGGATGACTTGAAACAAAAGAGGATCTTATTTACTTAACATACCTTACAAAAAATCGAGAAATTGTCAAATAAATCAAATATGCTAATAAAAGTGTATCTTCTCAAATGCAGGATGACTGGACATGAAATAAATACCTCTTTAATTGCCTCATCATCTGGTCTTGCTAATTCAGGATCATCTTTTTTTATTTGTGCTGGAACCAGATCTTGGAACTTTGAATGGATCACCTAGGCAAAAAGGTTACAATAAAGTTACTGGTACTGCAATAAAGAACAAAAAAAATAATACAGGCATTCCCCACAACTTCTTTCTCTTCTTCAAAATTCAACCCTATCTCCAATGATTCCTTCTAATTTGAAAATGTTACTAGTTTCTGAGACATTCACATTCCAAATATCTTCTTACACTCATTTCCTACCTTATCATATGACTGTCTAAAAACTCAATGCTCCTTTTAAATAACCTCTTTCTTCAACAATTTTCGTGTCTACGCACATTTTCAAACCTAAAAAAGGTTTGCTGAAAATGGTAAAATGAATAGCCTTCCCAATGCTTCTAAAACATCTATATATTAATAGGGCTTGCAGTGGGTGGGGGTGGGGTGCAGCGCCCTAGGTTATCTTTGAGATCCATTAGTCAAGCGCCCAGTGATAAATATTTTTCTTGAAGAGCACGATTACTGGATACTGATAGGTCAATCCATTTGAGAAACTCTTTTTAGAAGTTTTACATCCAATCCTTGTTTTCCACTACTCTGTTTTCGAATGTCTCCGTTTTCCAATTATTCAGTTTCCGTTATTCTTGTGCCATTCCCATTGCTGGCTTTTATAAATATTTGGCTTTTATCAGCTGTGCTTGTAAACATTTTATCTTATACATGTATATATAGCTATTTTATACCTTTTTTATGCGAACATCATAAATAAAAAGTTAATAATAATGATAACTAATTGCACTGGTCCACACCGTTTTGGCCAAAACAAAACTGAAGGTTTTCCCAAAACTCTGTTTTGTCCGTTTTTATATCCTTTGTTCGAGCTCATCTTGAAACTGAAGATGAACAAATTTGTTTTTAATTGACTCCGTTTTTCAACTCACTCATTCAAACAATTCATTTTTAAATGACCCCGTTCTCCAATGACTTCGTTTTTGCTGCTCCCATTAAAATGATTCATTTTCAAACAACTCTGTTTTCGGTTGATAACTTCAAACATCATTATCAAATGTCTCTAATTTTGAGCATATCAATGGGACCCAAAATCAAAAATGATTCATTTAGTTCCTTTTTCCTACAAAAGTAGAGTAATAGGAACAGGACCTGATCTCCAACATTCAAAAGCAAAATACGTACTTGATGTTTTAGTTCTTATTAAAATACCAAAATAAATTTCTACTACCCTACCTTATCTTGTTTCTGTCCACTTCTAAGCAAATCATCATACTTTATCTTTCCTTCTTGATCAACACGGATTGGTATAGCAGTTGATGCTTTCTACAAGCCAAAATTAACACCAAAGAGATATAAATAATAATAATACAAAGAGCTACAGACTAAGAGGGCCAAAAAATTACAAAAATGAGGATAAACTTATAGTTATAACCTATTGAAATAAGGAAAAAACCTACTGAGGATAAAGTTATTGATGCTTTTTCTCAAAAACCAATATAAGCTAATTCAGTCAAAAATATATTCAGTCAAAAGTATATAAAAAACAATTACTGAAGACTGCAGCTTGGGCTTAAAATTTTCAACCAGACCTCCTGTAAAGTGAATGGCTAGAATTCTCTCTTTCTTAAGTTCAGAATTCTAACCAGCTTTCTAAAAGTACAGATGTCTTCTAAGTACATCTAAAACTGTTTAAAAACAATGTGCACCTCCTTTTGTGAATTCAAATAGTACATCATGAAAACTAATTTGATATCATCTACTAGCAATCAGCTCTTCATAAGACTTGCATATAAAGAACTTGCAAAACTCTAGCCAGTTTCCACCAGCAATTTAAGTGAATTGGACTTCATTCTGCTTATCCTTAATGACAATTTTAAGCTAACCCCAAAGAATGTATAGTAAACAAAAGTTTTGGGTTCATCTCATCAATACTTTCTACCTGAGGGCATTTGCATTATGATTTATCCCACTCAACCAAACATTCCCTAACCTATGATGCTCTTTATACATCCATAATCTGACATACCTTTCTTTCTTTTCCCATTCCAAGTGGATATTGAGCAACATGAATTTCTGGAAAAGCGCCCCCATCCCCAAAGTCCTAAAAATAAAAAATCAAATCACATACCAACCCAGAACACATACAAAGTCATACTTTGCTGAAGAAAAATTCAGAACTATTATGGTTTTCAGATATATATATTTTCTATTTTGGTTGGTGATCATTAAATCAAAAAGTAGTACTTTCATTTTAGATTAATATTTTAGAACCAAGCGATAATGTCAGTGATCTTCTTTATTTGTGTTAGTGTAAGGAGTTATATCTCAATGAATATTGTGAGAAGCGTCTGTTTTGCATGGGCTGAAACATACTGGATCTGACTTAATGCAATAATACAAAATGTGCTCCAAGCTCACAATATATATAATGGTTAGTATTTAAATGACTTACATGCTGAGATATCAGTGGATACATATTGGATGATTTCAACTTTAAATTTCCAGGTAGTAATAATGCATAGAACAATCTCCGAATTAAATTATATATATATCAATTTATTTTCAAAATAATAAAATAGCTAGCAAAAACATATGATGTTATAATATGTATAATATGTGCAAGATTTGAAATATGATAACTACAATTAGAGCAAACAAATGTATATCAAGCATATATTGATATCATTGTATACTTCACTTAAGTGACATCCAATCTAGCTATATGGTTGAAATTTAAATGAATATATATGAACTCAAATTAGCCGGTAATTATTACCTCTGGCCTTCTTGGAATCCATCCTCTTCTTTGCCCATATGGTGGGTGACTTGATTTTATGGCCAGGTCTTTCACCTGTTATGAAAGTGTCAATCATTTACTATAATTTACTTATGTATGATGTACATACTGTATTTGAGGTAATAATAAAATGATTGATTTCCACAAGACCAGGTAGTATCACTGAATACCTAATACAAAGAAGAAAGATGGAAATCTTTTATAGTCCAAACCAAGCCAAGAAAATCCCACTACACACTTTAATAAGAAAGAAAAATTTTCCTATAATTTTCCTGAAGTTCTGAAATTGTAATACATAGATATGCATAAAAACCAATTCAAGCAATTAGTATCTTGCAAATCAATATAAAATCAATTTTATGCCAGCTTATTACAGTATTCTGTTAAGATTTTTCAACTTCAATAATTATTCAATTAAACATTTTTACCCTTGATATACACAAAAACCTCTGTTCTAATGAAATAAATATATTTTTGAGGATAAATATCAAAATGAAAAGAAGCACATGGTAAAACAGACTTACAGCATTAAATGCGTGTTCCAGATCATCATCATCAGCTTCCTGTTTTGTTATTTGTGTAGGAGCAGGTAATAACCTTGATAATAATACAGGGTAATAACAATTAGATAACAATTAGATATATAGATAGCATGAAAAAATATCAGATACCGGTTTTTTTCTGACTTCTCATTTACTAATGTACTAATATTTCAAAGTGCTCACAAATAATCAATTTAAAAATCTCAAAAAGATTAAAATTGGAACTTTTTAACATGCCATAACGGACATACGACTGATGGCATGGAGGTCTGGGTAGCACGCATTTGGCCTAAGGTTCTTGTTGTCCTTCAGCTCAGTTGTGGTTAAATGTATTCTAAATGCTCATACTGAACACTAAATCAAATGAAGATAGGACCGTTACCTTGCTAATGCCATACTGACAAGCTTTGACTTTAATTTAGCAGTTATTTTACAAAATATATCGTCTTTTTGAATAGGCTTATCTCATCAGACCTGCGGCCATTGCCAATCCAACTAAATGTCTCAACGAAGGGTATTGTTTATTGAGCTATTGCTCCACCGCAGGTGATGCAATAAGAGTTGTGTGGGTTCACAGTCGATTGGGGGCTACCGGTCAGTGGGGCTACTTTTTCCAGTGGTGGAAACAGAGTTCTTTGAGTGATGAGCCAAGTTCCTTTGTATTTCTGAGTTTCTCACCTGAGTAGCCATTTTCCTTTGATTTCCTATGCTAAGATATTGAGGTACCATACAATGTAGGGGGCAACTGACACTCCCCTAACCAATCAATACTTCCATTACTGGCCTTCTCTCTCTATATTCCCATTCACAGTCCCGTGTATTGCTAATGCATTTAATAATCTGTGGCTTAGATTAACTGAAAAGGCATGGTAAATATATTACAACTAACTATATAATGTTTTGTTTCTAATAGACTTAGAAGTCAAGACGTAGAAGCCTGGTATTTGCATCCATTTTACCCAAAAATGAAAGTTTATCAAGAAAACCCTTCTGTGAACTGCAAAATGATCCAAAATAAAATGAAAAGCGACTGAAGGCAGAAAAATGCATTGTGATGTCGTTACCAAATCCTCTTCTGCATACACGTCAATTTTTCTGGGGAGGGTACAAAAATGGGCTCACTTCATTGGCCAGATGTAAATTATGCATTTCGATCTCAATAAATCGCAAACAAACAAATTAACATCATAGCTTATTCTGTGCTGGATATGAGCCCTTTTTTGGAGCTGGAATTTCATATGTGGAACTGGATCTGAAATACTGTGGAGTTGGGAAATACAAATAAAACAATAAAGACATTCATTGTTTTCAAAGTATCATACTTATTCATATTATTTCGAATGAAACACTTTGACTGTGCTGATGTTGAAAACTGTACCGATCAGCTGATATGGCTGATTCACCTTTTTGTTATGGGATATGACAAGACTAATTACCTGAGCCGTAGATTTTGCTATTGAACTGAACTGTAGGACAACAAGGTTTCGGTTTGCGAATGTAGAGCAAAGGCAATACATCTAGAATACGGCAGATTACAATAGAAATTCAACCAACAGCCAGCGCCGCCGAAAGGGGGAGGGGGCAAGGGGCATCATAAAGTAATGAATAATATTTTAATGAATGCCAAAAATTGGTAAAAGCTCCATTGATTAGAAAAAAATGACTGCAAGAAATATTCTAAAATGTACTTTCAACTAATATAAAGGGCGTGGTTGCATACATTTTCTGCTTGCTTCGCTAGCAGGGGCTTCCAGTTTTGCCTTTGCCCCACAGACAACAAAAGCTGTTTACAGCCCTGCCAACACCTGTAACAAATTGATTTACTATACGGTCTAAAAGGTAAATAATGCTAAAAAATAAAATGCTGGTTTGAGGAGCTGGAAATTTTTCTTAGAATAAGCTCTGATTAACATGGTCCTTTCGATAGGGAATTGCGACAGAGAATAGCACCACACGGTCTGCCGTTACTTAAATAAAGAAAATAAGTTGTCGTAATATCCTAACGATGCGTTATGCATTAAAAAAATCAAAGCATTAGCTGAGGCCTATCTTCAGGATTCCCAGGGAGTGCTCGAGTACTCAAGCTTTCATATATGTCCTTCTCCTACTGAGCAGCATTTCATACCAAATTATTTACCATTTCACACCGTTTCATAGCATCTTTCGTTGAAATACAATTTGAATTGAAATTTCATAGCATCTAAACTGTACTGGCTGTTATTGAAAAATGTGTTTTCTTCAAGAAAATTGTTATTTGAGTAATATTCTTTAGCCATAAAAATGTTACATTTTTAAGAGAATGACCTCGAAGCAATAGTAAAGTACCAGTTTTTCTACAATACATTTCGCCCTTTGCTGCTGAATTAGTAACTAAAATAACCAATTCAGTACTTTTCACCCAACACTATTCAGAGTATAATGGTCAGATAGTGACCGAAAGAAGACAAAAAATTTATATCCTGAACTAAAATTTGTAACTTGAACTTGATAGTGGTTATCTCTATCATTTTTATCCTTTTAAAAAAATCCAGCTGTTTACCACTCGTTCAACTCCAATGATTTTGAAGTTATATCAACCACTACCAGGAGATAAAACATACATTGCACTCAAGTATCTGAAATATTCAGCTCCCTTTCAGGAGGATCATAACAAACAGGTCACTGTTTTCAACTTTACTGGTATCAAGCAAATATTAAGAGGTAGTGCTCATACACTTTGAGAGTGAAGCACAATTGCAATTGATGAAATCACAGACGTAATTTGGCATAATTGTTCAGATATCAAATTCATCAGCATGTATCAATTTTTTGCGTAAATTCATCAACCAGCAACAAACTCCAACCTCTTAAGAAAATAAGAAACGTAGAAATTGAGTGTCCTTCTTGTGGAAAAATGTGATGTTTACAGTTACCGTTTTTCGAAAAGATCTTTAGCACCAAACAAAGCACTACTACAGAATTATAAACTATAGTATTGGCGTTGAGAACTGCCTTGTTTCTTAAACAGTTAGCATCTAAATTCATTCAAGGGTAACTTTAGATATATTTCTTTGCCTTTAATAAACGTATCAGAGACCGTGCCTTAACGTTACAGTGCCTAGACATTAAAGTAGAAAAGTATGGTTTCTAGTGTTTAGCCCAACAATAATTACGTATCACATCGATAAATACGCATGACCCCTGCCCCATGCCCCCTCTCGCTTGACTAATCCTTATTAATCATCTTTGAATGCAACTTTGAATCAATCTCACAAAAGTTTGTCTCATCTTCCAAGACAATGTTAAGAGGCCAACCCCAAAAAAGTTAAGAGAAACCCTTTTCATAATTAAATGCAAGCTGGCTTTTAACATGTTCTTTTTTTGCTGCTAATTAAAATGAACGAAAAAAATCCGATTTTTTTCCATATTTTTCTTTTTAAAGTAAAAATTTCTCTTTAATAAAAATCTTTTTCTTTAAATGCTTCCCACGATTGTACCTGAAAGGCACAACTTTCTTTTGTAGTTTCCTTTGACAGTAACTGTCACAGTCATCTACCTTTACTATTTCAGAAATGTGGAGACGGCCTGTTGGAAGTATATACCAATGAAAAGCACCATGGAATGCAAAAAGCTTTCTTATGATCCATATCCTAGTCTACAAAGAGCTTATTTTTTGCTTTGAGACTGCCTGATTTAATACTAAAATGCCCTAACAGTCATTTCAAGTTTGACCCGGAGAAGGGCTTCAGATCTAATTTTGTCTTTACATCTTTCCCTTACCAACAGATAACTCCCTTTTTATTACAGAGTGTAAGAATTTGTACACCCCGTGAGCATAGACGTTTCGGGGTGCTTGACTATGGGAAGGCTGCTTGAGCGACGATTTGACCCTACATGCAGGTCCCATAAAATAGGCCGTATTTTACTAGGCCTTAAGAAAAACAACATTCTAAGCTTTTGCTTACGATTCAGTATTTTAATGAAACTGACACAAATTCTACAGAATTTTGTTCGTACTACTATTGAGCACATAATGTTTCAACATATTGATCTTTCAAAGATAGTCGCAACTTGCAACGAAAGATATAGGCCCATTATTACCTATTTGCCCTTCTATTCAAGTGACCTGCCTCGTTCAATTGGCGTGGCTAGACTGTCATTAGGTTTGACCTGGTGCCGAGCAATGCAGACTAATTCTGAAAGAAATCAGCGGGTCAAATTTATTCTAAAAATCTTGATTTTACATCAAATCTTACATTCATAAATTATTACAAATTCATTACGACAAGATACCAAAGCTTTCTCACCAGTAATAATTATTATCACATAAATATAGAACATCGGCGGTTATATCACTTCATTTATTATTGAGAATATTTATTTCATTAATATGAGTCCTTTTTAACTTTTGATAATTTCAGTTTAAATCTTGGTAAGAATTTAAGAAGAGTAATTCCCTGCCAAGCCAGAACTGAATGATTATTCAGCGGAAAGTATAATCTCCTTGTTCTAGATTATGTTTTACACCTAATATAGGCAATTAAACAGATGATAAATACATACAATAATATTCTATAAAAAGCAATCATATAAGCGGTCGCTATTATTAGTTATAAAGAAAGTTGAATTTAAAGGATTCTCGCAAAGAATGGGATATTCAAGATAAGGAATGCGGGTTATCATCATTTGGCGAGGTCCTGAGTATTTGAA
Source organism: Rhopilema esculentum (assembly GCF_013076305.1). The sequence continues at coordinate 8,075,064 of NW_027018682.1, read as the reverse complement.
CTTTATTAAAATTTACAGTGATCTGTTACTATTTGTATGAAAATTAAAAAAGTCAATGATTGTTGATATTTTTTAAGGATCTGCATGCGTATTTGTTACTCTTTGCCTTGTTAGCTTGTTAGGAAGTTGGTGTTGTTCATTTTTGTATACACAACATGAATAGCTAGGATCAGCTTAATCTACTAAAGAGAAGCTCAACGTAGTTAATTCCTCTTCATCATCGACAATTTTATACCCCAGGAGATTCATGACTTCGTAACATTCAGTTTCGATCACCCTCACAATAGAATATTGCATCTGCACGCGCCAGTTTTGAACTGACCCTGTGAGGTTCTTAGCGTAGAATTCCTCGATTGATCCTGAAGTTGAAGAGCTGTACTGTGGAGGTTTAGTTGTTGTCCCGTAAGCTAACTTATCGAGCCACATTCGAACTTGTGGGGCTACCGGGACACCGACAAATTTATAAACAAGTTCCGTTATCTGATGGGGATTTGTGCCTAAGTCCTCGTAACGCAGCAATGTATACTTGCCTTGCAGCCAAGAGGGCGCAGTAATAGCATACTTTATGTTTCTCAGCATTTGAGAACACAGTGACCTTGAGAATTCCTTCACGGCTGCCGCAGTATGGTTGCCAGTAGAGTTATCGCTACTCATTAGATGAGTGTAGACAATTGCACGAGGATCACGAACAAGATGCACTACTTTCAGAGAGTATTCCGCGCTTTCCTTGTCCATAAGATAAGAGAGTTTGTGTACATCGTTAAATTGGATTGTTTTTGTGACTGTATGTTGATGCAATCTGCAAATTGCCGAAGTAGTCTTTGGTTTCAACGGTGTGCACATCCTTATGTTGTACCAAGGATAGTCGTGGTTTCCAGGGCATAACGGTGGCACAGATAAGGCTCTGCTTGCTAGACGGCTTCGCAAAGAGCTGTACTGGAACGACATATAGTTTGTAAAGTATGTTAGTTCGTCAAATTTACAGTGAAAGATTCCATCGAGCAAATGTGTGACCATGGCATCATAAACATCTGGGGGCCTGTTGTCTCTGTAATAGTCAAGTGAGCGCAAAGGCTCGTAAAGGTAAAAAACCTGGGGGTTTTGGTTAAACAGCTCACCGAGGAGAGAGCTTCCACAATGTTCCCCGGATAAAATCAATATGTTTTGTCTCATCTTGCTTCCGTGTTGGCTCATCCACGAGTTGAACTCCAGCATTTTGTTTAGTCTTTCATACATCGAGACTTTTTGTCGTAAATCACTGAGTTCCTTTTCCAAAGATGTGCAGTTAGGGCAGAGCAACTCATTTCTCAAGCAATTTGGGCCTCTGCATTCCAAATCTGCCAGTTCCTTGCTTTTAGACTGATCATTTTCTGGAACCTGATCACACAGTGAAGAATCTGTGTTGAATCTCGGCCTTGATCCACTGAGGAACAGAATTATGAACATAGCCAAAAGCAAAGCGACACATAGAGCAGTTTCTCTTGGCCTTCCAAGCGTTTCCAGTACCATGTCTTCATAACAGGCCACTGAGCGTCAAATGTTAGGCTTTCTCAAATTATCGAAATTTCTTCAGGCTCCCTTCTAATGTAAATTTATTTGAAATGTTAGAGAGTCTTTCGATCCATCGTATAATTTAACAATAGAATACATGTAGTGATCTATGACTCCGGTGTAAAAAACTCCGAAACAGAATACTCGGTTATCGATACTCAACTCTGTTTTCGATGCTTGAAAATCACATTTATGAAAGTAACCTTAAACGAAGAAGCCACTGATTACATTACCAACGTTGTTCAAGCGTACATTTCCTTGGAGATGCTCGAGCATGACCTCGGAGGCATCTGAAAATGTTGGAGAGTCAAACCTGCTTGATCATTCATATACACACACAGGTACCGACTGATAGCCGCTAGGGCAGTTTGAAACTACCACTCTCAACAAAAACCAATCAGAACAAGCCATTTCCCGAATTGACCAATCAGAGCTCAATGTATTGATGTTTGACGGTATGATATCAACTTTGTTTATTGGCAAGCTAATGGTTTAGGACTCACTATTTTATCGAGGCAGTGCAGTGACCTTTTCAATTAGCTGGAAAACTAAGCATTGACTTCGAGGGTATTATGGGAATGTCCAAGGTCTGCTAAGGTCGCAGCAGCAACAATAAACTTTCCAGTTGACCATCAAAAAACTGTATTTGTTTCACTAGTTTGAAAATGAAAAATTATCTATCATTATTCAAAAAGCTTAGACAATAGGTGAATGGTGGGCTTTCAATTAGCCTAGGTAGACTTACACAGAAGAAAACTGTATAAACAAGGCATAATCAACAAAAACACGAAAAGGCCTAACTCTACTGAGGAGCTTTCGGATGATTCAAAGTTCTCATAATTATAATTGTCTGGCAGACAATGAATTTGAGCAGGGCACATTGCTATCTATTTCATTCACTGCGAAGGAGCAGGCGGGTCTATTTCCCAGAATATCTTTGCACTGCAATATGATATCTTTGCACTGAAATATTTTGCATAGACAGGCAATTAATGTATATTCAACACCTAATTGACTCAATTTCATGAAATAACTGACCCGAGATACCCAGAAAGTGATCTTAAAATGAATCTAAATTTGTTCTTGCAAAGGTTGGGTCACTAGATAATAATGTTCGTTCAAGCATGTGCACATAGACTGTCAACATTTAATTTGTTGTATACTTGCCTAATCGAGACCAATTACTGCGCGTGACATCAGTAACACTTATTATAATACACTGGGCACCAATGATTTGAGCCTGGGTTGCCAGAACGAGGTAAGAGCAAGGGTTATCTGATAGCTAGAGGGATAATGATACCAATGGGATTGTGAGCAACGCAATCACTGGGAATTATCACGCCAACACTATTATGTAATAAGAAATAATAATTTACCAAATTTCAAATGAACTAGAATGAACGAGACGATGATGTCTGGCCTATTTAGATAATTCAAAGAAACGTTTTGCACGTGAAATGGCAGAAATGTTAAATGTTTGCCACGCACCTGAAGGTGCAAAACCCTGCTTGCTTCCCATTTACTTTTTGTAGATTGTGATTTGCTTCTGATAAACTGTCGCCGGGCCAACGCTTTTACTTAAACTGAATATAAATTGATTCACCACCATATTTCCTGGCATAAAAGTGTTTTAAAAAGCGATAAAGATATTCATTTTATGATTTTCATCCTAAAGATTTTCATCATCAAAAGATTATCGACAACATGCATTTATGAATTGAAGAAGTCACTTTATTTGGTTTTTAATGAAATAGATGAGTTGGGACTGAGAAAGCAAGTCAAGTTGCATCGGGCATTTTCAGCAAAATAGAATGTCTACAAGTTGAGCAACATTTAACAACTAATCGTACCTAGGGAATGCAACAGCATGGTGGCCATAGAAATTATAGCAATAGAGAGAGGTGGCAGAAATTGAAGCAATGATACGAAAGCAAGCACTTGAAAACGTTTTGTAATTTAGAATTAAAGGTATAATGTAGAATGTTAACACTACCATTAGTTAGGCAATACTAAATAAACATTTGCTAACGAAAATAAAAATCTGCATTTTATATCACTGAAAGATCTCAGTTTGTTATAGGTGTATACGTTGGTTGACGATGTGGTGGCATGAAAATAATGTGAAAATGTGATGGGTTTAAAGATTCAATTCCTATATGCCATAATAATGTGAAAATGTGATGGGTTTTAAGATTCAATTCCTATATGCAATAATAATGTGAAAATGTGATGGGTTTTAAGATTCAATTCCTATATGCCATAATAATGTGAAAATGTGATGGGTTTTAAGATTCAATTCCTATATGCAATAATAATGTGAAAATGTGATGGGTTTAAAGATTCAATTCCTATATGCCATAATAATGTGAAAATGTGATGGGTTTTAAGATTCAATTCCTATATGCAATAATAATGTGAAAATGTGATGGGTTTTAAGATTCAATTCCTATATGCTATAATAATGGTTGTTTAAAAAGTAAACATTAAAATTTTTGTGAAATCATATATTATTTACACAAACACTTTTGACTTCAATACAAATACCATATAGTTTATTGTGGTACCTTGACCAAAGCGTGTAACTTTCAAAATACCCATAGATTAGCCTCAGTGTAGCAACTGCTTAAAGATTTGTTGCTTTTTCACTGTTTAATGGCGTGACCAGATGGGAACTAGGGACAATATCAGGAAACAATCGACCTTGAATAACAGAGGCCTTACTCAAACTGACCATTGTAACACAAAACTCTTAGAACCCCTCTCTTTTAAAACCCTGGATACACCTGTCGTATCAGATTTATATTCATATATCTATTCCTGTTCACAACCAAGAAAATTACCATCTTAAATACTTGATAAATGAGAAATGGAAAGATGTCCTCAAATTCTATGTATTTTGTCACTGAGATGTGAAGGTCAAAAAAAGTTGAACATTGATATGGTAAGCTTATTGCCTTACAGTGCAATTAAATAGTGTAAAACGGTGCCACAGTCACTTTTGACTGACGATATATAACGATAACTTGCATAAATTAAACTATGTTATCGAGCTTAGGCTATTGAGTATAATCATCTTGCTTGAAGTTTCATTACATTATTTCGGCTGAGCTTCCAGTAAATTACAATAATTGCACTGCAGGTCGCTTTTAGATAGAAAAAGCTTCCAAAAATATGGCTGATTAGTGGTTTTTCAAAGAAGTACAAACAACATGGAAATCTAAATCTGAGAAAGTAAAGTTGCTGACAATGAAAAACGTCTGTCTACACAAGTAGTGATTAAAATAAAATGATTAACAATTCATACTTGAACAAATCAACACTCGATGAACACGGCACTCTAACATTTCTACAGCTTAATTTCGCTTGATCAAACGGCGCGCACATATTATTTTCGACAAAAAGGTTAAATCACAACTTTGATTTCAAGATAGGCATGGCTGGGGTAACAAATACCTCGGGTGAGAAAGTACCGTGGAAACCATACGGAACATGGTGCTTCAAATTGATTTTTGCAATACAACCCTTGTGGACATTCTTGGCATCCAGCACACAGAAACTGGTCAGATGCTTACCAGGATGGTAGAGCTGCACCAAGACATAACCATCATCTTCGTCACCATGATCACGACCGTTGTATCCAAATCGGGGAACGAACGTCGGCTCGCCAATTATGCCTTCTGAATACCAAACTTGCCTAATCTCGCCAAGGGCATCGAACTGAAATGAATCATAAACATCGTGAAAAAAACTCATATCTCAGTAACTAAAAGTATTTAGGCACAATAAATATATCATAACCAATATTTACACTGTTGTAACAACACATTAACCGATAAGATGCAACAGTATTCATTACCAGGGGCGAAACTTCACTATTTTCATTAGGGGGTATGAAGCTTCGATGCCCGACGAAAGAGCGTGTCATGCTTGATGGAAGGGCGTGCCATGCCTGAACATAATTTTTAGGGCACATCGCCTCAAGGGTTGAAATCATCGGGGACCCCGAGAGAGGGTCACTAAGTTTGTAGCCCTTCAGACTCAGGCTGTTTTTCAAAGTCAAAAAATGCCCCTAGGTTTTCTGGTGTTGGCTATAAACAAATGTTTCCGAAAAGCAAGCATTTGTAAGGCCTGGCTTTTCTATAAAAGAAAAATAGTTTTCACTTGCTAGATCTCCTAGCTATAAAGAGAGCAATTTAAAAAAGAGATTGAAGTAGAGTCTCGATTTGATCACAGTAGAACAACAAACACAGCTTAGCAATTTTGGAATTTAGAAACAGACTAAAATGATTCAACAAAAACAGTAATCCCATAAAAGAGCATCAGTTTTATTTTCTGAGTTTGATTTTCAACTTTTGGCTGCTCCGTAAGGAAATTAAACATTTCTAGACACCCAAGCACAAACTTTCGGCTTAAAACTTTTTGTTACTTGTCACAGCTATTTAAATTTTATTTAGTAAAACGGCCTTTTTGGCGAAGGGTGCAATACTTTCGGACTGTAAGTGTGAAACCTTTTTCGTGGCAGTTTTTGGAGAATTTCGGGGGACATAACTCCTCAAAAATGTATAATGAAAGTTTCATACATTTGGAAAAAAAATGTTGCTTAATTTTTCTCAACAACGTATTCCGAGATGGCATATCCTTCATTCTTTGATTTATTATGCTTAAAAAATGGTCAGTGTTCCATGGGCTGCGACGCAGGATGAAAAGGAGGCGGGGGTGGTCAAGGGAAAATTTAGCAATCATAACAAAAGATTTTGAAAAAAGCTATATTGTTTTGCAAAAAAGTGGGGGGCATGCCCTGTGTTCATTTCCTTCTTGCATCAGACACATTTTTCTCTCCGTCTATACTTTCGCTGTCGATCACTACTTCAGATTCTACTTCCTCATCTCGAGGCGAAGATAATTATGTGCATGTCAAGCTCGAGGCGAAAGATGGATATGTAATTATGTTGCTGTTGCTTGCCTCGTTTCTGTTTTGTTTTCCCAGCTGGGCGGAGATTGATAAAAGATGAGGTAAGGCCTCCTCCAGGCCTTACCTCATCCTCCAGCCAGGCCTTCAAACGTTTTGAATAAATTGGTGAAACAAACAACATATTTCCAATCTCCCCTCCTCTCTCTAGAAATAGTTTTCTTCTTTTCGTTCATTTTGTATCTTTAAATTGTAGTCAATTTAGTTTCATATGTTGAATGTAAATTACCACAGGGTTGCTATGTATTCCCATGCTCTTTGTGGTGTCGTCTGGTAAATTTGTGTATGTTTTTGTAAACATTTTATGTGAATATAAAAAAAGAAGATGAAGTAAAAAAACCATTAATTCAAAAACCAAGCTGGGGCAAAAAGTAGCAATAAATTGCGACCTAAACAAAATTTCCAGATTTGCCCGACCGATATACTGGCAGCCATAAATTTGTCCGACAAAATCTGCTTTTTTGAAGATTGGGGAGGGGGTGCAACCCCCGCCAGTAGTTTCGCCCCTGCAATCATTACCTCTTGACACAAACCTAAGAAAATCGAACTGGATAGAAGCGAAATGTTTCCTACCTTGATGACATCTCTGTATGGGATATTCTCCCCTGGTCGATCATTTGCCATTAGATAATTGTACCGTGTTCCTGACAGTCCTTGCCTGTATGGATGGCTTGTTGGAAACTCAACAGAAGCATCATCTTTGATTTCATGTTTACATGTCTTGCTGTTTAAATCTATGACAAAATTTGTGACTTTCCCAGGTGCAACACTGGTATTGCTTAGCCACACCTCGCTATCAAAGTCCATATTGAATTTTGGACCCAAACATGGAGCTGTAAATTTCAATAAATGGCCTTCTTGCTCGGCTGTTCCAAAATGAAAAATCTGCCAGGATTGAAATAAAGAGACATTCATATATAATTCTCTTACTCTTAACAGCATAACTGCGGCAGTGATATATTCAGGTAACCATGTCCTACATGACTAAAAAGCCAACAATGGACATGATATACACATGAAAACAAGCAGGATAATAAAAAATTGCTAAATATATTGAAAATGCAACATATTGAAGGAATATCAAGCACTCTTTAATGAGATACACTGAAGATATTTTCGACAAATCGCGACCAGAATAATGATTTCTCATTTGGTACAATCCCATAATGATTCCCGATACTTGTGACAGGAACCTCAATAAATGTGGGAAGTGCTACGAACGATGAATAAATACTTGTTGTAGAGTGACAAGAAACATATATTAAGGTTTATAAGCATTAATAACGCCGTACATGAAATGTTCCGGTATCAACTGTTACAATCTGATCACTTTTTGCTGGATCTCGTGGAATAATGACGAATTTTGAAGGAAGATCTTTATGGTGTTCCATCGCTTCCCCAGGTGAAGTCCATCCTGCTGCAATTTTGAGCGACAGCCATGTAGTTACCTTGACAAACGGAGTGATATGGACAATGTAGTACTCGGGCAAAAGAGCAAAGTCGTGCATGTAATTTAGTCCTTCTATTAAGCGTCTTTGTTTTTGGTGCAACGACCAGTCCTCGTTGAACTCGAAAACATCCAGGCATGGTGATCGTCGAAATCCAGGGCGTTGGCTGAAGCATACAAGACGCTGAAAGTCAAAGAATTGTAAGAAAGATTAGAAGAGAAGCACGGAGTTAAGTTACCACCAACATGATAAGCGTTAACTCCACAGAGAGATTAGATATTCAAATGAGGATTCTGGTTGGGAGCAGGCCTTTTCAACAAAGATACAGGAGACAATTTCCGTTTTTCTTGACCATGCACCATTTTCCAATTTTCCTTCTTTGATAAAGGATAATATTTCAAAATACCGACCGGTGGTAAGCTGCTACAAAATAGAAGCTAGGAGGGGGGAGGTTACTGAGGAAGATCCAAAGCAGAGCAATTCTTAGGGCACACGCCTTGAATGGCCTTATTGTTAATTATTCCATTGCAACACTCTTCTTAATGTGCTTTCTTCCATTGATCAATATCAAAATCAATATCAAATGACCTACCTCTCTACCCAATTGTAGAAGAACTCGGGGGACCACTACTGGACAAAAGTGGGATAATTTCCCCTTAAACCCCCTTGTCAATAGAAAGCTTAAAAGCACAATAGCTTTTTGCTACAAAAGTTTTTGTCTATAAAACTTGGGTCACTTCCCTCTTCCCCTTTTCATTTCCCTCTGCATGACAAGCAAATTGTGAGGAACAGGATAGGAAAAGGTCCTTGGAAAAGGGGGCAAAAATTCTTTCACAAAGAATAAATCATTGTTGCAATGTACCACCTTATTAACTGCGTCAATTTTGAAATGTGCACCAAGGCATCCAAGAGACAGATTTCCATTCAAGTTGTCTAGTCCAAGTGTTTCTAAATTGCGTGGGTCAAGGCAGTACGGCAGTGATGTTTCATAAAGAGACAGAAGCTGCAAGAAGAGAAACTTAAGTTATCATTAAGAAGAGAAACAGAAACTGTAATATTTTATAGATATGCTATTGGGAAAATGGCTGAATATCTTTGAAAGTATTTTCTAACAAAAAACTGCCAATCTTATAATAAAAGCCAGTGAAAAATATTCTGCTCGGTTCACTCGCCGGGGACCCTCGCCTGTACGTCTACAGAATGTTTTACAATTTCCCCTCGTCTTAGGGTTTATATAGGAAAGTCCTTCATATACTTTAGACATTCCAGATAGAATAGAAACTAATATGCTTCAATCCTTAAAAAACTGGATTCTGAAATGCTTGTCGGGCATTTTGCAGATTTTTCTCCAAGGAAAACAGACTTGTTTGAAAATTTCGAGTACTGTTTATTATTTTTAGACATTTACTTACAACTTTTGAAAATCAGTTTTTACACGCAGAGCCTCCAGTTTTTACACGTAGAGCCTTATTCAATTCAGAATATTAACATTCATTTTTCATTTGGGTGAAACCCCCAAACCCCCTGCCCCCAATCTCTTTCTGCTCCAATTTTCCAACCCTGGTATGCCACTGCTCCTACATGCCAATACAAGCCAACTTTAAAAACAGCAAAACCAACTGTAATAATATTAAATGATAAACAGTTGCAGCTACAAGCTTTATGCTTCTGCTGCAAAAAGCTGTAGTGAATCCCTGTCAAAACCTAAGTGCTTTTCTGATAGTATCACCAACCTAACCATAAAGCCATATGGGTCAGACAATTTGCAAAGAGAGGAAAATTTAAAGGAGGGGAAAAAGTTTAGATTTAGAAGTTTAGATAACATATCAACATTAGAGATGAAATAAAAAATTCTTCTGACATATTCAGAAAATTCTTGTGCTATATTCAGCTTTAAAAACTTTTGTCTCAAAAATGTAACATTTATATAATGAATAGAAAACCAAGTTAAAATTCTGACAAGATTTGAAGCTTTTTGACAAAATAGCAGTTTCTGACCCCCCTCTATCTAAGCCATTGGGTCAGGCAGTATTTGATGAAGCTACCAGTAGGATGGTTTTGGGGTGCTTCAACTTTAAAAATTATAGGGTAAACAGAGGTTAAAGGTACCAATATATTGAAAAACAGAAAAAACAACACTAAAGATTGAACTCTGATAAAGTTGCCCTTACGGTAATAAATATTGTTATCCCTTTGAGCAAATATTAATTAAATTATATTTTTTTTCTACATCAAACAAAATGTTTTAAAAGAAAATGCAAATGTAAACCATCTACCTTTCCACCCCAGTAAAAAACATTGGTATTTGATGGATTACGAAGCTGTAAATTCAAACTCTTTCCAGTAACCATGGAAGACAGAGCCTTCAAACTGTCACCAACAAGTCTTTTATTTCTAGTTCCCATTTGTCCTGCATACAAAAACTTTTTCTTTGCATTCTCCTCCAGTCTATGCTTTGATAAAACATACTTTGATTGGAAATGCACTTGACCATCAATAAATGTCAAGGAGCAAACCATACCATCACCATCAATGGCTGGAGAACAAATGCTTGTGTATATATTCAAATTTTAAACATATTCTCAATATATAATTTCAAATATATTCGCAAAACATAACTTTAAATATATTCTCAATACAAAACAGCTCAGTTAGAAACCATGCTTGGAAATGAAATCATATTGTAACCTTTCTAAGGCACATCCTAAATGACACAACATGTTCACAGCACAAAGGCTCAAGCAAAAAGCATTCAGTCCATTGACTGAAAAGTTCCTGAATGTCCTCAAAATTATAGATCACAGTATCAGATATAACTATTACTTTAAACACCAACAAAACCGATTAGGAAACATGCAAATTGTATAAAAAAGAAGTGACACCAAGGCAAGATAAGTTGGAAAAAACTATGCAATTATTCTGGTTTCTGGCCTATAAGCAGTGGTGGCACTAGAAATTCTCTGACAGAGGGGCTTGACCTTCCAATAGGGAGGCTAGGCAATCAGAGTAAAAACATGGAATCCAAGACACACAAACATTGAGATTGTGACAGAATATGAATTCAACAAACAAGAAAGAGCAGCTCTTTAGAGCTGGGATATTATTTTATGTGGGGGACTCGCCTTTTTAACAAAATAACTATTCTCGTCATTCACACATCCAACTCTGGGCTTTGGTTCTCACTGGCTTCAGTTTGCCATTTAACAGTTAAAACATTAACATGCCAATGAATGAAGAGGATCAAATCGAAATGAAAAGAAAAACAATCAAATATACCATCGACTATCATTGATTTTTAATATGCCACTGCCGAGTTTGCCGAGTAAACCCCAAAAAATGCTGAATCTGCCAAGTTAAGAAAAGATTCAGAACTCTTCAGGGTGGAGGGGGTGTCACCAATGGAGGAGGGTGAAAGGGGTGCCCTGCAGACCTCAAAGCAAAAGGTTTGTCTATAGGTTACTAGTGAAAGCTTTACCAGTGTACATTTGTCTTTACCAAGGACAAACTTCTAAGCAATAAAAACAAACTTGAAACTTCATTGCCTATGAAATATCTATTTTTCTATGTGAGCGTAAATTAAGTGTCAAATTTGGTTTTCCTTTGTAATAAAAGCTTCTATCTCACGGCATATGATTTTTGGTGCATTATATGGGCAGTGCAAGGAAATTGGGCCCGGGGGCTAATAATAAAGTTTAGTGAGGCAGGAGGACCCACCATGGTTAGGGCCAACGTGAAAGAAAATTTTTTGAAATTACACCTTGAAAGTATCAAGTAGGGCTAAAAAGTATCTCCCAGACTGAAATTTATCTTGACCAAAGTGTGGGCCTTTAGCCCCCTAGCCCCCTAGCCCCCCAGTGGGGCCGTGCCTGTCATGAAAATAATTTACAGCTTAAATTAATTTGTGTTGACACAACCTTGACCTCGTAAATATATGCATCAATCATATTTGCATCTATTGGCTATGACTCTCTGTAAGAAATACTTTTATGCGTTTCTGTTTCAAAGTTCATACTTAAATGCCATACTTTGAAAGTTCAACTGCACAGAAATGTTAATACGTTACAACTGTTACAAAAAAGTTATAGGCAGAGTACAAAAACTGCTTATTTTGCCCGACAACAATCCTTAATGTGCCGACGGACTGAAAGTTGGGGAGGTACCGCCCTCAAACACCAGTCTGCAGAGTGTGGCTGACGCACGCGCGAGGTCAGGATAGTGCTGCACGCCAAAATTTTCGGATTGAACACCAAATTTACTATAGTGCTATTAAAAAAACTTAGATTTGCACGCAAAATGATTAATAAAGAAAGGTTTGCACGCAGAAAACATGGCGTGAATGAGTACTGCACGCGCGAGATCTCGTCGAGAACTGCCATACTCTGCAGACAGGCTCAAACACCCCCCCCCCTTGGCGACGCCCCTTGATTTCTGGTCTGCCGGAGATCTCACATATAAAAACGAATAAAACGAGCCGGGGTGGTATGGAGCCGCAGAAAATAGACAAGCGGTAAAATAGGAGAATCCGGTCTCAGGCAGAAAATAGACAAGTCCCTAAAACCTCAATTTTTTTTTAAATAATCATTTATTATGTTATTTTAAAGAGCTTAATCGCATTAGATAGCGCTTTTTACGATTAAGAACAACATTTCAGGCCTTGATAGGAATTCAGCAGTTTTAAAAATGAGATTCTCTAATGTTATTACTAGCAAAAAAAGTCTTATCGTAAAACTACCCTGTCATTTTATGTCAGAATGATAAATCAATCTTTTTCTAGTTATACTTGATTGAATTTAACAATAAACGTTCTATATTTTATAAAAAGCAAACGAAAACAAACCTTCCTTTGGCAGGCCCCCGTTCGCCGCTATTGTCATCCCTCTCAAGGATCTGAATTACCGCGCGGTACAAGATAGTTAATGATAACCAAACATTGTATCATTAAATCAACATTAAAGGCAAAATATTCAAATATTGCCACCCTAGCAACAGTTTGAAGCTAATCGTGCTTCCATTCGTCCGTGCTTGCATTTCCCCCGAAGAAATGCGTAGATTTTAGCACGGATCTCCGTGGCTCCGAGCAGGCAGAAAATGGACAAGCCGGCTCCGACTTTTAACACAAAAAGTTATTTGCAGATTTTCTTCTCACCTCGCTGTGATTTCCATTCTAATCGAGTTTTTAAGCAATTCTTTGCAACATTTACGTCTAGAACAACCTTTTTATTTATTTCAAACAAAATATTGCCATGTTTTCTTTCACTGTTAAGATAGGCATGTAGCGGATGATAAGATAGGCAGATAGCAGACGAGAAAACTACAATATATGTTTTATTATACTACAATATCATTATTATGCTAATTTTGTATTATACTGTTACGTCTTATTTACAATTATATTTCAGCTGCTAATTCTAGCATTAGAGGACATCTTTGAAGACTTTACAGCTATGTAAAGATTATAAATGTAATTTTTGTCTCTTTCGTTTGCTTTTAGACGGCTCTTGGTTTTTGCTACAATTACAGCATTTCCAATTCTCTTCTTTAAAAAGACCTGTTTCGCAACGATTGTGAAACCATGAATCGCAAACACAACATTCAGTCATAGGTTCCTTGGTGTAGGGCATATTACAGTGGCAGTAAAGTCGTACATTTATTTCGAATAAGGCTTTTGGAATTGGCTTATAGATACAGGGCTTATAGATACATTGTCGAAAGACTCATTTTCTAAACTTTTTAATAAGAGCCTTTTAATCGTTGGTACTGATAATGTATCCTTCTAGGATCTAGTTTTCTACACAGACAAAGTGCATGAAAAATAGCGGCAACGCCCGTCTGTGCCATCTTATTAATTTTCGTTACTTTAACAACGTTGATCTGAAATTGCTTGAGGTTGTCCTAAGGAGTTTGGCAGCAAACACTTCAAGGGACACATGATAACGCACTTCTCTTTTTTCATGTACATAATACGACCTTGTTGAAGAATCATAAAGATCAACAGAACCTTTTATCGAAAAAACATTTGACAATACCGCCCATGTAGTCTGTCCAGTTCTACTTTGCTTTAAAGGTACTATTTGAATGAATAGGCGACCATCCCCAACACAATCTGACAACCTAGATACGCAGTCTAGTCCGTAAAACTCTGAAAATTCCGAATGCATTAAAGTTGAAGCAGCATCTACAATTGTTATTGTTAAAGACCCTCGCATTTCCAATAAAGCTTTCTCGTGATACCCCAGCTTCAAGTTTTGAACCCAATACTCGCTTTGGTCACTAGTGTTGTCACTTCTGAGGTTATTAAGATTATTTTTTTCCACGCAATAATCAATTTTTGGTGGTAATGATGTTGATAAGCAAAGGAGCATGAAAATGATTTCGATACTTTTTCTGTTTCTGGATGTCTCAAAATACTAACAGTAGGGTCGCAAACTCCTGGTGACAAAATCGAGGCCCCCGAATCTGAGTTCGTGTCGATACAATTTTGGTCATCAATCGACAACGAACGGTACACCGTTCTTTTATCACACAACGTAGAATTTTTCGACTGCAAAGAAATTAGGGCATGGTGCTCACAGAATGCATTCTGTGCATTCTCAGGTGCTATATTCATAGAATGGATACTGTTCATAGTTCTTTCGGTCTGCATGAACGACCAGCTACTGGCATTGTCAACATCATCAGTGAAGTTGTGTCCAAAGGTTGCCCTCCCTAGGGAGTCCAAATTTAGAACCAAATTTGTTTAATCTCCTTTTCTTTCGGCGAAAGTATGATTCAATTTTTCGTTATGCAAATCTATTATTGATTTAAAAAGAAATATATGGTTTGTTGGGTCATCTGATTAAGAAAGTGCTTATTTCTATTGAAAACATTATGTAATTGCTCAACAACTTCACTGTTGATCTTGCCACGAAGTTCTCTTACACATCCTATCCGCCTCAGGGCTTCGACTTCCTTATTTGTATTGGATTCGTGGAATCTATCAAAGAGGGCTAAATGAATGTTACTTTTGGTCACTGGGTGCCCCTCAGACCCATCAACATCTTCACCAGCCTCCTCGTTCCGATCTAACCATGGAAAGGATATTTCTAAATGCCCATTTAAAGCAAGACGAACACTTTCTTGTGATGGTTCGGCAACCCTTCCTTTGTTTGGGAAAAAGAAATCGGTCTCGAAATTGTTTCCATGTGATGCAATTATATGTGCCATGTCGCAAATAAAAATATTGGGTTTGAATTTCAGACTCCTTAAAACGTCAATATAGTTTCTCGGGCTCTCAGCTCTAAGGAGGAACTTTATCGCGTAAATTACGCCATGTTTGCAAGCCATTGTTAGCCAGCCTCCTGAAAACCCAAATCGTTGTTTAAAAATTTTATTAAAGCCTCCTTTATCTTTCCCAAGAGCAGTTTTAATTCCGTTAATTATATCAAACTTCGATCCAATGGCGCTTACATTTGCCTCACGTGCTAATTTTCTTATATCTGGAAGCTTACTTTCACAAAGATGCCCAAGTAATCGTTCTTCCGACAGTTCTCGACAATCTGACTCAGGTTCACCGTTGTCTCTACGAATTTTTCTATGTTCGCTATTAACGACGAAATGACCAGACCGAGTATCGGCTCCAATGAAGGGGGCCCAAAATGATAACGTCGGTTCCATTAACAGCCCTTTGAAGCTTCTGCCAATAAACCCTTTACTCAGTATGTCTTTACCTACGTTTTCCCAAAAGTCCATACAGTTCACATAATCATCTTCACTTTCATCTGGTAGATTTTCATTTAAAGCTTTATACTTAAAAGCCACTTTTCGGTTCAAATCACCTACCAGTATAGTAGGGTAGTATCCACACCTTATGCAGAAAAACTCGTATTGTCTTTGACTAAGCGATTCAAAATGAATATATGCATTTATGACTTTGCTCGAGTCTACGCGAGAATCAAAAATTTCTTGTATCGCATCACAGAATGAGGCAAAAAGTCGGAGCCATGCTAGAAAACATGGCAATATTTTGTTTGAAATAAATAAAAAGGTTGTTCTAGACGTAAATGTTGCAAAGAATTGCTTAAAAACTCGATTAGAATGGAAATCACAGCGAGGTGAGAAGAAAATCTGCAAATAACTTTTTGTGTTAAAAGTCGGAGCCGACTTGTCCATTTTCTGCCTGCTCGGAGCCACGGAGATCCGTGCTAAAATCTACGCATTTCTTCGGGGGAAATGCAAGCACGGACGAATGGAAGCAAGATTAGCTTCAAACTGTTGCTAGGGTGGCAATATTTGAATATTTTGCCTTTAATGTTGATTTAATGATACAATGTTTGGTTATCATTAACTATCTTGTACCGCGCGGTAATTCAGATCCTTGAGAGGGATGACAATAGCAGCGAACGGAGGCCTGCCAAAGGAAGGTTTGTTTTCGTTTGCTTTTTATAAAATACAGAACGTTTATTGTTAATTTCAATCAAGTACAACTAGAAAAAGATTGATTTATCATTCTGACATAAAATGACAGGGTAGTTTTACGATAAGACTTTGTCTGCTAGTAATTACATTAGAGAATCTCATTTTTAAAACTGTTGAATTCCTATCAAGGCCTGAAATGTTGTTCTTAATCGTAAAAGCGTTATCTAATGCGATTAAGCTCTTTAAAATAACATAATAAATGATTATATAAAAAAAATTTGAGGTTTTAGGGACTTGTCTATTTTCTGCCTGAGACCGGATTCTCCTATTTTACTGCTTGTCTATTTTCTGCGGCTCCGGGCCACCACTGATGAATAAAACTGATGATTTCATTCAAATTATTCCCTCGCTTTTGGGTTTTTAATAGTTGCACATCATAAGGTAAGCAAAAAGTATTTTATGAGGTCAACGGCGGTGGACTTTGCACTTCTATACCATCAAAATTACATGATCCGGTCGCCAGACGGTTTTCTTGCGTGATAGTTCATCAATGAAAAAAAGGAAGATCATGCAATCTGTTTACTGTCTTACCAAATGAACATAAGAATCCCAGCTATACTATAGGACCGCATTGTCACAAGAAACAACTAGACAACGAGCGCTGCACGCACGACAACAAGTTGTTTACATACGCCATAAGTAACTTGATCCCTTCTCTGTAACATAAAATCTTATCAAACTAATATCCCCATAACTCTTTTTCTTGGGAAAACTTGTTTAAAGTTGCATCAACTTAATCTTTCAATGGCTTTTAATTTGAATTAACCAATCATTTAATCAAATATAACATCAAAGGCAGTAGTCGAGCTTTAGATGCTTACGATGTTTGAGTTTCTTTCCGTAAACTTCACTCAGTCCGGGTCCATTTCGAAAGAAAGTACCATGGAGTTCCTCAGGAACTCGACCTTCAATATCAGCTTGAGGAACCCAATAACAATATTCTATGTTTAAGCTCTCCCATCCTCTTTTACCATCTTCTAACAAGTCCTTCGTCAGTACACCGTGCGCCATTTTGAGCTTGCCTTATTCAAGTGCTGTGTATTTTTGTCGGGTATTTGAAAGAGGCTGTCATAGCTAAGTTGTCAATTTTCCAGGCCTCTCAAAAGGCATTTCCTTATAAAATTTGCTTTAAAAAATGAAAAAAAAACAAAATTATTTGATAAAAGAGTTCTCATTTTATACAAAAAAAAAAATCAAAGCATTCTAGAAAGTGTTTGCAAATCGGAAAGTTCAAGACCTCTAACTTCACTCTGTAGTGACTCTACTCAGGCCTGTTTTTGTTATTTTTTCCCCTTTCATTCATTCCATTGCATTCTCACTCACACCGCAGCATAGGCATCATCTGCGTCAAAATTTGATAAAATAAAATAACGACTTTGTACAAGAAATGAATATTCATAAGTATGTTAATTTGTAAGTAATTTTAGCTCAGTTCAGTTCAGAGTTCAGTTCTGATACAGACAACATACTGTCTCTCTTACTAGCTCCGTATTCTCTGCACATAAAATAAGACTCACTGGGTTTGGAAATGAAACGTTAATCGATGGATGGTTTTATTTTATTAGTGAACGAACGCCATCAAATAAATCCACAACAATGCGCAATTCTCGTTACACTAAAACTTTTCTTTTATCGCTTTGTCAAGTCTCATCGCCTTTATGCCTTTGGAAAATGCAAAGGTGTGACCCGCAACAAAAACAAAGCTCTGAGAATCAGGGGCGGATTTAAGCGAGAAGAATTGGTGTTTGATAAAAATAATGGGATTTTGGTGCCACACCCTTCAGGTCACTGGACAATGATGGGAATGCCCATTTTTAAAATTAGGTCTTTAACTTTTAGATAAAGAGGATAAGAAGATTGATTAAGTTAAATGTTTCAACAGGGCCTCCGACGAAGGGGGGACCATTTTTATGATTCTTACACTTTCGCTTGGCCCCTCTATTTCCAACCTGCGTCGGAGCCCATGTTCAATGACTGTCACACTTCAAGTGCAAAGTTCATGTAAGCATGGGCTCAAGGTTTACATTAGTCCCATTGTATTGTGAATCCATTAGCGCTTGCATAGACTATGGCATCTGTAAATAGATATTTTGTGTATTACGTAGTTGTCGTTTTAGGTTTGAGTAAGGTTACAAAATGGTAAAAAGAGAGTGTGCAAGGTTTTTAGCCATAGGCAGGCCCGTCGGAGCCTGTGAAGTTAAACGCCTGTTTTGTTATTATCTCATTTCATTAGATATCTTGAAGCAACTCCCCTTTTTACAAGTTAAAACATTATATGTAGTTATATGAACAAAAGAATAATTAACATAATTAGCATTGTAAGAAAAACGAGATAGATATGAAGACGAGGTTATACAATGTAAGAATTATCCTGCTACAAACTGGGGGGCTGGGGGGCCCCAGCCTCCCAATAATTGTCAAACTGTAGTTGTTTGGGAGATGAATCATGCCCGTCTTCCCGACATGCACTAGCCCCCGTTTCGGGGTCATTGCACATGCGCATTATCACTTGAAGCCCTGGCAGGAAGTTCAAGAATTAAGTGGTCGCAGACAGAACAGCTGTGCGGATACTGTTATTAATGCGCATGTGCTATGACCCCGCAACACTGATTGGTTTACTCTAATGTCTCTAATAGACGGGCCCCCCGTGTATTAATTTCAGAAGAATTTGCCCTCCCCCCGGCGCTTACTAGCACCCCCTTCTATTAAATTTTACAAATCAAGTCATTTGATTTTCTTTATTCGTTGTTTTTCGTAGTTTTTTTGTAAATTCTCAACCGTACAAAGGAAACCGATGATTTTTGACTTGGAAGTTAAAGGCTGTAAATTTGATTTATCTTTGTATGATTGCATTTTTTCTCTAAAACCATAGTCAATGCTAAAACTAAGCAAGAAACTGAAACCAAATTTTTACAGTACATTCTGAAAGGTACTTCAATTTCAAAGGAGGATTGCCGATATGAACACCCCCTTCTATTAGCACTCCCCTTCTATTGAAAATGGGTCGAAATGGACACCCCCTTCTATTAGGCCCCCTTCTATTAGAAACACTTGAGAAAGACGGTATTGTTTCGAAACAAGGGACTGATAGTTTCATCTCCCGAACAAGTAGTATGTGTCCTTTATAACAGTGCACTGAATGAGATGGAAAACAATAGGCAGCCCCTCGATATGAGCTTTGTTCCGACAGCACTGATATGTACTCTGATACTATTGACAGGGCCGTCGCTAGAACATTTTCATGGGGGGGGGGTGCAAAACCAGTGGTTTGCCGACAAAATGGGCGTGGCAACAGATACGGGCGTGGTTCTCAAATGATTATAATTATCATTGATAAAACTCTGATACTATTGAACCAAAAATCGATAACTGGTGTGAAGTAAGAGGTTGCTGTGGGGTGATCTGCGAGAACTGCAGATCAGGGCAGCCATGGTGTGTAAATCATTACAATGGTTTTAGTCAGACTTTCACACGATTATCTGATATTCAACTTTAACACTAGTACTGTATCATCTTAACCTACAATATGGACAGCTTACAGGCAAATGTCTTTCAGATATTGTTGAGTTGATGCTGACGCATGAAATAAACCAGATTCGGGCAATAAATAAGGCTCGTCAATCCTGTCTTTCAAATTTAAGCTGAATTTGGAAAATTATAAGAGGTGGTAATTTTGTAAGGGTTGATATTTCATGAGGGTTGAATTTTGTACCTGTTTATATTTTACAAGAGTCAGTATTTCAGTGTATTCAATTTTCCCAATCATTGTAGGTTTCTTTCTTTTATGAATTGCCATTTGTGAATCATTTATTGTGACTAAATTGTATCTGTTTATAAAGAATTTCAAAATTAGAGATATTGCAAAAAGCACTAGGATTGAAGTTCGTTCACTTCTTCTCATTTTTATATTGTTTTTTAATCCAAATGTCTGCTTCTGTTTCCATTTTAACTGTTTTATTTTTATCTCAATGAATCGGGAAATACTTCAGTTCTTCATAGCATCCTAGGGAACATTATATTGCAAAACTAATTCAATAGTACCTGTAAAATTACCCTTTCTATCAACGATTAGCTCACGAAAATTATGTCCTGTGATTTTGCTTAATTCCAAATTTAAATTTCGATTTACTAGTTTCTTCTGTAACTTTCTTTTTTGTGTTTAAAACGGTGGCTGAACCTTGGAGCCCCTCTACCATCCCCTTTATCTGTTTTTTCATTGGAATGTGGTCACAGGATAGAAAAAATTTATTTCTTTTCTGTGATATGGCCCTACTATAGAAATAGGGACCCTACCCTAAGCTGCCCCAGTCACTGATCAGTGGCCTAGTCAGAGAAAAGAGATTACCAGTGTTCTCACTTTGCTTCGTGTAAATTTCCCTAAACTCGCACGAAAATTTCCTCAGATTTCGGAGAAATTTCTTAGATTTACGAAAACCTGCCTTTGTTATTGTTATCATTAAAACAATTGTTGGCGTAAGTTTAGGTGTCAAATCGAGTCAGCAATTAACATTTTTATCCGAATACTTTTGGACGATCAAATTTTTGGACGATCAAACTGTAACTTTATTTGTCCGAAATCTAAGTTTATCCGAATTTTTTTTCGCCAAAGAGTTTTAAATTCTTAGCAATTAAGGAAAAAAGAAATGCATTAAAAAATACTCTTTCATTGACTAATTCTCTATACAAACATTAATACTATAGTTTGGAATAAAACATGATGCAACAACTTCATTGATATATATAATTCTTGGTTATAACTTTTTGTGGTTCAGATTCGTAGCTTCATATCAAGTCATCACTAGCAGTAGATTGTTCTGATCAAGGATTTCTCGATCAGTGCCGCCTTCATCAATTCTGAAACTGACATTTTTCTCTCATATAGCTTTTTAAAAGTTAAATACTTTTAAATAACAATCAATGTAAGTAAATTGTACCAGGAAAATTTTTTAAAATAATTAACGACGTTTCGAGCATAGCCCGTTAACAAGTAAATTAGAAAAGCGATGATAGAACTAAAAAACATTAAAGGAATATGGAATTTGACGAATGGAATAGGAAGACGGATGTAAGAGCATGGAAAAGAAATATATGGAAAAAGCTAATAAAAATATATATATATAAACATATACGAAAATACAGAATTTATGTATATGTATAATATGCACACTAATATGAAGAAAAGAAAAAACAAAGAAAAAGGAGGGGGGGGTTATTGAAGATACGTAAACTGTTTATTAAGTCCAGAAGGATAAAAAGTTCCAAGTTTGAAAATTATCCGTTTTTCCAGTGACTTTCTCTTTGCACTGTCCGTTGGGGCAAACAGGAGGCCAAGACCTACCATGTCATCTTCTGTGTGATTCGCCAGGTTAAAATTTTTGGAAATGTTGCTATCAGGATCACGGGCTATGCTCGAAAAGTCGTTAATTATTTTTAAAACTTTTCCTGGTACAATTTACTTACATTGATCATTATTTATTCATCATATTGTACCGCACGCATTTTAGTATATTAAATACTTTTATCGACAATCCAGCATTTTATCTTAATTTCAAAATCTTAGTTGTTAGAAACAGTATTCTTGTGTCGACGGAGGTACCTCATATTTTGGTCTGATATCTTGTACTTAGAACAAATTCAGTCCTTCACAAGGAAATTGTGATAGGTGATTTTTGATCAAGAACGTTCCATCTCTTTCAAGAAGGAAACATTAGCCCTTGAAGTTTTCTCAGTTTTCTTCTTTTTTGGCTACCCTTTACTGCCAAGCACAAAAAATTTCAAGACTCGTTTCTTCCCAGCTTTTCTATTACACCCATGTTATTGACGTTAAATTACAGTTGATATTGACCTATCATATAAAAAGTGTTTGTCTGAAAGTTCTTGGTCAGAAATTCTCAAAAATGTTTTTTAAAGACCCATTTGATGATTCATATCCCTCTTTTGCTTTACTTTTAATTCAATGCTGGATTTGGTTTAAAATGTGTAATTTTCCTTTATCATAGAAGTAATCAAAAAAATGTCTCAAAACTTTGGAATTTCCTTTAAATTTCCTTAACAAATGAAATTCCTTAAAAAATCAAAAATTTCCTTAGTTCAAGGAAATTTCCTTCAAGTTAGAACACTGGAGATTACTGTGGCTCAAATAGGCCAGCCTCTTTTTCAAACAACATTTCTAGAAACGAGTCCTTTATTTTTTTCCATTTTAGATTTGGTTGAAACTTCAGATAGTAAAGATAGCAGACAGGAAAAGCGAAGAAAACACAGTAAGTGTTCAGGTTGTTTATTACCTTTTGTCATCAATTAGCATTAATCTTTCTAGTTTTTATACCTGTACTGATAGATTAATCATCTTTCTGAAAATGTTACACTGTTTTTAGCAATTTGACATACCGGTTATGTTTTGAACTTGTATTTTTATTCAAATGTTCTGTTTAAATAGATCCTAAATACATTGAAATGTTTTATTACCCTCAAGGAATGTAACTTGAGCGATTCTTCTTCAAATGGAACAGCATCTTTATTTATGTTAATTCAAACTTGTAATTAACTGCTGAAAATATGAAATGAAATGAAAAAATGAAATTTCTGAATATACGGAGGTTTTTTGGAGGAAGGTAGGTGGGAATGAAAAAACTTTTCAATTTCTCGAAATCTCTGAATGTCTTCATAGCCTTATAACCTAAAAAGTAGTATTTGAATTTAGGACTTTGGTTAAATTTTAGATTTTCATTCTTCCGACTGAGTCATTGATGTACTGACAGGAAATTTTTGATGGATTTCCACAGAATTTATTATGGATCATGAGAATATTGGAAATGAGATCATTGATTTGAATGTTGGAGGGAAAAGGCAAGTTGAAATATTGTTTAAATTAAAGGATAACGCTCATAAGATATAAAGTTCCTCAATCATCTGAATGGATTATAGAAACAAATAATTTTTATTACTGTCCCAAATGCAGAAAAATTATCATACTATTAAAAATTCTGCATTTCTGACAAAAATTGAAAAAGTTGATTTTTTGTGTTAGATCGTATTGCTAAAAATTGTCAATGACAAAGTTTAAGGTTGTTTAAGCTATCATAAATCATCTTAAAACAAAATCAAAAATGGTCAAATCAAAAATGGAATTTAATGAACTTTTCCAAAAATCTGAGAGTTTTCTTTTGATAAAATTTAAAGCAAAAACAAATAATCATTTCAACAAGCAGGAGTACAGCTGAATTGTCATAATCCTGTTGTATTTGGAATAAAGAAAACCTTTTTCTAACTTATTATATTGTGAAAAAACACTTCTGCCACGCCCAAGTGGGTTTGTGATAAATAAAATGCCAACTTTGTGGAAAAAATAAAACATTCATCCCTGATTACGAACCAGGACTAACCTAGCTTTTATTGAGTTGAATTCATTAACATGCCCACGTTGTGGTAAATACAAACAGTCCCTCATCCAAAAATAGAACCAGGACTAACCTGATTCAAGGTTTGTAATCACTAACATGCCAGCATTATGGCAAATATAAATGATTTTCCTCACTGTAGTCAGGTGTCCCTAGTCAAAAACACGTTTTTCAATTGAAAGTGAAACATTTTCCTCACTGTAGCCAAGTGTCCCTGGTCAAAAACACGTTTTCCCAATTGATAGTAAAAACATTCTCTCTTCTGAAACCAGAACTACGTGGTCCAAAACAAGTTAGCAATTATAGTGAAAACATTCTCCCTGTTGAAGCCAGGACTAACCTGGTCAAAAACAGGTTTGCAATTTATAGTGAAAACATCCTCCCTGCTGAAGCCAAGACTCACCTGGTCCAAACAGGTTCGCAATTTAAAGAAAAACCTTCTCCCTGTTGAACCAAGGTTTAACCTGGTCCAAACAGGTTCGCAATTTTATAGCAAAACATTCTCCCTGCTGAAGCCAGGAATACCTGGTCCAAACAGATTTGCCCTGAATAGGAAAAAAAATATCCTCCCGGCTGCAGCCAGGAACAACCTTATTCAACCCTTTTTCTATAAAACTGGGATGTTGCCTCATTGTAAAAAGTCCGAACGATTTGTAAAAACTTGCTTAGATAATGAAAATCAGCTGGGCAGTGAAAAATGAAAGACAATGCCAATCAGCTACCCAGTACAAACGAAAGAGAGCAATTGCAAATATATTCCCTGTCAATGACAAAAAGATTGTAATTTTGGTCCAAAAACAGGTTTGCCATTAATAGTAAACATTCCCCCGCTGAAGCCAGGCCTGACCTGGTCCACAACCCAAATAATAGTAAAACATTCAGCCCGCTGAAGCCAGGAATACCTGGTCCAAAAACAGGTTTGCAATGAAAAGGAAAAATATCCTCCCTGCTGAAAAAGGGGGGAGGGTCCAGGTATTTTGGCGTGATTGTGCCATAAGCGTATTTTCGACGCATGAATTTGCGAAACAAAATCCAATCATGCGTAAATGCGCGGGTCGATATTGGAGCGAGACCTGTGAAACAGCACCACTCATGGCGCGACCGCGTGAAAATGATCCTGCAAGCGAATTCCAAAATGGAGCGCTTTCGTTTTTACATGCAGAAAGTCTTGATTTCCGGTACCAGACCAGGTAAATGTCTCAATTATTCCAATGCTCCGCCAACAACAAATAACTACTCTTTTAGACTGGTGTAACGATTTACACAACCTGCTTAGACAATGCAAATCAGCTACCCAATATAAATGAAAGAATGGAATTACAAATATAGTTCCTGAAGGTTGCCAATTTGGCCCTAGTATATACCATATTTTGAAAGCGCATAGCATATAAAGCAGGATTTTTTTTTATGATTTATTTTTTAAATTTGGCATAATTTTGACATGTTTGGAATAATAAGGAATACCATGCCTTGCCACCTTACCAACAATCTTGGTTAAGAAAAACACATTGTCCTTCTTTACAAAAAGACGGGTATTGGAAATTTTTTTCATTTCTTTACACAGCTTGAATAATTATCTCCATGTGACAGTAATTGACGATACCCGATTTAACATTAAACACAGATCCCACAATAACCTCTACCATCCAACAAAAATGGATTGAAGGCAATGCTGACATGCCTGTCACTGATGAATGACCGTTTTCCTACTATTTGATAAATGTTTAACGCTATAAATAGAAGAACAGCACTTTTATGGTATTGAGTTTCAAGTGGGAACGACGAATGTCTCCTAAATAACCTTCACAGCTACACCTAGCGGGGCGTTTTTGTTTTGTTTTGTATTATTTAAACCATGCAATTTGGCCAGTTTCTAGATATGTAATTGGCAACTGGGATTACAATGACATAAAACACCCTATTAAATTAGTGTGTAAGTGAGCCACCACCCTTGCTTAGGCAAAGCAAAATGCAACCAACCTGACACTTTGCCACAAGAAAAAAAATAACACGGCAATAAGCCAGTGCGATTTGTACAATATATTGCTAGCGAATAGCAAATTTTTAATGTGTCCATATAAAAGGACTGCCTATACCCAACTTGTCAAGTAACATCAAAATAAAGGCTTGCGATTGGTCAGTATGCCTGCAACACAAAACTGCTCACATGAGAAGCTAACCTTGCAGCAGGGTAGATAAACAGAACAACCATAATAGCTGGGCGATGACATGAAAAATCACATGCTTCCGAAAAACCCCCGCAGAGTTGCTTGCTTGGACACATTACCTTAATGTGATTACCATGACAATTGTTGTCAATAGCACATAAAGAAAAACAAAAACAATTTATCCAACAAGCATGTGTAATAAGAGGGCAGAAAAAAAAGGCATGACACTTTAAGATCCACTTAGGCAACGATGCATCTTAAATTCTGTTTTAATAGCCAAATCATTTAATTCCATTAGTGTATGGAGGCAATGACTGTACTTTCGCAGGCAAAGCAAAAAATGAAACCAAAATGACACTTGAAAAAAACTGCTAAGGTAGTGCGAAGGCAACTACAAAGACTTTTTTCATTGGCGCTAAACCCAAAACAAATTCTTCGGTTATCAGTGTATACAGACCGTAACAATCATTGCTTAGGCAAAGCCAAAGGTGTTACAGATATGATACTGTTGAACAAATGAAAACGCGACAAATGAAAATGACTGTAGGTACCAAGACACCTCTTGTAAAAGAAAACAAATCAATCAAATAAATGTGATCCGAAAGTAGCAATGAGCAAGATTCAGGTAACGATTACCCCTTAAAAATGACGTTTGTGAAAATATTTTCTTTGTTTTGTTTGTTTTTTTTTTTAGTTTTTTACAATTTAGTTTTGCCGAACCCTAGTGAAAGGGGTGTTGTTTAGGAAGTGGGTTGCCTAAAATGGCAGGTTAAAGAGCAAAACATGACTGAGGGGCCCCACCGCATGCATGCAAACTACTATTTCCAAAAGGCCTGTCCGCAAGCTAAGCGAAACGAGGGATAGTGGCAAGGGTCGAGGGACCAGTCTTAGGTTGTATAGTTACGCCTACTGACATATGTATGACGATGACTAAAAAGATGATAATCGAAGCAGGGAGCTCTTGCTTGTTCTGTACACCCAGGCTGCTTATTTAACGCTTCGAAAGCAAAAACGAAGTCGTTCTATGGCCTAATGGCGGGACACCAAATCACCGGAGCGCCCATTAACGGAAGGTCAAGGCTGATGACCCCTGACCTTTTAAGCTAGGTTAACTATGGAGTCATGTACTGGACATAATGGGTACCTTTGTTTCGTCGAGGCGATTGTCTGATCGTCGAGGCGGGTTTCTCTTCGTCGAGCCGGGTTTCACTTCGTCGAGCCGGTCCTGTATCGTGAAAGCTGTCGTTTCGTTGAGGCGGGTTGCTCTTCGTCAAGGCAGGATTGATTAATCGTGACAGGTCTCGCTTCGTCAAGGCAAATGTCACTTCGTCGAGGCATTGAATTGAATTGATCACTTTCATGTAGTCGAGTCGTGTTCCAGGGGGTAGTGCCGTTTATGGCTTATTGTATTTTGCGAAAATTTTCGCATAATGCGAAAATGCGAAATTTCGCAAAATACAAGTTTCGAGGTGGTATTTTGTAAAATGCGAAAACTGATTCTAAAAACTTTATTTGCCAAGATCAACGACCGAAAACAAGCAATTCATATTCAGGGCGACTCTGTTCATGCAAATAGCCTAGTTCATGTCCCATTTAACGTTAGATAACTCATGGACCCATTTTGGAAAATGGTTCGAAATCCAACCACACCAAGGCCATGAACGGCCTAATTGTGAATTGCCCATTCCAGCGAAAGACGATAACAGTAAGCATCCCGGTGCTTGCTAATTGGTAATTGGTAAATACCCAACGTTCTGCGTGTTCTGTGTTGTTTTAGGAGTAATTTACGCCTTTATCCACAAGGCCTATTTTCCTGCTTCCTTCCCGGTGAAACCCGCGTGGCTGGAAAAGGACGGGGCTGATGTCAAAAGATATATCGCAAAATACAAAATGGCTGGGGGTTTTTGTATTTTGCGAAAACTCGCCAAACATTGTCGAAATGTTAGTTTGTATTTGAGTAAATGTACGGAAAGGCTTTGGACTGTATTTAAAATTTTGTTTTTTTGAGTAGGCATCAAAAGATTCGATCAAATTGAAGAATTTTCGCAAAATACAAAATGGCTGAGGGTTTTTGTATTTTGCGAAAACTCGCCAAACATTGTCGAAATGTTAGTTTTTATTTGAGTAAATGTACGGAAAGGCTTTGGACTGTATTTAAAATCGTGTCAATTGAGTAGACATCCAAAGATTCGATCAAATTAAAGAATTTTCGCAAAATACAAAATGGCTAGGGGTTTTTGTATTTTGCGAAAACTCGCCAAACATTGTCGAAATGTTAGTTTTTATTTGAGTAAATGTACGGAAAGGCTTTAGAAAGAGGCTTTGGGTTTTTTTGATAGTGTAGCAGGAACCTAGGTGCATGCATTTTCTTTGGCGCCAGACAATGACTCACTTCTTAAAAGAAATTAGCAGGACGCCCATTATTTGTGTCATCAACCTGTGAAGACTTCTCTCTTCTCATTCATAATGACATTATTCTTTTGTTCTACTTCCTGGGTGCCTATTTGTGCCAATCTGGCTGGTGACATTCCATGTGATTGAATTTTATCGGTTGGGCGAATTTTCGCAAAATACAAAAACCCTCAGCCATTTTGTATTTTGCGAAAATTCTTCAATTTGATCGAATCTTTTAATGCCTACTCAAAAAAACAAAATTTCAAATACAGTCCAAAGCCTTTCCGTACATTTACTCAAATAAAAACTAACAATTCGAGAATATTGGGCGAGTTTTCGCAAAATACAAAAACCCTCAGCCATTTTGTATTTTGCGAAAATTCTTCAATTTGATCGAATCTTTTGATGCCTACTCAAAAAAACAAAATTTTAAATACAGTCCAAAGCCTTTCCGTACATTTACTCAAATAAAAACTAACATTTCGACAATGTTTGGCGAGTTTTCGCAAAATACAAAAACCCCCAGCCATTTTGTATTTTGCGATATATCTTTTGACATCAGCCCCGTCCTTTTCCAGCCACGCGGGTTTCACCGGGAAGGAAGCAGGAAAATAGGCCTTGTGGATAAAGGCGTAAATTACTCCTAAAACAACACAGAACACGCAGAACGTTGGGTATTTACCAATTACCAATTAGCAAGCACCGGGATGCTTACTGTTATCGTCTTTCGCTGGAATGGGCAATTCACAATTAGGCCGTTCATGGCCTTGGTGTGGTTGGTTTTTGAACCATTTTCCAAAATGTGTCCATGAGTTATCTAACGTTAAATGGGACATGAACTAGGCTATTTGCATGAACAGAGTCGCCCTGAATATGAATTGCTTGTTTTCGGTCGTTGATCTGGGCAAATAAAGTTTTTAGAATCAGTTTTCGCATTTTACAAAATACCACCTCGAAACTTGTATTTTGCGAAATTTCGCATTTTCGCATTATGCGAAAATTTTCGCAAAATACAATAAGCCGAATCGGCGGCCCTAAACTGTGTTACGCCACTGACTCACCCTCCACAACACTTTCTTTTTCAAGAACATTGTTCGTAAAAATATTCAAACTCAGAATCATCCAATTTATAAGAATATTCTAAGAATATTGCTCAGTCTCAGCATATTTGTGCCTAATTTTTCAGCATTTGCCTGTTTTGAAATATTCATAGCATTGAATCGTAGAACTGACCTTTCTATATCTCGTTTTTCAAAAAGCGTGGTTTTTTTAGAGTGAGGGGGGCCCCAGTGAGCGTTTTGAAAAAGCGTTTATATTCAGATTGAAAAAATAAGAATACTAACAGAATATATTCAGGGCCAAAACAAAAATATCCTAAGAATATTGAAGCTGGAAATATTTTATAACATTCTCATTAAAAAAGGGTGTATCACCTTTTTATTTACAGCATGCTAAAAACTAATATGGCTATTTTACAGCTTACTTAGGCCGACTACTAGGTACTTTCAATAAAAACGAAACTACCTAACGGAAATTGTAACCAACTTGATAAAAGCAAATTGAGGACCAAATATTTATCAGTCAGTATGTAATCTGTGCCCCGGCTTACAATAGGAAGTATCTGTCATCAAAATACACGACTTTTCTTCGACGTTGCTAAAACGAGGAACAAGCGGAACAACTCAGTAACAACCCAGTAACAAGCGGAACAACCAAGGAACAAGCAGAACAACCCAGAAACAAGCGGAAATGTGAATTATTGTTTAGTAAATACCACATGGGGGCGTTTATAATCCAACTCTCTGAAGTTCGTGTGGGCTAGAACTATCAAGAGGCCGTCAATCATGTCTTCGTCTGTTTCGGAGGCTTTGTGATTTTGCCAACGGACAGAGAGAATCTATCGACCCCGGATCGGGACGAAAAATAAATAGTAAAGCATGCGTATACATTCGATCACAACAGACACACTGTTGCAACAGGAGTGGCGGCATGGGGGGGCAAGGGGGGGCTTTAGCCCCCCCTAGATTTTTGTTAGCCCCCCCGTCGGCAGCCAATCAATTTTTGCTTTCTCAATACCGTCGGCACTTGATGGATGTCAGCCGGTTTACATGTTTTTGAATGACATAAATAATCGAGGAGAAAACTGCACTGGCTGGTTTATGGTTTTTCTCAATGGCTTTTCTTCGGCAATTTTATTATCATAGTGGCATTATATCCTGTCGCTTCCGTGAAAGCTGTGACTTAATTTCATGGTGCTCCCTCGCATGACCCACAATACCATGGTGCCCCTCTCAGTTGAAATCCCTGTTGCTGCTTGGAATTCATGCGAATCGTGCAGAGATGCTTGATTTAGATCATGTTTTGGACTGTTTCGAGGAAATTTACCCTAACAACAGCAAAATCACGCTGTCATAAATAAAGTCTTTAATGAATTTTAGGGATTCTCTTTTCGTTTAAGACATTATTATTGCCAATGAAAACATTTCGATCATGAGCACATTTTGCGTAATAAATTTTTCAAAAAGCATTTCTTGTCCTTTTTCATCAACTATTTTTCAATAGCATTGTTCACCGCATAGCTTGCGACAAACAAATGGTTTAGAGAAAACCATCGATTAACTTCTTCCACCATAGATAGGAAGAAATATTCAGTGTCTTAGGTAAAATTGTGCCTCGTGTCCATTTCTCCTAAAGTTTCTCAGTAGAAGCGTCAACTGCAATTCACTATGAGCTCCATATTTTCCTTAACATTCAAAAGGCATGCTAAGATGGAAAAAGGGATCTAAATTTAGAAGTAACTGACAACCTGGTATTTTTCAAGACCACGGCAAAGTTGTTGTTTTTAACTGCTGTAAAAAAGTTTTGCAAAAAGACAATAATTTTCAATAGGATTAGGAGGATTGCTTTAGTGAAATCTGCTTAAAAGAGTGCATTTTCCAGGAAACTAGAAGCATCACAATTCGAAAATTTCCTGTCCCTTCGGCGGCAACCATGGTGCCGCCTCAGGTATTAACTATATATTTTGCCCGTCCCGATATAGAGATTTGACAAGACTATTAGGAAAGTCGGTTATTATCATACAGAGTTAGATTGACAAAATGTATTGCAGAGGTTTGTGACACCAGCTAAAAAGTTTCAGGCAATAATTTTTTAATCAGGTAAATTTGCATTACACACCCTACCCCAAACGAGGCTTGCCTCGCGACGGCCCTGCCTGTCGGCAATTTGACACATTCAGCGTCGGCAGTTACGGAGAATATAAACTTCGGCACCTTGAAGGTTTGTCTCTAGCGCCACCCCTGTGTTGCAAATAGATGTGCATGCCATAGTGTAAATCTGTACATGTAGCCCTGTTGCAATCACATTTTTCAGGCCCGTCGGAGCCGGG
>NW_027018682.1:7782045-8030021 GCF_013076305.1 Rhopilema esculentum | reverse complement strand
CTCGTCGAGAACTGCCATACTCTGCAGACAGGCTCAAACACCCCCCCCCCCTTGGCGACGCCCCTTGATTTCTGGTCTGCGGGAGATCTCACATATAAAAACGAATAAAACGAGCCGGGGTTGTATGGAGCCGCAGAAAATAGACAAGCGGTAAAATAGGAGAATCCGGTCTCAGGCAGAAAATAGACAAGTCCCTAAAACCTCAAATTTTTTTTAAATAATCATTTATTATGTTATTTTAAAGAGCTTAATCGCATTAGATAGCGCTTTTTACGATTAAGAACAACATTTCAGGCCTTGATAGGAATTCAGCAGTTTTATAAATGAGATTCTCTAATGTTATTACTAGCAAAAAAAGTCTTATCGTAAAACTACCCTGTCATTTTATGTCAGAATGATAAATCAATCTTTTTCTAGTTATACTTGATTGAATTTAACAATAAACGTTCTTTATTTATAAAAAGCAAGCGAAAACAAACCTTCCTATGGCAGGCCCCCGTTCGCTGCTATTGTCATCCCTCTCAAGGATCTGAATAACCGCGCGGTACAAGATAGTTAATGATAACCAAACATTGTATCATTAAATCAACATTAAAGGCAAAATATTCAAATATTGCCACCCTAGCAACAGTTTGAAGCTAATCGTGCTTCCATTCGTCCGTGCTTGCATTTCCCCCGAAGAAATGCGTAGATTTTAGCACGGATCTCCGTGGCTCCGAGCAGGCAGAAAATGGACAAGCCGGTGTACTATGCGTTTCTGCATGGGCATGCGTTTCTGCATGGGCCGAGACGCATATGCGTTTCAAGTGTTACAGTGTAATGGCGGACATGCAGGGCCTAGCTGTGAATGGCGTGAAGCGCATATGCGTTAGACAGGACACAAATGTGTTTCAACGGATGTGCGTTTCCTAACAACTTTTAATAAAGGTTTCTGAAATGATCCATCGCCACAAAACCTTAATAACAAATTTAGACTTGTAAGTTAGAAAACAGCAACTAGCTAACATAAAGCTAAGAATATGTGATAATATCATGCGTTACACGGATAAAATTATGCAGATTTACACAAAGAGCTTCCCCCAAAAGGATTCCCATAATTCAAAGCCAACGATATAAAATTAGTTCCTGGTATATGACTATTATTTGGTTAAAGAACCAGAAAAAGGAATTCTGGGCAATTTTTGAATAAATCACAGATGGTATAGAATTCCTACCATTTTGATAAAAAGTAAACCAGTAGTAGTTGATTTACATCCTCCACAGCTCTATTTTCAGTAATATTTTAAGGTTCGCAAATGAATAAGGCTGAAAATGCTTACCAATCACTTACAAACAAATATAAAATTTACTATTAAAACATAAATTAGTGAAATACTTGTTACAATAAACAAACCAAAATTTGAATAAAATATCTTTATCTACTGTTGCAAGCTTTGCATTTATGAGCTTTTATAAATATATATTTTGAATATCTAAAGGGAGTCTGAGTTTTTCAACTCTGGTCATAGTGTTTCTCGTACTTTTTCCTACAAAAATGATCGTTTGATATTGATTCCAAGGCAAGTTGACAATTGTAGTTCATCAAGAGACGTTAGATTGTAAGGAATTTTTTCCACCAAAGCTAGCTTTATGAAGCTAGAACATACATAGATGTGATATTGATTTGTAGACCTCTACCAAAAGCAAATTCAGGTTCAACTGATGAACGCTTAAAGAGCTATCAGTTTAAATAATTTTTCAAAGCCAAAAGCATCATAAATTTATAAATAACGATCAATGTAAGTAAATTGTACCAGGAAATTATATATATATATATGTATACATATGCATAAATTCTGTATTTGCGTATATGTATATATATATTTATTTTTACTAGCTTTTTCCATATATTTCTTTTCCATGCTCTTACATCCGTCTTCCTATTCTGTTGGTCGAATTCCATATTTCTTTAACGTTTTTTAGTTCTATCATCGCTTTTCTATCTTACTTGATAACGGGCTATGCTCGAAACGTCGTTAATTATTTTAAAAAAAAATTTTCCTGGTACAATTTACTTACATTGATCGTTAATTAAATTCATCATATTGTACCGCACGCATTTTAGTATATTTATGGAATCATAAATATATACTATTATAGGCCTTTCTCTTAAATTCAGTTTATCTTATAGTTCAAATTTCTTTCTCGAAACACCCAAATCAGCAGGCAATAGCCAATCTGAGACATCAACGATTTTAGTTTCTCAGGCTCCATCAAAATTGAAATACGAGTAAAAGCATGACTAGATGTTTTACAAAACAGGTGAACATGTTTTTAAAGCTCGTTTTCTTATTCAGATTGATGCCTTATTGCTTCTTCTCATTACCGAGGGTGTCACCAACAAAGGGTGTGGGGTTCAATGGAAGAAAAATTGTAAGTAGTTCAGAGCCCTTACGTCTTCAGAGATCAATAAAGAATCAGGCAATGATTGTTACTCCGTTGGTTCATATGATATTCAGGGACAGATTTACCAGGAGGGGGCTGTAGGGGGTGCGCCACCCCCCAATATTTTTGTGTCCTTTGGTAAATTTTTTTGATTCCGTTAAAAACATTTTTGGTGGTCAGTAGCGAAAAAATAATGGAATAATTTACTCTTTTTATCTTCTTAACTTCTTCACCTTGAAGCGAAAAGTTTAATTTCTAAAATGGGCTTTTCCATCCTTTCCCAGTTACCTGAAAGGTGTGGCACCAAAATCATTGCCGCTGAAATCCGTCCCTGATGATATTCCCACGAAGGTTTCAAGATTTCTTGTTGGTACTAAATCGAAATAAGGCCTCTCCCAGTGGCAGCTTTTTTAATCAATTTGGGGGCACTACTTTTCCAAGTCCCACTGATACTCGATTTGGCCCGGGGAGGAGGGCGGTTCTTGTAATCGTAGATGTTTCTGTAACGGGCTAAAGCAAATTTGCTTTTTTGAAAATTTTGTAGCGCTGCCTGAAGAAAGTTGAATTTGTAAAAGCTATGAATTGAACAATTACTGTTTACATCGACTTTAAAACAATAATAATATCACTAATCTTTGAGTCTAAACCGTTAAGAAACATCAAGACAGAAAACGTTTAGTGTTTGAAAGGGCATGGTTTTTATAATTTTTCCAAGGTCAAGTCTCGTGGGCCCCTTATTTTAATACCCCCATCGACAATATCCCCATCAAGTCTTGCAAGTGTCCTTAGAAAGAACAGGAAGAGATGCTTCGTAGACTAAAATGTTCAATTGCAAAAAGCTCTTTCCGTAGAAGGTATTTGCATTGCTTAACCCTCTCATAAGTCTCTATTCAAAATGTATTAAAAGCCTGCATTGATAGGCTGCTTTGCCCCTAAAAGATTTTCTAAATTTGTGCGATTATTCATATTTTTCCTTTCAAAAAACTGGCATATCTTTTGTCAGCAATAATGTAAGGCTTAAACATCAATACATTAAAACTTTTTCGATAGCGCCATCCCTGGCAAAAAACAAATTCTCCAAACATTTTTAATACTGCCAAAAGGTTTAGGGGTACCGATAATTGGGATGTAGCGGTTGAAGCAAAATGGTCGAACAGGGATTTCCATAAAAATACCAATATTGCTTTTTGGTGAAAATTACTAAATTTAAATTTTTATGCGAGCTGAGGGTTGCGAAAACATATATTTAAAATAGAAGGAAAACTAAAAAATTTCAAATACTAAAAGCAACTTGTGTCGTAACTTAAATCCAGTCGGGCTAATTAATCCAACCTCTGTTATTAATATTTTTTTCACGATGATCGTCGATGGTGTTTTGCATTTAGACATCCGTTCCTCTCGTTATATGCCCCATGCAGAAACGCATGACACTGAAATTCTCTATGCGTTTCTGCATGGGCTAAGCGGATGGTAGTTGTTCATCTTATCAATAGCATGATTGTAATTTCGTTTTCTGAGTTTATCATATCAAGAGGTTTATTTATTTGAGTATTTGATATTTTGTTAATTTCTAGAACTTCGATTTCGTTTTGTATTGTTTATATTGGATGTGCGCGTTGTGTACCCCACAGTTAGGCCCTCCATGTCCGCCATTACACTTTAATATTTGAAACGCATATGTGTCTCAGCCCATGCAGAAACGCATGCCCATGTAGAAACGCATATGACACCGGCTTGTCCATTTCTGCCTGCTTGGAGCCACGGAGATCCGTGCTAAAATCTACGCATTTCTTCGGGGGAAATGCAAGCACGGACGAATGGAAGCACGATTTGCTTCAAACTGT
This sequence comes from Rhopilema esculentum, assembly GCF_013076305.1. The sequence continues at coordinate 8,025,753 of NW_027018682.1, read as the reverse complement.
TGCTAGGGTGGCAATATTTGAATATTTCGCCATTAATGTTGATTTAATGATACAATGTTTGGTTATCATTAACTATCTTGTACCGCCCGGTAATTCAGATCCTTGAGAGGGATGACAATAGCAGCGAACGGAGGCCTGCCAAAGGAAGGTTTGTTTTCGTTTGCTTTTTATAAAATATAGAACGTTTATTAATAAATTCAATCAAGTACAACTAGAAAAAGATTGATTTATCATTCTGACATAAAATGACAGGGTAGTTTTACGATAAGACTTTGTCTGCTAGTAATTACATTAGAGAATCTCATTTTTAAAACTGTTGAATTCCTATCAAGGCCTGAAATGTTGTTCTTAATCGTAAAAAGCGCTATCTAATGCGATTAAGCTCTTTAAAATAACATAATAAATGATTATTTAAAAAAATTGAGGTTTCAGGGACTTGTCTATTTTCTGCCTGAGACCGGATTCTCCTATTTTACCGCTTGTCTATTTTCTGCGGCTCCAGGCCACCACTGATGAATAAAACTGATGATTTCATTCAAATTATTCCCTCGCTTTTGGGTTTTTAATAGTTGCACATCATAAGGTAAGCAAAAAGTATTTTATGAGGTCAACGGCGGTGGACTTTGCACTTCTATACCATCAAAATTACATGATCCGGTCGCCAGACGATTTTCTTGCGTGATAGTTCATCAATGAAAATAAGGAAAATCACGCAATCTGTTTACTGTCTTACCAAATGAACATAAGAATCCCAGCTATACTATAGGGCCGCATTGTCACAAGAAACAATTAGACAACGAGCGCTGCACGCACGACAACAAGTTGTTTACATGCGCCATAAGTAACTTGATCCCTTCTCTGTAACATAAAATCTTATCAAACTAATATCCCCGTAACTCTTTTTCATTGGAAAACTTGTTTAAAGTTGCATCAACTTAATCTTTCAATGGCTTTTAATTTGAATTAACCAATCATTTAATCAAATATAACATCAAAGACAGTAGTCGAGCTTTAGATGCTTACGATGTTTGAGTTTCTTTCCGTAAACTTCACTCAGTCCGGGTCCATTTCGAAAGAAAGTACCATGGAGTTCCTCAGGAACTCGACCTTCAATATCAGCTTGAGGAACCCAATAACAATATTCTATGTTTAAGCTCTCCCATCCTCTTTTACCATCTTCTAACAAGTCCTTCGTCAGTACACCGTGCGCCATTTTGAGCTTGCCTTAAGGCCGGGTTACACGATCACATTTTACCATCACTTTTTTCGATATTGGACCAACATGCTGAAAAGTGATCGTGTAACATACTAAAATTGTCCATTTTTGCTGCAGATTACACCAATTCGATTTACGGCCTCGTTTTGAAAATTTCTCCTTACCTAATCATACGACTTTTTAAAGCTCAAATTTGGTTTTATCACCATAATTTTAGGCCGGATACAATTTTTCATATTGTTTGTGCTTAAATTTTAGATTTTACGGAGAAATGAAGTTTGAAAACTTGTAAGGGATTTGACCGCAAAAGTCATTCGGGGGGAAACTTTGCCACCCTAGTCACAAATCACGGTCAAATCCCTTATAAAATTTTTATCTTTTTGTCGTCATAAAATCAATATCGTGAGCAATACCATAATGAAAACTTCAAATTATACTTAAATCATTGCTCGCAATCCGAATCTGAGGTCAAAAATTTTGTACAAAAAAATTTGAAGAATTTTTCAAAATGAGGCCGTAAGTCGAATTGGTCTATTTAATGCGCTTATCTGCTGTTAATCCTCCATCATTGGAAATTTTACTCTGAACGAAAGCAGAGTAAAATCGAGTTCATCACTTTTTTTCAAAGGCGCCGACAAATTCTTACGTTACATGATGTTTTGATCAGAAGGGTACGGCCTAGAGCAGGGGTCGGCAACCCGCGGCCCGCGGGCCACATGCGGCCCGCAAGGTACTTTTGTGTGGCCCGGAAGGCCCCTGTTAACCTGTAAATAATGTGGCCCAATGCACGAGTGTCAGCTCGATATTGATTCAGTGATCTTAGATTCTTGTCTAGATTAGCATTCCTCGTTAACATTACTAGTCACTCGAACAAGCTGAAGAAGAAGCTTCAAGGCTATTGTCATTTTGTGAATGTCATGTATGAACATGTCATGTTCCTGCTTATGCTACATCTTTGGAAAACTCAGCTGAATCAATGGAACTTGGTTCACTTTCCATCTTCAAATGGAGTTGATCGAGCTGCAGGGTACCAGTGAATTGAAACAGAAATACATGGAAACTCAGATAATCCCGTTTTATATGGAGTATCTCCATGGTGGATGATGGTTCATATCAAGGTCTGGTGCAGCATGCCAAGAAGATGTGTTGCATGTTTGGAAGTACTTCTCTCCTTTGCGAAAGTCTCTTCTCAAAGATGAAGCATGCGAAGAGTCGACTGCGAACTCGCATGACTGATCAGCACCTTGAAGGCAACTTGCGGCTGCCAACATCAACAATTCTGCCAAATATTGAGAAGTTGGCCAAGGACGTGCAGCACCAAGTTGCCCATTAGCTTCTTGTAATACACTGAACAGTGAACATGTACTTTACATCTATGTTTGTATTTACGTACAGCTTCCAAGTTACAGTACATTTTCCGATAAATACATTTTTATTGATTAGATTAGTAGTTAGGTTATTAAAATTATACTGTATTTTGAGTTGCGGCCCTCGTATGCATTTCAAAAATCAAATTTGGCCCCCTGTTTTATAAAGGTTGCCGACCTCTGGCCTAGAGTTTCGAGAAAAGAAGAAAAAGACGCGAATTGTGCTCAGAAACATTATTATTAGCAGAAAACGAATATGAATAATGATTTGGAGTAAATCAAAGAGCAGCCAATTACAGAATAATAAATGCAGTTAAATAAAATACACTCATTTTTTATAAGAAACCATCCTCGACAGGGAGTACCCCAGTTCCTTAAGGTTCACAAAATTTTAGAGTTCAAGAGTTTTTAGAATACTTCTGTGTTATTCTCAAAAAACAAGAGCCTCGATACTTTAAATTTGGTTTCCTAATCACTGTGTAGTTTTATTCTTTTTTTAAGTTTGTAGTGTAAGTAAGTTTAGTCAAAATTAGCAAAAGAAAATCAAGAAATTCTTGATTTTTGCTTATTCTCAATCTATATCAGTTTTGCAGTTTCTTGCTCGAGTATTGGAGTTTCTTAACCTTTTCTCATTTTCGAGTACTGGCTTTTATAGACGGTTTCTTATAAAAAATGAGTGTATTTTATTAAACTGCATTTATTTTTCTGTATTTGGCTGCTCCTCGATTTACTTCAAATCATTGTTCATTTTCTATTTATCCGAATAATTATGTTTCTGAGCACAATTCACGTCCTTTCCTTTTTTTCTCGATACTCTAGGCCGTTCCCTTCTCATCAAAACATCATGTGACGTAAGAATTTGTCGGCGCCTTTGAAAAAAAGTGATGAACTCGATTTTACTCTGCTTTCGTTCAGAGTAAAATTTCCAATGATGGAGGATTAACACCTGATAAGCGCATTGAATTCTGCAGCGAAAACGGAAAATTTTAGTATGTTGCACGATCACTTTTCAGCATGTTGGTCCAATATCGAAAAAAGTGATGGTAAAAAGTGATCGTGTAACCCGGCCTTTATTCAAGTGCTGTGTCTTTTTGTCGGGTATTTGAAAGAGGCTGTCATAGCTAAGTTGTCAATTTTCCAGGCCTCTAAAAAGGCATTTCCTTATAAAATTTGCTTTAAAAAATGAAAAAAAAACAAAATTATTTGATAAAAGAGTTCTCATTTTATACAAAAAGAAAATCAAAGCATTCTAGAAAGTGTTTGCAAATCGGAAAGTTCAAGGCCTCTAACTTCACTCTGTAGTGACTCTACTCAGGCCTGTTTTTGTTATTTTTCCCTTTCATTCATTCCATTGCATTCTCACTCACACCGCAGCATAGGCATCATCTGCGTCAAAATTTGATAAAATAAAATAACGACTTTGTACAAGAAATGAATATTCATAAGTATGTTAATTTGTAAGTAATTTTAGCTCAGTTCAGTTCAGAGTTCAGTTCTGATACAGACAACATACTGTCTCTCTTACTAGCTCCGTATTCTCTGCACATAAAATAAGACTCACTGGGTTTGGAAATGAAACGTTAATCGATGGATGGTTCTATTAGTGAACGAACGGCATCAAATAAATCCACAACAATGCGCAATTCTCGTTACACTAAAACTTTTCTTTTATCGCTTTGTCAAGTCTCATCGCCTTTATGCCTTTGGAAAATGCAAAGGTGTGACCCGCAACAAAAACAAAGCTCTGAGAATCAGGGGCGGATTTAAAGCGAGAAGAATTGGTGTTTGATAAAAAAATGGGATTTTGGTGCCACACCCTTCAGGTCAATGGACAATGATGGGAATGCCCATTTTTAAAATTAGGTCTTTAACTTTTAGATAAAGAGGATAAGAAGATTGATTAAGTTAAATGTTTCAACAGGGCCTCCGACGAAGGGGGGGGGGCAGGTGGGACCATTTTTATGATTCTTACACTTTCGCTTGGCCCCTCCACTTTCCAACCTGCGTCGGAGCCCATGTTCAATGACTGTCACACTTCAAGTGCAAAGTTCATGAAAGCATGGGCTCAAGGTTTACATTAGTCCAATTGTATTGTGAATCCATTAGCGCTTGCATAGACTATGGCGTCTGTAAATAGATATTTTGTGCATTACGTAGTTGTCGTTTTAGGTTTGAGTAAGGTTACAAAATGGTAAAAAGAGAGTGTGCAAGGTCTTTAGCCATAGGCAGGCCCGTCGGAGCCTGTGAAGTTAAACGCCTGTTTTGTTATTATCTCATTTCATTAGATATCTTGAAGCAACTCCCCTTTTTACACGTTAAAACATTATATGTAGTTATATGAACAAAAGAATAATTAACATAATTAGAATTGTAAGAAAAACGAGATAGATATGAAGACGAGGTTATACAATATAAGAATTATCCTGCTACAAACTGGGGGGCTGGGGGGCTGAGGGGCTGGGGGGCCCCAGCCTCCCAATAATTGTCAAACTGTAGTTGTTTGGGAGATGAATCATGCCCGTCTTCCCGACATGCACTAGCCCCCGTTTCGGGGTCATTGCACATGCGCATTATCACTTGAAGCCCTGGCAGGAAGTTCAAGAATTAAGTGGTCGCAGACAACAGAACAGCTGTGCGGATACTGTTATTAATGCGCATGTGCTATGACCCCGCAACACTGATTGGTTTACTCTAGTGTCTCTAATAGACGGGCCCCCCGTGTATTAATTTCAGAAGAATTTGCCCTCCCCCCGGCGCTTACTAGCACCCCCTTCTATTAAATTTTACAAATCAAGTCATTTGATTTTCATTATTCGTTGTTTTTCGAAGTTTTTTGTAAAATCTCAACCGTACAAAGGAAACCGATGATTTTTGACTTGGAAGTTAAAGGCTGTAAATTTGATTTATCTTTGTATGATTGCATTTTTCTCTAAAACCATAGTCAATGCTAAAACTAAGCAAATAACTGAAACCAAATTTTTACAGTACATTCTGAAAGGTACTTCAATTTCAAAGAAGGATTGCCGATATGAACACCCCCTTCTATTAGCACCCCTCTTCTATTGAAAATGGGTCGAAATGAACACCCCCTTCTATTAGAAACACTAGAGTAAGACGGTATTGTTTCGGAACAAGGGACTGATAGTTTCATCTCCCGAACAAGTAGTATGTGTCCTTTATAACAGTGCACTGAATGAGATGGAAAACAATAGGCAGCCCCTCGATATGAGCTTTGTTCCGACAGCACTGATATGTACTCTGATACTATTGACAGGGCCGTCGCTAGAACATTTTCATGGGGGGGGGGTGCAAAACCAGTGGTTTGCCGACAAAATGGGCGTGGCAACAGATACGGGCGTGGTTCTCAAATGATTATAATTATCATTGATAAAACTCTGATACTATTGAACCACAAATCGATAACTGGTGTGAAGTAAGTGGGGTAATCTGCGAGAACTGCAGATCAGGGCAGCCATGGTGTGTAAATCATTACAATGGTTTTTTAGTCAGACTTTCACACGATTATCTGATATTCAACTTTAACACTAGTACTGTATTAGCTTAACCTACAATATGGACAGTTTACAGGCAAATGTCTTTCAGATATTGTTGAGTTGATGCTGACGCATGAAATAAACCAGATTCGGGCAATAAATAAGGCTCGTCAATCCTGTCTTTCAAATTTAAGCTGAATTTGGAAAATTATAAGAGGTGGTAATTTTGTAAGGGTTGATATTTCATGAGGGTTGAATTTTGTACCTGTTTATATTTTATAAGAGTCAGTATTTCAGTGTATCCAATTTTCCCAATCATTGTAGGTTTCTTTCTTTTATGAATTGCCATTTGTGAATCATTTATTGAAACTAAATTGTATCTGTGTATAAAGAATTTCAAAATTAGAGATATTGCAAAAAAAATCCACATGATGTTTTTAAATTGGAAACCCTGTGTCCTAGCAATGTTCGCGCAAAGCACTAGGATTGAAGTTCGTTCACTTCTTCTCATTTTTACATTGTTTTTTAATCCAAATGTCTGCTTCTGTTTCCATTCTAACTGTTTTTTTTATCTCAATGAATCGGGAAATACTTCAGTTCTTCATAGCATCCTAGGGAACATTATATTGCAAAACTAATACAATAGTACCTGTAAAATTACCCTTTCTATCAACGATTAGCTCACGAAAATTATGTCCTGTGATTTTGCTTAATTCCAAATTTAAATTTCGATTTACTAGTTTCTTCTGTAACTTTTTTTTGTGTTTAAAACGGTGGCTGAACCTTGGAGCCCCTCTACCATCCCCTTTATCTGTTTTTTTCATTGGGATGTGGTCACAGGATAGAAAAAAATTATTTCTTTTCTGTGATATGGCCCTACTATAGAAATAGGGACCCTACCCTAAGCTGCCCCATTCACTGATTAGTGGCCTAGTCAGAGAAAAGAGATTACCAGTGTTCTCACTTTGCTTCATGTAAATTTCCTTAAACTCGCACGAAAATTTCCTCAGATTTCGGAAAAATTTCTTAGATTTACGAAAACCTGCCTTTGTTATCGTTATCGTTAAAACAATTGTTGGCATAAGTTTAAGTGTCAAATCGAGTCATCAATCAACATTTGTATCCGTCGTTAATTATTTTTAAAAATTTTTCTGGTACAATTTACTTACATTGATTATTATTTATTCATCATATTGTACCGCACGCATTTTAGAATATTAAATACTTTTATCGACAATCCAGCATTTTATCTTAATTTCAAAATCTTATTTGTTAGAAACAGTATTCTTGTGTCGACGGAGGTACCTCATCTTTTGGTCTGATATCTTGTACTTAGAACAAATTCAGTCATTCATAAGGAAATTGTGATAGGTGATTTTTGATCAAGAACGTTCCATCTCTTTCAAGAAGGAAACATTAGCCCTTGAAGTTTTCTCAGTTTTCTTCTTTTTTTGGCTACCCTTAACTGCCAAGCACAAAGAATTTTAAGACTCGTTTCTCCCCAGCTTTTCTATTACACCCATATTCAGGGCCGCCGGAGCCAGGGGTCCACGGGGGCACAGGCCCCCCCCCCCCTGTTTGCAAAAAGTATAAAAAAGTGCCCCTTTTTGAAAAATATATTGCGTGTATTTTTTCAATGCCAGATATTCTGCCTTTAGAAACTGAGTAAAATAACATAACTCTGGACGTTGTTGGAGGACCATTCATTGAAAATTCCTTAAATGTTTACTTGGTCTTGATGCAAAAAGCGCAATCTCCTATGATGAACAATATCAACTGCGAAGGAGACTGCCAGTTCCGCGAGAAAATTTCCTTAGCAGGCTTAAACTCTCTAGTATGTCTTCAGCAACAAACGCATTAGTGAAAGGTCCGGTCAAGTCCCCGGCGGGCACAGTCAGTTGGTCCAATGTATATCATGTGTATTCTTGAAAGTAGAAACTGGAGCCCTATCTCTGATTCTGGGATGCGTAAAATAAACCCAATTCTGTGACTTTGCCAAAATTGTGAAATTCTTTTCACTGAGAATATTCTAGCTTGAGCAGGAATTTTTGATACCAATTCATGTTAGAACCATTATTTTTCTTTAACTTATGACTAGGCAAGTTAAAAAACAGAGTTCACTAAATTTGATTTCAACAACAATCCCTTGTGGTTCTTGACATATATATTAACAAAATCAGACATCTGCAAAACTATAACTGCAACATATTGCTTGCTTCACAACATTGTGTTCAATGCTTTTTATGAAGAAATGAAAAAGTTGTGTCCCTGCAATGAGTACATGCTAACAAAGACTTAAATTTCTTATCTAGGATTAGAACAATATACAAGACTAGACGTACTGCAAAATTTTTTGTACTTCAATATGCCATTAATTTATCTAGAAAGTTATCTGCAACATCATATCAGTAAATTCCTGCCCTTTTTGTGTTTCCTCTGACTGATTAAGAATGCAACCCAGTTTTGAAGATTCTATGTCCCAGAATTCTAGCTTTTTTCGAGTTTTTCGGAACTCACATGTAATACGTTTTACCAACAGACTGAGCCCCCGGGGGTCAAGTTTAAGGAGAGTTAAAAGCTTGTTTCGTTCATAAGACTGACGAGATAAACCTAATTTGTTTCTAATAATGTTTACTTATAATTTTGTCTAATAATTTGTTAATAATGGGGGCGAAATTGTTTAAATATGAAAGTAAGAAAATTAATATCATTATTATGTCCAACGTGTGTCATAATTTTTATAATTGTCTAAATTACAGTGAAATCTGTACCATTTTTGGCACTTACTAATGTTTCGGAAAAAAATATGTGTGCCCTTTTTATTTGTTTTGGCCCCCCCTGCTCAAAACTGCGTCCGGCGGCCCTGATATTGACGTTAAATTACAGTTGATATTGACCTATCATATAAAAAGTGTTTGTCTGAAAGTTCTTGGTCAGAAATTCTCAAAAATGTTTTTTAAAGACCCATTTGATGATTCATATCCCTCTCTTGCTTTACTTTTAATTCAATGCTGTATTTGGTTTAAAATGTGTAATTTTCCTTTATCATAGAAGTAATCAAAAAAATATCTCAAAACTTTGGAATTTCCTTTAAATTTCCTTAACAAATGAAATTCCTTAAAAAGTCAAAAATTTCCTCAGTTCAAGGAAATTTCCTTCAAGTTAGAACACTGGAGATTACTGTGGCCCAAATAGGCCAGCCTCTTCTTCAAAAAACATTTCTGGAAACGAGTCCCTTATTTTTCCATTTTAGATTGGGTTGAAACTTCAGATAGTAAAGATAGCAGACAGGGAAAGCGAAGAAAACACAGTAAGTGTTCAGGTTGTTTATTACCTTTTGTCATCAATTAGCATTAATCTTTTATTACCCTAAAGGGATGTAACTTGACCGATTCTTCTTAAAATGGAACAGCATCTTTATTTATGTTAATTCAATATGTAATTAACTGCTGAAAAAATGAAATGAAAAAATGAAATTTCTGAATATACGGTGGTTTTTTGGAGGAAGGTAGGTGGGAATGAAAAAACAACTTTTCAATTTCTCGAAATCTCTGAATGTCTTCATAGCCTTATAACCTAAAAAGTAGTATCTGAATTTAGTACTTTGGTTAAATTTTAGATTTTCATTCTTCCGACTGAGTCATTGATGTACTGACAGGAAATTTTTGCTGGATTTCCACAGAATTTATTATGGATCATGAGAATACTGGAAATGAGATCATTGATTTGAATGTTGGAGGGAAAAGGCAAGTTGAAATATTGTTTAAATTATAGGATAACGCTCATAAGATATAAAGTTCCTCAATCATCTGAATGGATTATAGAAACAAATAATTTTTATTACTGTCCCAAATGCAGAAAAATTATCATACTATTAAAAATTCTGCATTTCTGACAAAAATTGAAAAAGTTGATTTTTCGTGTTAGGACGTATTGCTAAAAATTGTCAATGACAAAGTTTAAGGTTGTTTAGGCTATCATAAATCATCTGAAAACAAAAAAATTCTACATTTCGTAATTTAGATTGGTCAAATCAAAAATGGAATTTAATGAACTATTCCAAAAATCTGAGATTTGTCTTTTGATAAAATTTAAAGCAAAAACAAATAATCATTTCAACAAGCAGGAGTACAAGCTGAATTGTCATAATCCTGTTGTATTTGGAATAAAGAAAACCTTTTTCCAACTTATTATATTGTGAAAACCAAGAAGTAAACAAAATCGAAGAGACATTGCTGTGTCTAGCTATAAAAGACAAAGATTGGTGATGTTAAAAACCATTATGAAGTATGTATGTGAGTCTGCAGTTCCTACAAAGGTAACAAATTAGGTGTCATCCATGAAGCAATGCAGATACAATCTAAAGAGATACAATCCTTTGATATAGCCGATACTATAACATATAAGAAATGGAGGTTCATCTGCATAAGACACTTTGAACTGAGAGAGCTAGAAACTGGACTAGAAGTTTTATAAAGCCGAAGCTCCAGCCACTCAAAGGTTAAGTGCTGTTATTATCATCCTCAAATGCTAAAGGATAATGCTCACCTAAACATAAAGACAAGTGACACTACATGAGTTAACGATGGTCCATAAATTTGCTTAAGCTTAGTAAATGGGCATATATCAAAGGATCATATAAATTGACCATGGATCATATGCACCTCTAGCATTGGCAACCAACTGAACAATTGACAAGGAGTGCCTCATATATGGTAAAATTTTGGCACCAAATAGCAGAAATATAAGGGATTACACTATGATATATCTTGAAATTTTTGAAAGCAGAGAAAGTCATAAGTATAAATGTTTGACTGGTTCATTTTGCTTAATTTTCGTTGCTTAAAAGTATTTTCTATGGACTTAAGTAGTGTTTATTTACAGATCTCCTTTTAGTTAATTTGCATGTCAGTTATGTTTATAAGTTGAAATGGAGGTTTTCACTTTTTTATTCAGATTTTCAACATCAAGACAAACTTTGACATGGATACCAGACTCATTTTTCACCTGGTATGTATAAGTAGAAAATTTTTGCAAACTTTCATTATTTTTTCTTTAGTTTATAAGGCAGTCTTTCTAAAACAATCAAAGCTTGATTGGACCTTAATTAAGTTCCAGAAAATCTTGAGATACTGATTTGCAGATTGCTGCAACCCATTTGCCAATGTGAACAATAATTAATTAGCGTTCTTTGTTGTATTGCATCCTGGAAACAGGAAAAGTGATCACAAAATACTTTAAACCTGTTGTAATAGGCATATCATTTCTTTTTATCAAGATCATTTTCCAACTTAAAGTATAAGATAGTGACCCTACTTTGTCAAACTATATATTGCTGCTCCCAAAATTCAACAAATCTGCTTTTGTAATCATATAATATTTAGAAAGTTTTCTGAGATTTTGTGCTTTGACATCTTCAATTTCTGAAAGTATCTTCTCTTTACAGTCTTCTTAGTGGGAGAATAGCTTCACAGAAAGATGGAACTGGAGCTGTAAGTTTGATATTATTTTCATGGCCTAAACCTGATTACAAGTTTAATCAATTAATATGCATAGGTTACCATACATCTTCTAACAGAAACAAGCCCTGAACTAATTCAGCTGTCCCTTGTTGTGAATGGGTCAGCTGTTCAAACTCATTGGCACCATTTTTGTCTGCATTGTAAATCCCTGATCCCCTAAAAAATTTTGCATTCTTTTTCTCACAATGTCACACTTTGTTTAGGCATTCTTCTATTGCCTTTGAATCTTTCCTTTAAGGCTTGCTTGTTTAACTGTTAGCATCTTAGAATTTGGCCAAATCTTGGAGTCTAGTTTTCTTGATCTTCTCTTCTATTTTGACTACATCCAGTCTTCTATTGACTGTCTTCACATTATTCTAGAATCACATTTTCTTTCATCACAATAACATGGTAGCGAAGGTTGCCTTTAAACACTTAAACCCCATGTTTGTAAAGCTTATAATGAGATTTGTCATTACAGTAATAATATAAAGGATTGTTTTGAGATGTAAAAGCATGATCAATACCTAATGAATTTATCATTTTTGAAGAGAAAAGAACGTAAATATTAATAGAATAGCACAAAGATCAGGAACATAAATTATTATAATGATTAAAAAGGTTAAAACATAATGTGCAACAGAAAGGCTTTGAATGCTAAAATTTTTTCCTCTGTTTTTGTGTTGTCAATAGATCCAGAATTGAGACTACTTGATCATTTTTTTCAGTGTTGTTTAAAAAGCAATGAAAGCTGCAACCAGTTTGACTTTCGTTTTCTGTTTTTGCATTAATACAGGCCTTGCCCGGAAAGGTGCTCGATCGAGCGCGCGTGCCTAGAGCGCACCCAAAAAAAGCCTTGGAGAGCGATTTATAGAGCCCCTCAAAACGTAAAAACAATATTAAAGCGGAGCAAAATAAATTTTTGGAATTTATTAAATCAACTTGATCAAGCATAAACAATCTTCCCAACAGACCGCAATATTATGATTTGCGTAAGATTACCCCTTGAGAAAAAAAACAGCAAATTCAACGTTGGGTTTTTTGATATCATTTTTAATCTGAAAACCCTCTAATAACCATCAAGGATACAGGCCATCAAGCAAGCGTATTCTCCGGCAGATTTATTTGATTTTCGAGCAAGCGTTAATCTTCTATTGAAGTATATATTATTTTCTTTTTTTTAATAACTTAAAATCGCCTCTGCAAATCAGCGATCACGTTTCCGTCCAAATTATCGCATTGCTTTTCATTTTTCATTTACTTTTGCGTTTTGATGAAGCAATATGTGAAGCTAAACATAACAGTAGTGATACTGACACTGATAAAAGCTCATCGAATGATGACAACTTACATATCTAGAAAAATCTGAACAATTTTGCGACTTTGTTTTATTATATTTCTATATTTATATTAACATAGTGTTTGTTGCATATTTTGTTATTTCATATGATGGTGCTTTGTGGTATCACCATTGAATTTCAAATTTAACATTCTTCCGAAGCTTTCGATTTGAATCTCTCGATCTCCTAAAGCTCTCGAAGGATGCTCTCAAGGAAATTTACTTAGAGGTGCGAAATAGAGCGCCTAGAGTTTCTAAGGGGCTCTTTTTATGGAGCACCTTCATTTTACTTAGAGCAAGGCCTGATTAATAGTCAGAATATGTTTGCATTTAAAAGTAAGGATTGTTTAGAATGGTTAAAAAACATGAAATAGAATGACTAAAGGGTTTTGTTTGTGATAACCAAATATAATACAATGGAACTAGAACATTTCAAGTGGATAAATGTTTATTAATTATGATGATTTTTACCTCAGGCAACTGCCAGTTTTGATACCAATAATCATATTAAGAAGTGAACAAACAGCAAGTTAAGTGCATGAAATGCATTTGGCTACAATCAGTATTAGTTGTAACTTTGAAATACCTTCTGCAATTTTGTATTCTTCATTTCATGGGTGACAACACATTGTTTATCCTCTTTTGTAGTTTTTCATAGACAGAGATCCTGATGCATTTGTACCCATTCTTAACTTTCTACGGACTAAGGAGCTCAACCTAGGGTAAATACTGCCTTGTGCTACATCTTCATTTTTACAAGCCGTGGACAAACAAATTTGTTGCTGCTATTTTTGATACATTATTGCTGTTGCTCATGTTTTGGTTTGCAATATTCTTATAGATCACTTCTTTCATCAAAAATGAAAAACTTTCTTTGCAACCAGAATGTTATCGTGTGCATTGGTAACTGGTGCCAAGAGATGCTTCTTTATAATATGCACTTCATTATGCATTTTGTTAGGTAGAATAATAGAGTTATCTTTTGCATTTCAGAGGTCTGGATCCAGCTGTGGTAAAAAATGAAGCCCAGTATTATGGCATTATGCAAATTGGTTTGTTTATATACTTATTCATTATTCATCTCAGTATTTTACCACCAACATATGTTTGTTTACCTTTCCTTCCTATAAGCCTGGTTTGTACCTTCCAGTTTCACTTGGTATGTTCTCCTTCTAATGAATTTCACATTTTTGCAGTTCGAAGGCTTCATTTGTGTGATGGTCTGCGGAGCTCCCCTTGTGGAGACCTTCTGTTCCATGCATATCTCAACCTCCCAGGTATATATTATTGTTTAATAATAAAGCTTCATGCATTTTATTATTAAAGCACAACACATGATATTTAATAATCATTTAATTATGCAATGTTTTTACTTTGCTTGAGTTCTTCAACTGCAAACCAGGAGGTCAACAATATCATTCATTCAAACAATTCAAAAGACAAAAATTTACACTATCCTGTGGACAATATAAAAGAAGGAAGAGACATGAGGTCATCTGGTTCTTACTTTAAATGACACTTACAAATACATTATTCTTTAGCAAGCATAAGGAAACAATATATTACAAGTTAAAGTGGCTTTGTGCTCACATGGGCAGTTTTTCTGGCCCAAAACATTAAATATCTCTATTGCTTAAATGCATGTTTGCATCTGAATGAAGTCGACCTGTAGAGTCATAAATATTTATTCTTATTCTAAATATGAATAAACATATAGAGAATGATAGATGTTTTTCATTTTAGATATTCCGACTGGCCTAGGTCGTATCAATACCTCAAGAAGAAACTCTGCTACTTCTGTATTGGCACCATCTACAAACCTGAATACTGCTGGTTTGAGGGCAGCTATTTCAGAGCCAAATTTAAAATATGACGGTAAGGTATATTTTTATATAGCAGCTGTTCTAAAAATATGTCATTTTGATAAACATATCTGGCCCATTATTTCTAAGATTCTTTTTCATTTTCCCTTGCCTTTTTGAGTTTAACTAATCATTTGAAACCAACTTCTCTCAAACAGGCTACGACCCTTACAAAGTCTTAATGATTGTCTGTCATCACCATTGGGTTGCTGTGGCCTATGCTCATTGTGTATGCTGCCACAGGTACAGAAGTAAACTATTTAATTCAAAAATTGGACAAATAATGTGTCTTTCTAGAAGAGTCATACTGCTGTCATGGTCCAGTATTTCAAGTGACGGTTTTGATCTCAGGCTTTGAATTGAATTCAAGAATTGAACTAAATGTTGCTGAAGTGATTGTCGTTGCTTTTTGGAGTACTATTTGGTTATTGCTAAATTTTTTTTGTGAAAGGGAATTGATAAGTTAGCTGCTTTATTTGTGATTTTTGGGATTCTCTAGTTATATTATGATAGAAATGTAAATTATGTATCTAGTCACAAATGGCCATTTAAGTTAAAGATGGAATTAATCATGTTGCTTTTGTAATTTTAAGAAGCAAGAATCGTTCTGTTTTTAATTTTTAAACTATTGCAGGCTGCGCGATACTCATGGATGGGAACACGTGTTCACAAGCCCATACCTTGACTCTGCGATTGAAAAGATTGCCTTGAATACAAAGATGCCTGGCCCTCTCGGAGATAAAATGGTCGCTGCTGCATCTGGTAATCATTCTTATTTCACTTTCATTTTATTTCTAGTAATGAGTTTAGTCAGATGGTTCTAGAATTCGATTTCATGATTAAGTTACAGGCTAACTTATTGTTTTTACTAAATAAATGATTTACTTGATAAATGAAAAGTAGATTACTCGTCAATGTTTAATATAGGGATCTTTTTTTGGGGACACAGGAAGCAAGATCTGGTTATGGAATTGTAGTCAAAGCAGTGGTGCAAAAATTGGTATGTGGAATTTGCTTTCGGTCTGAAACTTCATCTTACCGCTTTTGACAAAAATCTCGCTTTTGACAAGGTTCTCTCTTTATTCTTTTTATTATCTCTCCTTATGCAAGTTCTTTCACTCAAACAGTATGCATTTGTGTAACAAGCATACAGGTTTGGTAATTGTAACGCAGCCTGCTTTCTCATTGCTGTTTTTGATAATATCAACTCAATGATAAAGTATTAGTAGAGTATAGTTGTCTAGGATTCAGATAAAGATATATCATCTATGTATTGAAAATTTTAAGGCGATACAATTATTTTCATGCCTGCCAGATAAATAGCCAAAATGTGATAAAATCCTGTGCTGCATATTTCATATTCTTTCAAGTAACCCATCATTTGAAAAATACCTCATCACTATCTGTCTTTCAGGAGTTTTCGATTTGACTGTTTCGTTCGACCACCTCTTTTTCATTGGAAGTCAACTCGTTTCATTAAGCAGTTCTGGAAAGATCGGAGTCTGGCACTCTGTTACCCAAAACTGGCAGGTACGTACAGTGATCTTAATGCTGACTCGTTAATCTGTAGCTGATCCATTCCAGTTTGATTTTTTTAAAAAATAAATTTCTCCAGGTGCTTATCTATAGATCCGGAACAATTTATAGTCAATTGGTCACTTCTGGAAAGTAAAATAATGCCCCCCCCCCTCATCAGAGTCCATCAGGCTGGAATGGCTAGTATCCTATAATTATCATACTTGTTTCTCGTACACATTTACTTTGTGGACGATCAACTTGCGACAGAGCGCGATTATTTAAGGCCATTTGGTGACGATTTTTTAACTTTGCTATAAACATGTTAATACAAGCTTCGAATGCACCCTTTTTAAAAAGCTTGAATTCGTGCATTTATATAATTAGCTGAACATTAAGATAATCTAATTTGCCTGTTATTATTATCATCATCGTTGATTATATGCTAATTTCTGTCATGGAAAAATTGTATACTTTAATATAAGTAATCATATTAAGCTCTATCTTTTCCGGTACACAGCAGTGAGGTATATTTTTCTTTACAATTGTATTTTATTCTGTTATCAATTCTGTTGTTGATTGTAGATCCAGGATGTAGTGGCCACATCCAGTTACGATGCTGCTGGATCATTTTTGTTACTCGGTGGCTCAAACGGGTCTATCTACTACGTTGGTACGTTTCGTTTTTTGAAACCGTTCGGCACATTCTCCTCAAATATTTCAGACAAAAAGATCATCTAGAATCAGATAGCAGTTGTTCAGCTTTGTTTATCTGTCACATCTCTTGGTATGGTAGTTTTACATTCACTGTAAACTGATCTTATCTATGAAGCATGAAGTTTCTTGGTTAAAAAGAATGTGCATCACACACATTTCTCACTAAAAGTGTGTGTACAGTGCAATGTTTTAACAACCTTATCAACAGTGGGATTTGCTACTGCTTCTTATAGCTTTAACGCAGAAGTTTGTCCCGGCTTAGTTGTCATCCACGCATACATCTTATCAGTTTACTTTTAATTGACCATAATTCGTTTATTTTGCTACCGTTATTGACCGTAACCCTAATTTGAGAACAAGTTCTACAAATAGATTTTAATGTTATAGCGGTGGGTTAAAAATTGCATGAAATTTGATTTTTTCAGATATGGAGAAATTCCCGTTAAGAATGAAAGACAACGATCTTCTGGTAACAGAGCTGTTCCGTGACCCATGCGGCGACGCTATCACGGCGCTTTCTGTGTATCTAACACCAAGAACATGTACGTTTCATTGGGAACATTTTCGGTTTTCTATTGACAAAAAGCTACCAAGAAAGTGCTCGTTATCTTTTGACGATCTTTTCCAAAATTATTATCTTTGCACAAGTTATTATCAAATTTAAAAGGGTTAGCCAAATTTTGTGTTTTCAAATAACTTTACGAGAATATTTGCGTAACGTTTCATACCTACAAGTTACTCGTACAAATTAATTTGTAACAGCCTCTTTCACCTTTCACAAGGTCTCAGTAGAAACTGGATCGAGATTGCGTACGGGACAAGTGCAGGAACGGTGCGTGTTATTGTCCACCATCCCGAGACGGTCAGCAGTGGGCCTCAGTTGTTTCAAACATTCACTGTACACAGGAACAGTGTGAAGAAAGTGGCTCTCACAGAAAAGCACTTGGTTTCTGGTAAGAAAAATCCTCCTCAAACTTAAAGTTGATGTCTCAGTGTTCTTGCCCCATAGTAGTTTTCTCTGAATATATTTTCATAACGTTTTTTAACATAATTTTGTAAGGCTGATAACGCACTAGAGTTTGCGACGGAAGAAGTTTTAGCCTCTACTAACCTCAGTTGAATAAAAGTGTTGTCCCTCTTGATTTTTTTTACTATTTTCATTTGTCCTGTGCTTCACATTGCTATCCTATTTGTATTTAATCCTTGTATCGTCTTTCTACTTTTCTTTTATTAATTTATTTTTCTATTTATTCAAAATGAAAGTCTCCTTTTTTTATGTTTACACTGAACAATACACCCAGTAACCAAATCAGCATCATTTTAGTTTGCTCAGAGTACAATCACGTACGGACATGGAGCGTCACGAGATTTAGGGGGATGATATCAACCCAGCCTGGTCCAACGCCTCTCAGCTCATTCAACGTGGTTTCGTTGGAACAAGGCACAAAAACATCGCCATCAGTCAACAGCAGTATCGGTGAGATTGACTCTTGTGGAACAGCTTGCTTTGTGAAACTTGCCTTGATTAACTAGGAGTTGCTTTGTGAAAGGGTGCTCAAAGAACAGTGACTTATTTAGAAGTAAACCCGTTTACATTTCTTTTTAAATTACATAGCCCTTATAAACTAATATTTGATAAATAGCATGAACTTTGAGCAATGTTTTATTTTTTAATGAACGTAACTGGTATATCTGGTAACAGAAAGATTTCCTTATCAAGCTTGGAAAAGTATGTTTGGTTCTGATAACTCCAACATTTCACCGAAAGAGTCAAAAACTTATTGACTTATTTTGCTTTGTGAAGGCATCTTTTTTTATCATTTTAAGGACCGTATGGTGAGCGTGATGATCAACAGGTCTTTGTGCAAAAGGTTGTCCCTGAGACGGAGCAGGTCTTTGTGAGATTATCATCGAATGGGAAAAGGTACGGAATTAAATGCTCGGTTGTTCGTTCTTACGAGCCTGTGCAGAGCAAGTTTTGCAGATTTGACTGCATCTATAGCTACCGAGTTTGCGGGCCAATATTATATATGCAAATATGTACAAAGCATGAATATTTCCGTGATGATTGCAAAATTGCGATCCTGAAATCTGCCGTTTTTACAAACTCTATCTTGCAATCTACATGCCCTGGATCCTTATAGAATTGGCCGTACGAAAAGATCATTAACAATTTGAACATTCATCTTGTTGAAAATATTTTGTGTTTTTGTAGATGATTTGAAATATTATTAAAAACCTCTTGCTATGCTGAATTTTATGTCTAATTACCAATTTCCTAGGCTTTGCACCATTGAAAGTGTTGATGGTAGCTGTGTGACGTCATTTTTTGTCCACGAGTGTGACAGCTCAACAAGAATGGGCTCAAGACCTCGCCGGTTTCTTTTCACTGGTCATCAAAACGGATCTGTCCAGGTACAGCATATTCAGACAAATACATTTAATGATATTAGGGTTAGGGTGAGGGAGAGGGTTAGAGTTAGGTTTAGAGTTAGGTTTAGGGTTAGGGTTAGGGTTAGGGGATTGTCATGATGACGGCTTATCCTTTGAAAAGGTTTATGAATCATTATATTGAAAACGTCAAAGGTGTTTTAAGTTCAACATTATTATTTTAAGCCTGTTTAAATTGTCTTTTGTAATCTTAACTTGGCATAACCATCCTCTTAATAATGTTAATGATAAGGCCATATTTATACAGGTGAACTTGCTCTGCTATCAACCAAGGACCTGTAAACCAAGTATTCCTAAAATCTTGTTAACCAACTCCTAAAATGTTTTACAATAGATATAGTTCAACAGCTATTTACAATAATAAGGTTTAAAGATTAATGTTATAAGTTGAAATTGGCTTCATTGGCAATCGATTGAATAGGCTTCTTGGCATATATCTGTCTTCCATAAATCGTATTTCGCAACTGTCAAAGCAGCTACGTGAATCGCTGTAATTCGAATGCATGTTCTTTATTTGAACAAACGTTGCCAAATATAAGTTAGATCGCTGCTGTATTCTGTCGGAACAAATCTTGATATGATCTTATACCGTTAATATACAGTCAAGGAACTCTGATGTATCACTCTTCTCGAACAGATAGATCGATTCCCTTGAATCTAATAATTCGAATGATATTCTGTTTTGGAAATCTTACAAAAGACAACATTGTCATCAGCAACAGCAAAATGTTATGATCGACCAAGGTAGCCGGAAAGACAGTTTGTAATTTGTTTTTCATTTCCTTGCAGATATTTGACTTGACAACAGCAATGGAAGGCATCACCCAACACCCGGGTAAGCTAGTATAGCAAAACATCCTTCTCCAAAATTAATTCTTTGCCTCTTTCCAATGCATACGCCACGCTCGCACAGTTCGCTTCCTAACACCACTTGAAATTCCTTTGAAAGCGTATTGTTATTGTTGTATTGTGTTTACTTTGTATTATTGTATTATTGTATGCCCTACTCATATCCTATTATGGGGTAATTTACACTTGAAGCACTCTTTCTCAAGCCACTGGCGTATCTCAAAGCGATCACCTAAACGCACAATAGCGCCTCCTAATTGTACTCTTTCCTATGATTTGCGTCGATGGAAATGTCGATTTTTTACGTTTGAAATGGTCAAAGGTCCAACTTTATTTTTCCCATAATAAAAGGGTAAATGAATGCTTGTGCTGTATATTTTTGTCATCTGTTGCATCTTTTAGTAAACTTTATGTTGCCTTTTTGTTGTTTGCTATCTATGATATTTTCTTCCAGATCGCTTCACAAAGAGTGGACCGAATGAACATGAAATGTTGAAGCTATTAGAGCAATGTGATCTTCGCGCCTCGAGATCAGCAACGCCATCAGCTGCCTCGCTATCGCCAGGCTCTTCTATGATGTCAACTATTTGCCACTTACCGCGATATGGATTCAGTGACTTTTCTTTGACTGCATCGAATGGAGGCCAATCTTTTGAGAATATGCTCGATTCTGATCACCATGGTTATCATTATCGTGGACAACTGCGAAGCAGCTCTGGTAGACGGACTGGCTCGCAGGGGAATCGCCACAGTGTAGCCTCCGAACGAGGATTCACCTCTTCAGGAGGACATGAGCATGCACGGGAACAGTTACTGTCTCCTGCCCTGGAAGAAAAGGGGCAATTGGCATCGTCGCCAAAATAAGCGTGGATCTGGTGGTTGGAAACAAGTAATTGAGAAATGCCGTGAGCCAGTACTCGCGATAAGACCGAGTATCGTCTCGAGTTGGAATACCCAGAGATGCGTCTCGAGGTAGAATACAGCGTCTTTAAGATTTGTTGCGTTATCATTAATTTTCAAATAATAGTAGCCTTTTTTCAATCAAACCCATCATTTTCTGGTAATATTAGCTCCTTCAGCAAGTTTACGAAGAAGCTCAATCTCTGTAAAGCTCAATCTATGGATTTAAAGTCTGGCCGTCCTTTCTAAATTTGTCGTTGCTATGGTTTTGTTTCTGGCACTGCTGTTGTTGTTGTTGCTGTTGTTGGGACTTGCGTTTTTGGTTAATTTCATAGCTCATTTCAGTTTTAGCATGCCCTATTCGAATAGGGTAAAGCATTGACTGGTAGATTTTCCACGGCTATGAGTTTTTTACAGATAATTATTTAGGTGTCTCTTTTTATCGATTCCCCAACTGGGATACTTTCGAGTACGACCATTTTCATAATTTGACGGAAAGCGCCTTTAATTTTTGTCTTTTAATGTGCCGTCATCTTGCCGCAAAATGCTCTTATTATAGATATACACAAACAAAGCAGTTGCCTACACATATTCACGAAGCCATGATTGCTTTACCCCACAGTAAGCTGTCCCTACTTAACTTTCTTCTTAAAAGGTAACTGCATGTTTTCTATATGGCAAGCAAATGCAATAGTTGAAGTTGTAACAGAGCACGTGAAAGATGACTTTCATTTTGGGCGTTGTTTATTCAAGGGTGTCTCGTCGTCCATTCCCGCACACGCTGCCTAAGAATGACCCAATCTTTATTGATTGTAGGAAGAATTTTTCTACAGCTCTTGAACTAGCGTTATTGGTAAACCCTTAGCTATGTAGAAATATATTTTCCCGAGTTCTTTTATTTTGTGGTGTGAAGCTACCGCTGTTGTGTTAGTAATTTATTCTATGCAAGATAGCGAATGCTAGTTATAAACATAGATAATATATAATTGCTGTTTGTACGGAATTTCATAAGAATGTATTGTGTCGAATTATATTTATGCTAATCAATTATAATGAAGTGTAGAGACAATGTACCTATTTAATAACGCAGCTATTTATCACTGTAGATTTTCTAACATTACTTATGATACATAATGGGGATTGTATTTGTTTATTTAATTCTTACTTTTTACAACATTGGCCAGAAGAGAGGAACAAAAAACCTTTTTGTGAGTGTACCTACTTGGGTAGTTAGAGATATAATTTAAAAACAGAAGGCAAAGACTTCCGAACTCTAGACCACCAACTTCGTTCAGCGCATACGGCGAACCCATTTACCTCATGTTGCACCATTTACCTCATGTTCATCCTCCAGAAGATGGAAGAACATGTTATTACTAAAATCATCTGTGGGGAATTGATCGCTTTAAAAGTTATCAAATTACCTGTTTGTATATCAAACTGGAAGTATTTTTTTGTGAGAGTCGCAGGCAAGAGTTTAAAGAAGAAGTAGAAGAGGAGTTTTCAAGCTTAAGTTACTTTCCTGTGAAGGACATTCTGAAGTGGAGTTACATCCTTGTCCTCCTAGGCTCTGCTTGGTCGAACACAAAAAGCTCTCAAAAATGATTGATCAGTTTATAATGGGGTTATAAAATAGAAAGAAAGCTCCCTTGTTCAAATCAAGGACCGAGATACCGGGGGGCGGGGAGGTCGAGATACCAAGAAACCTAACTGGTATAAGTAAAATACTTTTGTTTTGCAAAATATGGCTGTTTTACACCTATTTATCAGGGCTGTCCTCCCCCCTCCCAAGCAAAAAGTTGTATCTCGGTCTTTGGTTCGAAGCAAACAATATATCGATCTAGCTTTCCGATGATATAAGCAAACTTAAGCACGAATGGTGAACAGCATATCTGTACTGAAATATAGATGTGGAATTGATACTATTATTATTGTTACTGTCTACTTACGGTTTAATCTAGAAATTGTTCACTTATTTCCCTTAGCATCAGAAATGTTTTCTTGTGTTACGTTATATAATATGCTGCACCATGCAGTTTAATGTTATATAATGTTAAGTGGTGTAACTTTGTATTATGTTTGCTTTACGTTATGTTCTTGAGTTGTGCTTTGTTGTGATAGAGATGTGGTTTCTTCTGTCGAATGGCATAATCTGTTAGTAGCAGTAGGAGAAGGTTGGTAGTAAAACAAGACAGTCGAGCCGCTAGCAAATGGGGGATATTTGGCTTTGCAATAATTCAAACGTAACTGAGGATATATTGCTTATGTTGTGATGAAAAAATGAACTTGCAAGTATGTATTAACGACAGATATAACGTGGTGACCACATTTTTTAAATTATATTAAGGCAACCTGGTACCTTTATTGCATTTAGAAATCATAATAAAAAACATAAGACTTGATAACTCCTACTGAGGAGGCGAAAATTCTAAGAAAAAATTATGATTTTGTATGTGTGTTTTTAATATGGTTTCTAAACACAATAAAGGTACCAAGTTACCTAAATGCAATTTTTCATATAGCACACGGGATCTCATGAAATCCTTGGCCCAAAAAACCGGTGACCAAAAATATAGCTTTTTAACATATTCATTTCGGTAGTGGAATTGGCAAATTTAGGCCGACAAAAATCGCTTTTGAATGGGGGGAGAGGGAGATGAACGAATATAAAGGAATAAAAGGTAGCTAACACTGACTGAATGAAAAGAAACCAAATAGCCAAAGTAAGCTAGTAAGGACCAAGGTCCGCTGGCCTCCTTAGCTGTCGACGAAAACAATTTTAATCCATTCCTTTTCAAATATAAAAACCTGGTGTACTTATTGTTTAAATTTTAATGGAGACTGTGAAATAATTCATGCAACCGGATCAAATAAGGAGCAAGTCAGTTATTAATAAACAGTTTTATTTTTATCTTGAAGTCTAAAAAAGTAAGACGTTAGCCGTACAAAGTTTTGCCAGGAACTAAAATTGGCGTTATTTTTTACGATTGTCCATTACTGTTGGGTTGTGTCGCTTTGTATGTAGTCCCTAAAGTGCGTAGGATAATTTTCTTGCAATATGTCAAGATTCCAAACAAGGCACTAGGGTCTGAAGACTATGTCTTTTCCGGTGGGTTGGAATTGTCATTTGGCTGTCTTAAACGTGGGTAGGCAAAATCGCACACATTTCTTGACGCCCTTATAACCTGTTTTATAAGGTTTTAATCGCAACTGCTTTAAACATTCTGCAGTCACCCAACTGTATTATGGGCATCTCTACGTCATAGTGTTGTGAAGTTAGTCTGGTCAGGTCCTTTAAGTCAGTTTGAAACTTTGCATGACATGCTGCATCGATGCGAGTCCAGCATGCTCTCGAGCTGTTTAATTTCAGACTGTAGTGTGTTTATTTCGTTCTGTAAACTACTGTTTCTGTTTTCAAGTTCCTCTGATTCCTGGTGAAGCGAATGAGATATTTTCAAGGCATTTAAGAATGCTTAAAGACACCATGATAAACTAAGAAGAATGGTTGCATCGTATAGCTAAAACCCTACATTAAAAAACATTGCGAACAAATTGGCAATTATGAGAACTGCAAACCTGATTCTATACCCTCAAAAAACCAGAGAATCATAAGATTGCGATCGTTTCTTTATAATCATATAATTACTGAAATATCACGTGAATAAAACTAACGCTGAGAGAAGTTGAATCAGCATGGATCTTCACAGAGAACAATTCCAATCTTTGAATGGCTAATTCGACAGAAACATCAAACATTTTTGACCCATCAGATAACAAAAAGTTCGTAAAAGTATGTTTTTTTTAATTTAGCAAACGGTCAACTATATTTAGCAAAGTTGTTGGTTGTGCTAATGTAATACTGGTTCTGCAGTAGCCTGTAATGGAGACCACATCAAAAATTGGTTAAGCATTACGAGATTTTAGGTACATAATGAAAATAAATTCCGTTTACGAAGGCAACTAAAAAATTCAAACTCGATTCAATCTACCAGTCACGGTTTACAGGTAAATCAATTTTTCGTGCCTCCTCTCGTCTCTTCACGCCTCTTCTCGTTTTTTCTCGCTCTTTCTCGCTTTTTCTCAATTTCTCGCCTTTCTCGCCTCTTCAACGATTTTGGACGTCGAATTTGTATGTGGCAGACAGCAAAAGTTATCCTTAAACGCGAGGTTAAAAGTGGCCTAAATTGTGTCCACTTTCAATGTGTTCACAAAGTGGCCTACGGATGAAATCGGAATGCTTTAGTGCGTACTGTCCTAAAGATATTATCTTCACAAGGCCAAGAGACTGTACAAATCTGATCCTTACCTTCATCAAATGTTTTATGTGTTCCTTTCTCTTGTTCCTGCATTTTGATGCCGCAACTTTGTTTCTTTCTCTTCTCACTCGCCTTCTTTCCTCCTCCTCGGGAGAAAGCTGGAATAGTTACATTTTGGCAAAGTTAGGTGTGCCATTATCAAAAATACTCAACTATCACCGTCGCCATTTTTCGAGCCATTTATCTCTTCGAAGCCATTCAATAGCGAGCGATCCAGCTTGGCTCCTACCAAATTATCACACGAGAACAGCAACAAGACGTAATACCAGGACAAAAATAGAACGGCCTGAGCAAACAGTAAATCTTGAGTCATTCGAATATAAATCCTATGAGCAGAGCACTGTCATTAACTTACTTAAGTTGGTTACTAAAGTAACTTATAAATAGCAAGGGACTCGAGAAAGCTCCTTTCTCTTGTGCGGCCAAAAGCTCTGCTGCAAAATTGGAAGAAAGCAAAACACTTATTACCTTGTTCATCATAAAACTGACCGGGCTGTCGTCCAATTTGAAATGTTCATGCTTCATTGGATGTAAAGGCATTCCTCCAAGCTCGTATCCCTGGGGAGCTGTATCACCGTACCCATAATCCACCATAGTCATTCCACGTGCATCGTGTCCCATGCGACATTCCTAAGAATAACAAATTATTAAGCATCCAATAAGTAGGTCATGCCGTTAGGAAAGAACTCCACTTTGAGCGTTATTCTAATTCATTATAGCTATAAGAAATTGTATAATGAACTAATACCTAAATGGTAATTAGAAATGTAGAAACAAATTGGTTATGGACGGATATCAAGAGGATGCGAAAGACTGTTAAAAGATTACTTTTCCTAATTTCTATTTAAGTATAGATTCAGTGCCAAAGGCCAGTTCTATCATTTTACCTTCATGCAAGACCCTTATTGATAGCAGTACTTCATTGTACTGAAAAGGCCTATCTTGTTTAAATAAATATTATGATTATTATTATTATTATGTCATTGAAATTTATTTTACCTGTTAATGGCATCGAGTGTAAACTATAAGTAACAGTTCTACACACCAACGCATAAATTCTGTCTATACGGCAACGAACGTCTACATAAAACCGGTTACCAGTAATCTATAATTTATCAGACAATTTCATAGCCTATGGCTTTTAAATAGATTTAGACAACAAAATGCTATCAACTATGGTATTGGCTCAAAGTCGCCTCAGATATAAAGAACGAGTTTATACCGAATGCAAGAATACCTGTGCATACATTTTTTATCGGTATTTGTAAAATGTCTGACAAAATACAAACTGTTTAGAAATAGTTTGTTACCATAACCTGCAGTTGCCTTTCGAGCAAAAAGGATTCGACTTTGAAGGTTTTTTGCAATTAACATTTCATATATTGTTACTGTACTATAAGTACTATAGTAGAGCGATTATAGCCAGAAAAATCAAGGAAACAAAGGAATCATAAACATCAAAGAAATTTTTACGTAATCTTTAGATATATCAGTCCTTTTGAGAATTTGAAATTCAATTTTATAGAGAATAACCCCTACTAGAACGGCAGCTCTTACACACCTAGGTGAAATTTACTTATTCTAATTTGAAATTGAGATTTATGATCCTAGTTTCTTGATACACGCGTTCCTCCGTATAATCTGAAACAGTGGCGGAAATTATGGGGGTTTGGGGGGGCTCGGGCCCCCCAATCAGCGATGTCGTCGGAAAATTCGGACTTTTGTCGGATAATTGACAACCTTTTAACGGGTCGAAATTACTCCAAGAAATTGTTCTGAAAAGGAATTTTAAGCTAATCTTAGGGGCGTAATTGCCAAATTTTCTGCTCGCTTCGCTCGCAGCTGATCTACATTTTCCCTTTTTACCCCAGGAGCCTCTATAACCTCTCTGTGCCCTTTTTGCAAAATTTGAACATAGCATAGCTGATAAAACATTAGCCAGTACTAAATAATCAATCAAATGATATATGAACAAAATAAAAGAAACTGCTTGTGAATTGTATATTTGATTTCAATTCCGTAAAGATTAGCCGAAATTTCCATCGGATTCTTCTGAATAAAAGTTATTTTCAAACGTATTTCCCACTGACGAAAACAAGATAAAATGCATGAAATGAACGTACAACTTATCAAAAGTGTAATCGGTCGACCTCTTGTATCATCAATTGTCTTAGATGAGATATCGATCTTGATATAAAAAATAATTAATGGATTGTTCTTTTTGCTACTTAATTATGGTGTGGTCAGGAAAAATTTCCCGTCAAATTACCTATTTTTATCAAATGTGCAGTTTCTTTAAAATGAGACATGATCCAAGATGTTATCGTGTCGGAAAATTCTAGGCCTGAGCCCCTACAAATGAAAGCCTGAATTTCCGCCACTGATCTAAAACCCTTGCTAAGGCTGCAGTTGCGACTTAGGCAATGATCGATTTTGCATTCATGGGTCCTTTTATTGACTGGCTTGTGTTCCAAAGCACACAAACAGCCCGGCTCACAAACAAACCTGGCATAATACGTTCTACCCTTGAAATCAAAGAAAATTACCTCTGGATAATCTGGAAGCATTTGGTCCATCATTATGTGCAACATACAGCTCTAAAGAAAGTATTTTTCAGTTAATGCGAGACTTGAAGACGGAGTAAATGGTGATTTTCTTAGGCTGCCGGCCAATCTGCTTGCCAAGTCTCCGAGCAGTTGTGCAAAGGCCGTGATACCCTGCTTGTAAATATGGTGGCAAAGTGCTATCTCTCTAGCTAACCCAGATCAGATGCAAGACTTCTTAATGAGAGTGTACGTACTTTTTTATTGTTAAACCAGACGTTGTGTTCACCTTTGCATGTGGTTTTATATAAACGTGCTCATAGCTGGTCCTACTTGCCGACATTACAGCTCCGTTTTAGTACTCGGCTGTGCACGATGCGTAACCGAACCACCAAGCAGAGCGTAAACACGAATTTCTGTCACACGCGTCGGTTCACACCGCATATTTGCATCCTGGATAGTAAAAAAGCCTTATTGCAGAAAAGTGCAAAATAGTTCTCACGCTGAAAGGAAGCGAATTGTCCAAAATTGTGTAATTTGCCATATCAGTTGCTGAACCTTATCTTATAGAATCTTCGATATACAAAGCATCTTTTCTGGAAGGCTGGAAGGCTGGAGATAATTTAACCAAATATCTCTCGATTTTGCAATTTTACCCGTCATCTGGGGGCTGTTGCTCCTTAATCCCCGCCATATACACCCATTTTATCTATTCCCCTGGCTTAGCTATACATCTATGCATACTTATGTGTTACTTTTCATACAACCTGTAAGCCGTGTTTGGTGGGATAACCTAAACAGATAAACCTTTGGCATTCGGGTATTTTTCTTCATTAGTACGTTTCCAGAATGCCGTAGTAGTGCACAAATTTAATCTCACCCAACATAAAATGCTGATGTATTTGCAGCTAAATATTTTATATCATCTCATCATTATTACTGTTATTTACAGCTTTATTTTCATGTTGACTAAAATATTCAAACATAATGAAAAATTCGCAGTAAGCAAAAAAAATTCAACTAGCAGTGGTGAATATAATTAATTTTCTTCTTATTGGCTTCTACTGTCCTTTTCAAGACATTAGCCTTACCACTCTTTTTTCCGCTTGTTTCACTCGTAGTCGTTCTCATTCAGTTCGTCCACTGTCCTGCCTATTGGCTGCAAACCGTTATTCATTTGCTTACTTTATGTGTGTTTTGGTCTTCCTCTGTTACCTTTCGCTTTTTTCAGATGTTCTTTGAAGGCTAATTTTGCTGGTGTTATATCTGGCAACCTTAGCATGTTTCCAAACCATTTTAAACGTCGCCTCTTTATTTCAGTCGTGATTTGTTTTTGATGCGATCTTTTGTGTATTTCTTTATTCTTTGATTTCTCCATTAATTTGACGTTTAACATTCTGCGTAGCAGTTTTCTTTGGAAGCTTTCTTGTAATTTCTTTGTTAGGGTTCAGATCTTACATTTTTACAGCAACATTTGATATATAAATATGTTATGTATTCTTATTTTTAGCCTTAAAGAAAGTTGTTTGTTTCTAAGAATTCCTTCATATTTTTTAAAGGCATCAATTGCTAGCCCCTTTCTTCTTTTTATGTCCTTTTCTATGTCATTGTACATTCTAGATATTTTATGGTTTTCCACTCATCGTTACCAGCTGCACCAACACAAAAATCTTCTGTATTTTCAGTATTGATGTTAAAGTTTCCTTACTTGTCCTTCAATATAAATAATTATAAGAATAATAAATATTTGTTTAAAGTTGGCGTACAAGATCAAAGTCTAATAGCTATAAAGAAGCTAATTAAGGCCAACTATCTATGAACAATTAGTATAAAATGAATATATGGCACAATGTTAAATTATCTTTAGGGTATAATATTCTAAATAAAACCAAACCAAGCAATAAATATTCTGCATGTTCTACAATAAAATTCTACAGGATATGCTCTTAATTCGTTTGAAATATTGCTAATGATTGTGACTCTCTTATACTGTGAGGTAGTGTTGGCCACAGTTTTTCACCTAAATATCTCACAGTTTCTATACCATAAAAAGTTGCCCTAGCTTTTGGAATGCCAAGATTATTTCTATTTCGCAAATCATAATGCATATTTCTTGCTTCAAAAATCTCACTTATCAAACTAGGGTTCAGGTTATGTTTGGTTTTGTATATTTCTATCATCAAGTACTGTAGATTGCGTTGGTGAATGGATACTGCATTGTCCAATGTCAGCAATGTATTTTAGTCGGCATGACTGTCTTTATAAACAATTCTGAGTGCTCTTGCTTGGCACTTTAGCACTCAGACATCCAAATAAGAGCAATATTAAGAATCATTGCATGATAAAGATGAACTAGAAAACTTTGAAAATCACACTAAAGAAAAGTGTAATTGGCACAAACGGCAGTGGTATTTAAGTAGATTCAAAATTCTGATTTTCAATTCGAAGCCACTCAGGAAAGTAGAAACTTTTGCACTTGCAGGAAATCTTTCTACTTTAGGGAGTAGTAAGACTTCATTTCATTTCTAAGACAAAAATGCCATACCAGATCTAAAGAGGCAACGACCCAATGTCAAGAGAGAACAAAGAAATGGCATTACGTCATGTGAAATAGACTCAATGAGTACTTTGAGATTATTCCAATTCACATTGGATTTTGTTTTGTTAATGGTGTTTTTTTGACAATTGGTCCAACAATTTTATCTTGACACAATATCATCTAGTTTTGATACAAAATGGTGGATCCGAGATGAAATTGTTTTAACTTTTTATTCTATGCCAATTTTTTCATATTTTGAGACAATTGCTTGTTATCAACCAGTGTTACTGGAGTTGCATCACAATGAAATATGATGTAAATTTGTGAAACAGCACTTTTCTAAACATAAGCGGGAAACTGCATGAAATAGAACACAACCACATTCATTAGATGTCACAACAAATGCCCACATCGTCCCAACAAAAAAGTATTCCCGGGCTATATAACCTTGAGAACTTTTTTAATCACTATAACAGGGAGAATCGTCTTTGCGTTTCATATCATACTGTAAATGGTATATGCCATGGCTGTGGTAAAGCTTTTAAGCTGGATATGCGTTGTTATCACATGGAAAAGCGGAGGTGTCATGGCGTCTAAGTCATTTTTCTCGGGTAGGTTAATAAAGAATAATGTTTCGTATAAGGTTAAGCCTATTTCTAAAAACTATTGATATATTCTAATGACTTTTCTTAACAAATCGTAAGAATTTAGGCCCTAAGAAGATTTTCAGACTTATTTAAAATTATGACATTTTGAGACTTACAAAATTTGATTATAACTGGTTTGATAACTATTGTAACTTGAAAATTTTGCCATCTTTCACTGCCATCATCTTTTCTTCTATTCAAAGGAAAAGTAAACCTGTGAAGAGACAATTAATTTGTGAGTTTAAGTTCATTTACTTAAGAATTTTTTAAGAAAACTAGCATTTCTAAAGAGCGATTCACGTCTGCAAAGCTGTATGCCATAATTCGAACGCATTTGGAACAGGAGGCCTTTGCAGAAAATACATAAGTTGTTTATATGCAAATTCTGTTACTGATCTGTCATAAAGTACTCGGTGCTTTACAGCCAGAGCCGTACGAGCTTCTCGTGTATAGAAGAGGACGTTTCTAATCTGCTT
Organism: Rhopilema esculentum; assembly: GCF_013076305.1. The sequence goes on along the minus strand of NW_027018682.1, from coordinate 7,994,021 downwards.
CAGTAAACAGTTAATTTTTTTTATACACAGGAGAGCTCTTAAACGGAGAGGCAGCAATTGTTCTTCCTTGTGCTAACAGGCCAGACGGAAGGTATGCGACGGCTAATGCGTTTAGATATTTAGAATGCAAGAATGGTATCTCGAAATTCCATGACTGCGGGAAAGGAGAGATTTTTGTTCCTACTTGCAGGAAATGTCTTGTTCAAATAGAAAGCCAACAAAGTAAGTGCATATTAGGCATTCAGTTGTGAAACGTTTTCTCAATTTCTTGGCTCAGGACCTCCGATGAAGGGAGGGCCGGGGGGCCTTGGCCCCCCACTTTTTTGCAAAGCAATAGATTTCTTTTAAATTCTTTTGTTATGGGTGTTAAATTTTCCTTTGGCCCCCCCCCCCACTTTTCAACCTTTGTCGGAGCCCATGTGGCTACGTACCTTAGCTAGTTCAACTACACTTTAAGTGCCATAGAATCAATAAATTTCCTAAAAATGATATTTCATTTTGGTGTTTGAGCACTCTACGCTTATCCATACTGTCAAATCCCCATGACATAGTGAAAGCTGCTTCCGCACCCCTTACATTCAGTTGGACTTGTCACAACTGCCTGCTCTTTTCAGTTTTGTATATTCCTTACCACTTTTTGAGTGATTGCTATAGGGGCAGAACAAAATCTCAAATTCATTTTTCAGTCACTGATAAAACTCTGATTAAAAGTTATACTTTTCGGAACAAGAAAAGACTTTGTGATGGAGAGAAAATATATGAACGAAAGAAAAAGAAAGGAAAAACATGACTAATTAATTGGCAATATAAGCTTTACATTTTTAATGCTACAAGATAAATGAGCTGCAATATTCAAAACTGCAGCAATTTCATATCCCCATTAAATCTTTTCTGGAAATTTTTTTCCTTTCCTACCTAAGCTGCTGTGCAACCCTCTCCCCTATATACATATCCATAACGTATCAATTTATTTGATTAGTTGGTAAAAATATTCTGCTTCACGTTGGTCAAAATACCAAAATCATCATACTCCCATTTGTTACCTAACAGGCTCATTTTGTCAAGGAAGAGTGGCGACATCACCCGTTGGTAGACTCATAAGGTACCAAAATCCATGGAACTGCAACACGTGGTATGAGTGCCTTTATGGCATTCCAAATGAATACCGTTGCCGAAGAGGTTTGAGCTTTAGCCCAAAACAGCAATACTGCGTCATGAGCGCTAAAGAATGCAGACTGGCATACAAAACAGGTATAAAATAAAACTTTGCAAACATTCTTCATCCGCCCACTGCTTTACGCTATCATCGCACTGCAAAAATCAATCCAAGGCCAAAAACCCTCGTAAATTCAACTAAGTATAGCCAGCGGAGAGAAAGGCTAGGTACAATTGAGAAAACATAATTTTCTGGATAACACGCTGCATTCCTCATGGACGTGCTGGTTTTTAGAAAGATGCTATTGCTCTCTCACCTTTCCTTGAATCACAGTATTCTTCGTTTCAGCCCCACATTCGCTTTATTTATTCACCGGAAGGCCGTCAAAAGTCGATGCTTCCTTCTTATGGGCAGATGGCAACATTATGCTTATCGATGGTTCAACCTATTTCAAATTCGACAAACACAGTGGCTCTCTGTTACGTGGCTTTCCTTTAACAATGATGGACACAGATTTGAGTGGAATACCTCCCAACATCGATGCTGCTTTGAGTCTACCGGAACAAAAAACGTACTTTTTCAAACGGGGAAAGGTTTGGCAGTGGGGGTCAAACGGAATGCCAAAGCGAATTTCTGACGATTGGAGTGGCATACCTGATGACCTTGACAGTGCTTTTTATTGGCCGTACAACCACAAAGCCTACTTCTTCAGGGGTGAATACTTCTACAGGTACGAAAGATAATATGTGTTAATGTACCTTCTTCTATTCTTTAAAACTCCTAAGGCTCTGCTAATAAAAGGAATACCTATGGTTTAAATGAACATCAGGATAAGATACAAAAGCTTTTTTACACATTGTATTCAGGTAAAGCAAATTTCAAAAACGCTTCCTTTGTTTGAAGCAGTAACCAATCTAGACCAATGAACGTCCAAGGAAATCGTCTGATCTAGACAACAATGGACGTTACTGCACTAAACTTGGAAGTTACTGCATAAGAAGAATCTAGTGTGTATCTAGCAACCTTTTTAAATTTTGTGCCCCTACACTTACTGTCCGTTTTTTACTGAGTCAATTTTACTTTTTGTAGTAGATTTAGCTTTATTCTATTGAAAGTCTTTCTTAACATTTAAATAAACCTGTTCTGAAAGGGTTCTTCTATCAATTGAATTTAGATATGACATTGGCGAGAAAAAAGTTGACTATGGGTACCCAAAACTCATTGCGTCTGGTTGGCCGGGTGCATCACCAACAATAGATGCTGCGACGAGCTTGAAAAATGGGACAGTGTTTTTGATCAAGAAAAATAAAGTATTTACCTTCCACCCACCTGTTTGTAAAGAAGAAACAACATTTATCGATGGTCTCAAGAAAGATTGTAAGTCATCTTTTCTTTGTTTCAAAAAGTACTTTCTTGGAAAAATTCATAATTTTGTCTGCTAAAATGCCACTTATTTTAATTGCATTGGGTTCTCATATATTGTAAACAATATCGGTAGAGAAATTGTTAAATTATGATTGCAGCCATTTTTCCTTTTTATAGCAATCTTTACCAAAACCTTTAAATAATTTTTTCGAATTCTCTTTTTCAGTATTTCTGTCTTGGTGGCATCATGAATAAAGGTCTTGGAAACAAGGATAGGGACAATTTCACAATTTAGTACAATAGTTTTTTGTTTGGACGTTTATCGAAGCTCTTTACCATCATCAAGGTATGCTGCTTCATAAATCTTTGATGCAAAATTGCAGCTGCAAGAGCCTTACGTTAAATTTATTGTTATTAATAAATCATTATTGCTAATGTTTATCATAAATGTTGTCAATGAACCTTATAGTTATTATTGTATATAAAGGAAAAGGACTCACTTGAATCATAGATGCTTGTAATATAATTCTGGTAAACTGAGATGTGCTTAATTGATTCAACACTGTGAAACGTACTTACATGGTTTTGATGTAAAATTTTGCTTTAAAGGATAAAATTTTTTATTTTTTAAGTTATTTATATTAATAATGCTAATAATATGGAAAAATTTGGATATGCACCCAAATTACCCATCCCAAACAATTTTTTTCTGATCGCAAAAACTCTCGTGGCATTTGGATTGAGACAGTCAATTGTAAATTTTACTTTAAGTAATGGCCCCAGGGTAGTCATAGCCTTTGCTTGCCAGGACATCGTCCCCTGTATTGTTTTATAGTAGTTTTTGTTAGTCGTGTAGTCTGTAATATATATTATAATATTTGAGTAGAATGATTAATATAAATTAAGATATTTATTGAGAAAGTACGCTGTTATACCTTTGTTTGTAACATATAGAATAGAAACTTTTACCCCTATCTTTTTTGAGATGAACCAAACCGGCTCAAATGTATTGTGATTTTAGACCAAAGACAACACCCAAGCACTTTTACAGTATTTGTTGTCGCAGTATCAGATCTAAATGCACAGCATCTCTTCTAGCTTTTCAAACTGTGTCATCGTAATTTGTTTGGTGTTCTTTTTGTACACCTTTATGGGGTGATTGCCACGTGGGCGACAAGCACTCTTATCCGCCAATCAGAATCCAATCAATACATTTCAGGCCACAGTTAAGAAGAGTGCCCCTTTGAAACTCATACCTATAAGGGCATAGTCAAAAACAGTCTCGTTTTTCATGCATCAATCTTATTTTAAATTGATCTTCTTTAAACAAATCGGTTCAGAAATACTAATTCTACATTCATTCTAAAATTACTAGTTGTTCTACATTTAATTTCTTAAAAAAGACTGCTTCCAATACCATACGACGGACACTGAAAGAAACAGAAATTCGAGCACGGGAATAGAAGATAGGAGCGGAAAAGCGAAAAAGCGTCTATCTGGGAAGAATGAAAAGTACTCCTCCTTCTTCTCAAATAGATGCTCCTCTGCTTCTCCAATCCTACCTCCCATTGTCTCACTCGAAACTTTGCAGCTCTGGTACCCAGGGTAGAGGACAACGGTGTTTTTGATGCGTTTATCAGTTCAGTTCGAGGTAGACTTCAAAAAGCAAAATTTCAAGTTTTGAGAAGAATTCTACGATGCCTAAATTGCATGTGTACAAGGCCATCTTGACAAGTATTTCTTAAATAAACAGATAGGGAAGTGAACACCATCAAGGTAGAGCATTAGCAATTGAAGCTCGTCTTGAAATGTGGCCTAACAAACACTCGTGAACATTGGCTGTCAGAGTTGAAATTCACAATTTATTACGGATGGGTCTTTACCTAGTGGAGGTTTGTCAGAGTATTGCGTGAAAGATGTTTGAAAAGGCCTTGCCAAAACAGAGAAATATTCGCCTACAAAGAAGGCCTTCTGTAGCTTTAATTAAGGTGAATTTTGCTTACATAGCAATAATTAGTATAGCGATGATTATAATCTCCTCTATTTCTACAAAACTGAATCTCACCTCGTTTGGCAGCAAGGAAAAATATACATAGAGCTTGAAACGTGACCAAGATCACTGCAGAATTCATTAAGCTTTTGGCAAAGTGTACTAAAATCTTTTTATCGTTGTTCAAGGGAAGTCATCTGCTAATCTCATGGGAGTGCACTAGGAAACTCTTATGGGAAGAAAATGTTTCAAAATAAAAGTTTGCCGTAACAATAGATTGCGAATTTTATGATCTCGTGGGATAGTCTTTGAACGTTGTCATGCCGTGATGCGAGAAAATTAGCATAATTAGAAATGTTCAGCAAGGCATTGTTAAAGCTAGTTGACAGAGAGGAAGTTAGGCCATTTAATATCTTGACCATTCAAACTTAATTGATTTCAGAATAATATCCTAATACATCAATTGATGATTGAATTTTAGTTTCCCCTTTAGAATGACTCAAAACGTGAAGTAAAATCAATGAAAACGATCAATAAGGTTATTTAGGGACCAAAAAGGCAGCATTTACAAGTCTAGTCAAGACATGTCTTCTCTGCCACGATTGAACTCATCCATGATCTACCTCCAGTGCGAGTTAAATCCGCTAACAAACTCTAGCTTATTATTCAGATAAATTAAATAAAAACAATTTTTGATAATGAATTACATAAATAGATGCTTAATTCTATTTCTTGAGAGAATTTACCAAAAAATAAAATCTGCGCTATTCGCATTGTAACAAACAAAAATAACTTTTTCGATTCTATTACACGAGCGACTCTCAAGATTAGAATGCAAAAATGAAAGTTAACTTTCTGAAAGACTTTTCACGCTGATTCTTGAGACGAACTATTTGGATGCCAAAACTACGCTTCGCAAACGTAGCAAGCAAGCACGGGAGGCAGAATCCTTTATTTGAAAGCAATTTGTCAGCTTTGAAACGACTCCAGACCTATCTGAGGAGTGCTTCGATTCTCTTTTGAAAAAGCGACTACAGTTTCTTACAAACAGTTGCTTTTTGGAAAGAAAAACCATGAGAGTGGGGATTTTAAAGTTTTACTCGAACTTCCATATTTCTGGTTAGAACCATTTCTTTTATTTTGTGGAGTACATCTCCCCTATTCCTGCATTATCTAAGGTTTCCCAGTTTCCTGTACAGAAATCTACATGAAACAATAGTAGCCCCCCATCCCCCTCCATTAGTGGATGGCACTGCAAAATCTCTTTTGATTTCTGAATATTTTTACCATTAAATGTGATGAACTGCCATTTAAATATGAACTTGGATATTAACAGTAGACATAAGAATTCCCGCCCAATCTCAGTTCCACGAAATTGATCTACGACGCCATGTCCTCATCTTACCCACGATCAAGTGCCAACGAACCAAACATGCGACAGCGCATGCGCGAAAAGGAGCAGCAAAAATATCAACATCTCGAAAAACCCTTGAAGGAAGCCTTGGAGGGGCTCGATCATAAAATTAAATAATTTCCCTATAAGAGTCCAATAGATAATTGTAAATAGATAATACTGTTTCTTATTTCATTTTAAAAGTTGCTCTCCTCTTGAATAGAAGACTTTTCAGATGCACTGTTCTTCTCATCATCATCATCGTCTTCATCTTCAGTTTGTTTTGAGGCCGGCCTAGATGACAAATCGTCTTCGAAGACGTCTCCTCCATGCTGCATCGTTACCTTTTGCTTTTCACAATCCTTTGATAAAAAATAAAAACTCTAATTTAAAATATGCAAACAGCAGTCTCTTTTAAATCATAAATTTAATATTTCGAGTTTACTCATTAATGGAAAGTTTAGGTCCACGAGGTGGCATTAAAAAATTGTGCTAAGTCAGGTATTACCAGGGCATTATAAACATCTACATAAACGAGCCAGGGATGTGAAGCTTCTTAAAATAGACTAGATGACAGCAAGTGAAATGAAAAGCAAGTGTTAGCTTGATGGGAAGATACTGCTATATAAACACGAATGACATTGAAATAAAATCTTACCAATTGTTTGTTTGAGCCACTATGTATCAAGGATTAATTTTTCAGTGGGAACACAACTATTTGAACGGATGACAAGGAGTGCATCGCAGTACAACATAGATAGGAAAAGGTTTAGTGCTCATGATGACAAGAAAATCAGATCTTTATGAAGAATTTACATTCATATGTTGAAACACTTTTATAATTTATTGATTGTCAGTTAGCAATTTATGAATAATTTAAACAAAATTAAATTAGCTGTTTAATTTCGCCCCATTTTAATGTCTGAGTGTAAACGAGAAACAAGACAAGTAATAGGTCTCGCACTGTCAAGGTGATTTGTAGATCGTTTCCTTACCTGACAGCCTTGCACTAAACAAACAATGGCAGAGTGAATCGACGAACCAAAAAGACTCACTTCATCGTCGTTCTATTTAATTGATAAAAACTCAGTTAAAATCGTACCTACTGGCATTATAAATTCATCATTAAGATGAAATGTAAATCTGTCGATTACTTCAGAAAGTAAGCTGATAAGTATTTGATATCGAAAAATTACATTATTGAAGCATAAAGGATGCATGTAGTACACTATTTTTAATGTGGGCACAATTCAACCAGAAATTTTACAAATCAAAACATGCATCTATGAGATTAGTTTTAGTCGATCTAAAAATTTATTCAATCTATTTAGGACTACTCTTTTATAGTTGAAAAATGGAAGGAATATACTTCAATCAATTAAAATCAAATGAAAGTTTTTTATAATGAATTTATTATGTAACGATTCTGAAATTTCATTCTAATATGCGATGTTTTTAGATTTAGATTTCTCGAAATACATAAATACTAAACGAGTTTCAAATACCTCATTTGAAAGATTTTCATTGAAATCTTCAGTGCTGCTATCAGAATCGACAGGTTCATCTCCAAGATCAACTTCGTCTGAGTTTGATGGAATCGCGAATCTTCGGTTCACATACTTTGCAAGTATGAAATTTCGCCTCTCGTCCCTAAAAGCAACACTGTCACCTTATAGTTTTCTGCGGAATTAGCTAAGCTTACAAATGAGTGAAAAATTTTCAATACACAGAGAGGATGTTGTGACCAGGAAATAAAAAACCTGGACCTATCATTTTCTTGGAGATTGGCCTAGGCACAGCCGTTACAAGGGCATTGTACAGAGCCGTATATAATTAACTCTTTTTTAAAAAATGCAGCACCCATCTTTCTGTTTAAAGCTCTTTTTCGTTCTTACAACGTTGCTATGCAAACATGAACCTTCTTAAAAATCCACAAATTGCAAATTATGAGGAAAAATTAAACCATTTCCATTTTAGAGACTATTTCCATTGGTTCACCCTTTCTGTATTACCCTCTTTAATATTACCCTCTTCAACGGGCTGTCTGTTCATAGACTGTAGTTGTGTAAATAAATATATACTTTGTTCTCGATGCACAACACTTGTCGGGCTTTTTTTACCAAGATACCCTGTCCGCCCCCCCCTTCCAATAAGCAAGCAAACATTTCTGCACTGGTACTTCCATACCACGCGTGTGCACTTTTCGCACTGTACAAGGTAAATGTAAAAACATATACAAACTTTGATGAGTTACGCGTCGGCTTGACGATGTTTCCAATTTTCCCTTCTAGAACTTTATTCACGCGTGCATTACCTCGCTCTTCCATATGCTGCAAACAAATAAAATTTGCTATTACAAAACTGAGCTTTGTAGTCATTGTCTTACGCGGTTAACAAGCATCACATACATCGAATACATCGCAAAAAGACAAGAACAGCCGTTGATTTTCGTTGCGACAATCTTTTAAATACTGCACTATCAAGATTGTGTTATTACAATTTGTTGATACTTCGTTGCAGCAAAATCTATGGCAAAACCATTTCTATGTCTGGCAAAACTATAAATGGATGATCTGATCGGGCCATGTTTTGAATACAAAACTAAAATGCAAAAATACAACACAACGTGATCAAGATGCCTCTGAAGCACAACACACTTTAGTTGCCTCTGAAGCACAAAACGTTTCCTCATGCAATAAAGTGTAAATGTCTTACTTTGACCAGATCTTCATGCCAACGATCAAGTGTCAGAGACTTTACTTTCGATATATGGACACCCATTCCCCGATGCATACCTGAGCATTCGATGCAAAACACAACACCCAAATTTGTGCTTGCCCAATCAGGTCCTGTTGAGTCAAAGACAATTTCTTTAAGGCTAAAACAATGTACTACAAACTGAAATATAGGGGCTACTTAGATCTAAACTATGAAGAAAATTACAATAACTGTCGCCTTCTTTAGCACCCGAAATTGATTAAAATTTTTGACAAAAATTAGTTAAAATTAGAGGTCAGGAACAAACGGCTTTTGGACTTCTAAAGAACCTGCACCCCTTATTTCAACACTCTCTGTTTGATCAACGAAAACGATTACCTAAAAAATCGAAATGCCCTCGTGAACACTTTCTACAATACTCTAACTTCGTTAGTGGTCGATCTTTCTGTTTATATAACCCCCTGTTTATCAAATCCTGGACTATGTCATATCCGCCCACCCCCTCTGCTTATTCCATTCTTCAGTGTTATGTTCACCCTTGCTCAGCCAAAAATCCAAGACTCATTATTGATCAATAGCGCGAAAATAAATCATAAAACTGATACACAATTATATTGTCCTGGTCTTTGCTTTCTTTTTGGGCCCCTTTATCGTGTTCTCAATACTCGCAAAATTTCAATACATTTAACATTTATACAATCCAATACATTTATACATTTGTAGGCTAATGACTACTCACTTGGTGCTGAGCAGTCAGCACATTCTTTGTTTCCTTCAACGGCTCTGATTCTTTCAGCTGCATTTTGGACAACAGGTGCCTTCGCAAGCTTTGCTTCCCTTTGGGTCTTTGACCGAACTAAAGTCTGACATGAGACAAAATTCTATTAAATGCAAACAAACTTCAAACTAAAAGCTAACTATGTATACTAGGGTCAATTAGTGATTTTAGAAAATCGATGAATCAAACAGTCTTCAATTCTCTCCGAATGGGAACACAGAGATTTTCTTCCATGAATCTCACGTTAGTAACTTTATTCATATTTGCCTTTCTGTAATAAGCCAGGAGTTTTGTTCTAGTCAGTTTATTTATGAAAATTCTGTTAACTAACTAAGCCATAATAACAATATGTCAAATCACTGTATACACATGTTCAAATAACCATTGCGGGAAACATAAAACAATAATAACTAATTGTGAAACGTAAGATAAACCTACTCTAATCCTCTCCTGAGACAGATTCAACGCAGCACCAACTCCTTCCTTTGATAAAACAGAAGCACAGTTAACAACTTTTTGAAATATACACATCACGAGCCTCAACATAAATTCTTACGTCATGATCATACCGGCAAAACCATTAAAGCTCAATATAACAAATAGGACATACTTGGCAATAGAACAAAATGAGTTGATGGGTATAAATGTGGATAAATTAGTTACATCTTGTATGTAGTTACGTATCATATTTTGCAACCCAGTGATAAATGTATCAAAAATGATTAATATCAGTGGTCTTAAATGTCAAAGTAAAATTACCTGGATTGCTTGCATCCATTCTTTCATATTTTGGGCTGAATGTGCTTGGAATGAAAATTCTTTTGTGGCCGTGATTATCTGGAATTGAATACAGAAATGATTTGAAAGAAACTTTGGAGCACAATTGATCTAAATTGATCGAGAAAACAAACTGTTCGCGGCAAGGTGAATTTTCTTAAATATGAATGTCTTTGTTTATAAGCATGAGAAAAAGTAATTGCCGCTCCATATTTCTTCTACAAATTTTTTGGAGGATGCTTGAAAACTCGAATTAATACTTTTCCCTCATTTTTCATGATCTAAATTTCTAAATCAAAACCAATCGGGCTTTTGCCTAACGGTCGACCCATCAAGTGGTGTCGTCAAGTGCTTCTATTGTACTGTCTCAAATAGTTTGTTATTGTAAAAGTTTTAATTCAATAGAATATGTTGAAAGTTGAGACTATAGAAAACACCTCTTTACGGTTTTAAAGTACATTGCGATAATAAGTCTATTGCATCGAGTACCTGTGACATGCAAAGCAAGTTTTTGTTAGGATGAAAAGCATCTCTATTCAAGTGCTGGCCCACTGGAATGCTTGGGAAAGTACCCTGGAACCTGACACCACAAGGAGCCCGGTTTAAATGCGAAAAAATGGGTCTACGTGAGTTTGAACTAAAAGCAGTATTTCTGAGCTGGGCAAACGAAACGTTCATGCAATAGTCTTGGTTTAGTCCCTATTAAATCTCATAAATTACATTCTTGGTCAATTTTGCAAGCCGAATGGGTGGGGTGTTCTGATAATTTTCCATGTCTAATAATAGAGGGTTATATTTCTCTATAGGCCTACTCACGCACAAGAGGCATCCTACCTGAAAACAAAAATTGCGATCTGTTTCTTCAGAAACACATTCTTTGACTGTCGAGAGCGTGAGATTCGTGAGTAGGTCTGCTTCCTCCTGATCATCTCCCTGGGCTAGGATATTCCCTTGCTTCTTGTCAACAATTATGTACTAAAAATGACAAAAGAATAAAAGTATAGTTACAAAAACTAACCCTTAAAATAAATACCCAGAAAGTCAGTTACGTATTTCATGACACTGACAAGGTAAGTAGGTGTATATTTTGATACAATCTCTGACAACTTGCTACAATTTCATCGCATCGTATGTATTTCGTTACATGTGAAAGACAGATGTATAAAATTGGCTTTTTTTCTTTATGTAATAAGTGAACAAAATGAAAACAATTTGAAAATAAGTCAACAATCATTAGTGGTAAAATTCGAAAAATTCTGGCCTAAATTTTATTACTGAATGAATAGAGCGAAGTTACGTAGCAAAATATACTCTACCACTAAAGGATATCGATTCCTGATCGTCCCTTTCTGCTTTATTCTCAAATAGCCTTTCTTGTAATGTGGATCTACACTATCAGCACGTGGCCTAAAATCAAATTTGAGATGTGACATGCAACTAGAAAGCTAGTCCAGTAATTAAGTGAAATAATTAATCCGAAAAACTTTGGCATATAAAGCTTAACCAACAAAATTGATGCGATATATCAGTTGTGCTAAATAAGTAAAAATGATTGACGCAAAAAGGCTGTCTAGTATCATACTGTCCTGAAAATCAAATTTGAAAATAATATCTTCAAAATCCAATACTAAACAATTTTATTTTTGTATATAAAAACAAAAATATTTCCTCTAAATTTAACCAGCTCGTCAAACACTTAACATCCTGATTTTCGAGAACTTGAGTATCTAATTGATAGAAAATTAAAAAAATCTCGCCCAACGCAGCGCGTATCTTCCTTTTCAATTTCAAGAAATTTTCTCACACATAACACTCCGTTAAGATATCACTTCATTTTTGATAGATCCTTGAGAACTTTTTCCAAAATACCAAAAACTTTTCTTTATTGCATTCTTATGAAATGCAAAGCAATATAAAATAAATGCAAACTTATAACTTTTTAATGTACACTTCAACATACCTTGATACGGCCTCGTCTTGGCTAGCAGCCTCAAGCAGGTCTGTTAAACTTACAACGCTATCGTCATTCATTGCCCTATGGTGCTCTTCGACTTGAGCATCTGTCAGCGTTCCATCTTCAGATGGTTTCTGCATCGATGCGCCTAACTGATCAGCACTTTTTACCACGACGTTGTTACCTGACAAAGTAAATCACTGTCATGGAAAACCTTATGTAAATGCGAGCAAAATTCCAATTCGCTTATATGAAAAAGCACATTAAGGATATAAAGTGTTGAGAGTGCTGTTGTAAAGAAAGTTTTAAAACATGCATTGCAATAATATTCTTCGTTCTATACATATTATTTTGAAATTATTTCATCCAAAATTATTTTGAAAATGCAAAGCAATCTATACTTTGATAGACACTGCTGTCCGTCTTGAAACATTCTTCTAAAAAAAATACGAGACAGTTATTGTCAATGCACCATATTTTCAAAACAAATTAATTCTACAATTCACGTGCTTCCCACAAGGCCCAAAACAAACACTCACTTGCTTCATCGATCGACAAATAAAATTGAGAAGATTTGCTCTGTCCCTTGGAAGTGCCATCATCGAGCTCTCCTGCATTGCTAACAAATCCAGTTTGCTCTTCTTTCGATAAAACACTGTCACTGTGGACTTTCTTGCTTGGTTCATCAATCACTTCCCAATCTGGTTCCTATGATAATTTGTGGATTAATGAAATCCATTCAGACAGTCTACAATGCTAAAAAATCACCCAACACACGCTCTTAGCATGGAAGTAGAGCCTAACATTTACGCTCCTCCGAAATTCAAAGTAGACGTTTTGAAAGGAGGGTAACAACATTGGAGTAAGGGGAGCAAACTCTCAATATTCTCTGTTCATATACATGCATTCTGTAGGATGCACTAAGGTTTAATAAACTTTGCTTTGAAAAGATATAAAAATTAAATTAAAAAAATCAAATGGTGAGACTCAGAAGACATATAAATGTCAAACAATTGGAAAGTAACAATCAACACAAACTCGAATTGTGCATGAAATTGTTAAAAGTCTTCCAGACTGCGCTTTCAACAGATTTTCACAGATTTGCGCTGTTAATGTTGAAACAAGATAATGTTGAAAACAGATATGAAAATCTCAAAGCATGGCTTGCTACAAAATCAAGATATTAAATGTACGATTTAACTATAAAAAATATTATTAAGAGAAACAATAGAAAATAATTACTTCAATTCTTACCGGTTTGGTAGGTCCATCCTTTGACGTTTTCCCTCGAACGCCTGTGAAATAAGAAAATTTTACATTGTACTGAATCATTCAAAGCGATGAATAATGCCAGTTTAAATGTCCAAATTTTTTATTGTTTTAAATATCGAGTTGAATATAAGCTACAATTAAGTGAAGGAACAGCATTTTCCTCTCCATCCGCCAAAGAGCTCGACGCCGATCTAAAAACTTAGCTATTGAGTGAAACAAGCATGTATAAAACGTTAAAATTGTGTTAAACTGATAATCCCTGGACCAAAAATCGTTTGATTGCATAACATGTTTGATTCAAACATTTACAATATAGTTTGGGCGCCCTATAATCAGCTTTCTTTTTTTCAGCCTGAGTAGTTTTGACTACCGCATTGTACTTTGCCTATTCTCTACCTATCGCACACGTTTTGTAGAAGTACTGTTCATTGCTGTTTACAAATAATACTTGTATAGAACCACCAACATTTACTAAATCAATCAAGCTTCCTTTTTATGAATGGGTTTTCTTTCTCACATATACTTCAGGGACGTAATATTACAAAGCATTACAGCTTTAATTCAAGCAATATCCATGGAAGATGGTATACTATTTGCCGTAAATAAAGTGAATTAAGTGAACCAGAACGGCTACATCAGTAGTCCTAAAACTTAACTACAACTTGCTCCTTGAAAAAGAGACGTCTTCTAAAATGGCTGTATAATGGGCCTTTGATCAAAGAATTATTCTAAGTAACAGCTCTCCCTTTGCTTCTTCGTTGCTCAGAGTAAATCTTATATATGTCAGAGAAGCAAATTATGACCTTGTTAGAAAGAAAACATTTCAGGGTTCCAGGCAATTAATGGTACCAACCTTGAACCCCTGATGCTATCATTCCTCCAAACTTGGTGAAAAATCTCCCTGTACTTGCATTAATGGCATGCATTGCAGATGATCTGTTGGCAACATTTAAAAATTAAAATGCATTCTTAGTAATAACAATAATAACAATGTTTACACAGAGTAACTTCTTCAACACACTAAGTAAATTCATTGACAAATGCCCTGTATCTGAAACTAGTATGTATCTTAGATTAGATAGTTTGATTCTATACTGTGCGACATATGCTACGACATATGCAACATATTTAATGCTATGACCAAGACAACAAAAGTTTCCCCTCAATTTGGATAATTAAAAGAAAGAGATAAAACGATAGCAATTTCTCTGAAGCATGGCTTATAGTGCAATTATTATTTCTCTAATGAATATCACTTCGTTCCTACCCTGTGTGTCCAGCACCTTCTGGAAATGCCCTTTTCTCCATCTTTACTTCTTCTTCTATTTTGTTCATTATTTCATCTCTGGTTGAAATGTCATCTTTAACTTGTATCTAGAAATGAAACAACAAAGTGTCAAATTTCTAGCAAAGCAATCTTGATTTGCCATACACTACCAGTATGGTCCACATATCTATTAAACGACCTTAAATCAGTGGGTTGCTAAAATGTATAAACATGAAACTATACATGTAAATTTTTTTCAATTACACTTTCAAAACTCACAAAACAAAAAAGAAACATTTTCTATCTCATAATATAACATACTGAAAATAAGTTAACATATCTTGAAATTGTCACTACCTTACAAAACCTAAAACACAATGTATGATTCAAGATTCTACGTACAGAGCTCACTCTTGAATCAATGAATCACTGGGGGTCAATATGCCATAAAAATTAGACTGGGTTGGCTATTTATGTTTCCAACAGTTTAATGCCTGAGTATCAGGGAGTTTTTACCAGACTGGCTGTTACTTTTTTTTATCCTTCAACTCTATGGGAGGGGGCAGATGTAGCACCAAAAACAAAGAATCTACACAGTGTCTGAGAATGTAAGGCAAATAACTAGAGGAGAAGTTGTAAATGACTACCTCAAATTTCTCCAACTGTTTTGTTAATGAATCAAAAACTTCTGTCATATAAGGCTCAGTTTCTTTCAGGACCTTCAAATTCAAAGAATTGTAAGACTGTTAGCTTCATACAAAGTGAGATAAAGAACTGTTAAATAATTGATGGAAGCAATATTCACACAGTTTAAGATTATGCATTATAACAAAGGTGCTTCTAGAATAAACTTTTAATGATTTATCAAGAGTCATTTGAACAATTCTAAAGTTGAATAAACATAGTGATAATTAACTTCAAGTAGAAGCTTGTGATAAATCGAAAAGATTGATTATGGCCTGACCATTCTACCTGGTAGCTGAAATTGAAAAATGAATATTGTGCCAGCATATGCTCAAGAACTTTTCGCAGAACCATCAACTATAGAAAAGAAGAGAAATAAAATGTATCTAGAAGAAAAAGTGTATCATGGAAAGTAAAATATGTAACAATATATTACATAAAAATTAACACAAGAAAAAGACCTGTTTCCAAGATAATTTTTCCTGTAACTAGTAGAAAAGATGCCAAGTGACAATATGTTAGAGGAGAACTAATTTTTAGACTATTTAACAGTAAAATAAAATATGCCAATAAAACAACAATATGAACTTTAAAAAGTGATAAATACCTTCTTGACAGTATGAATCTCTCTTAAGACTTGGATGTATTTTGCAAGCTTCTGTTGGTAGTTTTCTTTGGCATTCAACATAACATGAGCAGCTTTGTCAAGCACACCAGGCTGTTTAGATGAATCAATCAAGGGTTACATTCATGAAAAGAACAATAAACCTTAACAGCTCCTTGTTGTCATTTTTGGTGCTTGTAGCAGAAGAGATGTGGAAAGAAACTTCATGGTGAAATAATCATTGTTGCATCTGCTACATAATAAGTAAATTGATAACTTTTTCTACACACTACAGAGTCATCATTATAAATATGCATTCAACTGAAAAAATAAGAATATTTTTCTTTGGATACCAGGATTAACAAGTATAAAATTTACAAACCTCTTGTAGATTTTTCTGGTTGGGAATGCTTGAAAATTTGTCCCAGGCCAGATGTAGTGTCTCATTTGCTTTTGTCACTTGGTGTTTCAGTTCCTTGGAAGTGACAAAATAAAACATGCAGTGAGCAGTACTTGAATTCATATTCATCAGTTTGCAAATTTATTTTGAAAACCAAGGATATCTAGTACCTTTTTATGGCCTTTAAAAGAAATAAGGATCTTATTTTTATGGTTCTTAAGCTAAAACACTTGTTGCAAGAATGGTTGGTATTGAAGAAGTAAACCCACATGTATGTTGCAAATTTTTCTTTCATTAAGCCTCCCTTTATATTAGGGAGTGTGGCCTAGGCACAAAAACCCTATTTTGCATTTAATATGCTTTGTCATGTGAAGAAAAAGCAAAACAGTTGGGAATACATGGGTGTCAGCTTTTGAGATGTTTCAAATTGCTACTGTTAAGTCATTGACCTATACTCATTTCTGTTAGATTAAAGCAAAATATCTTCTCATATTTCAAACAAAGTTTGCTTCGATGTTTCAATTATGCAAACTTTGATCAATTAAACAGAAAAGAAAAAAGGTTTTTATCTCAATTTGGAAAATGAAAGGGCGTATTACATACATATCTTGACAGCATATATCACAAAAAACTGTCCTAGATACATACTGTTCATAGCCAATGTCTACTGCTTACAATAACTGGAATTATCATCAAAAAAAAGAAATAATAAGGAAGCAAAGAAAAAATTCCTTCTATCAACCATTCAATCAAAATATTATCAAACTAAAAAAATAATTTGGTTAGTATATTTAGTAAGCTCTCTTTTTCTTTAACAAATATGTATGTTTGTTTCAATAGCCATACACAAAATTACATTTTACCTTTGCCTTTTTGATGTACTTGGCAATATCCATAAGTGGTTGAACACCAAGCATACTTGTCTGATTGAGCAGCATTTCTCTGTAGCATTCAATCCTGTTCACAGCATCTGAAAACTAAACATTAATACCATTTTCACCAGAATAACCTCAACCCTTCTATCTTCAAAGAACCAATCTTGCTTGCAACTATGGCAGCAATGTAATAATGGGGTTAGCAAGTATAAGGGCTCAATTGAATGAGCTGGAGTGCCTCTCCTTGCATGGCTTGCCAATACAGGTTTACAAAATTCCCTTAAAATATTTTAGTTATTTCATTGCCATGCGACTAAAGTAAACAAGGAGGGTAATTTGACAACTAGACCATTAAGAATCTTCCATTAAAATTATCATAACTGATTAAGAAGATATGACATCAAGAGTGGTTCAGTTTTGGAAATGTAGAAATTTAATGAGGTTTTCACTAATATTCAATAAATGATACAATAAATAATCATGCCTTGAAGAGCACATAGGAATAAGTACAGCTAATTTTTCAAGATCAGATTTCTGGCTTTTATAAAATTATTAGCATTCTTTACCCTGTTGAGGGGTTCTTCCATGAATTTGTCATCTCTAAAGACTTTTGCCGCACTTGACAATGCATCTGACAGTCCATCTCCAGCAATCTTATGATTCAGCCCAGTTGAATGATATTTGTCAAGATTTGTTGCTACAAGATTAATGCCTTTTCTCACCTATAAAAAAGGAAGAAACATGTATCATTTTTAGACATTTTCTATGATGATCAACTTTTCAGACCAAGTTCAAAAAGATAACTTTCATCCAATTAAATTTCATTATTCACTTTTCAGAATTATTTCATTCCTAAAAGCTTTCAATGTTGCAATAGCTTTTATGGCCCAACTATACAACCTTAACCCAAATTTTGTTTTTTGTAGTAGCTCAATCTCTCAGTCTTGTAAATATTGTTGTTGCTTAGTCTTGGTAGATTGAAAACGTTTAAAAAAATGTATGACTATTACCATTCAGGCCAGCTGTGCAAATTTGTTGAATAAATCCTTATGTGGAGATAACCTCCTATTTAGTCCTTATTCCTTAACCAACCAATTTATATAATTAAAATTTTGTAAATTTCCTTTCCTATGAATTTTAGGTTTAATTAACTTTTGCGTTGTTTGGTATTTGTCTACTTATTTCTGTGCAATCTAGTAGTTGTTATGTATTGTGTTTATATTTAGGTAAAGATAAAACATAATTCAAATTAAAAAAGAAATGGATTTTTGAGCACCTTCTTACCCAAACACCCTGCGTGTAAAAAGCTTGGCTTTGGAATAATAAACAAAACAGAGAAAATTCACAAATATCTTGGAACAAATTTATGAACAACATTCATTCCAAAATTTAAAATGAGAAAGTAATATATTTTGTTGCTTCGATTTATAAGACATTAAAACAATAGAAAATCATTTGGTGCTAACTTATCCTAGTCATCTCACTATTTGCATACTAGCTAGCTTTCTTTCTAGCTGGGATGAGTATAAAATCTACTATTTGTCAGCCAAGACAACGACTGCTTTACTTGTTTTGGTAGTAAGCCCCGAACTGGCCTAACTGCAAAGTCGTCCCACTTCATTTTCTCGTCTTAAACGTTATACCAATCTACAGCAATGTCAAAATATGTTCACCTCTTTCGATTTCTGATTCCAGTATTTTAGTGACTGATGACAAACAGGACTGTCTTCCAAGATGAACTCGAAAGATGGAATTGGCTTCATTTTTCCCTGATATATTGGTAAACTGTATAAACTGTGGGTTGTGGCTGTGATTGCGAACTGACTCAAAACACTACATGTCACGGCTGCGCAGCTCCACCTGTTGAAGTCCTTTCACTTCAGTGGGTTCTCTCGGAATGGGGGTCACATACGGGGGTACTGTAAGTGTTGTCTTCTCCCTTCCTGAATTTGTCATTTTTCCAATATTTCCTTGAAAATTTTAGCATTTGGGACATGCAAAATATTTCGATTTAGGACAATTTATATTCTAATGAACTTCATCACTCAAATTTATACAAAACTTAAAACAACAGAATGAACTATCAGCATGACGAAATTGATAAGCCACAAAACTTGACAAGCTTAGGGAAAATGTGCTCCAAGACCTGCAAAATGAAACCCTATGGCTCTTAGCATAGCGACCTAGTATGTAAAGAAGCTATTGGGGACGGAATCAAAATTTGAGGATTGCTTGATGTACAGATTGGCGCATGATAATATCTTTAAAAGAATCTATTGTGTGCACAAACAAGTTCAAAGAACTTTGAAAATCACGTCCCTAACACTAACTAGAAGCGTAGTATAAGACACGTTGATTGTTGGATCGCTCACTTTTGCTCTAATGATACGATTCAATGCAAGCATTTAGAATCATCTTTAACCCGCTTGAAACAGTAAGATAATCCTAGAAGAAAACTACAAAACAATTTACACATTCCAGATAAAGGAGAAACGTCTTACAATATGCTCGTTATTTTTAAGATGTAATCTCTTTTTGTAAAGTTGGTAATATCTTAATTTCCATTAAAAAAACAATTTTCCTTTACACTGAGCAATTTCTCTTTAAAGCAGTTATGATTGTAGTACAAAAATATAGGAATGCTAATTTCAAATGGATCGCTTTCAGTGGCTTTGAGAGTGAGACTTGCGGTATCTTGGTCACTGAAAGAAATTAGATGAAAGTAGGTGCACTACAATGCTCATGCATCGGTCCACTTCTGTTCCTTGACTGTATCATCACTTGACAAAATTGAGAATACGTCTACATCTATTGGGAATGTTTTGTTGATTTTATGGACAGACACACAAGACATTAAATTATGATCCCGCCAACCTATTATCCAACTGCTCTACAGCTATTCTTTTAATTTGCTACTGAACAATTTCGCTGAGTGTTGAAGCCAAGGAAAAATGACGATATTGTTGTAGTTTCGTCTCCACCCGCACGTGGGATATTTTAAAGCATCTCTCAATCCGTGCAAAAGCATTTAGTCATGATAATGTTGATGATACTTTCCCTCAGTAGATATCTAATACTAGAAGTTGCAAACTGCTACATTACTTTGTTTTTTAATTCAAAATTCTATTTAACTTCTTTCTTTACTCGGTTATACGAGGAGTAACGTGAAGATTATTAAGCTGATCAACAACCTCAAATGCAAATGACGAGGATACCTCCTGTATACCTTGTATATCTTGTATACAGAATACCTTTTGATGCTTTTGCGTTATATGTCGAAGTTGCTCCTCTTTTCGCTTCTTCATGCCTTGCAAATAATTTTACAGCTAAATGCGGCTGTTAAATGTTAAATTAGGTCTTAGATACATGCCTCAAAGAATCAAAGGAAACTGTTGACTAGGAAACCGTTTCAATGTAAATGGAAGGCCAATGCTTAATGATTTGAAAATGGTTTGGTCTTAAGGGTCTAAAACCTTCTGTAACTCCAAAATCAAGCTGCCATATTTATGATGATGATCAGTTATGATAACTCAAGTAGACATTTCATATTAAACTGACGAGCCTGTTTTGCCCTCCCTTGATAAGCTCACCCTTGAGTAATGATGTAGGTTGTCCCTTCAACAGAAATTCAATGCAAAGGAAAAAAACTGTAAATAGGAAAGTCTCTCCTTTAGAGGATCATAACTCTGGAACTGCCTCCAGCTGAGCTTAAAGAAACAAAGACCTCAGCGGAATTTTAGGAAAGTATTCAAATAGTACCGTTGAATCTTAAGATAGTAATGCATTAATAGATTTTGAAAAAACATAATTAATAAACTTATAAATGCATCAGGAGATTTTATCTCTCTACTTATTTATCGCAAATTTTGCATCTTACTTTAGTTTTTGAGGAAGGCATGCAGGTGCATAAATACCGCACTGTAAATGCTTCCGTGAAAGTTTTCTTGGAAAAAGAATCTACTTTATACTTCTTAAATTCAGTAACAACATTAAAACCTAGTTATGGCTAAGTGAAGCTTTCGAGAGAAATTTTTGAAATATAGGATATGTGAAATGTGCAAATGCTGCCCTGAATCTGTGTTAAGACTGGGTAAGCACTCTTCAGATTTGGACTCCACTCAACCAAACATTACATAAAGACCTTACAGCTTGATGCAAATGAAAAATCGTATGGTTACCACAGGATACACGTATTTAGTATTTGCCAAGTTTGTATAACTGGATGCTGTAGCATCGCAACTTCAATTTAGAATGATCATATGACTGATCCTCAGCACTGTGGTAATGGGAAATAACGCCTTTGGGTTAGTTATCAATGCGAAATTACCGAGTTTTAAATCAGGATAAACAGAGTAAGCACTGTCGAGGTTACAACACTTAAAACGTAATCTCTAGAGGATTGCTCGCTCATTACAACAGAGGGCAAAATTCACCATTTGTCGAAAATGATGAGAATATTAATTCAAAAAGAGTCAAATTGATTTTAAGCTTTGGCAGATGAAACTAAAACATAAAGCAGATAATAAGGTAGGTTTAGCAAATCGATGAAAAACAAGAAATCGGATTTACGGTGATGTAAATGCAATTTTAGATTTGTAGTTTAAGCCAAGTGTTGATTATGGGCTGTCGGCTACTAAATGCATTGTTCTTCGTGTACCAGAAATCTTCTTCAAGTCAGAGAACTGCGAGGACACCATTGAAAATAGAAGAAACGCAGATAAGAGAGAGAGTAGTGACAAAGAAGTTTTATTTTGTAAGCATTAAAGAGGAGGAGTCAATTTTGTTTGCTACGAATAGTAAACAATTAAGCTAAAGATGTCTTTGTTTTTTGAAAGTTTATATTGACATTTGTAGTAGCAGGATTTTATGATCACAAACGTAACGTCGAATCAACAGCTAATTTACCTTTCAAATACGAAGCTTTTCCATTTAACTAAACAAAAACCACGAGCAAAGAATTTGATGTCGTCTTTGCTCTTTGGCAACAATAGATCTTTCGTCGGAGCAACGGTTTATCAACAATTTATAATATCAACAACTTATAATGTTGATATTTTGCTGGATTGTCGTATTGAAATAAAGAATCTATTTTTAAAGTTTTTCGAAACGTGCCTCGAAAAAATCAAGATGGAGGATCACAGCTACAAATCACATTGAAGACATCCTTACTTTTGAATGAAATTGAAGCTTCATTGTCTTTGCCATTGTCAGGAAAGAAGTTCTTGCATCATACTGAAGACGGAGAAAGTTGTTCTTTCGGAGAAAGTTAAACGTTCATAAGAAATAAGAAGATTCGACTACACTTGCTGAAGCATAATTAAAATGCCTAAGAGTACAATATGCTCGTACACTCTGGACACAGGTTTATCAAAGAAGTATGAGGATTCAAATTGGAGTTCAAGGACTGAGGTCATTCTTGTCAAGACTAGATGCACATCTTCCCGTAATTCAAGGTCCTCTCCAACAACAGTATCCAAGAACATTTCCAAGCCAGGTTCTGCAAAGCCTCGTTCTGGACAACTAAAGGAATTTCCTAAGCTTGAAAGCCCTTGTTTCGTGAAAAGAAAAATTGCTTGGTCAACATCTGATACGAGTTCTATATCAGAATGTGTTTCCCGGGCTGAGACTACTTTATCGATTGATAGAGAAGAAAGAAAGCAACTACGGGCGATAAGACGTAAGGCAAGCTGCAGTTACAGCTTTCAATTGAAATGCTTCAAGGAAGAGCCATATAACGAGATCCTTTATGTGCCTGAACGGCAAGGTAAAATTGACAAGAAATATCAATCATTTAGAATGAAGCCCCTGGATGCACCAAAAGAAGAACATCTGAAAAACACTTTGAAAAATACCAGGTTTGAGAGAAATTATCTTATAGACAGGTCTGTTGAGAAAACACCTCCAAGCTTCTTATGTAATTCAGGGAAAATGAGCAGTCATTTAACATATTTAAATGGAGTAAATGAAAGGCACAAAATGGCAATTGGGCCAAAACGGTTTAGCATCAGCAAGCCCTTCCCTGAAGTTCCAGGTGACCAGTTGATAATCAAGGATAGCGAGAACAATTGTTACAACCAAAATAAGGATAGGCTTGCAAAATCTTTCTCGCAAGAAAAAAGGAAATTTGGCACGAGAGAGCAGCGATATAGTTCAAGCAGCCTTTTAGAGCAAAATCTAATAAAAAAGGATTTAGCAGATAACATTCTTGAAAAAGATATTTACATTGCAATGCAGTCTTCTACCTTACCCAAAAACAGCTGCCTGTCATCTAGTATACATCAAAGTTCTCCCAAGAGCCGAAGTCCAGATGTAAGCACAGAGAAAAGCAAGTATGCCTTAGCACAAAGTCTTCCTCAATAACATCAGCTTGAATAATTATCAATTTGTCAAAATGACGTCATTTCTTAAGCATAACCCTCTGTTTTACCTTATTCGCTTAATATTTCTATTGTCTATCTGAAACCATGGTGTTGGTGTATAATCAATACTCAGAGGCAACGTCATGAACTTCATTATTAGAGGCTAGGGGTGAGGGTTGTTCACAGAGAAGAAAAAGATTGGCTAAGAGTTATCAAAAGCATACTTAGGTAGAAAGTGGATGGGTCATGGTCAGTGGGGTAAGACACGGTGTGCACCTTCAAGCGCAAAGCTAAAGGCCCTCAAGAGTTTTCTCGAAAAACGAGTTTTTCATGAAATCATATGTTTCTTATTGATAGCTTTCACAGAATAATTGAAATGAACGTAAGACTGGATATGATTTGTGAATGTTAGCAGCCATATAATAATGATGTAGGGCTGTCAGAACCGAGTGGGGTTGGGGGGACGTACCCCCCCAACAATTGTCAAACCGTCGTATCTTTCCCTTATAACAGTGTACTGAATGAGAAGGAATACAATGGGCAGCCCCCTAATATGAGTTTCGTTCATACGGCTTTGTGATGTAATGTAGCATGTCAATTGGATTTCCCTTTAACGCAATCTTTATCGTTGTAAAATTTTGTATCTAAATTACGAGAATATCACATATATTTGATTTTCTCAATGGAGCAATTTGAAAATATTAACCTATCTGAACATGTACACTGTACGTTCAAGTCGCATGGTAAACTGAAAATCTGGTGTCGTTTGCGAGGCTTTGGCAGGTGTTGTCGATAAACTCATATATCTAGATACCCTTCAAATTTTCCTAAAAACATGACACCTCATGTCCAGCAAGGCCACTCCTCAAGAAATTTTACATTAGATGTAGCTTTAATTCAGTTTGAAATAACATTTTTGCAATCTACACCAACGGCCCAACTTTGCTTTATATGATGAGGGAATATAGCCTCGACACCTGATTTGATAACGTCCGTGGTAACGTCTTCTAAAGGAGCTATTTCATTTAAATTGATAGAGTTCTTTGGTTGATGTTTTTTCTCCGATGAATAGAATAAAGATTAATTATCTCCTAGCATTAATTAAGGATGAAGACGCGAACGGAGACGGAGACGGAGACGAAGACGAAGACGAAAACGAAAACGAAGACGAAGACGAAGACGAAGACGAAGACGAAGACGAAGACGAAGACGAAGACGAAGACGAAGACGAAGACGAAGACGAGGATGGGAAGGAAAAGGAAGGAGAACATAAAGAAAAGCTGCAATTATCTGCTGAACGAATCCTTTGCTCTTGCAGTTAAGAATTAGATGCTTTGAAAAGATGAATAATCCCCTAGCAATAATTAAGGATTCTCTATTTTTTAATTTCATTTATAAAGTATTAATACTGGATAAATTGTTTCAGTATATGCATATTTATAAAAATGTACAGGAAACTGCTTTTCAAACGTATCCTGTTCCAGAGAAAAAAGAAATATATGATAATAACTTAAGTTTGATAAACTAATAAATTTTAAGATGTTTAAACGTGTTAAGATTTTAATAACATTGAAAATGTTGAAATTTAAAACTATTAAATCTTTTCCTTTTTCTGAGTATAGATGTCTTTATACGTTTATTGTAAGTAATTGCGCCTACAACTATGAGACGAATTTTCGAGTCTTATTTTTTTTCTCTCGTGCCTGTCATGAATCTGCAGTTTTAGTCCATCTTTTATTGCAAATTATTTTGGGTGGTGCAGCAAATGTTGACCCAAAAATCAGTCATCATTAACGAAAAAAGATAAGTTTTTGATATGACAGGCTTGCGAGAGAGTATGCACAATAGAAGAAGGGACGTATGAGTATTTCTCTTGTTAGATTAAATCTTCTTTATAATCAATGTAAAATAAAATTAAATCATTCAAGTTTGTTTTGTTAAAATTGCTCTACTCAGTAAATCCAAATCCATTAAGAAGATACAATTAATTTCAAAAAAACGTATGCTGATCCAGAATTTGGTACAAAGTGTGCATTAAAGTTGCACCTCTTCTATGTTTCGCTTCATACCACCCCAATCACTATTAATTTCTAATTTATTTTGTCTATTCCATTTGTAATTAAGCCAAGATAGACCCTTAAAAAAGATTTTTATTAGGACATTCACCTTGTATTCATTAAATGAAATGAGGTAAAATGTGCGTGGTCTCATAGGTCGCAGCATATAAGGTTACCACGATTAAGTGCCCTTCAAACCCAATACATTGTTATTTTGCAGGAAATTCTTTAGCAATTTCTTTGTCTTTAGACTGTAAGCTGAAATAGTCAAAACAGCTAAACGAAAAATTACCACAACCCAGTGGCGGCTCCAGCCTTCGATAAATGGGGGCACAAAAGGTGTGTCAGGGACCACGCTCTTTTGGACCACGCCCTTTTTACCTGTTTGAGACATTTTCTTCCAGAGGAAACACCTATTTTCTCCTAAGAAATGTCCTTTAAATGTGACGATCTAGATAACGTACATACTCCCCCCCCCCCCGAAGTTTTCTCATCAGGTTTGCAACAATCTTAAGGACCAACTCTGTGAAAAAGTGGGGGACTAGTCCCCCCATCCCCCCGTGGCCCCGCCACTGCCACAATCTACATGCCCTGATTGACCTTTGACATGTAGGTCACAGCTGCCTCCACGCAGTTTTGGATCTTTTAAAAACAAATGGAAAAACTAGGGGTGACCGGGGCCAAACTTGCCTGACTGGCAGTGGTGTAAACAGTGTGGCAGAGCCCCTTTGCAAAATGCCGATAAATGGCCTTTTCTATTTTTTGTTTCTACTTTTTTGCGAGGGTCCTTGTGTGCATTTCACATCAATTCAGGGAGGTAGCCATACTGCCCATTTCGGGAGGGGGGAGCTCGGGACTTCAAAATTATAAAAATTCTTTGTTTCCAGTAAATGACCCGATTTTCCTATTGTTCTCAAACAATGGTGCCCCCAACTAATTCCAGACTTCCTGCAGCACTGCAACACTCTCCTGACTGGTGTCAACCTCCCTCTTCCATTCTGAAAGCTGGTAGGCGGTGCTCTGTTTATTGCTCCCCTTGTTTAGTGCCACATTAAATTTCTGTTTAGCTATGGGCGACGACATTGGAAACAGGAATCCTGAGATTAAATATACACAGGTATGTATAGTGAAAATCAGCTTTAAATTTATAGAGTAAAAGCAGTTGGGTTGCGTTACACATCTGTCGCAAGAAATTAGGACCACTATTATTTTGCTTGATGTCTTTCTAGTTAGTGACATGGCTTACCCGTTAGATACATTTGAGACGTTCCAGCTCCAATTTTAGCAAGTTCAGGGTTTGAGTCATGCCATTTAACTTGAGAAATGGGACAATAGACAACATCAAATCGGCCTAACAGCAAGATGATTCAATCTCGGGAAGGTTTATGTCATTTGATAGTGCATGCTTACTATGGGGACAAATGGCAACGCAAAGTGGGACATACATCCCCCCGGGGGGGTACTGAACAGTTTGGTGTGATCTATGGAGCCACAAACATTGGGATGTGGATTAAGGATGATTCAGCTCTGCTCTGCATTTTGTTTTGAGTCATGAAGTGTGTCCTGTTATCTCGCCAGAAAGGGGGAGTGCCATTTTTATAGAGGACATGCGCCACATGGTTTTATTCTTTGTAACACATCAATGCGTTAAGAGAAAAAAACACCAGCCTTCCAAAATGCACCACAAAACCAAGAGTGGAAACACAAGTTTCAAGGGCAAAGTGCTGAGGTCCTAAAAATGCATTTTTAGAATTCTTGAATCTTGACCACATACCTGAAAGAGCACCATGAAATACCTTGATATGTGCAAAAAAAGTTGAATTGTTATAAATTAACTGAGATATTGCCACATGAGCAGAGGCTATTTCCCCCAATCAAACCACAAGAGTTCTTAACATTACCTGGCAGCCCATTGATTTTGATTAGTTCACTTGTAAATTTTGAATTGTATATCAAAGACTAGTTTCTGCTATTACTTTAAAAATATTTTCAGGTGCTTAATCCATTGTTTTATCTTATTTTAGCAACCACTGTATCTTTGAGTTCAATACTCTATAACATTATATCAATTATTAGTTCAAATTTTGGAGCTATCTCAGCTCTGAATAGGGGGCTCAACCTGTCAGAGACATTTTTATTTCATTTAAAGCTTTTCCATACAAATCAAATCTAGTAGCTTTGTATGTATTGGCCTTATTGTGTTTTTTATCAATAGCTATTTATCAATAATGAATGGCATAATTCAGCAAGTGGGAAGACATTTCCAACAATAAACCCATGCAATGGAGAGGTTATCTGTCAGATCCAAGAGGGAGATAAGGTATGTTATTCATAGTAAATTTTGTTTGCTCTTAATCAGATTTTACTATCATCGTATCAGCCATCACCAATCATGTTCATGGCCAGGGCTTCCATTTTCCCTATAATATTACATTAGAAGTTTTCAAATTTGTGGGGGAGGGGGGCTCAATCTTCTTAGCCCAGTCACTATCTTGTCATCATCACAGTCCTTATGACACATCATTGTCATCAATCAACCCAGGACCTGCCCACGAGTGCCTAAAACTCACCTTAAAGAGAGTGATTTAATCTGTGCATGGAAATGTAAAACCGTATTGCCATGAAGCAAAATATTGTTTTAAAGAGATGTTGATCAAAATTAAGCCATCTTCTCTAATGGCCACAATATTATGATTTATAAGATTTGTACTCCCATTAATAATTAGATGAAGTTTTCTACTCTTTGAAGGTTACATCTAAAGTATACATTTTCAAGTGAAAACATTATTTTCTATACATTGAAAATACAAAAATATTATTGAATTTGAGAGTTGAATCATTGAAAAGTGTGAGGATGGCTCAGTTGTTAGAGGCACTGACTACAGACCCAAGGGTCCATGTTTCAAGTCCCTGACATGACCAAACTTTCACCAAGAGTGAGAATCATCAGCTCTCTGTAATTCCAGGTAAAGAAATCATGAGGTATGGTCACATCGAAAGGAAGGACCGGGACACTGCTCGATAAGCATTAAGCTTCTCAGTGTCCTAAAAACTGCCTTCAAATGCTATGTAGAAACAAATACAAATACACCAAGAATACAAAAAGCATAACGATATTTGAAAATGTGTCATTTCCGTTTAGACACCAAACGCTAGATTCGCTTTCATTATGATTGTATGTAGTATTAAAAGGTATGTGGTGTAGATATGACCTGAGACCTGTTCACAGGACACTGTATAGAAATCAATACCATACTTTATCATACCCAGAGCCCAGTGGCATCACAGCCTTATCGTATGCCCCCTGCAATAATCCTGCACAGGAAGAAAAAGCTTAAAATTTTATGTACAGCCCTCCTGTGCCCTCTAGGCATCTGCATCCCCTAGAGTGCAGGGGATGCAGGGGTTGTTGTTTCGCCTGTGCCAGGGCCCAAATTTGTGGCACCGTGGGAGCTTGATCCCCATTATTATCATAAGGAGCCAATTTTTACTTTGCTTCCATTTTCTGCAACATTTAGTTCTCCTCCCAAAGATGTTTTCAAGGCAGTTTTATTTAGAGGTGTGAAATAGAGTGCCTCAACATTCTTAGGAGCTCATTTCATGGAGCAACTTCATTTTCGTTAGAGCAAGGCTTGATCAACTGCCATCAATCATTGACCATGATCAGGTTCTCATTAGATGAACATTTGCAAAATTACAATTCAAAATGGCTTTCCACCCTAAGCAGAAGCTTTAAATATAGGTACTTGTGCTAAATAGTGCATGAGCTCAACCAGATGGCTTTGATATTGGACAATATGCAATATCCTAATCAATATATCCCTTTCAAGCCTATATCAACAAGACAATGAACCAGCCCCACAAAAAAGTTTACTTTGGAGGAAACACCAGACAGAAAATTTGCAGGATGCAAGACATAGGATTGATTTTGGGATGAGACACAGGATGAAACCTGCAAGGAAGCAATATCCCAAACATAAAAAGATCAAGCGAACTGTTTGTTTTAAGGCAAGTTGTGGCTGGACCTTGATTGAGCAGCTGGCTATTTTTCAAAGATAATAAGCCAACATTAAAGTCGAAGATAATGAGAATAAATAATTGGTAACGTTAGCTTTTCTAGGAAAATTTGCATTTGCAATTCTTAAAAAGGTTTCCCTGTGACTTCAACAATTTTCTCTTGGTCAAAAGGTATAAAATAAAAAACATACAAAGAAAAACTAGATCAATACTATGTAAATAAGAATTGACAGAAAATGACTAAATACTTGTACATCCCTCACAAATGTGTTCAACTATGTGCCACAAAATAGCAACACTGCTGCAAGACTTTTTAACCAACAAAAAATCAAATGGTTGCAGCAAGATACAGAAACATTTCAGGATAACTTTTAAGCCAGAAAATGACCCAAAAAAAATTTAAAAAACAAATTTTGCAAACTTGTCATTCAATTTTAAAACTGCTCAGAACACACCTGACAAGGCCAAAATAAAGTTAATTATAAGAAACAGAGAATACATGTAAGAGAAATGAATATTTTTGTTACATATGAGACAGAGTGACTGTAGAAGAAAGGTTTTATCTTAGAATTTTTACTATTGATGAATTAATTTACCAAGAAGATCTTGTTACACCAGATATAAGTCCTGTATCTGCAAAGTCTCTGAACATAATTCTTGAAATTCTGTATTTAATAACAACACCTCTAGCACGGTCAGTCAATGTACATCTGTCGCGCATTCTTGTGATGCAACTATTTAGGGGAAGATTCTGAAGGTCTTCTGCAGCCTTTGTTTTGACAATTAATGGCAAAATGTCTGACTTCTTTATTGCTCGCAATGCATTTCTTTCTGCTTCATGCTCAGCAAACAACTTTCTGCGCTTCATGTCTCTTCTTCCCCACCTTTTTAAGTAGGTCTTCTTGACATAGTAGGTCATACAAGGGCTGCTTGTAGAAATCGCTCTGGTGATATTTTTGATGAAACCAGTACTACCAATGGTTTGTGAAATACCTGGAAGAAGGAACAAAAATTTCAGTGAATTTGCAATAAACAGAGTATACAGATCTGTATGGAATGATTCTGGCATTTCGCTTTTGGTAACCATAAAAGAACTCTTAATTTCCATTCACTCAATTTTGTGCCCCTCTTACATGATGCCAGAGTACTGTGACATCTAAAGGCAAGATTTTATTTTTGTTTTAGAGGAGGGTTTCTCTAACAGAAGGTGTAAAACGCAGGTCATGCAGCTAACAAAACGCAGGCTAAATTGCGTTGGTCAGAATTAGTGGCCATATGCCTGAGGTTCTCGGCTTACAACCATTTACATGAAAGTCAGAAGTCAAGAAAGAAGTCTATTGTTTTGCAAACACATGAGGGGAAATAGCGCCCACCACACCCCCCTTCGTGGAGGAGCTTTCATAGTCAGAAGTAAAAGTTTATTTTTAGGGGAAAATTGCTCTTCGTGGAAATCTGTTTGTTTTATCTTAAAATCCTTGGAAATCCTTTTATTTTCGTGAAAATCTTGGTTTATATAAGCTAAAAAACATAACAATCACACCGAGAAATTCATTAAAACCATCAAATAGATCAGTTCTAATTGTAAGAGTTGGGTTGTACTGTAAGGTGGTAAAAGATTACTTCAACCAGTGCATTTTCCAGCCATCTTGAAACAGAAAGAATTGAAAATATTCCCACCCTTTATTGTTTGCTTGTTTATTGCTCCTGTCGAAATAATCTGCAACCGGACAAAGGCTAATGCTGGGCAAAGGTTAGGTAAAAACCTATCCTATATTCTTTCAAAATGTAAATGATTTAATGGCCTTACACAGATTTTCAAAGATTTCAAAGAATATAAATGGGACAGAGGGTCCCTTCAATTTTTGAGTATGCCTCTATTTGATATAAATTAAAAAATCTTCTATGCCTGCACGTTTTATACATAAGAACATGTGGCTCCAGTTTCGTTGTGGCTTTTTTAATTTTTTTGCATAATCTCAGCCTTGCTTTTTTTGTTCCATATTTTTGCAATCAAATTTCCTGTGGATATTGGTGTCTGGACATAACAAGTGCTTGTAAAGTAATTAAATCCTTTGCTTGGGGCTTATTTTTCTAACATTATTATTGCTCCCAGGGGCTGACTCTGTTCTGCGGATCAATGGGAAATACAAGCAAAGTCTATAGAAATAACCCTGGACCATGGTGTTGGTGCAATAAAATGCTTTTTAAGAGCATTTTGTAACTTTGATAAAGTCAGCCAATGGTGTCATAAGTAATGCTAACTAGGAAGATACAAACATCATTCAAGATGGCATGAAATGGCCTATAAGTGGTTGACTGAATACAGTTCACTTACAAAACTTCTTAAATATGTGATTTATATATAATTTAATATATAATATATATATAATATATGTAATATATAATATATAATATACAATATATAATATATAATTTAAGTTTTAATGTTTCTGTCTCAAGTATATCCCCTGAGCTAGCAATGACATAATTAGTTTTCTCTGCAATTTCATATAATTGCCAGCACAAATTTAGCAACGTATCACCTACAATGCAAATATCTGAGATTAAGATTTTAAGATTTTTTGTGGGACGAAGTGATTCAAATTGGGCCTAAAATATGTAAGCCTGACGACTTATGGCTGCCTGTCTAAATGTTTTAGATAGTGCATGCATATAATTTCTTAAGTTTCACCGATGACCACTTAAGGATTTTGAAAATTTGATCAATTGGTTTGAACCCTATCCTCGCTAACTGCCAAATACTGCGATGCCATAATTCGTCTGCTAAAGGTTCTTGAGCAACAATCGGAATGAAAAGGATTCTAGATGCGAGTGTAGGTAATCACGACTGCGATGGCCTGCATATGGCTTGACGTTCAAAAAAAGCAGATGCGCAAATTTTCCAGAAACCTAGTCCCATAATGAATGAGAACTTAGCTCCGATAAACTTCACTTTGAATAACTACATCTGAAAAATTTTGTGAATTACATTACTGCTAAGTTCTTGCAGGAACATACCTGAATTCGACAAGGCTCCATAAAAGCTCCTCAACATGTTGGAAGCCATGTTTTACTGGCTGCACGGGAGTGAGGCGTACATTGATGTGAGGCTCCAGCCTTCTGATCTCAGAAATGGGCCCACTTCTAGGAAAGTAAAAGAAAGCGCTCAAGTCCTCTATCCTCTCTTTAACTTTTAAAAAAGCTTTTCAAGATGTACCTCTTCCCCTCTAAGTTAGGAAATACAAATTTAAATTTAATGGATGATCGTTGCCTTTAAAACTTCTTTTTTCATGAAAGCAAAGTTTTGACTCACCCAGAGGTTGTTTGTCTTCGAAATTATTGAACTTGAGTCTACATAATTTATCATGTCACAAAACACAATTCAAGCTTATCTTGTTAATTTGGTGTAGGCTGGTACGATCGAGAAGTTTCAGTTGCAATCATTAAACGAATTATTGGAGCGCATAATAACAATATTTTTTTATTGTTTATAAAATTAAGAGTATTTGTTACAAGAAGCTTTAGAGATTTAATGCAAATATCAAAATAGAATTGCCAGTTACCACAGTCAGCTTGTCAGCCAAAAGATGAAATTTTATGCTATTAAAGCGCCAAATGCAAAACCTGTAGCTAATTGCCTGAAAAAGTACGTTTATCTACAGTTGCCCACCTTAAACATTCATACACTACATTTATCGTGTACTACATTTATCGTCTCATTAATTTGTGGCTTAAATTGATAGATTTGAAATGATTTTCAACCTGAATTTCAATTGATACTTGAACTGTTCTTGTTTTGGATTTGTTTCATGTAAATCAGTATAGATATGTTGCCTTAAAAATTCCAGGCCGATGTTGACAAAGCGGTCCAAGCTGCAAGAAATGCCTTCAAATTGGGTTCCAAATGGCGAACCATGGATGCATCCGAAAGAGGGAAACTGATTCATAAGTTTGCAGAGCTTTTGCTCCGAGATATAGACTATATAAGCGTAAGTGCTGATTCTTTTATGCCTTTTTTAAGCTAAATAAGTCTGTTTTTGTAGTTCGTCCCTCATTATGTAATTAATAACCGCTTGTGGCTAGCTGTACAAAATGTCCAAATTGTTGCCATCTTCGCTTGATTATTTTTCTAGCAAATGGTATTACAATGATGCTTCAAATGATCTTTGTATTCAACCCTTAGTTGGTAATTGTAGGTAATAGATAATCTTCAGGGTTGTAGAGCTGAAGGCTCAATGGGGCAGAACCCCTTCATTGATCTGGAAAAGTAGCAGTTCGCTTATTTTTGTTTTTTTATGAAGATATTATAGTGAGGACCCCTTGTCCTTTTCGTAACCCCATACCCTTGATAAACTACACTCTTTTCTTATAACCGTTTGCGCCAAGTTGTGATTTCAGCCCAAACTTTGTTTTTACTTCGATACAGAGTTTGGAATCTCTTGACAATGGAAAAGCCTACACTGCTTCTGTTGGTGACATAGAACATTCTGCGGATGTTTTCAAGTACTACGCAGGATGGTGTGATAAAATATGCGGGAAGACCATTCCTGCTGGTACGTTGGTCTTTCATCTCTTGTTTTTGGTCAAAACCTCGCTACTTCTCTTAAGGTTGATTATCCTAGCTTGTTTAGCAAGCGTTGTATAAACCTTGCCACTCTAGTGTTGAAGGTAGTACTGGGATTTAACTGCACAGATCTCACAATCCAAAACTGCCTTATCAAAATAGTCTTGTTTATATCTTGAAAATCTGTGTATGATGTGTTATTTTGAATTAACTATGCATTACTCTGTATACTGTCATTGCAAAAACCAGCGCACCAAAAGGTTTGTTGCAAATCTCCATGAGTAACTTTTTTTGCAATATTAATCGACTAGCATGCACAAGTGATGACCTACTATAGTCATTTATTTGACTTAATTTGTTTGACCTCATTTATTTTTGCAGATGGTTCGATCTTCTGCTACACACGCCATGAGCCAGTCGGTGTCTGTGGCCAGATCATCCCAGTAAGACATTTTAAAGTCAATTATAACTAGCCAGCACTTTTTACAATCTGTTGTATTTTTTAGAAATTTTTGCAAGTGAAAGTTTCCTAAATTTCAAAAAAGTGCTCGATATGCACTTAGTAGTCAAAATGCGATTAAAAACGTGTATCTTTTCAAGGCAAGTAGAGTACTGCTAACGTATTAATTCGATTGCTTTGTCATTATTGAATTCATACTCTCTGGTGTGATTAAGTGAAAGTCGTCAGTGCAATAAGAAGATTTTCAAAATAGAAATAAAATATATTCATTTCTCTACGTCATTAAAATTCCAACCATCGCACTGTGAGGCAACCAGTCTATCTGACAAAACTTTATTGCTTTGAATTGTGATACTAGGGAAGGTTGCTGCATGCGTGGCCTAGGCTCGCTCGTTCCCCGGCCTCTTTTGCTCTTTTGGAATGTATTATAAACAATTTCCCAATATCGGCCGCCCTTGTTCTACAACATCTTCCTTTTTGCTAATCATTGTAATATCATGTCTCTTTCAGTGGAATTTCCCGGTAGCCATGTTGTCATGGAAACTTGGACCAGCTCTTGCTTGCGGAAATACCGTTGTATTGAAGCCAGCAGAACAGACGCCACTCACAGCCCTCTACTGCGCAGCATTATTCAAGGAGGTAATTATCAGTAGCTTTGTTTAATATGCTAGATTTGGACTAGAGTTTAGCCAATAAGAGACCTTTTGTTTTTGGCAAATTTGCAGCAATGAAAACGAAATACCTTTATGTGAAATCGGGGGCTGTTTTGATAAATATAATGTTGATATCCTGGTGAAATTGGAAAAATTTTTCACGGTACACCAGACAAAATCTCACGGCACATTTGTGTTCTGCTGCACAATGCCTGTCATTTATTTTTAAAAAGGGTCCTTTCATTCATATTTTAGGCTGGTTTTCCACCTGGAGTTGTCAATATAGTGCCAGGATATGGACCAACGGCAGGTGCTGCTATCTCTGAACACATGGAAATTGACAAGGTCGCTTTTACTGGCTCTACAGAGGTACATGCATATATAACAATCACCTTTCCTCACGAGGCGGGTATTGGTTCATAGGAGAGTAGCGCCGCCTCTCTCCAAATACATCACATTCTCTAAATGTCTCCATAATTTCAGGCTTTTTGAAATATTTGCAATTGTTTACTTTTTATCCTCCACTTCCAAACTGAGTTTCCAGCCCTTAGATGTCTAATTTAACATTTAATTTTTCATATTGATTTAAACCGAAATATCACTTCCAATACATGTCATTGATTGAAAGTTTCTTTTTTTATCAATGAGTTATTTCATTAAAAAGGGATGAACCAGATTTGTTAAGAAAAATCTAAAAAAGGGCAATTGTTATACCCTGCAGTAGTGTTCCACTTTTTTGTCGCCAAAAGACATATCCCGTAATAATGCCGTTGAGATACAACATTGTTTTTCTTTTCAAGGTGGGCCGCATTGTTATGGCAGCAGCTGCGAAGTCTAACCTTAAACGCGTGACATTGGAACTTGGAGGAAAGAGTCCATTGATCATTTTCTCCGATGTAGAACGTACGGTTTGCACCATGTCGTTGGCTTTCTTTGATTCATATGTACTTTCACGATTTTGATTGTTGAAAGCTAGGAATATTCACTACGAATGTTACTGAACAGGACAAAGTTTTCGAATCTTAAACAAGAACGCGTTGTTTTGGTTTGATAATCTATGTTTAACGATCTGTTGTTACCTTCCCTTTTTTAAGAAAATATGGGTTTACTATCCCCAGGTAATTTAGATTTTGCGAAGGGTGATTTGAGAAAAAGATCCTATAAAATAAAACAAAGATTAGCAGTTCTGTGAATGCTTTACAGTATGCTTTCTAGACTCATTTTCGTCGCTAATTATCATAGTCACTAGAGTTCATCGTTGTGTAACCCCTGAATTATGTCCTTTCAAGTTGATTGGGCTGCTGACTGGGCACACAATGCTATTTTTGCAAACCATGGTCAAAACTGCTGCGCTGGTTCGAGAACGTTTGTGCACGAGTCAATATACGACAAGTTTGTTGCTAAAGCGAAAAAACTTGCCGAAGAAAGGAAAGTTGGTGACCCGTTCAAAGTTGACACTGCCCAAGGACCCCAGGTAACCATCATCGTAGACGTGTCTAAAGAACATTGTTTGAAATTAACTTACCGTAGCTCGTGTAACGACCAACTCATAAAGCCGTGCGTTCTATGCCTCTTTTGATCCATAAACTAAGTGTACCATCAATTTGGTCTCGTATACATCGAAGCCCACACATATACAAGAACATTTATTCCTTTTTTCTTATTTTTAAGTTGAGCCTAGGTGGCTTCTTACTCAATGAGTATCGTTTAATGGTTATGATCTGATTAATGATAATGATTAATGATATATTAAGAGTTTATGTTCTGATACGATTTGTGATTTATAATTTCTCTTTAAAATTGTCTGGTAAGTCGTCATTTCAGAACTTCCATCGGTGTTTCATGATTG
Organism: Rhopilema esculentum; assembly: GCF_013076305.1. The sequence continues at coordinate 7,956,829 of NW_027018682.1, read as the reverse complement.
TGTTGCACCAGTAATACTTTTATGAATTTATTCTTCATCATTTGAACAAGAAAATTTTTTGGAAACAAGGAGACCAAAGTACGCGATAAATTTGGCAAAAATACCAGTTTTTAGCTCGGTTGCCCTCGTAAAAGTAGATACTTATATTCCATTTTTAGGGTCTTCTTCGAGACCTCTCACTTTGTATTGTTGCTTTACCGCGTTCTAGGGGAAGGGGAAACTTGATACTGTTTTATTCCCTCTCTGTGCAGATCAATAAAGAACAGTTTGATAAAATCCTTGGACTTATTCAAAGCGGGAAAGAGCAAGGAGCGAAAGTACAGTGCGGAGGCGAGAGATTTGGTGACAAGGGATACTTTGTCAAGCCAACCGTCTTCTCTGACGTAACTGACGATATGCGAATCGCGAAGGAGGAGGTTAGTAAATGATTATGACTCAGCAATTCAGCATAGCTGAATATTCATATATAATCATATATAATATTCATATATAATCATCTTCTATTTGATCTCTTTAAGCGTTGCAGTTTTTTCCCCTTTTATTTAAATCGTTTTGTATAGATATTTGGACCTGTTCAACAAATCATAAAATTCAAAGACATTGACGAGGTTATCGAGAGAGCCAACAAAACTCACTATGGTCTAGCTGCTGGTGTGCTCACCAAGGACATTGACAAAGCAATGACCTTTGCTAACAGTGTGCTTGCTGGAAGCGTCTGGTGAGTAGATTTCCTTTTTGGTTTAGATGCTCCATAACTGGATAATTTTAGAAGAAAACTATTAGGTAAATATAAGTAGCCATCTTCCTGACGGTTTTGTGCTCAACTGAGAAAGAAATTTTTGGAATTGAATCAACTAAGAAATTATTAATTTCGTATAAGTATGCTTCCGTCGTCATTGGCGTTAAACCAGTCTCGAAACAGTATGTTTTCGACTTGGAAAATACTTGGACTGTATCTAAGTCAGATAGTGGCCTAACTGGAATAATTCGGGTGCAGTGACATGAAGTTAAAGCATGAGCCACCAAAAAATCAGGTAAAGATGGTTCGTCAAATATCATCGAAAAATGATTTTTCTTTTACAATTTTCCCTAGAAGAATTAATTTTTTAAAAGCGCGAAGAGTTTGAAAAATATTATTTCTAGCTATATTAGTTACATAGCAAGTTTTGTTGATTTTAGCTTGTAGCTTTCATTTTATCTTGTTGGCGTTTAAACGCTCAATGTCTTATTCATTAGCTTCTGGCTTCTGCAACTCTGCACTGTGCTGTCTTTTTCAATGTAGATGATTTGGTTTGTTGTATCCTGTGTTAGTTCCCCCTAGTGTTTCTTTAATTGCTGGAAAGGATTTATAAAATGTTAGCATGATGGTTTCCTTAAAAATGCTGAATATATTCTTGTTACCATTCTGTGTAATTAGATGCATTACTAATACTTTTATTTCCTTTAGAATATTGTTAGGATTTTTCAAACTTTCCGATTATCGTCATCCTGAAAAGTGGACCTAAGATCTCCAGCTTGTTTCAAGCTGCAAAGTATCTTAATAACCTGTTAGATTATTGTTTTTTGTACCTATTCTTTGTCGGTTTTCCAGGATTAATTGTTACGACCTCTGCACGCCACAGACACCTTTTGGTGGATTCAAGCAGTCAGGTCATGGACGAGAACTGTAAGTTTTCTCTTAACAATGCTTCAATCAATGCAGTGGCTTCATAACTAAGAGCCCCCGATCAAAAGGGGCCCGCAAAATATCTTGAAGTCCATGTTTTTAAGACTTCACTCAAGTTCACCTTGTTTCAACAACATTGAAAGTTCTTTAACTGCAGCATAACTGAGCTTTGCCTAGTTAACTATAAAAAGTTTCTTTACACGTTGCTATTCTGTTTAACATGCTATGTACCATTAGATGAGACCTTCTTGCAGTTTGTAAACAGGAACACCGTCTCTGTGTTATCCCTATTTAAACTCAGGTTCTATACAAACTGATAGGTTAACCGAGTCATTTTCAATTTCTCCACTTTGTAAACAGTTTTTGAATAATTTCTGTTTTCAAAATTCTCTGTCGTCGAATCATTTTGGTGTTTGAGCACATCAAATACGGGTACGAATTTGTGCATGTTGTACAGACATGGCTTTAGATTCAAATTGATACGCCAGAATCTCGCAAATGGTACGGATTGTAGTTACTTATGTAAAGATGTGAATAATTTCAAGGTGGTGCAAAGTGCCGCTGTTCTCACTGTCAAAGTCTAATGCATCAGTAGATTTTTGCCAAAGTCGCTGAAGACAAGAGTAATAACAATTATTATTTTAGTCCATACCTTGATACATTACGTTTTGGCGGTCCCCCCCCCCCCCCCCCCCCCCCCATCCACTCAAACAAGCTAAAACCTAGCGTATTTTTTTGGAATTAGGTCCAATAGAGGATAGATAGTGAAAAAATATGAAACTGTAAACAGATCAGATTAATTTTTTCTATCGAATTTGTGCTTCTTGTTACTTTTTCATTCAAAAAATATTTCCTGCTTTATCTTGAATGAAAAGAGCATTTCTTAAGAGCTACTTTTATCAATTATCTTATCACAATTTTTAGTGGTGAATACGCCTTACGTGAGTACACAGAAGTCAAGACGGTAAGTTTACTTTGCTTCTGGTAGATTTTAGCTTCTTAATATATTTTTTGTATTTATTACGAAAACATTTTCCAACGTGTTTCCAGGTTTTCCAAAAGTTTTTTTAAGTTTTTAAGTTATTTCTTCGTTAGAAAGACTTAACCCTAGGCATTATCATAGAGATGATAGCTTGAATTGTTAAAATAATAACTATGAGAATGATAACAACAGTATGAAAAACTATTGCGTGACACTCGCCAAGGATACAAGTGCTAGTCGTTTGTGTGGCATTATATGCGCCAGCTACGTGGGGGCTTGGGTGCGCAGGCTCCCTCGGAGTTTTTGAGATAAATTTTAGAATGCTCATAAGGAGGAGCTGTGTCTATGTTAGTGATCAACTTGGAAATAATTCTGAATGAAGCTGCCAATCACTTTTGTTTCTGAACCCAGTGAGCCTCTATGATAGAACTGATATTTATGAATACAATTATTCTGTTTACGATTTTATTATCTATTCAAATACCTAAAATACATGATAGAAAATTTCTTTTTCAACAGGTCACTATGCAAATACCAAAGAAGAATTCATAAATATGCTCCATGAAGTTCCATTTCTGGACAGTTGCTGGACCATTGCTGGACGTTGTAGTTAATAAAGCTGTCTGCTGAGATTTATAAATAGAAATATTATAATTTTCGTTTTTGCAAGTAATACTTCTGTTTGCATAGATAGATTGATAAGCTGTTTTGGCTTTATTTTAAATGCACAAATGTATAACTTGAAGGCCAGAAAATCCAGGAAATTGTTAGGCATCAAATCTCAATTGACAAGTCTGCCACATTACGTCACATGGCATAGAACTTAATATGGGTGATTTTGTACACCTTATCAGATTCTCTATCGCCGTTCAATGCTCTAAGCCAGTTCACCGCATTTAAATTCTTCTTTTTGCATGTTTTTGGTCTTGAAACGTGCATGCGAATCGTACAAATTCCTATTGATTCTGATAATATTTAGCTCTACCACTTTTTTATATCCCTTACGCATTTTTTCAAAAATGTGTTACATATCCAGATAAACAAATTACATTGGCTTAAAGCGCCACTTGGGGGAATTCCTCCCGGTTAAAAGCTTAATTTCTAAAATCGTAATTGAACTCTTCGACTGTTGTTGTATCAGTTGTTAAAGGCTATCGAAAAACTGAGTAGGCTCGGTTTGTGTTAAGATTTTATGCAGAAGTGTTACTCAATATTTCATGATTTAGATTGATAGTCAATGAAAAACTGTCAGCCTTGTAGTTTCTTTTTATGATCGCTTCAGTTTATGATAGCCTTGTTCAGTTATTTTGACATACAAATACGGTACATTGAATACGGTACAAAGACTATCACAACAACATGAGGATGGGATTTGATGTTAGCCTTGAACGAAATTGTTGATAGTTCTCTTGATTGGGAGCTTGTCTGAAGTTACTTGAGTTTCTCCCAGCAAGTTACTGGGGGACTGGGAATAGCTACGTGCAATGGAGCAAGACAACGAGGCTTGAATATTCAGGGGGTCTTTTGTTGAAGGCCTTTTGGGATTCTCTTAGTGAGAAGAAAATCTAGAGGGATCATGTTAGAGAAAGACACGTGCAATCTCTTTGGGCTAAAGTCGAATTCCCAGAGCACATGGGAAGGCAAACCAGTTTGGAAGCTTTGCAGTTTGGAAGTTTAGTCTTGCAGTAAAAAGGCCAACGACACAAGAGTCGAAATAAATACATGACCGGAAACAAAAATTTCAGGAAAACGCGTACATAAGTCTATCGAAAGTTCAATTTGCCAATATGTTAGAGAAGTTGAACGTACGTATGAAACGTCAATTTTGAAATTTACTGTGTTTAATTGTTACGTGTTAAGCCACTGGTTAGCATTTTCGTGTTTAAAGAGACTCCAAATTACTAACTGCATATTAAAGATGTTTTTGTACTTTTTAAACTTTGTGTAATTTTATATTAACATCTGAAAGAAGGAAACTTTACAATATTTTTTCACAGCTTGCATAGTTGTGCTTGCGGATGTTGACCAAAAGTGCATCGACGAATAACAGAACATTGGAGCCAACAAATTCTATTGCGGCTAATTCTTAGTTAAAATCCTAGTGGAAAAATAAAAAAGGCATTGACTGAGATGCATTAGACTTATTTTCTATTTGTCACAAATACCTCTAAAATACACGCAATCATGGAATGTTCCACTACAAGATTGAACGTTTGAAAATATGCTTCTACTAAAAATTTTCACAGTTGCTCATCAGCTCAACTTTAGCTTGCCTAAAAATTTATGTTTATATGATCCAAGGTATATTGCATTCTCTGTTGGGTCCTGAAAGACATCTGTGACCTCGTCCATGACAGCCCCAGAAGGATCCTGCAGACTGTCTATAATGCTGCCATTGTCATCCAGCTTAATTATCATCCCGTACCTGGGAATGAGCATCGTCATTGTGTCCTGAGACATTGCCTGTAACCAAGTAATGAACGGATTTAGAATATGACTGAGACTCATTAGAGATAAAGAAATATATCAATTACAAATGATGTCCCACCCATAGTCACGCTCTAACCATGCCATGTTACAGGCACCGCGGAGCGTTGAGAAATTTGGGGGGTCTAAAAAAGTGGGGGGAAGGGCTAAAACCGTATAAAAAGAGGCTTTTCAAGTAGTTTGATACTTAATATTTGGCATTTTTTGCATGTTACCGACGTCTGTGGTGTGTCTTGGTAATTTGAAAGATTGTTTTAACAGATTTGCCGTACGTTTAAATACAATGCGAAAACCGTAAGCTTTAAATACCTTTCCAGCTCCTTGCTGCAACCCACAATGTTATATTTAATCTACTACTATGAAAAATTAAACCTCCATTCAACCTAGACAGCAACTTAAAGTTGTTGTGTTTTTCAAATGTTCGATTAAAGTAACAAAAAGTTTGCTCAATCAAAAAGCAAAGAATGTAAAGTTGAAACCTTTCTCTGAAATCCAGAAAGTTTAATGAAATTAAAAAATACCAGAAAACTGCTACTTGTACACTGTTTTTGCAACCTCGCAACTAGTTGTTTCATAGTCAACCTACATTTTCTACGAATGACTTTCTACAATTTTCTGAAAACCACCCACCTGGTCTTTTTCTTCCGCCGACAAAGCCATTTAAGTTTCAACAATATTTTTTCATAAGAACCAGATAATTTTTGCCGAGGCTTGATGCTCTTATTTTCTTTAATAAATTGACACTCGGATATCCTTAAAATTGTTTTTATATCAATGCATACAATACGTTACTTCTTTGGTCCCTGAACAACAGTTTTGTGTGACATTGACAGTAGCCCAGCTGATTAGCTGATTACATCTGCTCTGTTTTGTAACACAAGAGAAAGTATCGTTTTTTCTTCTAATTTTCCATCTGGGGCTGGGCAAGTGGTTTTTAATTTTCTTGAAGTCGAATCTCGGCGCTCTTAAAAAATATGTTCTTATAAAAAAGGGTCTACTGTAATTAGAAGTTCCCATGTGTACAGCACTGCACTGCCCTAGCTATATCTTTAGAAAGCTAATTGTGAACGAGAATTAGAAAGATGAGTTCTATAATTCACCTTTGCCAAAAGACGTCGTAAAAACGGATAAGGGCCAGCTATATCCAGGAAGGAAAACGGCCATTTTCGCACTGCAATTAGGCCTAGCCAATAACCTCCTGTTGGACTGGCTCGTATATTTGCTGGGTATCCTGGTAAATTTTCAGCAAAAACTTCGTGCTTCCCCTTTTTCGGCCCTTTCAAATAATACCTAAAACAGATAGAGACACGTCAGCTTTTAAGGAGATTTAACAGATGTCATGCTCATATTTTAATATGCTATTTACAACAGTCATTCATTAGTGATGTCATTTTTCATTCACTAAAAGTTGACGACAATTGAGGGTCCACATTTACCCTATTCTACCAACATAACTTTTTCCTTTGAAAAGTCCCACTTCAAATAGAGTCCCTTTTAATACGGTCAAATATGATCTCTGGTGCATTGCTTACTTTGTTATTCTTGATGAAGTTGTTTCTGCAACAAGAAGAAAGCTGAAATCTTTTGATATCTCAAGTCCGTTTGGAATCAGCAAGCCGGCTAACAAAGTGATTCTCTGCCTCGTTTCTGTGTTGAATGAAACAACTCTGCCTCTTCCAGTGGCTTCAAGTACTGCATACCTACTGTCTATCCTTTTCCATTTCCAAGACGAGTCTGTGAAATATATCATGTTACCTTCTCCAATAGTAACATCATTCATAAATCTGAAAGGAATACCATCAACTCCTTCTTCATGAGTGATCAGAGTTGAGATGCTCCTGTTTTTAAGATTCAGGCTCAGTAAGCCATAGTAAGCATCACATATGATTAAGTTCTCTCTCGTCTTGTCAAACCGTAACCCAAGAGGCCTACCGCACGTTTCCTCTGTGTCGTAGGTTCCTGTTGTACAAAGGACACTATATTTATACCACTATTTAAGATAACATACGGGGTGTCCAAGTAAAACCCACAACTGAAGGGACCGAAAAGATTCACGAGGATCCAGACCAAACTATGTGGGTAGATAAAGTAATTTACAAAAATCTTAGATTTACACACTCGAAAAAATTTCTCCCTAGACCCAACGATTGAACGTAGACACTTGTCAAAAAATAGCTTGGACTTAAAATGGACACCCCGTTAGCGAATCCAAAAATCCTTATGTAATCTGGCATTAATAGTACAAGTAAGAAATTAAATTAAGAAAGGGCTGTTAAAGAGTTGCAGGTGAAAATTTCCAAAAAAGCGAAGATCTGAGGAACGACAAGGTCAATGAAATGTTGTATGAGAAAAGAAACAATAAATCGCTTTGACATAAATTAAAAACTTGATCTTTGGCTTACATATTTTTGTGCTATATTGCTTATAATCGTTATATAATTGTTTTCTAATGTAATTCCATAATTTACATTTATCCCTGATAATTCAAGGGCACATAAATATAATTAATATTATTTCTGTCCAGTGTCTTTTTTAACAGTCTTGCAATGTCACCTCTAAAATCTCGTACAATTACGCAATGACGTAGGCTGGTAACGAAATAGAATTCAAAATTAACCGATACTTACCTGTAAGTTGAAGGTTGATTGCAATTCTTTGAGTTACCAGCCAGGAGTGAAGAAGTTGTACGCCCTCCCATATTGTAACCCCACCCAGCTCCATCAACTCCCTAGACATTGCAACACTATTTGCTCTTAAGTCTGGTTGGCGCGTGCGCGGCACTCTCTCCTTAGTTTAGTGGACTGAGCCTACAGTTCATAAAAGCACCTAAAAGTAAGCCTCCTCGATCATATACACTTACTTTTTAAAACAAACCTTAGCTGGTGAACTTGTGGTAAGGTGTCATAGGTTTGGGCAACATTATAGACATTCAAATAAGAAGGTTTGTGGCTCTGTTTAGCAAAATCTGTAGTCCTCCTGAAGACAACCTCTGCATTTTCGTTTCTCAAAAAGGAAAAGTATATATTTTCTATAAAATTTGGTATAATAAACATTTTTGGGGATTTTTTCTATAAAAATCTGAAAGCCACGTGCAACCTGCCTCAATAGTAGCCATTCACAGAGTTTATAGAAGGTATACACCATCAATGAATGAAGTATTGCGGTTAGGAGTTTCTATTTTTATTTTTTATTATTGTAAATTTTCTTTTAGGCTAGACAAAATCGGCCCTGTCGTATTGCAGACATGGGACTATGGAAGTAATTTTGAAATTTTGTATGAGAAAAGAAAAATTTTGGGGACACTGCACTAGAAACAATAAATTGCGTTGACACAAATTAAAAACTTGATCTTAAGCTTATATATTTTTGTGCTATATTGCAGACATGGGACTATGGAAAACACTTTCAAACAATCAAACCTCACCACAGTTGTCCATTAGCTTCCCCGTCCTTGCGATTTCCTCTACATTCCCGTTTGGGTACAGCTTCACAATTCTTCCATCAGCTAGCCCCGAATAAAAACCTCCTTTGAAAGAAGATGTAATTCTAAAATTAAATTCAAAATACATGCCAGAATGAAAGTAGCTTAAGATTCAGTTGTCTAACTAAAGAAAAAATTAAATTTTTTTGAATAGCATTGCCGCTGTTTGGAATCAACCGTAAGAGAAGGATTGAGTGTTAATACACCTAAAAGGGCAAAGAAGGTTAAAAAGAACACAAAAAGGTAGTGAGATTTCTTCTTCATTGCAAACTCTCGAAATCTTCAAGGATGTTAAAATAAATTAAATTGCAATGATTCACAACTCTGAAATTCGAGGTCTAGTTTCAGCAATTTATGTATTTGTAGCTATGTTCTTTTACATTTACTGTCTAGCAGTTGGTACATTTTCAATTAATCGGTAGTAAGCTCAAAAGAAGAATCAATGCAAAAAGAAGAATCAATGCATCGTAGAAAAATCTAAGTAAAGTATTCTAAAGAAACGAGACAACACAGAAGAGAAATACCATCTGTATCCTGTACCACTGAATCTGGTCCTACAATTTTTCCTTCAAATAGTTTTTCAATTCTCTGCAGTTTGTAATTTCGCTCCAAAACACCCTCAAAGCGCGGTATGGTGAAGTTGGTACTAAAAAAGACATATTTAATACACGTAAGGATTAATTTATAGTTTTATGACGTCGTTTAAAACGATTCAAACTAAAGAATCGACGGTAACGTCTGGGGCTACATATCGAGAAAGGAACAAAAATTCTTGCCTCTTTTGGTAACGGTAATTTTTCTTATAGAAAAAAGAAGCCGATTTTTTAGACTTTCACTATTTATGATTTTTGAAACAAAATTAGGAAGTTTCGATGATTTTGTTCAGTCTTCTCTATTAACTTGAGAAGTTTATGTGCAAGGCCAGCAGATTACCATGTGTAAGCACTTATCATGATTTACACTCATTTTTTATAAGAAGAATTTCATAAGAACACGAGCCTCAAAATTGGTCAAAAGTTGAGAAAAAATTAAAAACAAGCTGAGACTGAGCTTCTGCAAAATGCAATTTTGAACAAAGTTCTTTTCCAAAATCGAGGACTTTTAGCCATATGTGGGTGCTTTTTTGGTGAAAATTCAAACCTGTTGGCAAATGAAGGTTGTCTCACAAACTTTGTTGGCAAATGAGGCCTGCATACCTCCCTAGAGCGAAAAAGCTGACACTCGCACTGTTTACACCCTACTGAATTAAGAACAAATTAAGAAGAATCCAGCCTCAGTTTTAGAAAAAATTTAGAACAGTCAGCCTGAACTTAAATTTACTGGTTTTTCATAAAAAAGAGGAGTGTAACAAAACTAGAGTACAATTGAACCCCATTAAGCTGTTCCCGCCGGATACAAGATTTTTTTAAGAACAATCTTTATAAGAAACATCAGGCTGAGATTCGCCCAAAAATAACAACTCGAGAAACAAGGCAGGCTGAAATTCAACGAAACACAACGAATAAAATACCAGCAAAATTGAAAAATAAAAGAATAGCAACAGAACAACATAAAGCGAGAATCACAACTCAACTTTCAGAGAATAGTCGGTAGAATTAAATTCATATAAAAATTTTAATGTAACAAAAGAATTTCTGTCGGTAAAATATGGTTTTGCATCTCTTACACACCTCAACCCCCCCCCCCCCAGCAAGAATGGTCACGGGACGCCACTGATTACACCAGTTACAACAACATCAAAAAAACGCAGAAACAACATCAAGACATCAAGACTTCTATTGTTGCAGGTACAAGTTCCACATCCCAGACAGAAGAGGTTTTAATAACTTTATCAAGCACATATTATGTCCGGACAGTGGCAGATTTAAGGGGGGGGGGGCAACTAGGGGCAGTTGCCCCTCCCTCAACGAGTTGAAGCAAGTCTGGCGCCCCTTTTCTTGGAAATTGTGCGCCACTTTTGAAGAATGAGAATCAGATTAAAAAGATTCTTGGACATATCGGTTAATTTGCTTCAAGGAGTATGTTGTTTATTCTGAAAAGGTATCTGAAATTGTTGTATACAGCGTACTCTCGTAACCAATTTTTGAAAATTTTTCAGCGTCCCCACTACCAACTGTCCCTCCTTCAAATTTGCCCTGGATCCGCCCCTGTGTCCAGACACTATGCACAGGAAATTCTATTTTAAAAACAAGAAACAAAATCAGAAACATTTGATGCTGAAATTATGCGACAAAAACAAGAAACGCCGGGATGAAATTGAAACCACGTGTTCTTTAAAAAAGCGTGTAACTGAGACAGCTAACTACAAAAATCTCTTAGCAGCTGAAGGTACGTAATAGGCGAAGGAGCATATTCTTCTTAATGCTTTTAGGTAAAAAGACTGTTGAATTTCAACTCACATATAAGGATGTGGATCAATAACGCATGGACTGAAAGTCAAATAGATTATATATGAGAGTAATGCGACGACCAGCAGATGCCAGATGTTTTGATGAAACCTAAAATAAAGAGAAGTTTAAATGAATACATTTGGAAAAGCATTTAGACTGAAAGTTTCTTGAAGGAAAAAAAAGTATACTCGTAGAAATTACGGGAAAAAGCGTAGAAATACGGGAAAACGAAAACAGCAGCAATTTCAAACAACAGATCTCTGTTTATCTGGCATCAAGTCTTGAGGCCAGTTATAAATAAGATTTTAAGCATTTTTCTACATTTATCTAAATCCTAAAACTAAATCTTTATCCATAAGCTCAATCTTCAATAGCGAACTTGTTGGAAATAGTTTAAGTAATCTTGAATTCTAGAAAAAAGCCTCGCTCTTCTCAAAATAAGCAGTAAACTAAATTGACAAATAAATACTGTCGATGTGAATTGTGCTTAGAGGGTGCACAGCTGTCTTCCGCCGTAAATTTTATTGCTATTATTTTGACATTGTTTCTAAGAATATACTAACATACACAAGTCATAATAGACAACACGCCTAGGCCATCTTCAAACCGGTTTTTCAAATAAGATAAATTGTGCGTAGGGGACAAACTGAGAAGTTTTTAAGCAATGATTCTTTGGAAACTTAGCTACTAACATTTTACCACAACGCATTAAAATTGTACGTTGAAAGTAAGAGGCAATGGTGGATCAAAATTTGTAGGGAGAGCTTCAGAAATGGCAGTAGGAGGCTGTTGGTTCTAATCGATGATAGAACAAAATATCTGGTATGGTTTTATCAGGCAAGCTTGCATTTTTACTTGAAAAAAAAACAGGACTACGAAATCATCGGATTGCCGTATTATCATATTGTATCAAAGTCTGATTTCGTGCGGGATCTGGCCTCCTTTTAGAGTCAATTTTAAGCCCTGAGTTCCCCTCGAAATTTCACAATGGGGTTTGTAGGCCTTCCCGCTTTTTCTATAGTAAGAGCGCAGTAAATGACAAATGAAAACGAAAAAGGCACCGCCTTGATGGGAAAATATAAAATTTTTTCTTGCAGGATGTCCCCAAACTCCAATGTACCCATGGCCCCTTCCACCCTAGGGCTTCCTGGTGAAGAACTTTCTGCCACCACTGCTGTTATATTTGTAACAATACACGTTAAAATCCTATTTTCTTTAGCATCAGTGTTATTGCTATTAACTACATGGTTATTTACAATGTTTACTGTGTTAATCCAGCCATGCCTAATCCGAGAAAAGAGACCGGCCGTAGGCAAGAGCGAGGAGTCATTTTCATTATTATATAAGTTCTCTCTCTGTGATATCCATCGCAAAAAATTAACTATTTATCAAGTGTACAACTCAAAATTGTGTTTTGCTTCGAGCCCGAGCCTTTAAATGGAAGAGCTTCATTTTTGTCATTGAAGCATTTGACAATATTTCGTTTATCAGTGGCATGGTTTCCATTTAAAGATCCCACAGGCGCCTGCAAAGATCTTATAAACGCCTGAATTTGAAAGGTGCTATGCTGTCAGTAAAAAACAAGTTCCAAGTAAGTTGAGAGCGCAAATTTTAATACCTACTTCATACTTCTAGAGCACTTCGATTTTGGTTTTGGTATCGCTGCTTGCTCCTTGTCGTTTGTCGCTCTTCTCAACCGAAGAGCCTCCATGCCAGTTGCTTCGACCTTGGTAGTATGATTGTTAGGTCAAAGAGATTTTCATCAAAGACTTTTCACTGTGTCAAAACCGCAACTAATAACAAAACACGTAGTCGGATAGCGGGAGAGGAGGCAGCTTATTATGAATGAGCCATACCTGGCTTCAATTTTCAGCTACAATCAGGGGTGCTCGGGCTCTCGCCGAAAGACCAGGGGATCTCCCGATGGCCCCCTTTTTAAGTGAGATTATTGATATACCATGACAAAAAATATTGCTTTACATAATCTTTCTTTTGAAAGGGTTATCAAATGATATGCCTTGCAAATCAACAAGTTCAAAACTTTTGTTCCGCAGATGGTAACGACAATAAAGAAAAAGTATCAGAATAAATGAGAGATAAAAAATGTTCAGAGGAAAAGTTAAACAAGTCATCTTTGTTCTTTTGGCCAACCCTTCTGAAGAGCTTATTTTTGACACCATATACCTTCCCCTTGATTCCGCATCAATTGTGATTCCGCAAAAATGTAAAATTACTTTTAATAGATTGGGGCATCGACCCTTTTTTGAATGGTTGGAAAGTTTACAAAATATTTGTGAACAATTAAAAGCGAAAAGAGATTTGCCACTATGGAATGCATGACACCACATGACAGCACTCTATTAACTGCGATATCTAGTTTTTTTCTAGCCGATGTTTGTAAGGGAGTCAAGCAAATTGACCTGCATTACAGTAATCTATGTGTTAGGATCTTTTTTCGATTTTGAATGGCAAGTTTGAACACTTAAATGGTATCAGAATCGAAGAATTGATAATAATGCTAAAAGAATTTTTGAAGATAACAATTATTTCATTTAAAATTTCTAAAATTCACATCGAAGTGATAAAGAACAATATCAAACAAAACAGAAACTTAATTGTACACAATAAAAAACCACTAGAAAAGTAGACACAAATACTAAAAACCGAGAACCTATAGCATGGGGCAAGGATCCTCGGAGGAGCTTTGTAACTTTGTAAATTGATTGTTATTCTCATCTGATCCTGCACCTATGCTAGAGGGATACTTAAGGGCAAATATAATATCGGAGAAGTCATTGACGGGTCATAATAGAAAGTACAAGAGAGCTCTTGTTAGTAGGCAAGGCGTGCTGTTCTAAATTTTGAAAGTGATGCTGTAATGTTAACACGTGTTTTCGCAATCGACTGTTTTGAATCGAAGTGGTGATGTACTTTTGACAGGTTTAACCCACAGTCCCCTAGACGTGCCTGAAGATTGCGTCTGAGGTCATGTGTTTATATACATGTCAAAAGCAGGGAACCCTAGAAGACTGGTACCTACCGACTGTGATTATTATTATTATTATTATTATTATTATTATATAAAAATGTTCTCGCCATTAGTGTAGCTGTCCGTCTGGTGGCTGCTAAAAAGCAGACGCTCGTATATCAATCACATAAATTATGCTACAAATTCACTGTATTTCTATGTCCCCCTACCAGACTTTACACTCTTTTATAATAACAGAAACCTCAAAAATGGTCAAAAGTTAAGAAAAAGTGAGAGCAAGCTGAGGCTGAGCTAATGTACAATATAATTTTAAACAATTTTGTGAAATTCCCTTAAAAAACTTCAGATCAAAAAAGGAGTTTTTACCATCTTGGGGTGCTTTGAGTGAATTTTCGAACTTGTCGGCAAATAAAGGATGTCTCACTCTCTTTGGTAGTAAATAAGGCCTGAAGACATCCTAGAGCACCTTAACAATTTAAGATGAAATTTAGGACAATCTGGTCTCAAATTTTCGAGCAGCCATCCTCAATTTAAATTTACTGGTTCTTAAAAATTGCGTACTTCGTAAAATAAAGATACCATCAAGGCTGTAGTAAATGAGTGGGGGATTACCTCAGCACCCATCCCAACAATTTCTAAAACACGATCAATTTTATTTAAAACTTTTAAATAAAAAACAGATCACTCGCCTTTTTGTCAACGTTCGACAGCCCAACATAACCACTGAAAAATTGAAGTTTCAACGTAATCAACGCACACATTTAACCGTAATTAAAACGCGCTCAAGACAAGCTAAGATCACGAGCTAACAGAACTTTATCAAACGAGGAATTTCTCTGACACTTTTTCAAAAGATCTATATTCATAAAATTCAAGATCTATAAAAATAGTACTAAAATAGTATAAAAACTACTGTAACTGGAGCTTTGCGATTGAATCAGCATGATATGAGCCTAAGTAAAGGACCTTCTCTTCATCATCTTCATGGACTTCGCTTACACCGTTGATGACAGAGCCTGATGGGTCGTGGAAACTCTCAACGATATTCCCGTCTTCGTCCAGGCGAAGCAACAAACCATACTTTGGTACCATTTTGATTATGCTCTCTTGTGATATCACCTAGTGGCAAATTAGAAACAACGTGATTTTATACAGTATGGATGTATATACATGATTTATAACTGCAAGGCCAGGGTGTAATTGCAACATATTCTTAAAAGAAAGCGACTGGTACGTCATATTTCTGCAGCGCATTTCTCCTTTTAAGGTTTATTGGTTTTTGAACGAATAGGAACAAAACTGGTTAAAACTGGATGAAAAGCCAACCAAATTGCTTTCTGTTATTATACCTTTAGAAAATGTAAATCAATCCGGAAGAATCCTTCCGATTTCAAAGCTTAATCTTTCACTCAATTTTAGGCTGGTAAGCAAATCAAAATGCCAAATATAAAGTGTTCAAAATTAAAGCAGGAAGCCCTAAAAATGACTCTAGCAAGGCATGGAGGCTTTTTTGATTGGACAGAAATATCAGGTATGAATAAACATAATCATTCGCATAAACATGAGATAATTTTAATGTGAACTTTTCATGTAAAGAAATGTATTTTTTGGCTAATTAAAACGATCAACCCACAAGAAAGTTTCCTAAAGTTAAAAACCAGTCAGTTACAAATAATAAACAACATACATCCCGTTCCATTTAACTACAGAGGGCACTGAAAGCCGGTCCTTATTATGAAGGCAAACATTAAATGGCTTACTATTTTATATCATGTGGTATTGGGAAGATTTAGGCCAAATCCAGCAAATTTAAACGGGGGAGTCTGTGAAGACTTTTACCTCAGAAGCAAAAATAATTTATCGTTTACCTTTGTTATCATCTTCTTTATTGTAGGATATGGCCCGAGAAAATCTAGCAATGAGAAAGGCCATTTTCTTATACCAGCTACACCAAGCCAATAGCCGCCCTCTTTTCGCCTTCTAATATTGTCCGGTAGTCCTGGCAGATTCTCGGCAAACAGGTCATAAACCCCTGTCTTTGGTCCTTTTATGAAGTATCTAGAAGGAATACAGTGAGCGAATTAGTGTGACTATGGATGGGCGTTAAAAAGGCAATCAAAGATATCGTTTACATGATATGATTATCAGTGAAGATGATTAGCAAAAACCCCCTTTTTTATTTATAAGAAACTGGTTGATAAGAAACAGGTAATAGGATGCCCAAAAATTGATAAAAACTTTAGTACTAGGCTCAAGAAATATTCAGAAACTGTAAAATTTCAATTTTAAAAATGATTCCAAAGGTTCTTTTTGTTGAATTTTCTTTGGAAAAGATGACATACATTGGATTATGATCCGCATGGGTTTTTTCTTGACGATCTGCTGTAATGTTGGCCCTAGCTGGGTTTTGATGCCATGTCAGTATGTGATGATTTATAACTTTGATTTCTTGACGATCTGTGTTTATATACTTTTAAAGGTGCTCAATTTTCAAAACAATACGGCAATTTTAGGTCCCGAAAAAAAAACCAACCAGCTGAGAAACAGTTAGTACTAAAGCGCCAAGATTTGGATGCCAAATTAAAACACTTTCAGTACTTAGTGCTGCTCCAAGTTTCATTCAAGATAAAAATTCTGCATTAAAACAGATGCTACAACATAACAATGATAACAAGAATGAAAAATTGGCAAAAACGACAATGACAGACTTTACTTACGATGATTTCTATTAATAAAAGCACGAGGAGAAAAACTGGTGTTATTAATGTTGACGATTGTGATAAGAGGCGATGGCATATAGATAGGAGGGCTTTGCTACTATTTCCATGGGTCATAAGAACTATTTTCTGTCATTGATGCACTTAAAGATGGTTGATTTATGATTTTCTGATGATTTGTAATAATAATGATATTTGATTTACTGGTGGCAAATTACAATAAAATCATTATCATCATAATGCAAATTACCATAAAAATGAACGTATCGTGCCTTGTGGTTAAGCTGTATGATATAAGATATTAATGATACTATAAAAACATGATATTATTGTGGTGTCATACCGTATGACTCTAGCTGCACTGGTTTCACAGATAAGGACGAAATCTTCATCTGGTGAGAGTTCAACGCCATTTGCAAAATACAGACCACTCATCATTGAAGCCTTTTTACCGGTATTCAAATCGTATGACATTAGTCTGCCTTGACCAGTACCTTCAATAACAGCATATCTGTTGTCCCGGCGATTCCATTTCCATGAAGAGTCCGTGAAATACACAACATTCTCTGAGGTCACAACCAAATCATTCGGGAACCCAAACGGGTGTCCGTCCATGCCTTCCTTTGCAGATATAAGAGTCTTGATCTCACCACGCTCTGGATCAACTTGCAAAAGCCCGTAATAAGCATCGCAGACAAGCAAATACTTTTCATCTCGATCAAATCGCATACCAAGGGGGCGTCCACAGTCAGGCTCTGATTTGTATGTTCCTGTGGGGACATTTAATAAAGTCAAAATTACAATAGAACCCAGGACACAGATTTGGTTAGATACTGCATTGTGGGAGGGTATTGGGCGTAGATCACGAGACGACCTACTTTTGCACGATTTCAGTGCTATATACTAGGTGTAAAATTCTTAAGTCTGCAGTGCATACGATAAATGCCAAATGAGAAAGAAAAGACTAATCAATGATTGGCATTTTATGGGAACTGGAGTATGGGCCATTGATATTTATTCAATGCTGACAAGGCAATGAAAATCAACCTGTTCTCTTGAAATAAAGATAAGAAATAACAAAGAAGGTTAATACCCAAGCCAAAACTCACCACAAGTTGGTAAGTTGTGGCCAGTTCTAGCAATTTCACGCAGCCTTCCACTTTTAGTATACTTCACAATTCTTCCATCTGCTAATCCAGTGTAAATATTGCCTTTGAGGATAAAAAGCTACCAATAAATCAAGAGCATAAAATTTCTTTAAGGAGTGCGAAAATTCCAAAGATAATTGTGAGTTTGAAACAGGTTTTCAAAATCGCTGATGGAGAAAAATGTTGCCGAAGAAAACTTTGAAGACAGAGTATAAAGGAAAAAACCTGCAAAGAAGAAAAAACTTTTTCAAGAACCAGGCTTTTCTGTGGTTTTTTTAAAACAAAAAATGAGAATTTCAGGGTCAGCAGTTTTTATTTGAGATTTAAATTTCAAAATTTGCAGTTTAAATAACAATGAATTTAGTCAATGCTGCTTAAAAAACCAGGTGTCTTGCAAGAATATATGAAAATGGCTTTGAAAAAAGCAAACATTTTACGACATACTACAAGCTTTTTTGTCTGACACTCCTCAGAGCATAAAACGTCAGAATAAGGTTCTGAAAGAACACGATGGAAAATATATACCCAGTTGTGGATCGAAATAGACCAATCAGAAAAACGCAAGCACAAGACCGGTATGGTTGACCAATCAGTGCCGCGAGCCTAAAGAAAAATTACCAAAGGAGTCCAAGAGAGAAAACAAACTCCTTCTGTCTACACAAGAATATATGGTTATAATTTTTGCAGCTGTCAGTTTCAACGAGGCCTTTTAAAACAAGGTGCTTAATCAAAAAAGGCACTCTGTACAATATTAGACAATTGATGTAACATACATTTGATGAATAAAAAGCTAAAAATAATCTTTCAACACAACAATTTTGTTACATGATAAAATGCTAAATCCTTGGGATATGCAACAAAGTAATAAAAAATTACCATTTCTGTCAGTTGTTATTGATTCTGGACCAGTAACTTTTCCTTCAAGAAGCTTTACAGCCTGTTGCAGTTTGTTATTTGGGGTGAGCACTCCATCAAAATATGGCAGAGGGTTTTGCTGTCTGATAAATGATGAAATATGAAAAACATCAAATGAGTTTGTAAAACAATCAATATTACCCTATTACCAACCATAAAATGACATGCCAAAAAGACAAAAATTTGAAATTTTTAAACCTTAAAAAAAGATGCCAAGAGAGGCAAGCAAGATTTAGGCAAATCATCAACAAATCTTCTACTCAGTAGCCACAAATGTGTTTTCAGTACCCATTGTTTGGTAGCAAAGCATATTAAAAAATATATTGCCAGCTATAATAATAATAATAAGCTTTTGTTAATCATAATGGAACAAGGGAATTATTTTGATGTATTCTGCTTTAAAAAGAAATGCACTTTCGACAGGATAATATAATATTTTTTTTCAAATAATGATAACAATAAAACTCTACCCTAATGATGCTTTAGGTTTGTTTGACAATTATGAATACAAGGTATGCATACTATTTTAACACTAGAGAGACTAAATATACTTAGAGAATCAAAATAAATGTCAAGAACCACAATGAAATGATAAGCTAAGATTTGGCTGCAAATTAGATTTAGGTTTCTCTCTTTTATGACTAGCATTGATATGTCATGTACAATATCAAGTTTCTTAGTTGCACATGCTACATATAGCTAAGTATGAAAAAGTGGTTGTCAAGAGTGACTAGAAGAAGATCAGGGTAATGATTTATGTTATAATGGAGGGTTGAAGAAAACCTAGTAAAGAGAGTAGCAGAGTAATATAGGTAAGTGAATACATATGAAAATTACTGTTTACCAATCTGTAATATGAAATACCATCTAAGTTTGTTTAAAGGCAATCTGTCTCATTGTGGATTAGTTAACGAGAACAATAGCTGAAACAATAGCCTAAACACGATTCCAGCACTCCGCCATATTTTTTACAATGCGATAAATTAATGGGGGACTGGAAACAATAAAAATCCCTTTGTTCTTTTATCAATCAACGTCGTGACAGATTGCCTTTAAGGGAAGTTTATACAAAGGAGCAACAGAGCGTAACTTCAAAAGATGCAAATAAGTCTTTTTTCATACTTACATAACAGGTTTTGGATCAATTGGAGATGGTGCTAAGATCAAGTAAATTACCAACAATAAAAACAAGCCAATGAAAATCTGTAGTATTAATACAGATATAGGCCTAGAAAAAGAATAAAATTTTCAATTAGCATTCAATTGCTACTCAGTTAACATCTAAAGTATATAATACACTTGCTTTGGCTATAAACATTGACAGCTCGTGTATTTGGGTTAGTGGTGCCCAGCCCTAACAAAAATTTTGAAAAATAAATTTTAGATTTATATACTTAAATAAAATCAATCTCCATATAATTTGAGCACTGTTCACTCATCTTGTTACTTCAAACTTCTTTTTTGGCTAGTCTTTAGTTTGCTCAGGTCCCGCTACCCAATGGTTCTTTTGAAAACTAGGCAAAAACAGGTATCAGAAACCATCACCAAGGCCTGAGGCTAGCTACCTCTGAAAAAGAATGCACCAATCATTTTTTTCTTATGACTCAACTATTCAATTTAAAACTATGCATGAATTGATCAATCTGTACAAATCTGCATTCATTTGGGGGCACTAAGTAACTAAATTTTTGACAGGATGGATTTTGTATTTTGCCTAAATTCAATGAGAAAATGTTGAGGGAGTGGTAATATTTTGGCAACATACTTTTTGTTATGTAATTCTATGATTTTAAATTGCCTTTACCTAACCAAAAATTAGTATGGGCATTCCCTTCAGGTAAAATTGGCACTCCATACTGATAGAAGGCATTTTCTAGTGTAAAAAAGGGCATGGCCTAAAATTTTTTATTTCGCTCCATCATCGACCCCCCCCCCTCCACAGAGCCTAGTGGCAGGTGCCACAATTGCCGTTTGCCAAGCCCCAAATAAAACTCAGAATGGGAAGGTAAGGCAGCAGGCCTTCTTTATCCACGGGGTATCTCCATATTCGCAATTTGTATGCTTTCAATTTGAGCACTTTTAACTTCACAGCATATTACAATAAATCAATTAAAATCTTTAAGTTTTTGGTTCTGTAAAAAAAATCTCGTTACTATGCTATGTATGTAAAGGATATTGTCTAAGGGTTGGCCATATTCAAGGTGTTCAGACCTCTCCTTTTGTTGTGAAGAGAGAAAAGGTCCAGCAGAATTGAGCAAATACAGTTGAACATACCAACATAGTTGCATTTTCTGAGAAATTACACATTTATAAATAGTCATACGTGCTGTTTTAATTATTATTTTTAATATCATGATAGCCTCGTAGGCTTGAGGCAATAAAGAAGGGAATGTTTTTTATCATTCTTGTAGTTTCCTGTCTATGGCTTTGGATTTCAAATATTACATCATCATTCCCATAAAAACGTTTCCCACTTAGCCACCACTAGTTATAAAGACTATAAAAAAGATAGCTAGATAGAAAATTTTTATGGCATGCAAAGCAATTCAGTGCAATGGCATTGGATCAGTTATTCAGCAAGTAAATTTGTAAGTTGCTCTTTTGATACTGACTCTCCAATTGTAAGGCTAGCTGATAACTTTAAACTAATTTATGACTTGAAAAGACTTTGTGAATCTCTAATTGACTATTATATGCAGTTTACAGATGACTGAGCAATGAATATCCCAGAAATGATAAGGAAACATGTTCTTTTTTCAGCAAGGGAAATATGAAATAATTTATCACTTGAGAAATGAATTAAACAAAACTGATGTAAATAGTTATTAAAGGTAAAATCTTGCATGCTTTGCACAATTATGACATGGTTTCCAAGAAATATTTAAGATGTTCTCAAAATTATTCATGTTTGATATTGATTCCTGAACATTGACAATACTTATGGTTTAGAAGGTTTAGGAGGCTGTCAAACTAACACATTTGAACTTAAACTTTAAGTGAAATTAAGTAAAAGAGTTTAATCAAAGAGCTTAAGACTCCAATGAACCATATTACAACATTAATTAATGAAGGAAGGTCATGGCATTCTGATAGCTGTCCTAGATAATAAATGTGACAATATACTGTATTGATTTTCAAACAAAGATGCAAGCTGAAAAGTAAAATGTTTTCCAAAATCTAATCGCCAGTGAAACAAGGGGCAACTTATCGTCATTTGCCCATGGACTCCCAAAAATCACTGAATTGCTATGGAGAATGAGTCGCGTTGGATCCTTTATCCTTTTACAGAATTATTTGCTTGCTGTTATCAAGGCGGGACGAAAAAGATTGGGTTCACAGGCCTTTTCCCTCAGCTTTATAAACATAGATTTGAACTCTGGGTCTGTAGGGAGCTCCCTTCACCCCTCCTTTACATGATCTGTTTAAACGTTGCTTACTTTGTTTCTTTCATCTTGACTTCATCTCCTTCTTGATTTTCTAAGTCGTTTGATACAGAACCACCTTTTCGCTTTCTAGTACCGTCCATCATTTGTATATTTTGTATAGCCCCAGTGTCTCACAACAAAATTAGGCCCCCTTCGACTCTGCCATCTTTGCTTGAGGCATTGGTAGCTCAAATCTCACAGGAAACAAAACAGACTTCCGGTTGAAGCCACAGGGGATCATCTTTTGAAAGATGACAATTCAAACTCACACTCAATACTTCTTTCAGCACCGAAAGTAAATTACAGTAAAAAATTAAATATACTTTTTACTGATAATTAAGAATATTACAAGCATCCGAATAAAATAAACTGACAGCAACAAGTGATAAAACTTGCTGACGGACGCATGGAAAAACTCTAGAACGAGCTGTTAGAGCCACGTGATCAGTTCTCATGATATTTTTTCTAAAATATAATGACAAGCAGCCCTTACCACGTCAAAGGGTAATCCCATTAAAGGTTCTGGAGTTTTGCCTCAATTACAGTTACACACCTATGCAAAATTATAGCAACATTTCACTGGTAATTCAGAGGCTGTTTTGCCTTTTGTCTTTCCTCTTTGTTGATATACATGTCAAAAGTTTCTTTATCTCAATACAACGAGATAACCGGAAGTAACGTTCGCTAGCCAGTACGTGGAACTCTAATGTTGGCAATCTTTGCGTTGTTGTCGTTGCTGTTGTTATAAGTTGATTTTGTGAGTGGCTGTTTTTTTTCGGATGATGCAGTATGTCCCCCATTGTTCTCAGAACCTCTTTTCATGGCCACGATATTCATGCATCGTTGATTCAATGCACAAATAAACAATCAGAATGAAGAACCACAATAGCGTAAATTCTGAACATCACGAAGGGGACAGACTGCCTCATCCGAAACAGTTAGCAGCTAAAAAGTGAAAGTAGCCTTTCAAAATCAATTGCTCCGTTACCTTACCTTCCAAAGTCAGGAATATATGAAGTTCCGATAGAGAAACATTTCTAGGTAGAATCCTGAAGTCTAATGTTAGATAAACAATGCCACAAATTTTCTGAAAAACTCTTAACTACGCTGAAAAAGCCATAGCAACTTTTGGTGCCTTTTTCCTTAAAAACAATACATCGAAATTCGTAGTACTTAACTGCATTGTTGAACAAAAGACATCAAGAGATGCAAGCAAAAGAATGGTATTACGCCTCCACTGTTATTTGAAAAGGACGGAAAACAGGCATTTGATAAGCCTGGATAAGTTCTATTATATTTACATACGAGTATCAAATTTTTCACCTTCAAGCGAATGGAGTATGAGTTGATTCATCACAAATTAGGAAAGGTTAGTTCAGAAAAAAGTAGGCAAAAACAATAATGTTTCATACATTGATCAAGTGAAGCATTTTGCAAAATATTTTAAACAAAACTCTGTCATAAATTTTCTAGTTTTTTATACAATTCGATTCAGATTCACAATCAACCAGCATTTATAGAAATCTGCCAAGGCCGTTGCGGTGTATTGTCAAAGTTGTGAAGGCGCAAGTGAAACATCATCAACCAAAATGGGGGAAGAGAAAAAGCCAGGACGAAATCTTGTCTCTTAATTGTAAAATCATATTATGAAAAGGTTTGTTGTATAGCTATTTCAAATTGATTTTGGACGATCCGTAATATTTGAGTAACTTATTAAGCCTTGTCATGTTTCCTATTTGAGTTTCACGTGTAGGGGCGCAATGGGAAGATGCGTTGTTGCAAGAATGTTGCTTGCATTCAATAGCTTTCCTGTCCTAAAAAAACCGAAGATTTTACCCAAAAGATGAAATTTTGGAAGATATGGAAGATATGATAGATAGGATTGGTATGGCACGCAAACATCAGTCAATTTACCATAATAAGGCGGCAATTTGTAAAAAATAGGCCAACATTTTTCAGCTACATTACTGCTTATCTTAATGTATGTATGAATGTATATTTTATTCACTTTGGTATTTTTTCCAGTATCATCTAGTACAAAATTTTTATTGAATTTAGTCGAAATTTTGAAAATATACTGACATTAAAAAAAAATGAAAGTGACCCATAAAATTTACTAAGACCTGTTTGATGGTAGTCCTATGCTAATAATTTTTCCAAGTAATTCCAGTTGTGTCTTACTTGATGAAGAAATTCATTCATTCATTCATTCATTCATTCATTCATTCATTCATTCATTCATTCATTCATTCATTCATTCATTCATTCATTCATTCATTCATTCATTCATTTATTAATTCCATTGATCTATTCATTTGCTTTGTTTATATATTAATTTATTTTTTATTCAAAAAAAGTTTGCAGTAAAACTTTGTTGCTGTCTATATTCATGAAAGGATCTTTCACAAGAGAGCAATGCAATTGATATGTTTAATGAAATTTTTGAGTTTTGAATGCATTGCAGAATATTTTCATTTTAAAAATAGCATGAGACTGCAGGGTTTGGGTATGCACACAGACGGCATTCCCGGTGCAATAACTATTCCTCAAACCCTGTACGTGAATTTTCTTTTGAATAAAGGATAATTTTAATCAACCTGTTTTTTTGCAACATGATATGTTCTAGTGCAAGCATCGACAGTAGAAAATCATTCCCTGCACTTAAAAACAATTTGCAGTCTGACAAGTGTAGTTAAGAGGACCACAAAGACCCTCTGTATACTCAGTCTAATCACTACAAAAATAAGTAAAGGATACAACAAAGTGATTTTTTTTCCAATTTGATGAGCACTTAGCTAAAACAGTTCATAAAGCAAACATGAAAGAGATTGAAAAAGGAACCGCTTGGATGTTGCAGGCAAATTTTCCTAGTTGAATCACATTGGTTGCAGGTTGCCATGTGTGATATTTTTTCATGTTGGCCATTGTTTTTTATAACAGTAAAGTTTAGCTTTCAACAGTTATAAACTCTATAATGCTTAATTTTTTTCAGCTTTAAAAAATTTAGTATCAAACACAGATGTAATCATTGACAATGCAAGGTTTATGGAATCTTATTGGAAAAGGTCAAGGACCTGGTAGAGACTTCTGCTATGAAATAGGAGAGCAAATACCTGGGTTTGATGGAAAGTCTGTATGGAGCATTCATTCAGGAAAAAACAAAGTAACTAGTATATTCACTACTCTTCTCCGAAGAGACTGCTGTTGTTTCACTGTATTCTTAAAGAAAGACATCTATGCTCTTTAATGACTAGTTGTTTATTGACATTCCAGCAGTAGGAATGAAAAACATTTTTGAACAATGTGATCCAAGTAGGACCAAAGCATGTGAGACTAGGCTGTCATCAATGCAAGTGTTCTGGTATTGGAAGAATGTTTACTTGATTATGTTTTTTACTGACCATTCTCGAGACAGCACATCAAATTTAAGGCAGACATCCCAAACTGTACATTAGAATTCCCACCTGGTTGCTATCTTACCAGTCAGTTATTGTTAATTAATTTATGTTACTTTTTTAAATTAACCACGCCCAGACCCAAAAAAACCAAAAGGGATGTAAAATGTTGCCAACAAACAATTTTCTTTTTTGGACACTAAACTTAACAAGCCTCCTAGCTTCTTATGAAATTGACCCTAAGAGATCTCAGACCATATTCTTTTTGCTTTGTTGCACCCATAGAACAACATTTGTCATGTGTTGTAATAGGTTAATTAGGATTTATACAAATCTCCAAAATTTCATAACCGACTGATGGAGTAGGAATCTGATTGGCTTTCTTTTAAATTCAACCCAGTTGACATTATTTAGATAAATTGTCTTGAAGTACAAATTCTTTGCCAGTATGCAGGCCTGGGGCTCGGGATCACTGGCACTTGAAACACGACAAAATCGTGACAAATGTAATCCCTATTGTCTTTTAACAATAGGTGTTAATCTGCTATGTAACCTTACTAGTATGCCCAGCAAAACTCGTTCTTGCTGAATTTGTCAACTTTCGCCTAATCTCTCAAAGATTTCATTGTCCTGTCTCGAAGCAGGACAAGCATGACAACAGAATGCCCCTTCTGTTTGTCCAAGTGGAAAAAGTTGCCTTGATTTTCAGGTTTAACAAAAGGTAATCCCATTTAATTTGGATACAAGTGCGCCCGGGCCCTTGGGCAGGAAGAAAACATAATTAAATGTTCCATAAATGTTAAATCAACCTTAATTCTAGACCAATGGCACACCTGTAACAATCTTTAGCTGTGATGCCAAAGTTGCACCACCAGATGAGGTACAGTAAAACTTATATTTGTTTATATTCTGTCATATCATGTTGAAGTTTTTGAACATTTAACTATACAGGGATATACTCTAAGTATTGTCATTACAAATGTTCCCTTCCATCTCTTGCAAATGTTCCCTTTGCTCAACATTGAAACATAAAATACATAATTTATTGCATGTCCCAGTAGATATTTCAGCATAAAATTAGTTTGGTCTGGTGCTTCTAGATTAGATTATGTCATCCAAATCATGTTATTTGATTAAATGCTTCTTAATTAGAAGAAGTCTACTAGACGCAAGTGCCTGCCATTTTCCTCATATCAGTTTTATAAAATGCCAGTCTGGATTAGTTGATTGTCATGTGAGATTGCTTGCTTTCTAGTTTGGTTTTAAATACAGTTGAAATCTTAGAAAATGCAATTTTGTATTGTGTCACTCATGTTCTTGTATCGGCTGAAAGGAAACTCAAAGGATGTTTTGTTATATTTAGATTTTAAGCTGTATGATAGAGTATGAGGGGTTGTACATTTAGTGAAAGATAAAAAGCTTTTATTGCTAGCAGGGAACAGGTGCTAAAATATGTTTAAAGTTTTTGGCTGTGAAAGCTCTGAACCATCTGCATCCATGGCAAACAATTTTTTTCAGTACAGAATAACGCATCTGTTTTCATATAGAACAGATAGCAGTCTATAGTCAAGTATATTTCTTATTTTTGATCTTAGTTTTAAACTGTTTAACGCAAAAAGTAATTATTTACTGGAAGTTTATTTCATCAGTTTACTGTTTCTTGCATCAATCACTTAATATAGTGTCAAGTACACAGTCTGGTTGTTGATTTAATGTTCTCTCAATCTTTTAGTTTCAAGTCGCTAAAGGTGCCTGCAAACGACTTAGATCGATAAGACATCCAAACATTCTTAGATTTATCGACTCATATGAGGTTTGCATTGTTTGTTTTTTAATATAAATGATTTACTTAGCAGGCTCCACAGACTGTTAAAATGTTTATGAATATTTAGTTTTAGACTAAATGCTGCTAGTGTCAAAACATTCTCTAATCATTTTAATCACAGTACGAGCTAATGACTGAATTAATATTCGACCATTTTGAATTGATTTAAAGACATTGCATTGTCACAGCCGAGATAAAATTATTCTTGTTACAGATAAAATAATTTCATGGTTTAGGTTTCTTTGAAGGCTTACTCTTTTTCAAAATTGATTCAATTTTTCGAATTACTTGACATGGGTTTCATAAAACATCAGGAATCCACAGACATTTAAGGTCAATCGTTTGGTCTCTTAAGGTGAATCTGAACAGTTTTTTGGCGATACAAAACTTGAAAATGGCTTTGAAAAAGGAAACATATTATTACATATTGGCTAAAAACTTTTTCATCTGACATTCATCAGAGCATAAAACGTCAGAATAAGGGTCCAAAAGAACACGATGAAAAACATGGTAAATTTATTCTTCAACTGACAGTAACTATTTTGCTAGTAGCTGAGAAGATATCTAGATAATCAAGATATTGAGATTTTAAAACAAACTCAAAGTTTAAAACTTTTTCGAAACTCTGTTTTTTGGAAGCCATAAACCAGTCACGGCACGAACGCTGATTCTTTTGCGTATTCATTTTTCGTGCATAAGCCTTCACATACTTTGATTTAAACTCTGTATTTATCAAAATTAATCAAGAAAAAGTAATAAAAAATTAGGGAGTACTCTAGAATCAATAGTAAACCAAAACATAAAGTGATGATTCTTTTAAATCAGCGGGCAGGCATGGCAATTTAGTCGTTTTTTGCCCTTATTGAATCTGTCTTACACGAACGCTCCTTGAATCTTTAACTATGCGTGGGACTAGCTGTTGCTGATTGGTCAAAAATTGATAGCCAATCAAACTTTACTTTCGATCAGCACTTTGATATACAGTTAGTTGCTTACTTTTTGATTGATGCTCTTTAGTATCCTATGCTTGAAAACAGGATCTTCAAATTTTGCGAAACCAAACGTTTATTTAGCTATTCTACTTTGCCATGCTATCTTAAGGATTAATTTTCTTTATTTTTGGAAGTGGAAGGTCAAATAAAACGCAAAAGTTTTGCACGATGGTAAACTTCGGATCTTGTAAAAGTGATACTCCAGTGACACTTTGTACTCCATTGACTCTGTTGACATGTAGAATATTTTCTGTGATCAATTCTTGTGTTTCAACAAGTGATAAAGATCAATGGGTTGCGCTATTGGCAATTTAATGGTTTTATCTCGTGGATTATTCATTGACTTTGCCAATACTTTTCTACTAGAGTGAAGCATTGATTTATATGGTAACTGAAAAAGTTATTCCTTTGGCAAATTTCATCGAGACAGAAGATGGAAAGAACCAGTGTATTCTTGCATGGGGAGTGCACCAAATGGCAGTATGTATTCTCCTAGCTTTTCTTTAAGCAGAGAAATAGGAATAGTCTTGTGTTGGGTTATAGTAGAAGGCTTTTGAGATTAAAAGAGGCTAACTGTAAAACGGACAGTCAGTGCAACCTTGGTCACAAGGAATCTGTGTACAATCAGAGAAGAAGAATGCAATATGCTTATCAATAACAGCTTAGGCCTTCTTGTATTATTTATATCATATGCATAATGCTTCTCGTTTACCGATTTTACTAGCTGCTCAAAGAAGCACTGTAAATACAGTTGAATCCCGCTATTACAAACCCCACTTACTACGAACTTCTCGCTTTTACGTACTAAATGCCTGGTTCTTTGGAATACTCCCTGTGTAACCAACCCTCGGTGAAATGAAGTCCTGTTATTACGAACTTCGATCCCTACAGACTTCGTAATAGCGGAATCCCTCTGTAACCTAGATAGTAGGAAAATGTCCCACTTCTAGATTACATTTGATTCTTCTGCAGCCTAAGTATAAATCTGGGTTTTCCCGTACACGCAAATTCTTTCTTGGCTCGATACCTGTGAGCTTTTTTAACCAAGCAAACCCCTTAATCTGTCACCGTTTTTAAGTTTTGGTTGCACCATTATTTAGCTGACTCTCTGTTCATAGCTCTTTTTTCTGTTCTTTCTAAAATTGATCACGTTTGCTGGGAAAAAGATTATACACCTTTAGCTCAATTGCATAAATAAAAAGGCAGTTTAAGCTAAAAATCTGTTTACTTATTATCAATGCTCAATTTCTTAATTGAGCTTTCTTTTGATCTTGCTTGTAATACACTGCTCCTCTCTCTTCAGACAGCTTTAAGTTTTCTGGTAAATGACAGCGGTCTTTGCCACGAAAACATAAATCTCTATGCAGTGTATGTTGATCCTGCTGGTGAATGGAAACTAGGTTCTGTAGAATATGTCCATAACCAAGGCGCCGATCCAGTTGCAAAACTACCCAGTTTAGGAAGGTACGACCCACCAGAAGGAAAATCACCAAGGAAAAGGGAACATTGGTAAGATGCATTCTGCAGTTTGCTAGTAATTGTATGCCGTTGGTTTCAGTTTCTATGCTACTTAGAAACTTCTTTTTCGATTCATTTTAATATTTGGTTCAGGCAAGGATTGTTTCAGGGAGGCTGTTATCGTATATTGCTGCAACGTTAAGTCTAAAAGCTGGCTTTTCTATCATATTCTATATTTAAGTTGTATTTTTGCCTGGTATCCAAAGCTCTTAAGAAGTAACATATAATAACTCCTTAAGACATATCGATGTTTCCAGGTTTCATTAGTTTGCAAAATTTAGAGGTGAAGAATTGTTGATTGTTGTACGAAATTTCGTACAAACTTGAAGAGTATGAGAAAAGTTTCGAGGGTAATTCCCCTTCTTGGTGTGAGGCGATTCCGTACTGGTATATTAAATCGAAACGTTTCTAATGTAAGATCCAGTGTTCAGAAAAAGTTTCCGACTGCAATGTTTATTATTCAAACCTTCCTCATTTGACCAACTCACGATAACAAGATATCTTTTTATCAATGTCATTTTTATAGCCATAAAATTAATGGCACAGTTTCCAGATTGACAATTGTACAAAAATTATATAAACGCTATCTTTAAGAATGCAAAACCCTCAACAATCCACTTATTAAAATCGTAGAAATTAAGTGGGTTTATCAGGCACAATTATTCTGTAACGTCAAATTCATACAGGTACTTTTAAAACCATGGTACTCTTGGTCTCTTTTTCTTCATTTCTGAAACGATGACAGATTCGTGTTTGTTTTCCTTCGTAACCTGTTGCCAGTTTGATCTCCCCCCAAAGTGTCGGTCTAAAGATTCAATCAATGCGTTTGCCTTATGTAGCAGGGGACCATTCAGTGAATTCATAATACAAAATACTGTGACCGATACCAGATAATACACCTTTTTCCTGCCTTTTCTGCATATAATCCATGTTAAAATTCAGAGTAGTGGGATTTTCTGTCTATCACAATATTCAGATCAGTGATAAATCTTAGGCTGATAGAAAATGTGTTTGCTTGAGAAACATCAATCTGTATTTTAGCACTTTCCTTGTAAGCTTTTAAATATCCCTTGCGGTGCTGAAGATTTTTGAGCTTTTAAAAACTTCCCGAGGTTGAAACACAAGAGCCTTTGAAGTAGCTGGTGATTGGAAGAGGACCTTGGGGCTTTAGCTTCTTCGCGTACTTCTTCGCTACCAGTTACCAGTCAAAAGACTTCTAAAAACCATCCAACACTAGCAGTCATACTTAAAATACGATATGATTGAATAAATGCAATTTTCGTTTATCATCAATAATTCTGCAAATTTAACCAAGGGGGTGCTCCCTCCTCCATTAGTTTACTATTGAGAGAGTTCCTCCTTTTAAGAAATGCCTTGCATACAAATTCCCTTATAAACCTGATAACTTTGTAATCTATTGTAGACTAACTTTGTAAACTAGTAAGTTTACTGTATTATTTTAATGGGATTTGTATGTAGTGGAATTTTAAAATGAAAAATGGACTGAACTGAACTGAACTGAACTGATTCAGGAACATTTTTAGTAAATATCCAATTTGAGCAAGGCTTTCCAATAATATCCATGGATAACCTTTGAAAATTTGTTTTTCAAGGCTTTCCATAAAATTATCAAATCTTCCTCAATTTTTTTATTTGCAAAAAGATTTCCTATACCAGGTTTCTTTTAAAATTAATTACTAACCTTCCTCAAATACGAGATTAACAGGCAAAACCTTCCTCCGGCTCCCAACCGCGGAGCCGTCAATTTTTCTGGACGCAACGTAGATTTTTCCTTTCCTTCTTTCAAATAGAGTTTTCAGAGTCAGTTTTTACATTATTCATCGTGACTGACACTGATTGAGTTATTAAAAACTAATTATCACCTATGCAATATTCAGGTCAACTGATTCTTGGGGGCTCGGCTGTCTACTCTGGGAAATATTCAATGGGCCAATGAAAAAAGCTAGTGAATTAAAAGCGGTTAGCAAGGTAAGGTTCTTCTTGAATTAACAGAAAATGCAAATAGGGACTTGCTTACCTTCTGCATTTTCCCCCAGTGGTTCTTTTAACAAAATCAACTGTTTTTGGCAAATAATGGTGGGTATTTGTAGGACACAATGCTCTTTTGTCTCGTGGCATGGAATCAATGCCAATTGCCTTTTTACATCAAGGCCTTGTAGCATGTTGTGATACCCTAGATGTAATTAAAATTTTTCTTCCTTCTTCTGTATGTATATCAGTGTGTATATTCAGGTAACTTATTTTTTCTCGTGCGTGATTGATTGTGAATTTTTCTTGAGACTTTATGTATATTAACATCTTGTGTTTTGTTTTAATTGTTTTATCTTATAACTACTTTTTAGATCCCCAAGAATTTATTGTCGCATTACTGTGAGCTGGTCACAGCAAATCCAAAATCTAGGCTCAATCCAAGAGAATTTCTGCACAGATGCAAAACCCCTTGTCAATACCTCGATGATGATTTCGTCAAAGCCAATCTCTTTCTCCAAGAAATACAGGTATGAATCCTAAAATAGTTAATTTTCAGTGTATCATTGCTGTCTTCCTGTGACTATGTTTTCATGTCTATCAATATCTGTCAAATCCACATGTCAGATTCCATAAAGAGATACTAAAGGAACTGGCTTATATTTCGATCCCTAAATCGCATTAAAAACTCAGACCAACTGGATTTTTTCCAGGATATTTGTTGCCTCTTTATTAGCGAATGATTTAAGAACAATTTCCTTTTAATGTATTTTGATGTTTTTAACTTCGACAGGTACAATTTCTCACGATTCTACGAACAGGCTATATTTCCTATTAAAACGCTAGTTTAATTTTCTTTTTTCAGATTAAGGATGTTAGCGAGCAAAAAGAATTCTTCCAGTCACTCAACAAGTCTTTGGATGTTTTTCCAGTCGCATTTTCAATTCACAAAATTCTGCCAGAGCTTCTTAAAGCGTTTCAGTTTGGTGCTGCTGGCTCTTCGGTGCTCGGACCATTATTTAAGGTTTGTTAGAATCCAATCTTAGATTCTGGATAAATTTCTGCAAACTTTAAAAATGCGTGAAAAAGACAATTAGCCTGTTTGTTTTCTCTGTTGGACTCTTCAATTATGTTAGAGGTGAATTTTCCTTAATCGATCCGCACCTAGATAAAATGTTTTTGCTTGAGTATACACTCATTTTTTATAAGAAACGAGAACCGGGCAATCATAAAAAATTAAGAAACGCCAGTACTCGAGGCGAATAAATTAAAAAACGATCGAATTTTAAAAGCGTCTATAACTCAGTACTTTTGCGAAATTTCATCATCGTAGTTGGCTGGTTGGCATAAAAAGGAAGACTCTGAGACTGAGAATCGCTTTCCTTGTCTAATTGAAGCATTAGAATGGAAGAAAATCTCTTGATACAAATGTAAAGGCATTAGAAAACACTACGATTTGCAGCGAAGAATATCCGTCTAACAAGTTTCTGTTAGGAAATTTCTTAGCGTAAGAAAACTGAAAACAGGAAGCCAGTGTTAGAATTAATAACATCTTTTTTTAATAAACTCTTAAGAAACAACAAGTATTAAAATTTCCAATGCGTCAAGAAACTAGAGTACTCAACTTCGACCTTTTTGTTTCTTATAAGAAATGACTCTGCTTTTCCGTGCTATTTCTAAGGCATTGAATCAAAATGATGCTCCTTTTTTAAGCATTTTGGTTGTGCTTGTGCTTGGCTTAAAATTTCTACATTAGTATTTTGTCATTGCTGCTAATTGGTACTTTCTGTCTAAAGACAGCACTAATTGATATCAAGACAAAAGCAAATCCTACCTGAGTGTCGGGGCTCTAAGATTTTTAAAGTTATGAATTTTATTTAAGATAAAGCAAATGTTGTTAACTATAGTTAATAAAAGTTCTCTATTGGGGCTCCAGTTTCAAATGCCATTGTTTTTCCAGGTTTTGTTGTTCTTTCTTACAAAGATATGCTTTTTGCTATGAATGTTGACTGTAATTTAAACCTTCTTACACTGCAATTTTAGATCGGGAAACTTTTAGACGAAGAGGAATATCAAAAGAAGATTGTTCCATGCGTTGTGAAGCTTTTCTCTTCGAACGATCGCGCAACTAGAATTCAACTTTTACAACAGGTATTGTCGATTCATGCATCTTATCAATTGTCTTGTTTTTTATTGGATTATTGAATTAATATCTAGGTCATTCGTTAATTGGCAAGAACACTTGATTAAAAACTTTATGCTTGAAAAAATCGAAGAAAATTAAGCAAATCTCCTTTCTCTAGCTCTTCTACTAGAAAATGTCAAGCTGACTAGTTTCTGCAGAGACAATTCATTTGTATGGTTGTTTACAGAAATGTTAGTAATTGTCCTTATAATGGTTTACATGACCTCTTTAAGGCCTGATTATCTAGGCTCGATAAAAGAAAAACACAAAACAAGCATTTCACGGTCGTGTCAATTAACAAATGTAATTTTTGATAGCACGCAGTTAAACGGTGACAGCTTGAAGGTTTGATTCAGAGACGGATCATTCAAGCATGTTATGGTTGCCGTTACACAATTATCGGCGTGTTCTTTTATAACAAATATGACAGACACGATTCCAGATCTGTTCGCAGCAGCCAGTCAACCATATGACCCTACTTGTCTCATTTTCTTTAACTCTCTATTAGGTTTTGGAACAGCTGCAATAAGAAATGCTTTGTAATAATTTACTTATCATATCACATAGATCCGTTTTTCGCACAAAGTGATCTCAGAACTGCTATTCACAGCAAAACTTTATCAATTCTACCAAATGTTTTGACGCCTGACAAAATACAAAAGTGTTAACTAACAGGAACTCATCATTGATAACGTGTTAGAGAAGATTTTATTCTTTATTTCAAAATGGAGTAATAGAGCTAAAGTTGAGTGGAAAAGGTTTAATTTACGATAGAACTACACCTAAATCGTAATCGTAAAGAAACGATTTTTTTTAATTTACGAATTGCTACATCAAGCCAAATTAATTAAAGTACTTGCTCTTGCTAAAAGGCAAGACACTGTCTGTACAAGTGCCGTTGAATTTTCTCTGCTTTACTCTTGTAGAAGTACTGTTATCACATTTAACGTTTATGGCAGCCAAATGAACTCACGAAAGGGATGTTTTTAAGTCGATTGTTGCTAGTTTTTACATAAAGATACAACTTTGAATTCCATATAATTTCCGTTGATACATCACTTGTTAGCTGTCGAATTGTTTGAAAACCAAGTTTTATAAATGAAAAATTTATGCAGCGATCATGAGCAAATACACATGATTTATATAGCTCTACAGCATTTTTTCTTGACTTAAAATTATGTTGCCTCTTAGTTATTGGCCAATTTCGATAGATTTCTACCTTGCTTAAAAACAAAATTCAAGGAAGTCATGATGGCATAAAGGAAGTTACTGACGTGCATGTTTTGTCAGATTTCTGTTATTAAACATTATAAGACATGTTTTCTATTTGTTTTCTAGATGGATAAATTTGTACACCACTTACAGCCAGCGTTAGTCAATGATCAGGTTTTCCCTAATGTTGCTACGGGATTTGGTGACACTTTGCCAGCTATGAGGGAGCAAACAGTAAAGGTCTGTGGCGTATCTCTTATCAGACTATAGTATTCTCAGATCGGGGTATGCTAAAGAAACAAAAAGGGTGGCTGGAAGGGGAGAAGAATGGGTAATCAAAAAGACTAACCAATGCCTATTAAGCCAGGATATTATCGTTTTTGTAGGTGTGTTTGTCATTTTCCCTATTCAGAATTTGTAGTCAGTGCCCAGATTCTGGAAATTCTAATTCTATAAGATTCATTCACAAATCCCAGGCCGATAGCATTTGAAAGGGAGTCTTGAATTGCAAGGTGACCTCGGACTTCTATTAAAAACCCAAGAACAGCACGTTTCTTTTTCTGAACCGACTTCTGATCAAGGGCTTCCTTTCGTGTTTGATGAGTCTTGGGTTTGTAGCTTTCATTGGCTGCGGGAGCCTTGCACCCTCCGCTTACTCTTCCTCAAAAGGGCTAACACCAATCATATTCCCTTGGTGTGATGTAAACAGAAATTTTCGCAAAACTGCAAGGTCATTTTCGGTCTTTCAATTCTACTTTAAGTATTTCATGTTTTTAAGATCCCCCATTAAAATTTATTTATATCATCCTCAACCCCCCTCCCCCCGGAACGAAATGTGTCAGAACAATGTGTGTGGAACGATAGAGAGAATGTTTGTTCCAGAAAATGCATGTATATTATTGTGTTAAGGAAGTTTGAAAATGGAGGACTGAAAACATTGTGAAATGAATGCTTCTTAATCAACGGTTTATGTTTTGGTTACATTTAAAAATCAGCCGAATTAAAACTAGTGTGAAGCGGCATGTCCTACAATGAATAAAACTTTAGATCTCTTTGCTGTTTGCGTAGGTTTTGATAACCGTCGAGACAGATGCTTGGATTTATTCCGCTCTTCGTCTTGTCTCCATTCGCAAAGATTATCATAATTGACACGAATATTTTTATTCAAGTCGATGATACTGCTGGCTCCAAAGTTATCAGAAAAGACCATCAACAATCAGTTACTTCGATATTTCGCCAAACTTCAAATGGACGAACAGGTATTGTGTCTCTCTGCTTTCTTTTCGGAGCATTAATCAGTGACGTCGTTTGTGAGTCTATCACACGTTTTGCGGAGATATAGTTTAATAGATCCTGGATTTCTTGAAGCGCTGCAAAAATCAAAGAAGAAAGCTTATCTCTGCATCCTTGGTTTGTTTTCGGTTCCATAATTGTACAAACTAAGAGTTCATCAAAAGTGACACACGAAAGAATATTTGGATACTTTTCGATGTTGAATCTGTGCCCCTTTTTCAGAACTCGACCAAGTCTGAAAAGAAATGATACTTTTGAATAAAATTGTTTCATAAGAGTTTTTTTCCAGATAGTTTCATTTAAATTATGTAATTAGCTTAAAATCAGTCGAGAGTTTTCAATGTAGACATAGCCAGACCAAAAGCCATAAGAATTCGCGCCTCCTGTTATTGAAAGTCGATGAATTCAAATTTTTATAGAAAATTAATGCAGCCAAAGCAACACATTTTCTGATAGTGATTCATTTACTAAAATTTCTATATTATGCATATATGCATATATTATGCATATATGTACCTTTTTTGTTGGAATTTTTTCCCCAAGAATTCACATCTTTAATTCTTTAAACATATCTCTTTTAGCCTGGCATTAGAACAAACACGACGATATGTCTGGGAAAAATAGCTACCTATTTACCAGAGACAGTGAGTATTGATGTCCACTCTGCATAATGTTTGAATGTATGAAATATTTATTTCCTATATTTTAAGTACCCATTGGCTGTGAAAAATAAGATAATAAGAAAATAAGAATCAAATTCTCCTAGCTCTTGATTTGGAAAGGTTGACAAGTCAATTTTGTAAACCTTTCATTGCTATTTCTTGCTGCATTCATCCATATAAAGGGTTTTCTCGTGTACATTGCACTTAACAAAATGCCCGTTTTGAGTTTTGGGACATTTCATATGTTGATTTGCGATCTGCTGCAATGGAGGGTTGCTTCGCCTTCAGCACGCCAACTGATTTACTTGCTAGGGTTCTTCCGAATATTTGGGCATGAATTTCTTTCAGACTTATGTAAACAAAACGTAAAGGAATTATTTTATACCAATCTTGCAAGATTTATAAACATTGAATTGATGCTTTTTTAAAGTTGATGTTAAAGCTCTAAACACTATTTATCTATTAACATGATTGCAAGCTACTTTTATTTTACTCTTTTCGAATACTTTCATTTCAGACTCGACAGAAAGTCTTGATTCCAGCTTTTCTGAGGTCATTGCGCGACCCATTTCCCCCTGCGAGGTCTGCTGGTATTCTCGCTCTTGCTGCCACTCAAGATCTTTATACGCTCCAAGATATTGCCTGCAAAATTCTTCCGTCGCTCTGTTCGGCCACTATAGACAACGAAAAGGGCGTGAGAGATAACGTAAGTTTGGAATATACAAGAATTCACATGTGCGTTAAGTAGGCATTTATCAACTTTTATGTGCTTGAAATTAGTTCTCAAGTTTCTATGACACTAGACTGTTCAAAGAAAAATGCAATTTGAGTCTATGTAGGCAGTGCATACTCAGTGCTTTGGCAGAATGGCGCGAGTTACACTGGTTGTTTGTTAACTGTATAAAATGCCACTGTTATATCAACGACAAAATAAAAACAGAAAATATAAGTAACTGCAAGAAAACGTTCTGAGCCGTCGTTGTGCACATGCATGTTTTGTGAAATTGTCTGCAAATTTTTGACCTACTGGAGGTCTTAAGTAACAGTAACCTACTTTAGCAGGGCATTTACCATTAAATATAATGTGTAACCATAAACAGGTTGAAGGATGTGAATGTATTTAATGATGCACTAAGGGACTTCACAAGTACTCAATACTCAGGGGTTAATTATGAGATATAAAACTGAGTTCATATTTTATAAAGTAAATTCCTCATCAACGAACTGTGAATTCAAAAGGTCCGATCTTTTAAATATATACATATATAGATGTTTGAGAACGGACAAAGATTTTACTATTTCAATAGTTTTTCGTCCAGATCAGGTGTATTATGTTTGCCGTTGCTATAAGATTAGTCAAAGTAAGACTCATTGTTCTGCTGAAAATTAAAGCAATTAATGTAATATTTTGAAGCTTTGAAATGTGTAGCTCATCTTACTTAAATAAATTTTCAAATTTATGAAATATCATATCTTATCTCGTTCTACTTCATCGGCTTCTCTTCACATCTTTTGCCTTAGTTTTTGTTTTTCCAGCTCGTCTATTTATAGATTAGTGTATTTTCAGTTCGATGAATTTGTCATAATTCAGATTTTAGTTTTAATTTTTTTCTTTGATTCTTAAGACCTTCAAGGCGATCAAGACGTTTGTAAATAAAGTCGAAGATGCATCAAATAACCCGGGCAGCAACCTTAATGTCAAAGGTATGACGTCAGCTAGCCAGGACAATTACGTCTATAATAAACAGTTATGTCTTTAACAGTGAATAGATTCCTAGTACATCTTCATAGCTCGATTGGCCTACCAGAATAAGAGAGTGTTTTGATTGAGCTCGTATGTTATAAACAATGGAATAAAAAGTATCTGTATCTTCAGCTTGTAGACATAACCAAAGATATATCGTAAAAATGAATATTGTTTTTTGCAATATGATAATGCAAACATTTTTGGGTTGTGTGTATTTCGTGCAGAGGATTTCAACAATTCACCCATTCTCGATCCCTAGAACTTTTGTTGTGAAAAATTCTGTTTCAGTATCCACCGCTTTGACTTATTCAATTTTATTCAATTTTGAAATAATATGAAACTGGTAAAAGTTACAAGTATAAAAAAATATCACCGAATGTTTATTACCCTAAGTGTTGTACGAATTTATAGTTGATGTGTCAAATTTGTTGTAGGTAATGAAGGCTCGCAAGACGCTGCTAAATCGTCGTCTTGGACTGGATGGGCTGTCTCCTCTCTGACGTCTCGTATTTACGGAGGGCAGCAAGGAACAGCCGGCCAAGGGACACAAGCCCCAGGGACACCGGGTCAGGGACCTCTCACTGGAAATGCAAAAGCAGATACACATTTAGATTCAAAGCAAGGTTGGTTCAGAATACTTTTTTGTATTTATTAAAAAAATGTATTTACTCTGATCAATGTGAAAATTAGATGTATCGAAAATGCAGTTTGTTTCCTATCATGACAATGTGGCTAGGTATGTTTTGCAGGCCAGTTGTACTCTCCTGGTTAATACTTTTCCAAATCTTGTATCAAGCAATTTGTGTCTTATAGCACCTGTACATCTTATTGATTCCAAAGCTTAAATTGGAGTAGATAACGCCATTGGTCAATGCATTTAGACGCTGGCAAAATCGATTTGATATGTTATCCATTTGATCTTTTTAACTTGAGCATTTTTTTTCTCAGTGCCTGTTTACTTGTATTTTTCCATTTTTGATTTACTTTAGCGTCTGTGACGCAATCAAAGCCTAGTTCAGAAGTGCCCACTCATACTGAAGTTAGTGAAAGATCTACCCCGGATTTTGCAGATGCTTGGAGTGACGATAACTGGGAGGACTTGAACGTAAGTACTTGTGCTTTTTGTCCTGTCGAGCATATTCTTCCTTCAAAGTCTTGCATACTCTTGATACCTTTCTTTTCATGCGGGAAAAGCATTCCATAGAAAGTCCTAGATAATACCAAGAGTAACTTTCATTCTTGGAGAACCTTGAATTTGCAAGTGGGTTCCTTCTCAGAGACCTTTACCTTTCTCGATACCTTTCTCGGGCTTGTTTTGACATCAACACCCTTTTTGCTACCTATTAGAAGCTATTCTTCTAGTTTCCTTGGTTGATCATTGGAAACGCGCATAAATGCTTACACTTTAAACTCTCAGTCTTTCAGGTAACCTCTTGTAAAGCTTTTTCCCACGGTCAGTTTTTCTAAGGCTCTCTGCCCATACGATTGTACAGTTTCACCTTTGATATTTTGATATTGATGGCTTTTCCCTTTGAAGAACCGGAGCTCTCCGCCAGAGAATTTTTGTCTAATTATGAATCAAGCTAAAAAGTCTTCAAAGACACAAATAAATATAGTCAAAATACGACTTTGTACAAGGAAATTGAATATTGTTGTAAAATTTTGAACAGAACTTTTCATTTGGTGCACAGAATAGAGCAGCGGTAACACGAGAGTAGACGAGTAGAGTCGTAAAATTAGCTATATAGAACGCAGAAGATACACGGCATACAACGCCAGACGATATCGGAAGCGGGGGTTTGAAAGGAATAGATAAAAATGAGATAACAAAATATGAAAATATTTTAGCTACATTATGAAAGATAAGAAATTGTTTTGTTTTTCGGAATAAACGTACCAAATTTAGAGACAAGAAACTGGTCTTGTAAAAAACCATTCTTTTACTATATTAATTTGCATTTATTATTCATTCGACGTACAACAAGCTGAACACCATTGATAACAAAATTTTTAGGTGGTCGTTAGGTGCTATAAAGCTTCACAGCCAACAAATTTTGAAACTATGGACAACCCTGCGTCATAGCGAGGTCTAATGTCAATTCAAAGCAAAACATGTCACTCAAGTTCGCAAAGGAGCTTTGTGTTTCAATTCAAAGATCTTTGATGTTTGAATGTTATCTTTAAAGATAGATGGCTGTCGTATTTCAAAGGGTTTTAGTATAACTCTTAGAAAGCGCATTTTGCACTGAAATCGCATCAAACACATTGCAATTTCCTTATCAGGTTCTTGGACATAAATCATAAACATCTCTTTGACCACTGTCTAGATTTTGAGTGACAGGTCCTGGATTCCCCTTGTAATTTTAGACGAATACATTATGAGCGTAACAACCTAATTTTCAAATACGGAAATGAGGACACACCTGTATTGAGTTTTGAAGTGTGTGATATTCTCATTAACAGGTTTTGTTTGAAAATACAGAAAATAGACTTCAAACTGTCTAAGCTCTTAAATTATCTGTTTACTACCCGCAATACTTTATATGGCTTCTCTGTTTTGAATGGCCATGGTAGACGCCATTTTATGAGTAAACTCAGAGAAGCAGTCGTTTCATCCTTGTTGACAACATGTTTAGATTTCGACTTTCATTCGGATAAAGCAGAACCCAAGATCGTAACAATAGGTTATCGAGTATTGCTGTTTGTTTTCTCTAGACGATTTGTAGTATGTCTTTTGCACACAAGTCACCAGCAGCATAGATCTCTCATAGAGATAGTGTCTGCACTAAGAAACATCTTAAGATGAATTTTAATTCATCTTAAATGACATACAATAGAATTACCGGACGCTCATTTACTGTGAAAAGCAAAACCTACTCGTCATGCCATATTTTCTGTTAGTCTCTATCGAAGCCTTAGCACACCCGTAGACATAATTCAAAGTCGTTGTTTGAGATTTCGTTACCATGCAGTTTGTTTCATTTTCATGTGTGAAACTGTATCCTGCAATATATCCTCCTAACTGTACGTGGTTTATTGTTTTCCCGCGGGCCATCACAATTCTTTTTACATCTTTTGGA
Organism: Rhopilema esculentum; assembly: GCF_013076305.1. The sequence continues at coordinate 7,914,731 of NW_027018682.1, read as the reverse complement.
TTATGATTTCCTGAACGAAATAATTTCTGTTTCACAATTTCTTCATTTTCCCCTTTCCCCTTTCAGGAGAACGATGCAATTTCAAGTATGCAAAATGATTTACTAGAGGCTAAGCAAGAAATTTCACACTTTAATCGAAGTGCTGTGGTAAGCCTTTCAATACACCTCTATTTCGCTTTTGACATTACAGATATTCAACAAAGGATAGAAGCTCCGCAGAATTGTTTGGAATACCACTTCATTTGCTAATTATGTTTTGTAGTGGAAATATTGTAGTATTGGAGTATAAAATGTCTGCTAATTGTACTTGGAACAGCAAACAGCTTGAATCTTTGTTTCATTCTACTATATTTCATTCATTTCATTCTATGATATCCCACCCCACCGCATACCACCACTTCCATCACTCCCCCCCCCCCACCCCACCGAATACCACCACTTCTATCACTTCTTTTTCCAGCACCATGTTTACCTTTTTGTCATATAGGGCTCGGTGCCCTATAGACAAGGTCGCTCAGATCGCAACTTAGAACCCTCAAAGCATATCATGCAAGGTTCATGGCAAAATATACTTTTTTACTCCGTACGTCACTTTGCAATAAACCGAAAAAAGCCAAAACTAACATTTGATCAAAAAGGAGAAATTTGAAGTGAAGTTTCTTAATTGGTATTAGTGTACCGGGACTTTTGGCAGTGAATGACGACAATGGAAAAGCTGTCTAATCAAAGTGACAACGTACATCTGTTCACTTTCTGTACTTTAACAAGATTTGATCTCATTCCACGTGATATTTCCGATATAGACATCTTTGTTAACATGCCTGGTCAAAACAACCGAAAAACACAGTTAACTCACTTCATTTTCAAATGAGTCAGGTTTTTTGAAGACGGGATTTGGTGTACGTTCCAGACAAGAGATTGCCGGCTAGCACATTTTCGCTGTTCAAATTGTACTTCTTTCACAATTACATTGTCATAATCACACTGTATTGTGAATGTTTGTCATTATCTTTCTTTACCATTAAGAATTTAGTGTCAAGGAATGATTTTTCTAAAGAACGATTTTAATTTGTAGTTCTAAACAATTTAATTTCCGAAGCCCCAAAGATTTTAGAAATTACGTTGGTTAGAACTATGAATTATAGACTAAAGTTAGTATAAGAAAGTAAAACACTTATATCCATTTCTTTGAAGTTTTCAATTGAAATTATATTTTTGGACCGAGAGCAAGAAGGCCAAACTAAGAAGGAAGAAAGCATTGGCTGCCAATGAAAGCTTTTTTCAAATTCTGATCTTCAAATGTTGTTTTTGTTTTCATTTTGATTAGCAAAAGGCAGATGATGGTGCAAACAGTGACAGTGACTACGGAGACTGGGGCAACGATGATTGGGGGCTCGAACCTGTGGCACCAAAAGCAAAAGTGCGTCGCTTTATTCATATGAAGTCTTTATATTCTTTTCTTGGAAAATAATTTTCTCTACTGGTGTGAATATTTTGATTGACATTAATTTTACAACTTGTGGTTACTATTGCAATTCAAAATTCTTGTTCTAAGTAAAGTTTTCTATGATTGGTGTCGCACATTTGTGGAATTGTAGAATTTTTTCCAAACAAAACCACTGAAATTGTAGCCATTTAGCCTAACTAGAAAATGCAGCTTCACTTGGAATGTATTTCTGAAAATCATTCCATATTCTTAAAGAAATAAAACGATTTATTGGGTTGAAATATATATCTTTTGTAAGAATATGTTTAACACTTCACGAGAAGAGGTTTTTTTAGAATCAAGGGTCCACAGCAATTTCACGATTCCATATCTTTCTATGTTGGTGCTGCAAGCACAGTGACATGAGTTTTCTTTCTAGCAGCCTTCAGTATAATCTCTTTTAATGAAACACCTCCCTAACACTGACACCTCTAAACAAGACACCATTGATTTTATCCCTGAATTTCTTTCCTATGCTCAAAGTAGTGACGTTAATCTAAGATCTTGTCTAGTGGAGATCTGCTTCTCCTTTAAGTAAGTAGCTCACTATTACGTTTCTCCCCCTCAATCTAACTGTTTCTCCAATCTTTTCTTTTTTACCCACAGACTAGTGAGAAACATAAAGAAATGTCTGACCAAAAGTTCTCTGGTCCAGACGACACTCAAGATTTAAATGCCTGGCCCCAACCTGACCCTTCGCCTAGGTCTGTCGCAAATCTCCTTGGTATGGAAAATAGCTCTGGTGACGATTTTCTTGACATTGGATCGAGCGTACCAATGGGCATCGGCAGCAGCTGGGGTGATGCCGATGAGTGGGTAGGTCATAGCTTGTATCAAGACTTTCAAAACCGTTTGTTTTTAATTCATAACAGTATTTCAATTGCGTTCAAGACACACATAACAGGCCATTGTTTATGAACTCTAAGGTTGAAATTTTAATCAGATGTTTTGCAAAAATTGGTATTTTCTTGCACTGTATCTGACTTGTTATTGTACAAGGCCCTTATTAGCTGGTCCTGTTATGCATTTTTCTGCTCTATTTTGCTATTCCTCTGTCTTTTATGTTTTCTAGCCTCCAAGGGCTAAAATGCAGCAAGCTAAAAACAGCAAACCGCCTCCTCTTAACGCCAAGAAACAACCCAAAGAAGAATTTCAAGAGAAACCTTTTGCTGACCAAGAAGCACAGCGCCCAGTGCAAAAAGTAGGTGAGATGTCTATGAATGAGAGTCCGTCTTCCTGGAACGTTGAAGGTGACTGGGAAGGAGATGGTTGGGGGGACCTTGGAGAAACTACAACAACCTTCGAAAAAGAGGCTGCGCCATCGCAACCTGATGACAAAGAGGCTAAAAAGGCGGAACTTTTGAAAAAGAGGGAAGAGCGGAAACAGCAAAGAGAACAAGCCATGCGCGAAAGAAAACAGAAAGGTGGTGGGGCTTTGAAATTAGGAGCTGTTAAAAAGGTCACTAAAGGTGAATTTGATTAGGGATTAATTTTAAGCAATGTCAACATACACACCTGAAATTGATGTTTTTTATGGATTTCTTATCGATTTATAGGTTAACAAATAAATCTCAACAGAAAAAATTGAAGATTCGTTTTCACAGACTGACAATCCTTGCCAAACAACTTCCCGAAACATTGCATATAGCCCTCCTTCCCTCTAGCAATGTTGGATATTTTTATTGGGAAGCAGTTCGTGCTCTATAATAAAAGTTTATGGTGCCCAAAGTTATTTGCTAACCAACATTGTACAGTGGGTGGGGAGTGCAGTGTTCGGTGTTAGGAGAGGTAGAGAGAGTGCTGTATTGGGTTATTTTCGAGAGGTTTGGTAAGGATCGGATGTACATTTATACAGTGGGAGAAAAGAGCTTCAAAGAACATTCTTCTGCTTGTTCGTTCACCGCCTGGGTACCTTGATTACCTGAATAATTCACGTTATAGGTTTAGAATGCGATTATGGATTTGTCTATCAAGTGCTGCTAATCTTAAGACCAATACAAGGAGCATGCTTAATTCAATCGTTTGATAGTACCAAGAATCTGTGACTTCAAGTTTTTGACTTCTCTTTTTCGTTAGCGAAGCAACATTGAATTTTTTTCAAACTCGTAATATCAATTTGTATCTTTAAATTCCCCCATTAAGTGTCAAATGTTTTGTTATATTGTTGTAGTTGCCTAAAACTCAGTGATCGAATACCTGGTGTCACTCATGGTCTGATTTAAGTAAGTGGAAACAAAGGCGAATCGATTGATTTCTATAATAGTTTGTGCTGTGTTTGTACAAAACTCATCTTTATGCCTTTTAGTAAGGTATGAATATTCCGCATTCGAATTCAGCATTTTAAACTTGCAATGACTGCATCTGGTGTTATCATACTCAGTGAAGTAAGGGAATTTGTTTTGGAGTAAACATATCTATTTCCTTTGAAGCCTTTGGTTTCGTTACGATATCTTGATAAAAGTTACAAAACAGAACCGATTCTACTTTTGTTCGACTTAGGTATATAGGGAGCAGTATATTTTTTCATTTCAATTACGGTCATCTGCTTGTAATAACATTTATTAGAATATATCAAAGAGGCCCGGTAAGTCCATTTATCTGGAAATCATGTGGTTAGGCCAATTGGAATTAGCAATGATCTGGCAAAGGAACGTGGCAAATCCACTCTTCCAAAGTAATGAGTTTCTCGGGATTAATATCCAGACACCATGCTCCTTAATGGAACAATATCTTGTCAAGTTATTCCTGTAACTATATCCCTATTTATGGTCATAATTACCTGACTTTTTCTCAATGTTGGTCTTCATTCTGCCTTTATTACGGTGCTAATTTAAAAAGACTTAATGAGATGTCACTTAGACTGAAGAGTGTCGGCTCGTTTTTAATAAAGGCTTATAAAAGTGTGCTGCTTTTCGATTTAGATTTCATGAACAAGTACGGCGACAATGTTTCCAGACATCTTTGCAGCTAGAAAAATGTCGTCTTTTTGTTCAGGATAAACGAGACTCCAATCTGAAATTGTATCTTGTTTTAGTTACTCTTTTAATGTTTGAAACTCCCCTTATTTGCTCAAGTTCGTGAGTTTAGGTCAGGGATCACCCATTAAATTGCCACTTTCGAATCTGATGATGTGCCCAGTAATATGTGAATAAAACATATAGAAACGACTACCACCCTGGTTGTATGACATAGGATAGTAATGTTTTTTATGGTGTCGTTTGTCATCAGTTAGTATTGATCTTTCCTGTCCTAGATGTCGTTTGTAATTAAATAGAGTTTGTTTCTGTGGTGTGGTTTGCTTTTAGTTAGCAATTATTCTTCCTAATAACCATTGGTCTACGTTACCCAGGTGATTCAGGCCTAGCCTGTGGACGAATTTCCACAGCAACCACCAAGTCACCATTTAAAGGCCTCTGGGCATTTACAATTTTTCTAACAATTCTGCTGCTATTTGCTCTCGGTGGATGGCTCAAAAGAGTTTTATCACCTCAACAGAATCTCTATTCCTGTTTATATTTTTTCTGCTGGGCAAATTTCACAAAGTGCCATCAACACGTTTTTAGTGTAAACTACATGGCTTTGCAGTAGTTTTGCTATTGCTATATCTTATCCTGTGTTTTTCTCTGTACACCCAAGTGGGATGAAGGGATGGCAGGCTTTTTAGTGTAGCGGCTTGGGGAAGTGCAGAGCACTTTGAGTATTTTGAGCTGCTCTTCTTCTTTACTAGCATCGTTTATTGATCTGACCTATTAGAGCATAAGCCACATGCATTTTGTCAATGGTGCATTTTGCCACTGGTGCATAATACCTAGCTAAAAACACGCCTCTTTGCATTGGGACCCAGGGTCACTGACTTCAGATCCAAGGGACTTTAGTTCGAGCCCCTGACTGGACAAAACTTTCACCCAGAGCGAGGAGAGTTCTGTAATTCCAGGCGTAGGAATCACGAGGTGTGGTCACATCTAATTGAAAGGCCAGGACACTACTCGCTAAGCATAACTTCTCTCTGTCCTAAAACTACCTTCGTAAATTGGTAGGAGAATACAAAACATTTCTTATAATCACCCTTTCAGCAATATGAATTTATCTTGGATAATTACAATCAGCACTTTGAAGGTTTTAGCAGGAATTTTTACATCTTTTGCATCACACCTGCGTTTTCTCGCCACCCCTGCTTGTTTTTAAGCAAGAAGAAGCTCTCCCTCCCTGAAAAAATATCTTAAGTTACTTCTTTCGTTATTGTCACAATAACAGAACAACACTTAATTAACCAAAGCAGAATACAACGCCATTAGTAATCTTTGAAAGGAAACAAAGTTGAAAGGCCTGCTGTAAACTTTGACACAAAGCTGCTCCTACCAAACAGGATTTATTCGTCATCTTTTTCAAATCTGTGGTTTATCTATTCACAATTAAGGGCATGGCGTCTCGTAATAGCGTTGTTCTATTGAAAGCATGTACTATTAGGTTGGATACGAAAGGTAATCACAGTTTAATCAGTGATGGAGTGACTGGCAGTTCTGCTCATAGTTCTATTCATCTGTGTATTGCATTAGAATCAGTTAGTGAAGCAATCCTCACATTCAGATGACAACCTCGTTTTTATCACTCTGACAACGTCATGTCGATCTTGACGAGCTTCGTCTTCATCCCACGTGAAATTTCCGACGCAGACAATGTTGAGAACTGGACTAATCAAAACAGTAGTTTGCTTTTCCTTTTAGAAAATCATTTTTCAGGAAATCATTTTCCATTACATAGAAAGTAACTGTATATCTTTCTTCTAGTCGTTGATCGAATACCGGGCTATCTTTGTCCCATGGACGTAGCGGGTGCTAGTATGGATCTTGTCCGAGTATTAATGCTTCATTGGGATAAAACTGCCCCGTTGGAGCCTGAATGAAATAAATTCTGCCTGATTACGGGGGCTGCAGCCCTCTCAGCTCCCATACCCCCTATGTCTATTCGGGTTAACTAATAATTGGCAACAAATCGCTCATTATTTGTTCTTACTTTTGTCCTTGTCTAGTAAATTGAGGGAATAACAATTAAGGAGAATTTTGACCATTGTTTTGACGTTTTATGGTATAAAGAGTACATTTTAAAACGAAAAACTATTGTACGTCTTAAAATGTACGCATTTTTCATACCAAGTTTTAAGTTTTATACCAGCAAAAAATTAGTTGCACTTTTAATTAATAAACCATTAGTAAATTTACGATCAAAGGAAAGATGTGACCACAATGCTCAAAAAAAGGTTTTTGCAATCTAAGCCGTATCTGATCTGGTCACCGTAATAATTTTTCTATTCAGTGACATATCATTTACCTAACATGGCAAAATGTAAACTATTAACAAAAAATGAATCATTGTGTAGATGAAATGCCCGAGACCAGCAAAATATATAATCAAGTGTAATGCTTGAACCAAAACTTTCTCTTCCAGCTTCATTACTACATAGTATGTACCAACGAAGATACAGTAAATCCTCGAATAGGCACCCCCCCTCGAAAAAGCCCCCCCCCCTCGAATAAGCCACCACCCTAGAACTAGAAATTGTCAACAAGCCCCCCTCGAATAAGCCCCCATTGTTACCGTAAATTCTCGAATTGGACCCCTCAGTTTGAGGATTTTTGCCATTTGAGGTTGCCTATGGCGTTTTATTGAATTACCACAACAAATTCATACTTTTGGTAGTAATTTATTAAATGCTCACAAAGAAATTCCTACTAAAATAAACGAGGTCTTTTAATAATATCTTCTTAATCTCTATAATAATTTTATAAGCCATCCCCCTCGTAAAAGCCCCCATCCAAAAATATCAAAAATAGACAAGCCCCCAGGGGGCTATTTCGAGGATTTACGGCATTCAGATTTTCGCATGGAATATCCGGTAGATTCGTACAGTGCGCAAGACTGGGTTCTAGTTTTATTCGCCCCATCTTTTTTCTGTTTGATTACATCGAGTACATTGCAACGTGGCTCAATAACAGGGACTAGGCCGTGTGTCTTCGTACAACAAAACGACAGGAAATGTTTTGGTAAGTTTTGATTAATTTCTAGATAGCCGTATAATTACTCATATTCTTTTTTCGAGGTCTTTGAGTAAAATTTGGTTGTCGAGACAATTCTACGCCCCTAACCCAATGCAAGTAGTCATCCAAAACGAAAAATTGGCGAAATGCTTGCCATTTGGCTATAACACAGGTGTGTTGCTGCTATGAAAGTACAAGAGGGCCGACGAGAAAAATCTCTCAAAAACATTAGCAAAATGTAGAGAAAGGAATTTACAAAGGAACACAATAACCCCTCCCCCAGCCAGGGCCGTTGTGGCTCCTAGAAAGGGCCGGGAAAAAATGATCAAAAGGGGGCCCATTTTCATCACAAAAGACAGGTCACTCAAAGTGGTACATACGTACCTGGAAACCATGCACGAACGAAAAATTACAAAGATGCCAGTTTTTATCATTTTTAAATGTTCATCTGCTATATTTGTTCGGGTGTATCCCCCTTTCAGTCCCTTTAAGACTTTAACAAATTTCCCGGTGTCCCGCCTAGCCACAACGCCCGCCCCTGCCCCCAGCTCTATACCCCTGCGTAAATACACTACACTCCCGATATATTGATAACAGCGTTGATGGCGTAACTGGAATACAAATTGATAAACTGAAACAATGATAGGAATGAAATTCCGCCAGTCTCAAATGTTCTTTCAAATATTTCTGTGCTGTAGGTTGCTAGCCGTGCTGATCATGCTCTTAACCACATAATATAGCCGCTTCTCGTCAATATTGATTGTTTTTGGCAAGGGTTTATCCTAACCTTCAGCCTTCCAACTTCAACTGTCAGCACAAAAGAGCCGAGTCGTTCTGGGTTGAATTTATAGCCGCTATCGGTATTCACAGCCTTTGCCTACGTCCATTCCTTTAGCAGTCAAGTCCTTTACGGTTAAATAAATGACCTGGAGTCTTATCAACTAATTGATAGATGATGCTCAATTGTAATGATTAATGGATATCGAATTGCCACCTTTTTAAAAAGTGTCTGGGTCAACTGAAAAAAATAGGTACTTATATTTGATAACAGTGTTTTTTATCTAAGCAACAAAACTCTTCTTGATTGTTGGGCAAGCAAAAAAGTTACGGGCTCGCATCCCCAGCTTTCTCCCAGAAAAAACGCCGGATAACGAAAGCTCTTCCAATATATATATTTTTTATATATATATGTGGACGTGAGCAAACAAAAATTCGTATTATCTATACCGGAAGATACGAAAATGATACACTGCACCCACGTCAATATTTATCGTTTTTGGTGGGAGTACACAAAAATATTTCGATCAGGAAATTAGTTTTGATGAAATTGAATTTGCTTTTTTCACAGTCATAAAAATAATAGCATTGCATTTTGGTAACACTGTTTTAGTTCATAAAGTTTAGTCGTAATATTCAAGGCATAAAGTGCCACCAATTTTTTACAAAAGTCCTTCCATGAATGTATAAAAGTTCCCTTGAAAAAATTCTTCCCATTTATTTCCTCTCATTGCCTTTCTCTTACAGTCTTGACGTCTTATCTTGCAAACCTCGAAAATGTATTAAGGCTCTATTTGCCCTTTGACACCAATACTTCATATGATCTGTAAATTTCAGTCTCGAGACATGTTTATGCATGAAAAATATTTTAACGTTTTCTGGGGGAACAAGATTTTCGTCTAGAATTGAAAGCGTGTTTATTGAAAGGTTGTAAAACAAAGCACCTAGAAATGTGCCTTGAGGATCAACGATATAGACGTTTTGTGTTTCTATAACGCCGCCAATGTTATAGTAAAATTTTCGTGAATAGTAAAACGTTAGTTTCCTTATGGCAAGTTCAATTGAATGAAATGGATGTCAAAGATGTCCTACTTTTGATGGTAAAGTCCTAGGCTTCGACTCAAGTGACACACCATTTTTCAAAGTTTAGTGTAGTGGAGATAGCACAATAAGGGGCGCCATTTTGCCCATTTGCACCCCCCTCCCGCAATCTCTTTCCCAGCACGCCACTGATGAGCTTTGACTTTGTCTCTTTATATTGAAGAGTATTAGCTAGATGATTTCAACGAAAGAACTCTTCAAACACTAAGTGTATTATTTCCTACTTTCAAGTAAAATCTCGCCCCCTTTGTACATGCACTTTAGCTTCCCCTTACGTATACCGATTATGCTATAATGGACTACTAAAAGTCGCAGTAGCAATACGAAAATTTCAACATAGAAACCTTCAAGTTGGAAACCAGAGGGATACTTTCGGTGTCAATATTTTCGATGTCTTCTCTAGCAAAGTTTCTTACTTTGAACATAACAAGAATTAGTCGGTGCTGTTTCCAATGATTTCAATAGGCTAACGAAAGATTCTGCCTCGATGCCACATAAAAGCTAGTAAGTCGCTTATATATCATTGTAGTAAGCTGTTTAAAATATAGTTTTTAGTTGTTGAAATATAATTTCTAGTTCCAAAAAAATTGCCTTCATGGCAGAATTGGAATTTGCCAATTTTCCTTAAATGTTCAATTGTAACACCATGTAATGCCAAGAAAGAGTGCAGTAACCAGTACCCAGTGTCATCGATGTGAGGTAACAAACCAAAATCATCACAAAAATGTCAACTTTGTCACTACATACAATGTGTCACTTTGTATATGTACTATAAACAGGCCCGTCGGAACCAGGGGCTGGGGGGCTGGATCCCCCCAGTAATTGTCAAACTGTAATCCGTTTCCTTTAAAACAGTGTACTGAATGAGAAGGAAAACAATGGGCAGCCCCCCCCCCCCTCAATTTGAATTTCGTTCCGACGGCACTGATAAATGTGCCACTTTGCTACATCATGTTCCGAGTTTCTTATTTCACACAGTAACTTGTCAGTCTGTTTTTCTTTGATATTTGTCACAGCATCTCTGTTTTTTGAGCCTCTGTCAATATGAGAATGTACAATAAACAGAACAGAAGACAACTTCATTCCAAGTTTTTGATATGCTCATCGAAAAAATAAAAAAAAATAAAAGATTGGAGTTTGAAGTTCCCTCGGTGCATTAGTCAACACAGAGTTCGCGGTAACGATAAGACACGTGATATCACATTTTTTACAAAAAAACAAAAAAATCAAATTTTTGTACACTAGTTTCGTAACGCTTTGGAGATTTCAATACTTAAAAATGACGTCATTGATTTTAACATGTTGCACCGTCACCAAGAGAAACTTGTTGCAACATGCCATGATTTTCTTTGCTACAAAATGTTTCTCTTCTTCCCAAATGCTTGTGAAATTTCTGTCAAGAGATGTTCTTTAGTTCTTATTTTGTACATAGGAGAGGGCAGTATATTTTAAGTCTCTGAATCTTAATTTTCATGCCAACCAGCCAATCATATTGATAAAATTTCACGAAATTTTTGAGTTCTGGAAATTTTGAAAATTTAATAATTTCTTGCCTTTTTGGCTGCGGATATTAAAGTTTCTTTGTTTTTTATTGCCCAGTATTCGTTTTCTTATAGCGAGTTTCTTATAAAAAATATGAGTGTAATTCAGAGTCTAGAAAACATAATGGTTCCCCAGCTATGGGCCCGGGAAAAAGTAAGAAGGCTATCAAACGATTCAGTAGTTCTGAGGAAGGCCAGTGCATAACCTGGCGAAAGCATTTTTTGTCTTTGCCTTTTAAGGCCTAGAGTGCAAACCGGTGAAACCGTGGATTATTTTACTTGAATAAACTCAATTTCTAAGAAAATTTTATTAGAAAGATAGGAGGAAACTTTTGAGTAAGACAAATAGGACAAAATTTCATCCAGAGGAAGCTTGGTGCGTTTTCTGGACTATTTCATAGTGTTTGCGATCAAATATAAAATAATCAAAGTAAAATTGCAGCTTCAATTATCAGATAATCATTTTAGTCATTTCAATTTCCCTACTGCATCACTCGTGACGCCATTTACCGTATTTTGAATCAATAAAAACCGCTTTCTAACTCTGAGTTTTTCAAAGTAAGAATATTCCAATGGAAAACTCCATCCCTGGACCTTACACTGGAAATGCTGACCGTTCGTGCCCTTTCGTGACATGCACAAGTGCGATAAATTGATAGCAGCGATATTTTCTAAAAAATTTTGTGCCAAGTGTACTTGGCAAATCCTGATAGGCTTCAGTGTGTACATTTTATTGAAAATTTACCCAATAGTAGAAGTGTTTTTGATACATTTCAAAATTCCATTGGCTATTTTTCATTACAGCACTATTAAAGAAAGTATTAGCTTTTCCACCAGACATCGCCCTTGGACTTCCTCGGAACCCAAGAAGGCGGCTGGGCAGGCTATTTGTATTCTTTTTTGTATTTACAGTCATTCTCACTTCATTTGACAGTGACTATCGCGTTCAATTTGCAATTTTTAATGGACATTTATTCTCTGTTCTATAGGCTCCTTTCCCCTGTTCAATGTCATTTGCAAAATACTTAACAGGTTCACAATAGTCTTTTAAATATTTTTTGTAAAGCCAGCTAAAGATTTCGGGAGACATGGTCCTATTTGGCATGCTAAATAATTGCCGTGTAACTGCTGCTAGGAGGAAAACATGGATTGAATTGATCTTTTAGTGCGCTGTTAGCTATCCTTATTTAACACTTAAAATATAATTTCGAGTCAAAACAAAAATGATCAACGGCCATCAAGACAGTTTTTCTTAGTAGCTATTGATCGTTGAACATGAAGTAGAAAGTAGGTCAATATAACAGCCTCTTTCATACTTAAAGACGAATCTGAGGTTTATCAGTTCATTATTATTAAGAGCAATTTATGTCATAAATTTCCGTTGTGGATTGGCTACAAAGCGAACATCATCTTCTTTGTGGATTCTTTTATGTGATAAAAGCCCTATTTATCACTGAGAATGACTTGTTTTATGGACAAATTTGTAACCTGCCACGTATCAATACTGTTTCATTAAATTAAGTATTTCAAATGATTAGTAGCTTTTTTACTTGTGTCATAGTTTCACAGACCTTTGAAATTCAACAGTCCTCCAAATTAATTAGGGAATCGTGTTCAACAGTCCTTCAAAATAATTAGGGAATTAATTAGATTGAAATTCTAATCAGCTGCAATTGTTTGTTGAATTGGAAATGTTCTTGGGGGCTCTGCTTTATCATATCTGGCTTTCTGTCAATAGAGCAGTAGACTACACCAAAAAAGCACCCCAAGGTGGCAAAAGACTCCTCGTTTTTGAGATGAAACGTTGTTCGAAATTGCATTCTACAGTAGCTCAGCTTCAGTTTGTTCTTTATTTTTTTTTAATTTTTGACCAATTTCGAGGCTCGTGCTCTTATAAAATCGTTCTTATAAAACTGTTCTTGAACCGAAATTTCAATACACCCCCGTTTATTTTATTCACAAGTTAGTCACGCACATGTTTCTCATCCAGTGTGCGGTATGTTATTCCTACGATATTTTCAGCATGCGTGCAGACTTTTCTTTCCGTTGTGAAGGAGAGCCAAGACGGAACTTATAAAGCATTTTCATCACCACTCCGCATTTTGAACATCACTGCCCATGCTGAACATTGCTAGCCACCGCTGGCCACCAATGCATCGTAGCCAATAACACTGCGGTTCTTCCTTCAACCATTTTCAATGCAGTATCTTGATTTGCTACAAAATCGTTTGTTGCAACTCCGATCCGCATTTGTTTTGAAATGGGCGTTATCATATCTTTTCATTTTGCAGTTTCTCTTGTTTCAATGAATTATCGTGAATTACCACGTTTTTGTTCAGTCTCAAAGCTCTCCGTAGAGCCACGCGGAAAGCCTTTTGCTCAATAATCTTAAAAGGTTACATAAACCCAACCACTCTTCCCTAATTAGTGTGCATAGTCTGGTTTCACCTTTCTATCGCCAATCGATTACGTGGATGTGTGTTTGTTTGACTTGCCAATCATTTAACACGACGCTTCATTCCAACGGGGAAATCGAATTCATCTTTGTCGGCTCAACAATGATTACAGAGAATTTTAAAGATAGCGAGATTCCGGATTAATCCAAGCTAAGGCTCTAATGAAATAAAAGTTACCGAAATGAGGATGCTGTTAATTTTTAATCAACGTTAGTATTTGACCCAATAAAAATGCCATGCTTTTTGAGAATCGATGTTAACGAATTACGAAATTTGATCAGAAGAAGCTTTTTCTTATTCAAGACACGCTAATCAATAAATAGATTGTATTAACAATTAAGTGTACATACCGAGAATCGCGTATCGTTGAACATGGCGGGTATGTTAAGCTCTTGAACACTCTTCAAGTCCGAATTGACATGCTCACATCGAAAGATTTCTCTTTAATGTTAATAGCCTCTGAATTAGGCGTGTTTCTTTCGAGATTGGCTATTTTTTTCGTAAATCCATGACTAGAATTTAGAAAATGGCTTTTTAAATATTTAAAGAACTATTACGATGTACTACTTGTTTGAGAACTATTTTGTGTTTCGTTTACATAGATTTAGAAAGTTTTTTTTTTATTTTTATTCCAAAGTTTTTTCAACATCTTATAGCTATTTTTATATATGTTACATTTTAAATTATGTGATTCGTCTTTGAGCCCTGAGACAAAAAATAGGCCCAATTTATGTGCCGTTTTTATTATACTGTGTTATTACCTTATTACTATATACGAATCGGAGCACGCACCCAGGTTAATATGCATGATTGCTAAATATAAAGACGTGTCTGTAACACGAGGAATGAAATTAAGAGCAGCTAACGGAAAACTGTGGTTTTTCTTCCTCGACTTCTACGAATGTCTATGAGATAACAGATAAGAAATTTAGAAAGGTTTCTTAACAGTCTTGAATCTGATATCACCTCACTTTAACGTTTTTCAAAGGGTAAACTCCACAAGACTATTGATTAATGATTGAATATAGACTTTGATTTCACGCCCTGTGAATCCTGCATTTCTTTTGTATTTAAAATATATATATTCTACTTTTTATAACATGGCATTTCAGTTATACAATTGTTGATTATCTGAACGTGATTATGCCCTGGAAATAGGTGTTTCTTTTTGGTCAGAGAGAGGCAGCAAAACCCTGACCACACCTATTTTTTATCTCTTAGTCTGACGCCATAATAGGTGATACTTTCCGTCTTGTTCAGGACTTACGTTTCAAAGGTGGTCCTAAATTTGCACAGTGGAAGGGGAAAATCCGCTTTAAAAACCAAGTTGCCAACCACATAAATAATTAGATCACTAAACTCCCCTTTGTGTTTCGTTAAAAGAAGACGTTCAAGTGAAACTAAAATATGGATAATTTATTAACATTCTCAGACTAAAATTTGATACTTCTTTTTTCCTAATTTTGTGTCTCAACTATAACTTTTTTCTTTCCTAATGTTTCTGATCATTATTACTCAATAAAAGTTATTTTGTGATTTGATCTTTCTTAGTTTGATACCACATTCCAAAAATAACTAATTTCGATGATCTCGTTTCATATCTTAGAATGTTTACAATTTACAATGCATATTTACATGTCTACCTACTAGTCCTACCCATGTCTAGTTCCACAATTAGAATTGGTAAACGGTATTGCGAAGGAGACAGAAAACCTCCATTTGGGTCCAGGGCTCCGGGAATCATGGTGAGAAGTTCTTACCATATTTGGCATTTCCGGAATCTCTTCTCTCTCTTGAGTATAAATAATTACGCATAATCATCATATATCTTCTTGTTAGAAAACACGTGTCTCTCTGTGGTACACACCTTTGTTCCGCCCAAGTCACAACAAATGGTTAACAAAAGTTCTATATACATCTATTGTAAATTTTACTGTTTCTGATTATTCCATCTACTTGGGTTAACTTTCCATTAGTTGTAAACTCAAAGGATCAAAGTCAGTTTTTATGAGTCGAGAAACCATTTTAATTGATTTTATTCGCAATTACACATTTGGCAAGTTGCATTGCTCTATCTGTATCTGTAGCTGTTAATTTCTTTGTCGGTAAAGAAGATTTGTTGTAAAGATTTTATGTATATTTCTGGATTCTCAGGGCAGAGATGATGTTTTATATTTATATGCAATATTTATATAAGGCCTAATCATGACTAACCGGTTGATGATTACTCGACAAATCCGTGTGAGTTACTCCTTACCACTCCACTGGCCTACGCCAGGGAGTGGCTGTCTCTAATATATATCCTTTCTACTGGAGCTCCTCCTCGTAACTAACTACAATTCTTGCTGCAGTACCTACTACGCCCACATGTGTGTGTTTCCGTTATAACCTTATATGGCATAATGACCTTTGCACTTACCACGTGCTACTATTCTTTTAATTGCACGCGAAATACCAAAACTTAACTTCACAACAAGATTTGATTAATGTAAGATTTCTTATATTTTCACTGGTTTAGATGATATCAGCATTTCATTACGTCATCACACACCGCACCAACAACGCCTGTCGATTATCCTGTAGCAAACGCCTATTTTAAGTAGGTTTGGGTAACGGTTACCTCCCACCTCTCCCGCACCCTTTAGTATAGGAAGAGATAAACAGTCTAACAAGAACAATAATATACCGAAGCACTTCCTCCAAAGTCTTGGTGGAGATGGTTATGTCGTTGATAATTGCAACAGTTTAATATTGTTCTTTATTGCAATTGTTAAGAATAATTACAAGGGAGTCGATGAGACGCAGGAAACAAGGGTTGAACTGTTCTCTGATCCTGAATTCAAGAAAACCGTGCCCATACTTGCCTCAAGGGATGTTCTAATCCTGCATGGATATGCCTTAGGCCACTAACTAAATCAATGTATAATATTTTGTTAGATAGCAAACCTGCAATAGAATATGTAAAAAGGTGAAATTTTCAAGCACATTCTCAAGGGCTCCTCTAAATATAATGCCTTGCCTGTTGCAATTTCTGTATTGTCTATGGTGCGATTCATCACTGACATCATATCAAGAGACAACACGATGAACCAAGTGCCTTCTGGTTGTCGCGATACGATTTGTCTTTGCCAATTATTCAAAATAACGGAGACGGTAATGGAAGTAGCTAATTAACATATTCTAGTACAAAATTCCTCTGAAAGCAGGTAGTCTAGTATTAGGTACTTGGTTTTACATTCAATAAATCATGTTTACAGCAAATTGATCTCCTTGCATTGTTATTCTGAAACCTTCGAGCAAATCGTACGAAACGCCATGAATTGAATGTATGTACAAGCCCTTTTGTCAATAGTGTTTCTGTGATAAGCATCAAAAAATGTGTACCTTCTCTATGCATTGATATCGTGTTTTCACAGTAGATCTTTATCTATGAAATCAACGCCGTAAATAGAGAGTTATTGTCAGTTTCTGTAAGAAATATCACAGGGACCAGTGTCTTACGGTAGCTTCTGTCACAGTTAATCTTTGGTATGGAGACAGTGGTATCGCGGTTAGGCCTGCTCTGATGGGAACCCGTTCGCTTCATTAAGCTTAGCGATTATATCAGTGTTATCAATAACCTTAATCAAAGTAAGATACCTTATCACACCTTATCTAATCAAGCAGATGGATTTTCACCGATCGTAAGCCGATCACAACGCGGCGGTATTGGTGCGCTGAAATGCTCGTAATCGGTTATCGAGCAGTGCAGGGAATTGTTTACTAAACTCTGTGTAAGCCTGCGCGACATCACTGGAGTTATCTGATAAGATCATAGAGATCTCAATATGTTCGTCATGGCTTTAAGAGTAAATGAGTTTTCGAGTGACTTTATCTTGACAGACAACGTTATGGTGGCAAGATGACCTCACATCATCAAAGCCGACTCTTTGAAGTAGCAACCAGCGAGATGTTTATTAATTTCCTGTACTGTCATCCCAAAATAAATGTCTCATTTTTTATCTTCGCAACAACATTTGCGGTCCTTAATTTGGAGATTCTGTTCATCATAACTACATTGGTCTTTCTAAACAGAGTCACTCCAAGATTTCATGAGCTTGTGTTGTCTTTTCATGAGATACATAAAGAAACTGGCTTAGCAGGTATCAGGCTTCAGTTCAGTAGGAGGAGAACGGTGTCCCGTCAGTCAACCGTTCAGAGATCGAGAAAACATTGACAATTAGCCGATTGGATATGTAAAAACGGGTCTATTGTATAGTCCAACCAATGTGAAATTTAAATGGCAAGCAAAATGCGTCGGGAAATAGTGCCTTTAAATGCACACAGAAGTTACCTATGTTAATTCTTCGATAAGTAACCAGGAATTAGCAGATACTTGGTAAAGAAGTACCTTTGTGAAGGGGGATCCAAAGGCCTAAGAATAACCATAAAATTGATACTTAGGCCACCCACAAAGCCAAGCGAAGCCAATGTATTTCATTTCACACGAAAAATGAAGGGTGGGTACAAATGCAGTGATTACAACGCCCTGTTTCTTAGCATTGGTCACTTAGACTTTAAAATTCTAAGCATTTTGACACAAGATTCTGGCTCTCTGTCTAATTTTCTGGCTTTCTGACTTGCCCAGGTTTCAAAAATAATTTTCTGTACCAAGACATCCCATCAACAGTACCAAGTCATCCTCCCGATTTTTGATGCCCCTTCCTCCAACTTTGAAATGTTTCCAACGTCCCTGAATGTACCTTTAAATGCATTCTCTAAAAACTCTAGAAACCGTTGAAATCATTAAAGTGCTCTAATTTCTTTGGTTTTATTTCAGTTATTTTATTTGGAACTAATCTACTTTACCAGGTCTGTAACGATCAGCATAGTAACGTCCCCTTTCCATTAAATTTTTACCTGTCAAAAACACTCCCCTTTATGCCCCCCTAACCTGCAACCACTTCTGCCACGAATGCAAATTTGATCGTAATGCAGCTTTTGCAATCTCTTTGTTTCCATCTTCATAAAGCTGAAACATTGAATCAGACGTATTTTTTGGTCAAGAAGATTTCTGGACAATTTTTGCAATGTAAAACAGAAAATATTGACTTTGTGTAATTATGTGGCTAATGGTTAAAACCACTGTCTAGCCATTAACTGGTTTCTTTGCAGTGGTACGTATTTTGCGAAACTGTGTTTTTTAATCAGTCTGCGTGACGATAAAATAAAACATGCCAAACAAAAGCCTCTTGTTTCCCTTTTAGAACAGATAGGAACAATGACATAATCACACCCCGGAGAACAATGTCTGGACTAACATAGGGGTGGGAAACAAAGGGACTAAGAGAGCTGCTCCCCCCTAATCAGGCAAAATTTATAGCATTTCAGTATCTATCTGAGCATCTCTATCTCGAGGGAGCAATAATATTGGGGCAACTTCTATACTAAGCCAACCTAAACATTTGGCACCCGTTATTTTGTCGATGATTTGCTTATGGGAAAGTGCCCTTGTGAGATAGCCTGTGTTCCAGACTCCTTACTTTCAAGTTGGGTTATAATTGCTTACGTTGGGATATGAAATTTCCAATTCCCTTTTTGATAGTCTAAAGCATTTAGGGCTAAAATAATTATTCCAGCATTTCATGAACCCGAAAGGTATTTAAAGTCAATTTCTTTACTGAAATTCTAAACCCAAAAGTACCCCGAGCACCCCTATGATCAATATACCCGACCTCCCCCCACTTGGGATGTATCATTGTTTTTACCCACAGCTTGCACTTTCATGGGGGCATTGCAGAGTCCAAAACCTTAAAGAATTAAAATCGTTTAGAGAAAAGCAATCAAAACAAGACAGAGTTTGGTTGTCGTTATTTTGTTTTCACTGGCCTGTCTCACAGTCGTTGACCCTGTAGCCGCCATTTTTTGTGGGCTATAAAAAACTCTGGCTCTTTTTGTAAGGTGGCTCTACACCGGCACTTAAATAACTGCGGGTGTTGGGGTGTGACACCCCAGATTTTTGCAAAAATTTTGTGACTAGTCGGAAAATCTAAGTTATCTATCTTACGTCAGAGTATGATATAAAAAAACGCTAATGCCGAAAGTTTTTTTTCATTTCAAAAAAGAAACGACCGAACCGTATAAAATTAAGTTTCTGTAGGTAAAGGCCAAGTAAAAGTTTAGTACAATAAGCAATTGGCGTATTGTCAGTCGGAATGGTTTAACCCTTTACCCTCCAAAACATATTCGTCAATTTGCGGCCTGGCAAAAACAAAGTTGTCTCACTAGCTCAGTAAAGCAGAAAGGTGATCTCCTATTGAAAACGCTTCATTCGTTACAAGTTAGCAATTCGTTACAAGTTAGCAAGCAACCTTTCGTTATTTTAAGTGTTAGAATAATCCATTAACGTTGGAAGCAATTAATCCACATCGAAGACCAAGCGCAAAGGTTTATTTGGTTTAGACTCAAAAAATGTTTGGGAGGATTGAATGGTAATCGAGATATTAGCCCAAAGCAAATGTTTTCAATTAACTTTTTGCGATTCAGCCGTAGAAGATGATAATTTAAGTCGCCATCTTAATTTCGAGCATTTGCCACCTGTGCAACCAAACGAGGCCTTGATACAATGACTGCTTTGTCAAACCAGCATAAAAGCTTCGAAGAGTTCCGATCATATCATAAAAGTGAACTTATCATTTTTTATAACGAGTTATCAAAATTATTGTCGAAGCTTACATTTCCTACGTGTTATATCATCAATTATGATATTAATCAAATGGCATGGAACGATACGTTCATTTAAATTAACCAAACATTGCATAAGATAAATGCATTGCTTTTTCGCACGTGCTATGAGCTCGATGTACCTTGGTTTCTTGTGCTACAAAATCGTCACCTAACACGTTACCAGACTATTAAAGGAACGGTCACTGACCTGGGAACTGTAATTAAAAATTTCCGTAGGAGAAAAGTCTAGAGATGACTTGATAAGGAATTCATTATATACTTAAAAGTTTCTCGCCTTTTACATAAATAGTAAATACCATTTACGCTTAGAAATTTTAAATTACAGCAAACAACATTGATCATGGACTAGGAAAAGTTTCATCATGGAAGCGGTGCCCTTGAGCCTAAAGATCTTCCCTGACTATAGTCACCGACGGTTGAAGTCTATCGTTTTAAATTGCTGTTGAGAAGCCTCGATGTGGAGTTAAGGTAAACTTTGAATATTTTGGGTTCGGGCAACTCACATTCTCTGTTAGATTCTGCTGACGATGCACAACAGTTCTTTTGGTTAATTCCCATTGAGAAAAAAATCGATGCTTGCGATATGGCTTTTTTAATTTTTTTTTCGTCCAATTTGTTTCACTCTATAATTTTCAAAATATTTCTAAAAAGCGCGCCAAAATTTTGCAGATGTCAGCATTTCAAAATTTCAAAAGTTTGTATTCGCAAAATAAGGCGAAGCACCCTAATTTGCTGACAAGCATGTCGAAATGCCACAATAAAACAAAGTTAATGACCTTTCTTTGGTTTAAAACCCCCTTCAAAAGCTCTTGCAGGACACATTTCAATGAGAAAGCAATTAAATTATGCGGATGTTAAACACTGTTTAAGACACCGGGAAATTGAAAGTGTACAACAAGACTGACAGTTGTCAATAAAGAACTTACAAATTACTAGCTCTGTATTTATATCGAACAGTGGCCATTGGGGTAAGAAAAGACTCGAGGTCATCGTATTCACACAATAAGAGACACATCAACTAACTACCGCGAGAAACACAAAACAAGGCAATATTCTTTCAAAATTTACCTCAAGCGTTTATTTGCTCTACTGAATGATAGTTGGTGACTGTATTCAAATGCGAACTGTCATCCAGTAGGAGATTGAGTAAGGCTGTTGTCTCATATCCCTGATATTTCAGGCATGGACTTGTGAGTGCTTGCAAGGAAGATCTTTGCGCATTAAATGCAAACTGTTGGTAATGCAGGAGAAAGTGCTTGTTGTTCTCATTTCCATCCGAAAAGCCAGTATTGCAATTTCATATAGGGCTTAGACAGTCAATATTTTATGTCTATTTCTGTACATACTTAATATGTTAAAATTCAAACAAAAGTTTGAAAAGATCTAACAACTTTTGCAACGCACACAGAATCTTTTATTAGTCCTCTTAATTATAAAAGTACAGTTCATTATAAAAGTGCATTTTTGAAAAAGCGAATACTTTGCTTGTTAGCCCTCGTAGTTTTAAGATTAAAAGTAGACTGACATTCATCTGCAACTTTTTAGGTTGAAAATATCACACATTTGTGAATACCTGCTTCTCTGATATAAGTATTCCTAATCCAATTTCTTATAAAGTCTTTGTCTACTTTTATCTTCCCATGCTCCACTGATATCTAAAATAGCTTAAAATTGAATAAGTTTAAGTCTTTGAGCAAAGCAGCTTTTATTTTAGTGTTTAAACTTTGATGCATGTCTCCAGAGCCCAAATTGGACCTCACATTATTAGAGAATTTTGGCCGAAGTGACCCCTTACCTAATTGCTTTAACGGATTGCGTAGTACTTGACTTATGACAGTAACAACCTTGAAAACATTTAAAAGCGATTGGTGACAGCATAAAAAGCATTCGCACCATTTTTGCGAAGCTTTGAATTTGTCCGTAGCGATAATAACATAGAAAGCAGTGAATTGTCAAAGATTAAAATTGCTAGTCGTGTATTTCCCTTTTACATTAAATAACCCCTCTACTTCGGCATATCTGGAAAAAATTCCTTCAAAATTCATAAAATGTAAACAAAATTTTATTTTGAAGTGTGATATGATTCAGCTGGTAGAGTTTTATTCCATGGGAATATCAAATGAATGCATGTAAGTTTACAATATTTATGCAGGGGACCAAACTGTCATTTTGTAAAATTGGAAGACATAAATTTAGCAAATTAAGTAGCTCGATAAGGAAGTAGCTTCCAAAGCGTGGATGATTTCAATCACAAAAGACATGATTATGTGAATTTTGTTTGCAACTCGCTGTTTGAAACAAGAAAAGAAGTAAGATCTGCGCATGCTTTTCGATTGTTTTATGAATCGTCTTCGCTAGATCTTGATCTACTAAGGTGACGCATGTTGAATTGAATCCAACCCTTATCTTATCACAATGTTCTGAAATAGACAACAGGAATAATGTGGCTTATCTTATGGGCATGTGGACACTCCTTCAAAAGCCTCGTGGGCTTTCATTTCCACTATTTTTTCCTTTTAATTTGCTTCTTTATAATTTTCGTAAACATTGTAGACCAACTCCGTGATCTCCAGGCTCAAAATTTTGTCATTTTGCGTAAATTGACAGTCCACTTGTCAGTCATCGACAACCCTAACCTTGACTTGATTGGGTTTGTTACTGGACAAACTACGCTGAAATATAATCTTGACTCATTAATGCCTCAGACAGTATCGTGCCCATCTTGTTCCCAATTTCCAAAAATGACAAATTTTTAATAATAAAGCTTAAATCATAAAGCGAATAAAATAACGATAATCAAATATTATCCAGTGAGCCTAATAAAAATAAACATTGTATTATGTGTTGAACTATTCAATGTTTTGAGATACCTCATTACCCGGTGGCTACTCTCTTGATGCTGTAAAATGAATGCTGAGCTTTAACTTTAAAATTACCTGGGGACAAGGGAGATTTCTTGTGATAATAACTACATAATTGGTGAATGCATTTGGCCTAACCCGTGCATGGACTGTCTGACATTTTATGTCGGTCCTATTCATAGCTAGGTGACGCTATTGAAGAGACTTTGCCAGAGAAGCTCGAAAAAGACGAAGTCCCTTCTTGTTCATTTTGCATAATCTTTAAACAAATTGAGGAAAGACTGCCTAAGCTAGTCAGTCGTAGGCAACACATTACACTGTAATCCAACAACCATGTTTTTATAAATTCTTTTAAAAGGAGCCATTTGCTTTTACTAATAACAAGCTTCGGCTAACCGTACCTGTGAAGAGCGAGAACCTTTAAAGCAAACACTGACAAACGTTTTCTTGGCTAGTCTGGTCCAAAAAGCACGTTACGTAAGGAGAAAGCCATCCTTTGAGCTCTATACGAAGCTAAGCAGCGGTTTCCTTAATCAAAATTTTTAAATTCACAAAACTGACGATGCGGCCTTCCCAGGAAATTTTAATCAGGTCCACAAGGGCGATTTTTTGTATACAAAGAATTAATTTAGAAGGGAGGGCTAGGATGTAGTATTAACACTAGGGCTCAGGGCCCCAGAGACTTCGTGTTCTGCTGACTTTTGAGATTAGTATCATTATCATTTTCTTTAAGCATAAAATTTGTTTGTTTCCAGATGGGGCAATACGCTTTTTGCATGCATCACTTTCTACATATTTCAAGAAGTTTTTTATTTGCTGTCTCTACGAAATACAAACATTTGCGTTAAGAACAGTACTTTCTTTGTCCTCAAAAATGTAAGTGACTATGTTCAAACAGTGAACAAGCATCAATTACAGTTTCTGATTTTGAAAACACCGTCTTTCATTAATAGATTCGTTATCAAATGTTTTGAGAAAATCCTTTTTTTCTGAAACTTATCCATTTCTCGGCATCATAGGAGGTATGGGGCAAAGCTCATTCCAATAGCGCTAACCAAACTGTTCTGCTCACGAAGACAACACTTAATTATTTGGCGTTGTAGCCCCATTATTCAACCAAAATCCCCAAACGGTGGGTATTGGTAAATGAAACAATATTGCAAGCAAATTTTGATCTCAACAGCACAATTCTGTGAAGTTATCTCTCAAAACAATAAAGCTTTTATTATTCTGACGACATTTCTTGGGTAAATCATGTCAAACTTGTTTACATTCGTCTCGTTCTTAGTTTAAAACACATATTTCTACTATAATACAGATTAATTATATACTACAATTTAAAGGCATTTATAAGTCAACGGTTTTCAAGCTCATACTGAAAGTAGCAAACAAAGTTATTACGTCATGGGACTACTTGAGCTTATGTTGCCAAAGATCTAAGACTGACAGTCACTCTTAATAACATCACTCTAAACCACACTGGTGTTGTATAACAAGTGTTTCTGTGCACAAAAATGCACAGGCAAATCTTGAAGCAATAAAACGTGTTTTCTTTCACTAATAAGAAATGTTAATTTATTTTATAACTTTATAAATTGGGAAAATTTGCCAACCAGAATAACCCAAAGTACTTGTGAATGTTGATTGTATGCATAAAGAGCAGTATGACTCATTTGAAGTTTAAGTATTTTGATCGGATGTGCAATATAACTACTTATTTGTTCGGGCAGATTAACAGAAACTTTGCATCATCTTTTCTTTATAACTAGAATAACCGAATCATGTACATACAGTTTTCTTTAAGGCCTCTTTCTTACCGAGAGCAGAAATTAAGAATAACTTTTGATCTCCCATTGGCCAGCGAGTATCATAAAACAGTTTAACAAAAGTGAAAATAAACTTTGCAAAAATTCTAGGTATGTTTTTATTATTGGTTTTGTGTTACAATCAATAACCTAAGGTTTATAACCCTTGCACCTAAAAAGATGAATTTTAAAGTCCAACAGGACGCTCATTTGGTATACTGAATTACAAGACTGCCTTTGAGGGCGACAATGTTTGCGAATGTCCAGACACCTCCGCATGCTAGGCCTGGCCTAGTAATGAATCATTCCATGTGGCAAATATGACGAATAAGCACCTTCTGGGCCACTGATTCCCCCGAATTTAGCACCAAGCCCATTATAGGGATGATAACGAATAGACGCACTGCTGTTCGATGGGTACGGTCCATACACAGATGGTAAAGTGGACTGTCTTCCAGGATTCTTTCCTAACCGGCAAGGGCAACCATGAATGTTACACACTGCTTGCCCCACTTGACTGGGACCAGAATCGTGCGTGTCACAAGGAGATCGGCTCTGCGAATGTGCCAATGACGTATGAGTCCTTAAATGCTGAAGTAATTCCTCCGAGCTAATGAAGCTTTTTCCACAGTGTTTACTGTCAGATACCCAGTTACATATAAATGGGTGCGAAGCAGAGATTGGCGGCTTTGGCTTCATGAAAATATCAGATGGAAGGACGTTCGGCGAGCCATTAGTCGGCAAACCTGAAGACTTGTTCGAATGCGTACACTGGTGGACAAGGGCAGGGTGGATGTAATTCTGTAGCCCAACTGACGGGCTTTGTGGGTACTTGATTGTGCAGTTCTGGCAGTGTGGATCTCTGCAGATCATGCTGCTTGGATTCTTCAGATGTGGGTACATTTGATGCAATGACTGCATTTGACAATGTTGTGGACTTTGTTTCAAAGCTGTGCCATCTGCTGAGGGCCTTAACTGATTGCAAAATGAGCATGGGCATATATTTGCGCCCCTTGATGACTGAGGTATTGGCATACCTCTGCCTGAATTGCAATGAGCACACTCGTGTTCGTGGGGTACGTAAGGCGACGATTTCTGCGATGCAACATTTGCGGGAGGATGACATTTCATCAAAGAATGCATATTCATATCACGATTCGCTTCATAATGTCCATTACCAATGCAGCCACCATGTCTTTCCTTCTCCACCTCTGGCGGTGGTAGAGCGCCTGGTGGAAATCGACCGTGGCAGTAGGAAAAGCCGTAGGGAGTTGTCGGTGTAGACGAAGTTACCGCCCCCTCTGTATGTGGTTTGGGTAACGAGGAGAATTTGAAATCCTGCTTGTAGGGCTTGAAGGATGATTTCGAGTCTTCTATTTTGGAAGATGCCTTGGGAGAAATAGTCTTCACAATCGATTCTTTGCCTTTATCGGTGTCATTGCGACCAATACTGCTGCATGTTGCTGCCAACAGTGCCAACGGTGATGTTTTGTTTTCCAAACTCTGTCATTGAAAAAAATAGTCAAAAATAAAATTCATTGAAAATTTTGACAAGGACCTGAGAGTTTCTGGGTGAGTCTTGCAATGTGGTCATAATATTTTTCTACTTCGAGTAGGAAAATAGCGGCTGTTTACAAATAACCAATATTTTCGCACGCATTTGTCGTCAGGTCAACAAAAACTTCATATCGTCGTATCACAAATTCAAACATGACTCAATTTCCACTCTCTAGCTGTGAATAAGCGAACAATTACTGTCGCTAACACCACCGCAAGACCTGCCCTGGCGGAAAGAACTTAGTAATGGGAGCACTGTTGTTTTCGAGTCATTCAAACGGTATTTCTTACAAAAAACAGGAAACCTAATGTCAAAATCGACATGTGAGCCAAAATGACACTGTCTTCTGAATTTCATTTATGTCACCAACTGGTAATAACAAGAAATGTACATTTTGACTTAAATCACGAATTCGTGAACGCCTTTTAAGTAGTTGGTGTTTTTCTCGTTCATACTAAGTTGTAAAGATTTATAAGTATAACTAGTATAAGAGTATATAAAGTAATCTTAAAACCCAGTCTCTTCTGAATCTGATATTGTTCTTCTACGCATACAAACAACAAACTAAGGCTTTCAATCAAGAAATCTGGCAGAATTAGAAAGGTATCTATGTCTTCACAGTAGCAATGTCAACGGAATCGATAGTGAAGAGGTAGTTCAGCGAAGAAAACTTTTCAACTAGTAAGACGTCTACAACATAGAACAAAATACTGTTAACAGAATGCAATGACTAAATGTTTCCTTTTCTATATAACTAGCTGACGTCCAGTTGGCCTAGGTTGACATAGATTTTAATCGACTCTCCAGAATTTATGCAACTTTCAAGTGGGCATCAAACTGTACCTCGAGCCTTAATTTCGGAATCAAATACAAATTACTGTTAACAATACTTCATCAAATCGCAAATATGAGGCTTACCGAGGAATGAGGTTGAAGATAGTCGCAATGAATTTGAGGAACTCTTTGAGTCAACATTTCTAAGGCCACGATCGGAAAATCGGTTCGTTTATTATCCTGTTTTTTCGTGGTCGCACACTGAGGAGACTCAACCGCTCGCATGGTTCAACTGGCTATGCGTCGAATGTGGTCGCGAATTAATCTTGCTCACTTAAATTGATCAAAGAGGCCGCCTCAGACAAAGGAGAACAATCCTCTTCACCACAACTTCTTAACTGTCAATAACTCAAAGCCCTCTGAAGGCACCGCTGGCCAATCAAAATACGGATGGAACAAGATAACGCTTTTCGATTGGTTACTAAGTAGTGATGGAACTGTCATTATAATTGCTTAGATGGGGGTTGAGATAATTCACACCATCAAAAGCTATCGAAAGGGCGGGATTTAATTAACTAACAGGTCGCCAAATGTCCTTAATCCAGACGATAATCAATAAAGAGCTGTCATGACCTGTCAATCAATCTCGCCCTTTGTCAATCTAGACTGAAAGCTCTTTGCATGTGGCCGTTTGCCGCTGTAGCACAAAATAAACACTATCAGCGAAGACGGGGAAACACAAGAAAGATTTGGAAAGATTTAGGTGAATGTTTGGCAAAGAAAAGCTTCGGCTCCCGTGCTTTGATAGCACGAGCGACTCAAAACTACATGGGGAACGGTGCTTTGTTACACTTTGAGTGAAGTGAAGTGTCAAGATTCACTGAGTCGCCTTGCCAAATAATTATGAATAATGGTATGAACTTACAGAAATGCTATTAATAGTCAAGATTTGGCTATTATGCACCCAATGACATACTGTTGAGTCCATAATTATTCAACTGCAATTCAAATTTGACTATGCAAGATGGATGGATATTTCAAACCAGTAACCACAAACGAACGTCGGGCTCTCTTGATCAATTCACACGTCGCGATCTTATCAGTGATACCTGTCAATCAATTGGTCGGAAACATGTAATTACAGATGAGGTGTTGACAGAACGATTGAATAATCATGTCTGTGGATGAGGCACCGTTGTGTGGCCATTGTCATTATAAATCCATGGAAGATGTAGTACGATTTGATTGGATTTGCCCTTTGTTTTCACGCCCTGTTGTTGAAATATTTGGCCAACTGGAC
Organism: Rhopilema esculentum; assembly: GCF_013076305.1. The sequence goes on along the minus strand of NW_027018682.1, from coordinate 7,886,311 downwards.
AACGCACGGTAACTGTGTGCAGGCCATCGGCTTCTTTTCACAGTAATGAGAAGTAATAACAAGCCGTCCTAAGCTGTCGAAATAAGGCCTAGAGATAAAAGTTGGCGCCAGCAGTGTTCGAATTCAGTGATGAAAACAGAGGCCTAATCAATCTATTTATCTTTAAACATTAGAATCTCAAATGATTTTGAATTGGCGAGAACTTATCGTTCTTTCGGTAAAAGCCCACATTCAAAAAGTTCTATTCTTGACACGACTTTACGAAAGGAAATTGCTATTACTTACGATAACTAATTAAATATTTAGGCAATGTTAACTTTTTCTATTCGAGTTTATCACACGTGTACAAACATTCGCCTAAGTTGATAAAATATTTCAACGGGGCTGCTTTGTTATTCCAGAATTGTAGATGTTTTAAAATTATTTGTAATAATTATGTGAAAATTGCGTATTAATTAGGTGTGAAGTGGGTATGAACAGGATACATTCCGTTCCGAGTCATGTTTTTGGAGGAAATAAACAATACTATATCAAGAGGAAAGCACCAGTCGACATCAGCTAATCCGTTCTTATTGCATTTGATGGCTCATCCTCACTTATTGTATTAAATTATTAAGCAAATCCAACAAACGATTGAAGCAATCTATTTTTGCAAGCCTGAGCAACCAGGAATATCCCATTTCCAAACAATTATTTTGCTTTGAAAAAAACTAATAAAATGTGTTTTCTGTTTGTATACTGATTGTTGATAGTTTTATATTTATTTCTTCAATGCATACTGTAAATAGATAAATGGTACCAAAATAAGTAAAACTACGATCAACCAACAAACCAACACCGGGGGTTTTCTTACTACGCTTGCACCCGAAGAAAAAAATACTTTTTTCCAGGACAGGCCAGACGAGGGCGGGCGCTTTTTCCCTAAAACCATATTAGATTTGGAAAATAAGAATTTTTATAAGCATATTCAAGCTCTTAACAAAAATTTCTTAAGAATTATCTACCCTGTGTACAATTGATAGCATTTTTATGAAAGATAAATTTATGAATCTATAACTTGTTTATAGGAGTCTTAGGTGAGGCAGAGACCCACTTGTCCCAACACACATGCCGTCATCGTTATTATTATTTATCGTCAATCAGTATCTATGTTTACATCCCCTTTAGTAGGGTCAGCTTTTAATGCAGAGCTTTTAACAACAACGAAAGTCGACGATACTTATCTTTTATAAGAATGGACAGTCAGAAAAAAATTAAGCAACTCTTTTACATGAAGCAAAAAATTTAGATACCCACAACTCTGATATTTCTTGACAATCCATCAATATTATCAGCTGTTGGCGTAAAACTTTAGAAAGAGATTAAAAAAACTTGGCTCGTCCAAATATCTCTTTCCACTTAACCAGCATTTAAAACAATAGAAAGTTTGACGAGGTTTTGGAACTTCAAGCAGTGACGTACCCAAGGCTGGTGCAGTGGGGGGTCTGGGACGCAGCCCCCTGAAATGTTTTTGGACCACGCCCTTCAAACTCTCGCAATTGCGGGAAAACGCCCTTTTTGCAAAATTTCCCCCCATTATTTGATTCATGTTAGCTTCAGTGAATAGCAAAATATTTTACAATTGTTATTGACACAAGTATACTGCACCCCTCAATGAGTTTTACATCGTTTTTGGACAAATCTCGAGGAACATATTTTAGAAAAGTGGGGGGGGGGGTCGTTTGCATTTTGTAATACACTCTTTTCTTATAATAGCCAGTAAATTAAGGTCAGGCTGGCTATTCATATTTTTCTCAAGAATCTGTGAGTGTAATTTTATTATGAAATGATTTTTAGCATACAAATATTCAATAACGTCGACCTTTGTTTTTTTATTAAAAATGAGAGAGGTAAATCACTCGATAGAACCAAAAGAAATTTCGTACACCTGTGGTAAAGATGCAATATTTGTCGGTAAATCCCTAGAAATCCTTTTTTGTTGAAAAGCTGGCACGCTATTTGTAAGAGGAAACTGCACCTCGAAAATGATGTTTACTTCCTTGGATTGAGAAAAATAGCTCTGCAACTGCGGCAAGCCTTACATAATTTATTGTAACCAAGCTGTTAATTCATTTTGGACTGGCAGCGTAAAGAGGGTTGCACTTCATGAGAGGATGCAAAGAGAAAATCGCCTTTCAGCTTTCTTTGAAATTTGAGCTCCGATAACAGAAGAATGAAATAATTCGCATGGCCCTACACAGCGGATATTCAGTGCGCAGCGCAGAGGCACAGTTCCACCGCACAGGGCATCAGTCGGATATCTATCAGATGTATTATCTTACGCACTCGGGGTCAGACTCAAAGGCGCCATCGGCTCTCTATGTCTAAAGCCAAGATCAAAACAATCTTGCATGATCGAGAAGAAATGTTGACACAAGATGTCTGCATCTGCCAGAGCGAAGATAGATCTTTTCTCATACAGCTCAATCCGCTCTCGTCTCCGACTGTTTAATAAGCGAGGGACAGAGATTGGACAAAATCTGCAGAATGGTGCTAAATCAATACCCCCACCTCAACCATTGTACGCAAGGCTTATTTTTCTTGACAATTTCTATCTCTATTCCATACAAGGCATGACAAATATTTAGCTTGTTGGACTCACTGTGCAGTGCGGCCCCTTTTTTGTCTAAGCCTGATATGATATCAAAATCGATTTTGCTGCAAATGGCTAAAATTCGGCCACTCTGCTATCATTCGCCTATTCATTGACGCATTTACTTAATGCATGATTTAAGCTCATGCCAGGGGATTTAAAAACCATTCTAAATCGGTTACACAAGAGCATTTATCATTAACAACTGACATCTGATATATTTTTTCTTTTGGAGCGATTTTTGCAGGCACATTGCTTCTTGCTTGTTCACTTATAAATGTTGCAAGACAACTTCAGAACTATGTTGCTTCTGCAAAGGACTTCCGTTCTTATCCTCTACGAAGGCTACTTCAAAGCATTTAAAAAATTTCTGAATACTATGTCCTTGGAAATTTTTTGTACAAATAGAATCGTTGGAATTTTATATGCGGGCCCCGCTATACACTCTTTCTTTTATAAGAACCAGTAAATTTCAGTTCAGGCTGACTGTTCTTAATTTTTTCGAAAATCTGAGGCTGGATTGTTCTCAATTTGTTCTTAATCTACGTAATAGGATGTAAGCAGTGCGAATGCTAGCTTCTTCGCTCTAGGGAGGTGTTCAGGCCTCATTTGCCAACAAATGGAGTGAGACAACCTTCATTTGCCGAAAAGTTTGAATATTCGACGAAAAAGCACCCACTCATCGCTAAAAATCCTCGATTTTGGGAAAAAACGTTGTTCAAAATTGCATTTTGCAGAAGCTCAGCCTCAGCTTGTTCTTAATTTGTTCTTAACTTTCGACCAATTTTGAGGCTCGTGTTCTTATAAAATTGTTCTTATAAAAAAAGAGTGTATACATTTAAAAATTGGCATTTTCGAATTAAATTGTGAAATACACTTTTTTATATAAGAACCAGTATATTTAAGTTCAGGCTTAATGTTCTAAATTTTTTCAAAAATCTGAGAATGGATTGTTCTTAATCTGTTATTAAGGGTGTAAGCAGTGGGATTGCTAGCTTTTTCGCTCTAGGGAGGTGTTCAGGCCTCATTTGCCAACAAAGTGAGACAACACCTTCATTTGCCGACATTTACCTGAAAAGCATCCATACATGGTTGAGTATTCAACGTTTTTGAGGTAAAACGTTGAATACTCAGCCTCAGTATCTTCTTAGTTTACTCCTAACTTTTGACCAATTTGAGGCTCGTTTTCTAATGAAATTGTTCTTATATAAAAAGAGGGTAGTTTTTTCACAACTTTAATCCAGAAACAAAATTCGTCAACATTTTTGCAGTGGGAGAGTGAATATTTTATCCCCTACAAATAGATTCTGCAGACTGCCAGTTTCATTTCGAAAAAGAGCTTTTTCATCAAAAATCTGGAGAAAAATCATCAATCAAGCTACAAAAAACATGACGTAATTGTTGGCAAATTTTTCTTTAATGTTGTGGCAGATTGACCTTTTGTAAGCATGTATACAAATACTTATTACTTAGGTTGAATTAACAATATGTTAGACCCATATCTCTATATTATTTCTGCTAATTGCCCATAAAGCACCTTTTATTTTCGCTTCTTGCTTAAATGGCCAATATTTCACTTAATAAAAAACTCTGAAGCAGAAGCATTTATTTACAAATCCAATTTGAACGGACTAGCTATTAATAACTTTGTAAAAATTCTTCTGGCTCTCTGTTCAATATTTTCGTCGGACCACCAGTCAAGCCTTTTTTATTCAGTTTTAGCCCCCCCCCCTCACTTTCCACAACGCTCTGCTGTGCCTGCAATGAAATACTAATTTTTGTCGTCTGTTTTATAACAACGTTGAGTGCCTCAAATTCCACTGCTGAATTAATTTCAGCAAATCAAATTCTAGGCCCAATCTAACCAGAAATGCAATATTATCCCATAAACTGCCCTTTCAGTTGGCTATGGCCCCTTTCAGCAACTGGTCTGTATTGAAGAGAGTGTCAACTTCTTCATCTCTTCATCGAGTGAGGCGTTTCCCGCCAACATTTAAAAATCCATTTTGGGACAGTGGCGTCAGACAATATTTTGCAGAAAATGGCGTAGCCAGGGTTGGAATATTGGTGGGGCAAAGAGGAGTTTGACAGCAGGAGGTCAGGGGGTTCACCCCCAGGGAAATGTTTGTTGACCACACTGTTAAGAATTTGGGAAAACGCCCCATTTTCTAAACGTTTTGCAAAAAGGTATGTCCTTTTTACGTCTACGTGGCAATGGCTGGCTAATCAAACATAAAAGTAGTCATATCTAGCTGTTTGTAGATGGCCCTTTCCATTCTACAACTGGTTATTCCCTTCACAATTCCTCTCACGTTATATTCTGAATCGTGTCGGGCGAGAAATCTCTACGTGCAAAATATGATTTTACATAATTGTTAGCGAATATCTAAGAATAATAAACAGTATCTAACCACTTCAAGCTTAGTCCATCCTCCTAGAGGCAAAGTCTGCAAAATTCTTGACAAGCATTTCAGTATATAGTTTTTAAGGTTTCAAGCATTTCAGCATTTTAGTGTCTATTTTATCGTTAGTGTCTAAAGAACGTGAAAGATGTTAAGATGCGCGTAAATTGAAAATAAAATGACAATAATAATGAAAATTTAATTAAACAATTTCAAACCTCTCTTTTACAGAGATAGTTTGCAACGATAAAAAGGATGTGGTTCAGGGTTTGGAGAAGTCATCCTAGAAGGGAATACAGAATTATCTACCGATCAACGTTTAGCATCGGCCTTTTAGCTCAGACCATACACTTTAATATACGTAAACACCAATTTTTGCAATATAAGACCTCAAAGCATACTGGCAACTAAGACATGACAAAATAAGGACAACTGTGATCCCTGCTCTACTACCATGTGTGCGCTCAGTGAGATTCTTTTTTGCTGCATTTGTTAACTTTCGCCCATTCCCTGAAAAGATTCTGCTGTCATGTCTTCATGCAGGATGAATTCGTGACAAAGGATAGTGAGCAAATCTTTCTTTGTCTACCAGGTTTAACGAAGATATTAAATTATGTATCTAATGTTTAATTCAATATTTGCGACACCCTCAGAAAATCACCCTTGCCAACCAAAGATATTATAATATGATATTTTTCATAGTGCATAAAAAGTGGTACTTACACTGACCGAGTTCTAAACTATTGTTTGTGGACCTTTAAGTTATGGTCAGTTTGGTTTTGAGGTTTTTATAAAACTTTCAAGGGAGAGTGCCTGCTTGATATCAAGTTCGAGGTTTCCTCGCAAGTCTTGACGAATACTAAATCGCATTATTCGAACTTCATCTAAGAGCCAATGGGAGGCAAGCATGTTGTCCCTGTTGGTGAAATAGGTAGCCTGACACTAGAAACAATTTATCTAGAGTCGCTAATTAGAACTTTACGTTAGTTTATAAATTTTCTTTAGTATTTTTCTCATTTTTTTTCATTTTGTAAACCGACAGCTTATCGGTATATAAACAGTGCTGAGGGAAGAGGAGGCGGAGAGAATAAAAAAAGGCAGCCAGTTTGCAGAGTTCACGCATTTTTTGTAAGAAACAGTTTATAAGAAACGATAGGCTCAATTTTTCGAAAGTTAAGAAACAGCCCTACCCAAATTGAAACAAGCTAAGAGACTTTTGTAATTTGCAGTTTTAATTTTCTGAGTAGACACTCGAAACAGTCTTGACATTGAACATCACTGTAAATATGACAACTCTACACTTGATATGCAGTTTGCATTCATTCTCAGTAAATTGCACATCAAGAAGTTTCCATCTAAAAATTTGTTTTGACTTCAACTTGTCATTGACTGTTTACAGATCTCAACAGAGTTAATCATTCTAGGGAAACAAAATTTTTGATCACTTTGTTAGTTTATCTCGGAATGTGAGTGAACTATTTCCTTTTCCTAGAAGCACGTTTAAAGAATTCATTACCTAAGAGAATCAAGAAACATGTAAGAAACTTTTGATAGCAAAATGCCCAGAAAGTTCAAGAAACTGCCTACCAGCACCGGACCTTCGACAAGATCGACAAGATCTTGGGTGCGCCAACAGCCCGAGCCTTATATGAAGGTGCGCCAAAATCATCCTAAGATACCAGATGCGCTGGTACTATCAACATTTCCAATAAATAATTTGATAGATCTGCGTTTTCAGAAGCGCCCTCGACGCTACCTTGTCTGCATTTTGGGTGCGCCATTGCTATTTTCTAAATATTGGAACAGAAGTATGTTAATAAAAGTAGGAAATTTCCCATTCATTCCCATTCAAAAGGCTTACTTTCTATGAGCACTTGCCATCACTTTTTATTCTTGCAATGACATGGGATGTTATTTCTGACATTTTGGACCTTACAGTGTCCTACGCATTGGCCACAAGTCTTTTAATAACCATGAAATAAGCAGTTATGACAATTTAAATTGGATGAGAAATCCACACCTTTAGAGAATTTTAAGATTAAAACATCTGACAACCTAGCATTGAATCCCTGCCATTACCACATGAATGAGTTTTAGATTACGAGCTTATTACGATGTGCCACAATTTACGTCCATTCAGAAGTTGATTATGAATTTGAGTGACATTGATTTCAGGGAAATATGATTGAATGACAAAATTTAAGCTTTTTGGCTTTTTGATATCCAAGATCTTTCAATTTGCTAAATAGAAATTTATAAATAAGTGTATTTGATTCCTTTTGCGTGCGGTGATTTTTCGCCTGAATCAAAATGCATATCCATAATCTATTCAATACTCCACCTTATCTTTAATGTCTTCTCACCTCAGATAGCCAGGTTATGAATCCTTCAGCAGACACCACCTTCCTAGTATTCATATAATCTGGGTCAAAACAAAAAACACAGTAGTAAAGGAATATGATTTTAAGAAAAGCCTTTTCTAAGGGAAAATCGGTTGTGGGGGCAAGCCTTTGGTTATGTAAAGAGGAGGACAATAGTCTAATTTCGTTTAAAATAAGGTCACTGGTGCTGGAGGGGTGATTTCCCTCCTAGTTGGTATGTTAAAAAAGGTCCCGGTTTAAAGTAAATACTCGTTTGGTGTAAGCTATCGTAACAAAATATCATGTCTTGCAATTATGCAGCCTAACTGCTCAGAATCTTGAGACAATCTTCAGCTGTTGCATTTGAAGGGAGCTCTATGTTACGGTCGACGATAAATCATGAACATTATATGTTTCAGACAACATTGTAATACTGCATGCAAATAAATCAGTTGGTCACGTTCACTTCGCGTCCTATTCAAAAACAACCCTAGATTTAGAAAGGTAGATTTAGAATACGAAGGAAGACCCTACTAGCTCTATGACTGTAGTAATAGCCTAAAGTAACAATCAATCAATCAATCAATCAATCAATCAATCACAGTGTACTAAAATAAGATGGTTTGACATTAACACTGTTATTATTTTTACGAGGAGACAACAAGCGGGCATGACACCAAAATTCTTGGTAAGATTATACTGCAGCCTTTGCAAACATATCTTTGGAAATATGTAAGGAGATGGCTACCGTCTCTCGTATCTTCTCATTCTTAAATTTGATTAATATTAGAACGTCACGAAACTTTTCTGGTGTTCTGGGAGACTGGAAGGGTGCTCCCACATAGCATTTGCTGGGAGGGTGTTGCCCCAAAATCCCTTTAGAGCTCTATTTCGTATAATATCTTTCGTCCGAGCTCGTTCTCTACGGCTATGATTTGTATGAATATATGTTTAAAAACAACTTTTTTAGATGTCAGTGCATGATGAGATTGCGTATGTTGCAAATAATTTACGACAATACTCTTTTCTACCTTGTATGATATTGAAATAACATTGAAAGTTTTCAAATGATTTCTGAGGTGTTTGTAACTGTCAATTGGTATGATGAAGGGTGTATTAGGCCCCTTCGATGAAGCTTGGCCCATGGTGTTTAGTTCGCGGTTTATGTTGTAATTGTTAAATTTTCATGATATTTCGCTGATATTTGTTAAACTGCTGAATATTTCGCTGTCAGTACCTTAGGTAGGAAAGAATTATCGAAAGGACACCATTCGAAGCAGGGTGTTGTTATGCCGTGTCATTTCATGTCATGTCTTATGTTATGTTATGTTTTACCTTATAACTATTTGTTGTAGAATGGCAAACCATGAAATGAGGAAGTTTTCGCAGCATTTCTAAGCATTTGGGAGTTTTGTTGAAACAGTTTGCTGCTGAAGAATTAACCCGAAATTCGATCTCAGGTTTGTAGTGACCATTTGCCTTTAAAAGTGACACCCATACATTATATACATTGTACATTGCGTGATAAAGTATATCGCTTGTATGGTATTACATTAGCACCCTTTTTGTTTTCTTTTTGTGCAAGTAATCTTTTTTGTGCCAGTGTCTCATTCTATAAATTTCTATTTCGAAACGCATTATGTGCCAGAATATGAAATATAAATTATGCTGTTTCATTAAATACAAGTTAGCAATCTTATGATCACAGCAAATCAATTCGGCACAATGGAAATGTGAAGAGCTTAAAACTTTCTCTAAGAAACATGCTTTGAAAGCTGCATTTAATAATCCTTTATCGTTGATAGGACTTCTGAGCAAGCCGTCTTCCATTTCGCTGCAGACGTCAAAGAAAGGTAATGGTTTAAGAATTAAGCATTTCGACATCAGATATACAGATTTTATGCAATATTTTTACTTGACTGGCTATCATAAGGCATTTGGTGTGTTGAATTATTACACTTTATGTTTTAGCCCACATAATGACATCGACTCGCCACGTGAAGATAGTGATTCGATAAGCATAGATATCCAGCAGCACAAAGCTGAAACTTTGAGGTTTTACGCAATCTGTAGCCACACAAAGTGCTTTGAAAAATTGAAAAATGTGTTATCTTAAGGTATGGAGCCATCTATTTGTCCACACAGTTTCCATATCGTACTTAAAAATGCATACATCGCTCGTCGAGGTGTTGGAGTAGAGAGGAGAGATGAAAATGGTGCATGATAAATGCTTATTAATTGTTATTCTCAAAATTTCACAACCCTTTGGGTGGCTTAAGAATATTTTCCAGGAAATTTTAGCTCTACTAGCTACATGTTTGGCGTTATTTTTGTTTTTACTGTTGCTTTAATCGCTGTTCTACTAATCTGTATTAATTAAACACTACTATTTTCTGCAAATTCTATTGAACGCTCAAGTGCAGCAGTTAGAATTGCGGACGGTATCTACAATCATTTTAAACTCATAGAATGGAGACATATTTATTCTCCGTTCATTGTTCTTTCCTTGATTTTGTTTCTAACAGCTATGCATTAGTTTTGCAACTTCTATGCTGCTGTTTATCAGAATATAACACATTTGTTTTGTAAGAAACATCACATCAGAGTTAAGTCTAATTTCTTTTCCTGATATTTTGCTGCTTTTTGAACATGACCTGTTTTTTGTCAGTTTTCAAAAGTTGATGCATCTAAGGCTAATTTGCTGCATTGACCTGCTTTCGAAAGCGTTGAATTTATATAGCTGTTCTAATTGTCACAAAATAGTAACAGGAGCTCGCATCATAGTTGCTTTATTTTTCGTAGCAGAGCAGAGGGATATTCACAAGCTGGTTTTAACTATGGCCTTTCTCCCTTGGTGTTTCTCTCTTGGTGTTTCTCTCTTGTTGTTGACACAGTTCAGTCTCCTCTTACTAATATTCATCTCTTTATTTAATAGACATGTACAGCGAGGTGATTGGTAACCTCCCTGTTTGAACTTTGATTTTCAAGATAGATCTTTGAAGTTATTTGTTTTACATCCTGCGAGAGTCTTTTGTAACAGTCGTATCTGATTTAGGAAGCGCAAGAAAAGCGGTTGGGTGTGGTGTGCATTGATAAACATACCATTGATAAAGATAACAAGCGATTGAAATGTAGCGATTTCCTATCCACTTTTGGTTATTGCGAATAATTCGCAATAATTCCTAAAAGAAGATTGATATTCCTTGACATGTGAAGCAGACAAGATTGCCATTAGCATTGCACTGCCCTGTTGTGCGGGCAGACATGGCGAGGATTTGCGCGCGTCGATCGAATTTCAAGGCTAGATAAAACACAAAATGCGACAAGCTGGTCAAATGATACAATAAACGCCGACCCAATTTCTTTTATACATCTTTAAATCAGGTTAAAATATCGAATTAATTATTACCTTTGTCTGCGATGCAACTAACTTATTTCAATTACGCTTGTTGATACCTTTGTTTTCAATATGACAAACAAAGTTGCCTCGTTGTTGCCAGTGAGTATTACTTTCATCGTTAGCTCGGGGCATTCTTTTCTGTGTATCGCATATCACTTATCGACTAGCTTTTGTCTTTCATTTTGACTAACTACTTGCACTACCTAGAAATTGTTGAAACTACAGAAAAATTCCGGGTGGTTGCTGATGAAAGTACTTTTGCATCAGAAAAACATATTTGTAAGGACTTTTATGTCAATGATCAGGTAAAGGTACCAATAAATTTCGCAGGGAGTGCCTACCAACCAGAAATTTTCTTCTAGAAAAAAAAAGGATATTACATGAAGAAGGCCTTTACAACTCTTGTAACGTGAAGAAAAGAAATAGTTTTTCGGGAAATGAGAACAAGTTATGAAACAAACAAGCTAGCATTGTAGATTCGAGTAAAACGATGCACGTGAATGTAAAAGGATTTTCTTTCCATGCACTATTAAAGGCTTTTCATTAAACGTGTCAACACCCTTCTTTGCCTTCCTCTCCTAATACGATTCTCCTTCAGCTGAATCAGACAAGTGAGCTGTAGAGAAGGTGGTAGACGTTACGAGTCGATTTGCTAACGATTATACCTGCTAGTTATTTCTATGCCTTGAATTAATTCCATGAAATTTCGTTTCAATTCCAAAGTGGCTGTTACATCCTTGTAGCATTTCATTCAATCAACGACTTCTACTTAATTTCATCATTTTGGTATAGTGCCTTATCAATTACAACTGGTTTTATCTTTATTTCCGCCATTTCCCTATCGATATCGCTCTGAAATGTGACCTCCATACAGGTATCAAAGTCCAGTCACCTGGAACTAAGAACATAGTCTTCAATACACTATACCTGTCACCTACACTACAACTCAGGCTTAGTAAAGAGGTTTGCAGTGCGATAACTAGAAAAAACAGCTTTTCTTGCGTGCTGGCTGTGTGTGTGCACTCTGTTTATGTTTACGGTCGTTTTTAGGCTACGGATGTGCGCTTGCCTTCCCAAATCACACACGAAACTGTCACAAGATGTTCTGTCGATTGACTTTGTTAGTAGAATGTTTATGCTTCCTGAGTAGATGGAAAGATTTAGAGTAGAATTGTCTAGTGTACATGAAATTTTCATTTTTTTTCGTCTATTTACGCAAAGCTCTTCGGGACATTGCTAAATTCAGTATTGTTATGACGATGTCAAACGGTTTTCAAGGGACAAAACGAAATATGGCCACAGAGTGAGTCGGTGAAAGTGTTCGGCGATCATCTTTTTAGACTAGACAATAAAATGAAGATTCATAAAGAGCGTGGCTTGATCCATTTTCTGAACCGCAAACAGGTAACATAAAGCTTGACGTAGTAAGACGAATGATTGAGTATTAGCGGGAGAAATGTAATTGTCGGGTTTGTAATTAGAGAGAATTTTCTGCTAAGCACATAAACAAGATAACGACAAGCTAACTAGAATAATGTACTAATTATTAAGAAGCGTAGGCAAATCAATCATAGATTAAGAAAGCCTAACTTATTCCATTATAGTAAATCGAGGGACGTCTAAGAATTTATGCACTCATCAATCAAGATCTGTGTCAGTTTGGCGATTGTTTTCTGTCTTATTCTTAATCATATTTACCTAAGAAGTATGTCAACTACACTTCTATCTGTGTTTTGTCTTTGTTGGCTGCTTAAGCCCTGTTCGCAAAAGGCAGCCGACATGAAACGACAGTTGACTAAACCTCCAACTTGACGACAACGCGTTTCAAGGCTAACATATTATCAACTATTTCAACAGTACATTCAAATTTTAATTATGTCCAAAAGCGTTAAGCTAATTGATTTGCCTCCTTCATTCCTTTATTTTATATTCAGTTAAGTGATTAAATTTTGAATGTAAAAAGGAAAGATTTTCTTATTTTTTAACTTTTTATCGAAAAAGTTAGACCAAAACAAGTTGATACCAAATAGATCGATTCTTCTATTGTTAAGTGTTTACAAAATTAAGCCTTCTTATTCTTCAACTGTAAAATTCACGCTTAAAATATCGATTTTCAAAATCAATTCCTTTTTTTGCTCTTATGGATAATTTTTTCGATTTTATCCATAAGAGCATTTTATTCATAGGCCTATTTCGATCCACAACTGGGTATATATATTTCCTAGCGTAGAGTTTTCGGTCTATGTTCTGACATTTTAAACTCTGAAGAGAGTCAGACAAAAAGCTTCAGTTTACTAAATTTTTGCTTTTTTCAAAGCCATAATCTGTATTTGACGCATTTTTTACTGTCACTGTGTAAGAGGGCTATTTGACAAGGTGTAGAGGAAATTTGCAAGCAAATCTGTTGATTTTCAAACCCAGTTCTCTAGTGTATTTTTTATGCAAAGATGTTTGGAGGAAAGATCGTAAGTTCACGCCACCGAGTTGCAATCTTTAAATATCGTATTTTAAATCTCATACGAAGCATATTCAAATGACGGTCGTAGTCATTTCGAAAATCTGCAGACACTTTTTTAAGACTACTGATGTGGAAACTGGAATATAAGAAATAAAAAAGCAAAAGTGCTGTTTATAAACTATATTAGGCCCATTTATGCAGTGAGTAAATGGAGCTTAAAAATCATTCAGCAATGGGACACGTTAATATGATACGGAAAGGCTGTGTTTGGGTTTAGGTATTAAGAAACCCGTCTTTACAAAACTGAGAAAGTATGTTCAGTTATTGCAAAAAGAAAGAGAAAGACGTTTCCTGGAGCGAAGGCATTCGCAAACATCAAAGAATGTTTTTTCTCGCAAACTTGAATCGAAAGTAAAAACTAGGAGAGCGCCAAAGGAGTGAGCTATTACTTGTATGTTGATGATCTAATAAGTGAATTGAAATGATAAGCCGGTCACTTTATTCAATAAAGTACATTTTTGTGGAAACGAGCTCGTTGTTTAACTGGAGTAATTAAATAGGGAAATAAATTTTTGATTGTATAGATTTTAAATTTTATTCGTCAAATTATGGTTGTAAAAATTTGACGTGAGTGAGTAGACAGGTTTTTATTAGCTTTGATGACCTTGTTGTTTTGGCTGCAATGCTGCAAAGAAAATGAATTAGTCAAGGCTAATTCATAATGTCAATAGTTTTATGAGCTTAATCGATTTCTTTTCGTTTAATGTATTTATTAATCGTTGCACGCTTGCTACTCGCGGCGTCTGCTGTCGATCTAAAGAAGTAATTCCAGAGTGTATGCCAAGACCGAGGAGTTCAGTGTTAATAATTTGCCAAAAGAGAAGCATGTTGCAATAGGCCGTCCGTTTGGATGAAGAAATCTTGCGCTTAAATTTATTAAATCAGCGTGCAATTACAGCGTAGATCGACAAAGGGAGAAAATAAGAAATGATTTTGTAGAACGAAAAAGCAAATAAGTGGATATAACTAATCTCCTGTTTCAAAGATTTGCAACTCGTTAAAGAGTCCCTGATAATGCTTTAATACTGGGAAACGAGAATAACTTTAAATTTCAAATTTCAATTAAAATATTTCATTTACTCGATATTGTTCAGACATTTAGAAATTTATTTTTCATTAAAACTGGGCATTGAATTTCACTCCGTTTATCTGACTGCATCTTTTGACTTTTCTCTCTGTTCTTCTCACCGGCTCTGCGTAAACAGAAGGGCAACGTAGTACGGTAAAATCCGTTTTTGATAGATAGTGCTAACAGTCTTTTGGTGGTACAAAACTTGAAAATGGCTTTGAATAAAGCAAACATTTGAATAAACTAAAGTTTTTCGTCTGACACTCTTCAGAGTTTAAAACGTCAGAACATAGATCGAAAACTCTACGCTAGGAAATATATACACCCAGTTGCGGATCGAAATAGGCCAATCAGAAAGGCGAGCACATATCTGCTGAGGTTGCCCAATCAGTGTCGATTGCCTATAGAGAATGTTACCTATAGAGACTTCCTAGCGTAGAGTTTTCGATCTATGTTCTGACGTTTTAAACTCTGAAGAGTGTCAGACGAAAAACTTTAGTTTATTCAAATGTTTGCTTTATTCAAAGCCATTTTATAGATAGTGTTATTAGAAGGGTGTCTTAAAAGAACAAGAGCGACTGCAGCTCTTTGTTAATATTGGGAATTAATGGTAAAAAGAGATCACTAACTGCCAAACCTGATGCAAAATTTATAACACATTTTTGTCATTGAATGCAACTTCAACACTAGAAAGGATAAAGAAACTGTCGGGTGCAGCATCAATACCCTCTGTGCTCTCTTTCTGTTAAGTTAGATTTCTTGAAGGGGCCCTCCATTTCCAAAAAGCTTGTTCGCATTATAAATTTGAAATCTGAAAGGGTTGTTGGATAGGGGGGGGATTCTGTAAAAGGCCCCCATCGTGATCATGGATGTCATTTACCTCTGGCGTTCGAAGAGCCGTACCTACCAATAAAAACAAAGATTTCTCATCGTTACGTTTTCATTACAGTCCTGAAGATATTCTATTTAGCTCTAAAAATTGAATTTGATGGCATTCGTTTTGCTAGGCCAACCCCCGAAGTGACATGAAAAGTAAATGCGATGACGGAGTTGATAATGAAGCCATTTGGATGGCGCTATGAAAAAGGAACAAATTTCAAATTACCTTTGTGTAACAAACATAACTTACTCATATTCTGATTGGCATTACAATTAAAATACAGCCATAGTTAATATGAATTGATGTTATTTGTACAATCTGGCGTCTGGGGCATGGAATTCAATTTCTTTAAATTATGTTGTGAGCTCTAAGCATGGCTTTTCTTTGCTGTGCTTCATAACCTGCGAAAGTCAAAGCTAAGTATAATCTGTGATTAAGTTCGCCTATATTCAAAGAATATACATGACTCAAATTTCCCATTTATTACTAATAAAGAATTAAAAGTAGAGTCGAACATTTTAGTTTGAAAGCCCATTGAAAATCACTGTTTCTTGCCTTTATAAGAGCGCTGACAAAGACAGTGCCGCCATTGGTGAAATCCCGCCGTTATATCCAATAACTAGAAATTGAAGCAAAATTGGTTTTTTTCAAATTGGACAAGCCCTATCTTAGCTGCACCCAGGAAATTGAGATGGAATCAAAATCTTTATGGTCTTAGCTTCATTTTTGAAAGCTTAATGAGTAATGCATTATCTATTGTGAAAATGCTGGCCCATATGGCTGCTCGAAAATTCTGGTACAAACTGAACAAGTCCAGTCAAAAAAAGTTCAACGAAAATAATAGAACCAGAAAATAAAAAGATTATTATTAACATGAATTAAATATTTACGTAAGGTCAAGTTGAAGAATTTATCTGAAATAATTGCTTTTTAAATTTCTTTGAATATCAGTTAAGACTTCTAGTTTCCTACAGTAATCTAAAAAATACTTGTAAACTCAAATTTTTGCTTCTGTTCTAATGGGAATCCATTTGAGATCTAACTGACATTTTCAAAATTTTTCGGAAATAGAAAAAAAGTTTCATCTTGAGATAGATAGATTATTGAATTTGCAGTGTTTGGAGTTATGAACATAAATGTTTGTACTAATCGTAGTCAGATAAATAACTTGCAAAGGTGTGAAAGAGGGCACAGATTCTTCTTGTGCCAACTATGGACAAAAAGAATGACGTTTTTTGCATGGTTCACAGCAAAATGGAGGATTTTTTCAGTATTCCGATACAAACCTTTATTCCTTGCTGGTACGATTTCACTGTAACTACTTCCCAATTCCCAGTCTCTTTCTAGTTGAATTGGGCAACTTGGTCCATGTTGATGAAAACAGAACCTTCTCTTCATGTAATCAATTAATATGAAGAATGTCAATATTCCCGAATCCTTGAATTGGTATAATTGATTATAAATTCGAAGTGACATAACACTCAAGGGTTCATTTTTTCTACTGTAACCGATGGTTTTCGTCGAAGGCCGCTTACTTTGACGACAAATTTCCAATAGAAATACTAAGGGACATTAGACGTTCATGTGTTAAGACTCTTCTGTCAAAATGTCCAAATCATCCCGTGGTCCGCAGTATTCTGCCACTTTGCTTTACATTAATGATATCGTGATATTACAGAGAGAAAATAGCTGGGTCTCCCAATAAAACAGAAGTATAGTGACACTGAATGGAAATGGTGAGCTTATAATCGAAGCTCTTAATGGTGAGCGGGTAATGGTGAGTTGATAATGGTGAGCGGGTATTGTGAGCTGGTAAAGGTGTGCTGGTAATTGTGAGTGGGTAATGGCACTGGACTCCAAAAGATTGTTCCGAGAAAGGCACTACTTAGGACACTTTGTTCGATGAGTTTAACTCGAAAGACAAAGTCTCGTTAAATAATGGCAGCAGTTATCTGAAGAAAAGTCGTTTTGATTTGTTTTTGAGTCGTGGTTACCAATCAAAAAGGAATGAAAACAAAAAGGTTACTCAAGGAGCTTTAAACGACGCCATTTATGTTTAAAACGCTGCAAGCATTTCACCTCCCCCTTTAGGAAAATCTGCTTGATCAATCAAATTGCTTCTGTCACGTCAAAAATATTTCTTACCAGCATGTTTTCAAGCGTATGGCACCAGATTCTAAAAGAAAACGGGTTATCATCGTCAATTTGACAGTCTTCAGACAGCTCATCTTCTTGTACACGACTCTACTTACGAATCAAATGCATACATGAAGTGTTTTATTATTACGTTGTTTAGGTTGAAGACAGGCTAACATATGTCTTCTGACTCCATTATTATGTATCGTTGCTTGTGTGCTATTATTCCCATGACGTATTGCTTTCTTCATTTGACAGTCTATCTTTCCTTTGGCGACAACACAGACGACGTTTGTGATAAAGGCAGGAAACAGTTCAAATTGAATGAGGAGGAATTATCCAGTAAGTTCGATTAACAGAGTGGATTCTTTGTTGCAACGTTGCTGTTTATGTTTCCCGCGCGGCAGAATACATTACTAAATTTTGATGGAATAATACTTACAGCATTTGAAACGCAACAGGTTAACATCCGAGGACGATTTCAATTCTAGAGATATTCCATCTAATTTGGGAATTTTCAGATCGCAGTTACTATCTAAATCCGTAAAATTTTGCCGCTCGAACGTTTTGTTTCGAAGCTTGACATTTGCGTAGGAACAGCTATATACAACATAAAAGAGACGAGTCTCATATTACAGAGTGAGGTTTATCCGTCAAAACTCTATTTACAAAACGTTCTCTAGCCCATCATTCAGGTATCCTAAAGTAAGTAGCAAAATATAAAATCTATCACAACATACAACAAAAAACTAAACAGGCAAGGGATGATTTTAGAAAATGATCATTAGCAGCTGCATCTACTCAGAATAAGGTACCCGCCGTTTTAAATTTCATATTTATCAAACTTTCAGTTTAACACTGTTCAATGAAATGGATATTGATGTCTGAATTGCAGCTCCTGTTTTCCCAACATTTCCCTCGGGCCGTAAAAAATAGCTCACTACCCGTTGCCAGTACTAAGCTGTTGGAAAGAAAGAAGGAATGGTTTGTTCTGGCTCGAGATGCGGCAATGCGCCGTAGGCTTTGACTTCTGGTCGGATCAATTCGTTTCCTATTTCTTTCTTCTGTTTTGAAGACTTCAGAGCTTGTATGAAATTAGAGCTGCATGAAAAGTCGACGTCTCTTTCTTGGTGCCATGCCTTCAGACTCTCGCAGGTACGAGCGGAAGGCAGTCTTCTTAACTTTCGCTCTCATTGAATCATGTCGGACATTTTACATAAGTTGGACTGCATACAAGTACCACCTGGACTGAAGCCTACTCTAGCACTGCGAAACTAGTAGATATTCGTAAAATGATTGGCTAGGTTGAGCAAAGTTCATGGAGAAACGCTTAACTATCTGTGCAGACCAGAGTACTATTTTGTTAGGGGAAAGATGTATTAGAAAGGATGTTTCTCAAACTGATCTTAATTACGTCACCCATGGTAGAACACTGTTGTCTTTCAGTACTGTCTTGAGTATCATAAATCAGAAGAAGCCTCGTTTACGCTTATTTCTTTGCCTTGATGCGTATCCAGCAAACAAGGCATCGCCTGTGCTTCACTTCCTCGACAATTTTGGAAACTACAAATGACATTTGAAAATGTAAATGTATCAAGTTCATTCATTGAAAGTAATATCAAAGTTTATCATAGTTGAATACAGGCCATGGGTTGCTACCTGTTATGTTCATTCACTTGATCAAAAACAAGGTCTTTTGTACTCTACAGCGTAATTTTCTTCATACGGCATTATCCTGCTGAGTCGAGTTTACACGAATGCCGTTAACGTAAATGCAGCTAAAGTTGACAAAACACGATTGATTGTTTGGCATGATCCGATTCGTTTCGCATTTTGGAACTTATCATTTGATGTTGAAAATCTATGACATGATGGGTCCTTGGGAGCATGAAGGTCCTCATTGATAAAGATTATTCAATGTGTGGTTATTCGAAATATATGGGAGTGTTTTTAATTCCTGGAGACAAAAACAAGTAACATCTTGTCTCTCAGTTGGGGAAGTTGGGGAAATGATCTAAATACTTGGCCAAAAGCTTAAGAGTTGAATTGTTGTTGATGGCAGTTGCGATTCACGATTTTGCGTCATAGGCATAATCAATGCAAACGAAGCTCACGTGGGTTCACTTAAGGAATCCTAACACAGAATATTGAATCGTTTCTGACACCCCAATCTCCACCTTTTAATCAGCCTCTTCCTGTACTTTCGTCTTAAAAATAAGCAGTGTTGCATTCGTAGAAAAAGGTCACATTTGTTCCACTGCTAACGATGGAAAATCTACTACAGCAAATACTTTTCGCTGAAAATTCATTTTTAATAGGCAGGTCTGCAAAATAATACAACGACAGATGCTCTTCGCATTCCACTTGATAATCAAAATTAGAAAATACGCTTCCAAATTATTCGAGGAAATTGGAAACAAGGTTTTGCAGTAGGACTGCCGAGGTCTTGTAAAATAAAATTAAACCAACTTAACAAAATGTTTAAATAGTAACATTAACTACTCTCTTTGGTGCATCCTGGTGCATCAGATATAGAATACACTCATTTTTTTAAAAGAAACAAAGGTCGATGTTGAGTACTCCAGTTCCTTAATGTTCTGGAAATTTCAATACTTATAGTTTCTTAAGAGTTTCTTAATTATGATGTCATGAATGATGTTATGAAATGTTCCTGACATTTTTTACCACGTCAAGAGATTCGCTTCCGTTCCGATGCTGTATTTAGAAGTGGGTAGTATGTTTTTATCCCTTGTGTCTTAAGCTCTAGGCCAACAGGGCAATCTTGTTCTTGGATTTTACAAAATTTCGTTTCTTAGTTTTTTTGCTTCGAGTACTGAAGTTTCTTAATTTTTTTCTGACTGTCCAGTACTCGTTTCTTATAGCCAGTTTCTTATAAAAAATGAGTGTACTCCCATTGAAGCATCAAATATAGACAACTAGCAATGCTGTGACATAATGGTACTTAAACAAGGAGAGTAGTGGATGGTGTGCACAGCTTAATCGTATCTTTACAGCCAAAACGCACTAGTTTCAGGTAAATTCATTTTGGCAGTAATAACGACACGGGCAGAGACTGGGGGCAATGCACGTGTGAAATAAAATAGTTTAAAAGTCCTTTAGAGGCCAAAAACATTCACAAGGTAGGCTTAATCAGAAGTATACATCATAGAAGTTACAAAAAGCATACAGCGTGTCTCTTAAAATTCTTTGCAGAAGACTGATAATATTTTACTTTCAAATATTTAGACAATTGAATACATCACTCTGCCCGAAATGAATCTATTGATTTTTAATACACAGCTATAAGAGGAACAGGACCTCCTGAAATTCAAAAGGAGCATTTATTTGGAGGAAAATGTAATTTGTTAAAGTGTTGTCACACTTATACAACTGAAGGTAGAATGGCTTGATGCCCTAATAGCTTGCTAATGAATGAAAGAACCTTTTTACTGTACGAAGTCGAATACCTTTCTAATGTTCCTTGCAGGGGGTATCCACTCAACTCTTTGGCTTACTATGGTAGAAGTGGAATGCACTATCTTCACTCCATAGCTGCTCCAGCTGTGAATCGTGGTAAGAAAACCTTGTCACAAAAGATTTGATTATTCCTCCAAAGCTCGAATCAAATTCCTCTAGCTGCACCTTATCACCTGAAATCAAAATAGACAAATTACTGAATGTGACGTCACTTCATTTTGTCCCTATCAACCTTCTAACTACTAATTTCAATATATTGGGCTAGAATTTACTTGATAAGGTAAAACATTCAGCGATTGGCTAACAAATATCGGGAATATAGGAAAGTTTTGCAGAATCTTACTTTAAGCCAACATGGTACAATAATATTTGTTTCTGCCCCTAAAACTTAAGAGTGAGTATTCGATACAATATCGGTGATCTGATATTGTTTTAAAAAGGCTAATTTGGCTTGCTACAGCCAGTTTAAAGGCTCGAATGTCTGATATGTGGGGAGCTACGTGTTACTGTGACTTACATTTTTTAACATCCATCTTATTTTTTTGAAATGTGTACCTATGTGTATATAAACATTGGACCAGGGACTAAACATTATAGTTTTCATGCTACAATGGATCTTAGTCTATAATGTCACTACTTTTAACGAGAAGAGAATCTTGCATCAACACCTTACACAGAGTTGCTAAGATGCTAATCGAGCCATTCAAACCCGTGGATTATATAAGAAAATTTCGTCCCGGGATCAGCCTAAAAATCATTGATAGAACAATACGAAGCCATACAGCCGGAAATAATATTGCAAAAGTGTATAGAAGACTCATCCTTTCGATTAACTGACATGTGCCCTGGATAAGCACATGACGCTCAAATGCGATATACATAAGCATCAGGAATGAATTCGATACACAGAACACTGATGCGCGAAACATCGGCTCAGAGCGACATGTATAGTCAGTAAGACTAGATGGCATAAGCATCATTGCAATTTAACTTATAAACATGCCTTACCTTCAATTTTTGTGTGAGCTTGTACGAACATCTTTCTAGGCTGTTTTCTGGCAACGACGATATCCCTGAATTCAAGGAAATTTCCATGTGTTGTGCTAGCAGACACTTCGGACAAGGAATCGTACAAAGCTTTCCCTTCACTGTAATTGGCCGTCGCTTTGTAGTTCTAAGCAAATAAGAATGAAATATATTCTTGCACAAAAGACAAAAAAATTGAAACCGTGTCGAGGCTTAATGAAATTTAACCGAGGTTATGATACAAAGTTAAGGCAGCCATCAAAAGTGGGAAGAATATGAAAACAGGCAGTAGTGACGTAGGAATTTTTACTAAAACGCCATCAGCCATTGACTTCATATAAACTTGATAAAAAAGCTGAGTATAGTTAAGTTATGTTCAGCTTAGTTGAGAACAATTTTGTTCAGTTCAATTTAGCTTCAAATTCCTCATCATGAAATTTAAATTCAAAGCGGAGAAAGGTCGGGTGTGGAGGGATACCAAAACAAGCAAAATGTCACAAAGAAAGGGGGGATGAAAAATAAACTTAAGTTGATAAATTAATTCTTGTAGATTGCGGCCAAAGCTAGCGATAAAAAATTGCAGAACTTTTAACTGTCATCAAATGAAGCTGTAAGCACCAGACATGTCATTTTCTTGTAACACATTTTTTAAGCTCTTGCGTTTAAACAACCGGGAGCTACGGCACGGTTGCGTTTACGATGTCGTCCTACGTGGCCAGATATGTCGGGAAAAAATGAGGGCGAATTTTTCAAGGTTAATTAAGACGAACAAAGGGACAGAATAATTTACATTGACAAGATTACGAGAATGGACGGATGTGCGAATCCGAGTATTACAATGGCGAAAATATTTTACACAGCAAAGGAACCGAAAAAATTAAAACTAAAAACAAGTGCTCCTTTTTCATAAGCACACTCTACCTTCATTAGCGAGAAGCAATCCTACTGATCACGGCTTTATGATGTTTTTATCTTTGCTTAAATAAATTCCTACCTCGAGTTTCACATCATTTTCAGTGCCAATTAGTAAAGCCTGCAAAACTCACATGAAAGCTTTTTGGTAAATATAGATGGAGGAACAACGTAATATTTTAATTTCAAACTTGATGATTCTAAGCTTTCATGAACATAGGAGCACTGCGGTTAAAAATTGTTCTCAGCCAGCATATCATCATCATCATCATAATCACCATCAGTTCATAGGCGGAACACCGATCAGCCTCTTTTCCATGTACCTGTTCACTTAAGCCTCGCAATCATGCGACTCTTTCATAATCCTTTTATGAATAAGGATAATTTAGGATTAAGGTACTTAAAGTTTTCTCTCTAGTCTATGGAGGCGGGTGTCGAATATCAATTCTCTTTGCAATAGTGATGATAATGCGGAAGATGGCTGAGAACAAACTAAATTGGAGCACAGAATCCGATACGAGTTAGGGTGTTAGCATGCTCGTGATGGGATTGTCACCTCACTGGTTCTTCAAGGAATTTAAAAAAGAGGCAGATCACAGATTTTTGTCAAGACGCTTTGTCATTTGAAGCCAACAGTGATATATGTCTTTGCTTTCACTCCCTTACAAGATGGTGACTGTGGCACACAGTCCATTTATTATGGACAATTAATAAAGAAAGTTCTATCCCTGGTTTTTTAAAAGATTTTCTAAAAGCGGATCTGTCTGGGAATTAAGCATCCATTTTTGAGATATTGAAGTTAAATAGGAAATAGCTTGTCAATTTAGAGATGACATTTAGCAACGGATTTGTCAGATTCAATATGAACTTAACAGAAGAGTGAAGTTTAATGACAGGCATTTCAGAATTGAAAATATATTGAAAAAGATCCTTCAAGATAAAGGCTTAGGATATCCATTAAAAGATACAAAAGTATGCGACAGTACGGATTCCTGTCAATTTATGAGATCATGTAAAAGCTTCTTCTAGGATAAATTTCACGATATCGTCTTGTCCTGATTCATTACATTTCTTGTTAAAGAATTTAAACTGAAGCTAAAAAACGAGACATTCTTTGGTCAAAAATCCGCAGGATGGAGCATATAATCGAATAAATGGTGTGCATTCCAAGAAAACCTGATAAATCAAATCTGGCATCTTCGAACGCCAATAAGAATGCCATTTCTTATGTTTCAGAACCATTTCGTAAATTTTTTGATCTTTATAAGGAAACTGAGCAGACTATATAGTCTATTTATTTCATAGCATACTCCTATGGTTAAGTATCAACGAAGATGTCTATATCATGCTAACATCAGTGTTATCTGGCAAGCTGAATGTAAGAAAAATGTAGATTTCGTAAATATATGATCTTTACTTGATGACAACCCCCCCCCCCCCCCCTTCCCAAGAAGCGGGAATCCAGAGGCAGACATGTCTGCATTTGAAAATACATTTACGTTATCCCGTACTTGTGCTTTGAGGAAAGTCTCGGAAATTCGTATTTTCCCTAACTCGAATCGAATATCATCAGCTAAATGAATATTTGCCCGAAGTTCACTAAAGTCTGGGATGGGAAAAATCCATAAATATGTATAAACAATTCCTATTTTTCAACATTTCAACTAGAGTCTATAATTTTTTTGTATTTGCAGGAAATCATTTCATAAAAATTCTAACAATAGATACTCTGAATATAAAAAGTTTATAGACTCTAGTTGAAATGTTGAAAAATATGAATTCTATATACATATTGATGTAATTTTCCCATCCCAGACTTTTGTGAATTTCGGTTAAAGAGAATCCATTTGATTTGGTCCACGGAATGCTGCCACTAGTTTGGTGCTGGATATGAATTTTTTATAAGGATATCATCAGTAAAATGATCTGTGATTACGTAGATCTCTTGCACTGTATATTTAAAGGCAAATGTGGGTGATTTATCATACGAGAAGCGTTCCGCGCATTAGCAAATAATCTTTGCATAGGTTCAATTTATAATCGCCTGACGGATCTGTTCGTAAGTCAGTGCGTAACCGCACCGTTTTGGTCTCGTTTTGTGCAGTGATAAAACAAAGAACCTGGAATCAAATGAACCGTCGCTGAGAGATGTGACGAAACGATTAACAATACCCACTTGACAGTTTTTCAGTGCTGAAATTAAGAACGTACAAAATAGTTTCTTTTTCGGAGGTACAAAATATCTTTATATCAAGAAACCCATTCTTTGACAATCTATGAGGAGGACGTACAGAAAGGACCGAGGAAACACAAGTTTTCGGTGGGCTGTTAGCAAAGTCTCGGTGGTCGGTTTTCTTGTCTAGTAGGATGCTAAAACTTTGCCTCTAGACAAAATACGTCTGCTGACCTTTATCTTTTTTAAGTATATTTTATGCAGATAAAGCTATTTATACCTTAAAATTGATAAAATATGTTGAGAAATAAGCACAGAAAAACTCGCGAGATAAGGATCTACCAGTCAGATACATCCAAAGAGGCTTCACAGGCATTTTGTATTCCTTGTTTTGGTTGTACCTACACATTCAAAACTACGACGGTTCGAGGCTCATAAATAATGGCAGACACATGTCTAACTACCGCAGTCACTGCTAATTTGCGGCCAAACTCACGGTAAACAACTTATTTGATATATTCCTTATAAGCTGTAGGCTCCTTTCTCGGATTTCAAACAGAGCACTGCATTGGCGTTACAAGCAAATTATGGTTTGTAAACCGCTTGGTCTCTGCTACTGGAGGAAGATCAGATTTACAGTAACTAGTATCTTTTCTAACATGGGTTTTTTGTTCAGTTGATTCATTCACCGCTGATTTAATCAACACTGCGCTAAGGCTTCAAGGATTTGATTGATTGCTAGTTGGCTGTAGGAGGCCAAGAATATTTCTGAGCGTGCAAGTATATTACGATGAGTCGGTTAACCCAAGGATACAGCACATCGCATGAAGATGAAATTGCGCCTTCATTCGAAAAGACCATATCAAAGAGAACTCCTGAATAGCAATCGCTTTTAAGCTAATACCAATTAGGGACTAAACAGCACAGCTGTGACTATTGAAGCTTATGATGACATAAAGATGAACCGACCCGATTTGAATGGAAGACGTTGATTATCAATGAACGTTTATACAAACGCAACTATAAGACAAAGTCTGAATATTCAGACAAGTGGAAGAGTAAAGTTATAAGCAAAAAAGAATGCACCAATCAATTGTGAACGTCCAGCTTCAAAAATTATCAATACGCCGAAAAACTAGACTTGGTTTTAGATTTCCTTTTTAGAAAAGTACTTGTTGAATAGCATAGTAATATGGCGATTAAGTTAGCCTAGGCGATAATGAAGAGCAAGTGATATTATTTGGTGCATAAATAGCCACATATGTGTCAAAATGTATTGATTAAGATATTTTAGACAGCAAGAGTTTAGTATATTCAGCTACGGTACTGAAGGCTGACGGCTGACTTAACCCTGGATGTAATTCACCTTTAGTACACGCAGAAAATTAGTTCCTTTAGACTGACTGGGCGACCGTGATTAAACTGCAATTATAATGAAAAGGAAAAGCCAGGCAAGGCTAAAGACAGAAAGAAATACATGGCCACCCGACCTCAGCAAGTATTGCTTTACGGGGATTGTCTACTTAAGTCGGCCTTGCCTACAGCACAAATGGTAAAAAGATCCAGTTAAACATATTTCAAAAAGCATTATAAGTAACAGATATAAATAAAGTTGCCTGAAATTTATCACTCAGCCAGAACGTGTATTGCAAGAGATATGAGTAATACGGATATCAAAGTAGATAAAAAATTCAGTAGGAAAATCCTAAGACGTTTAGCGGTTTTACCTGTACCATTAAAATTGATAATCACAGATTAAACATTGTTAGAGAAGGGAATGAACAAATACTTCAGCGATGTTTGGAACTAATTAAGTCTGTTAACGCTGCTATAATTCGTTGTCAGAATTTATGTACAGCTGTAGAAACAGTTGCTTTAATCAGCATGTCCAAACCAGTGGGCTAGTTCCTTTAATTCAGACTTTATGTCACTGCCTAAGAAGTATTCTTACTGGAAACAGGATCAAAATATGATGGGCGGGGGTAATTGTGAAAAATTCAGAAAATTAAGAAAGTGTCCTAAGGATCAAATCACGTTAGAGGGTATATTGAAATAAACTTCCTAGAGAGGAGAACCCAACCCCGGATAGCTATTGCTGGTGTTTTTGACAAATCTGGCAACAGTTAATTCAAATTCAACAGATCAATAGCAGCAAGAGGTTTTTGGATTAATATCAGTGTTGTTTGCGATCTATTTATGGGCAGTACCTGTCAAAAGGAGACTTGGGTGAAAGGGTGGCAATTCACTTCCACGGCTGCCTTTAACCTCCCTACTGTTGCCAGTGAGTTCCCATTGTCTTTATAATGGAAGGGAACTAGCTTTCGAATCATCCGTGAGCACTGCAGCCAAGCTTTCTATCAACTTACGCATTTCGCATTACAATATCGCAACTATAAAACTTTCGTGACCATGCACAGACTTTTTTTAAGCCAACCTTAAAGGCCGAAGGTAAATTATATCCAGGGCCACAGCTAAATTTCATGAAACATGCAGGTGAATCGCTGTAGAATTTAGAGGCATTGCAAGGTTATTAAAAAATAATGTTACCTGCAGTTGTCTTAAGAAGTCTCCAATGACTTGCTTTCCCACTGTCTCGATTTTCGTCCGGTCCATTGTTACCATTAAATCTGGCTTCCCATCATCACCAGTTAATTTCTTTATGCTTACAAAGCCATCGCCAGCTTTGAGAAGCACTTGCAGGATGACAAAACGGGCTTGCATATGGGCCTAAAAGTTTAAGTTAAAAATACAACAGTAATAGAGATTTCAATAATGTTGAAAATTAAAGACAACATTTCTGCTGCAAACTACCGTACTTCAGTAATTTTGCAGTACATAGAGAGTTCTTTTGATGCAAAGAAAAGAGCAAAAAATGTTTCTTTTATTTCGCACCCAGAACAATACCTTAATTGCATTTTGACGGTAGGAAGGGAGTCGAGGCCATCACATCTTCCGTGTACAACTTGAACAACAGAATTTTACAGTGTTGGCAAGATAAGAATATTGAAAAATTGAAGTAAAAATATAAAGCAAAGTAAAAATAAAAAGTCGGAAAGAATGAATAAGAGAAAAAGTAACTGAAAAAACATGATTAGTAAAGGAGGGAAGCTAAATGTAATTATTTTCTTATCCCAAAGTACTGAAAAATTTAGGTCCTTGCTAAAACCTCATAAATGGGCTGAACCATAATGGAGCCGGCAACAATAAACAAACGAAAAAACAGAAATACATGATTCAAAATACTTCTTTGCGATTGTTGGAGGTTGGAAAGGCACTTAGTATACTATGTAATCAGCATTGTGAGAACGAGGCAAGGTGATTTGCTGCCAGTATATTGAATAAATTTATTTATCTTAAGTGGATACCAATTATTGTTCATTTATATAAGCAATTGAGTGGTGCTGTCAGGGCATTCAGTTCAAGCTTGAAACTAGCCTTAGTTTAATTTATAAAGTTCTAGCACGTGTTTATTTCAGTTCTTATCCCTAATAGAATTTTCGTGTAAATATGCCAAACATTTTGCTGTCATCAACAAAAGGACCTGAATGTCAGGAGTTGCCTTTGTTCTGATATCTGCTGTCATCTGTCAATAAGCAAGCAATGTCGTCAGATTGATTCAAAACCTACATAGATAACCATTTCAAGACAAAATATTTTGGGAGTTATAATACAAACAACAAACTTCGGACGAAGTAATTATCTTCCTTAAGTTATTACATTTTGATGTGTTTATTTAATCTAAATATCTGCTATCTAAATGATGCTATTCTTGCTTGTCTACCAATCAAATTCTAGTGTAGCTGATAAAACATAAACTTTATTCTCTCGCACTGAATGCAAAACACACATCAAGATAAAGATCTTTAAAAAGCATCGAAATACCTGCTTCCATGTTTGAGTGGACGGCGAGTAGTATTCTAGGCCAAGGACACCAGCACGAGCCATGTTCAACCAGTTGATATACATGATGTCATCAGCTCTTTGTCCCTCATGACCAAATATACTAAAAAGTGAATAATTGCGCTCAGCTTCGCTCAGCTAGTTTTATGAATCTTATAACCACCGAATGGAGAACCATTCATAATTTCATGATAAAGGAGATAATGGAACTCTGAAAAAGTCTCCAAAACAGCACGACGAATCGCCCCTTACTTATTCGAGAAGGGGGGGGGGGGGCTTATCTAGCAGAAGGCAAAAGTATTACCAGGACTGATGTTCATCTTTTACATAAGGAAGGTCAGTAGGCTCAAAAGGCTTATTGGGGGGGAGGGGGCTAAGCTAAATCGAGGGCTTATTCGAGTACATGTTTTTTACGAAATCGAAGTTAGAATGATTCTCTTCCCTTCAAGGCTAACATGTGCAATTTATCTAATAACATTGTTCCATTTATAAGAATATTGGCCAGTATCTACAAGCATGGTCATATGGTGAAATTTTGATTTGTAGGACTTCATTTATATCATAAAAATATAAATTTCTTGCTCGCATAATGTATCCAGTTCAAAAAACGAAACATATATAACCATTATATAGAAATCATAATATGTACAGTCATAGACATCTAACATCTAGGAAATAAGATGTAGAAAATAAACTTGTAAGAGATTCCATGATACCGGGATTAAGATTTTTTGGAAAGGAAAATTGTTGATTAAGACAGGAAAGGCAGTACAAAAGGAGAAAGATTGTTCATCGTTATCCGAGGAAATATAGAAGGATAAGAGCACAAAATTGGAGATAAATAACTGTAGGAAAATCATAATCAGTCATCGATATGAAAAGTAAATTAACAAAATGCCGTACAAAATACACAGAAAACAATTTCTAACTCGTGATAATAGTGTTTAAAATTAGAAGCATAGAAAGCTTAAAATCACAGAAACGTAAAGACATTTTGCCCGAGAATTTGATTTTTAGGCCTTCTCAATAAGTAGCAATGCCGATTTATTCTGTGGGAAATGATCTCAAACAAATGCTGCCCAATCTACAAAAAACATTAAAAAGAAGTTTCGAACGAATGTAAAAAGAATGAGAATGGGGTACATAAGAATCGTCGGCACCTTGGCAGGGATGTGAGAAAATTTAGACTTGATATACAGTAAAGAAGCATAAAGCAAACTTCTAAATTAAATAGCTTATTGTTAAGTGATCATCGCTGAAAATAGGCAGTCAAAAAATGACGAGAAATTGTTTTTAGTGAACAAATTATCACAAATATTCTGAAAGTAATACCGTTTATTCGTTTATCAAGGATAGTCTGCGCAAACAATTTCAAAAAATGGCTTCCTATAACCATGAAACAACGAAATGCAAACCATTTCTGACATTCTTAGACCTAAATATACACGGAAATAACTGAATTTCAGTACCCATAAACAACTTACCGTAGGATATCTTTCTCAATGCAAAGATATAAACCAACACACTCAGCACGGCATTCTTCATATGTTGAGCTGATGGTTGAGAAAATCGAATCCCATGTCTCACCAGGCTTGTACCAACTTTTTATCTAGAACAGATCGTTTTTGAATCCAGTAATTTCAAATTTTGAAAGCTGGTGAGAAGAAGACGGTTTAAGGTGTTGGAATAAGTTTCACGCTTGATACGATCATCCATATGCTACTTTTAGATTGTATGCACACCAAAGCTTCTCGTATACATATAAATACAAAACAAAAAATGAGCACGAAATACTAAACATAGAAATAATATAATAAAAAATTCATTATCATAATAGAAAACGACAAATAACCGTTATTGAGCTAACAAATTTTTGTTCATACATGTTTCATTTAAGGCGTTGCTAACTTTACTAGCATTTTGCATTGACAAACCTTGTCACCAGTGAGCATATCGGAGACTTTGTCTACATCATAGTTCAATGTTCCGTCTTTGTTCTGAAATAGATATACAAATACAATGAAACGAGAAAATGCATTGGGGGTAAATTTAGTACAGCGTTTATGAACTTATGGATGCTGAGTTAATTGCTAAGAGCAACGAATACTTGGTTAGGTTTTATATGTGCAATTGTGTGGTACATGATCACTTTAAATAACAAGTCTTTCTTAGTCGTAGATTGTTACGTCACCTGATGAAATTCAGTCTCTATTATGATAAGGTTCTACTTTACCATAAGTAGCTGGGTTATACATCCACTAATTCTATTATTTCGCCATATGCACAATTACTAGAAAAGTCAAAAGTTGTCTTTCTGTTCCTTATTTAAACTATCTGTCTCGATCATTCAAGAGTGCCTAAGGCTGTTAGCAATACACAGAAAACAAAAGTGAAGATGGCTAGCCTCGCAAAGTAGTTTTCCGCTTCCATGTCCAAGTAGTTCATGCAGGCCAACTTGAACTTCGAATGATGGCCCTCTTAGATCACAATAGAGCTCCTACGGTATAAAACACCTGTCAAAATCGGTGTCAATCTTCAATACTATTTTTGTTTTAAAATAAACAGCTTTTCAACAGCTTGCGTTCAAGAATTAATGGAAAAAATACCAATCAATACTTGGAGACAATACCAATTGGGCTAACTGAAAAAGCAGAGGAATGGCAAGAAAGCATGCCAGTAGAAATTTTGTTACCACTATGAGCTTTGCAAACAATTTTGCTCAAATCGTACTCTCAGCGAGGAAAAGCAAGAGTCCTGGGTACAGCACCGTAGGAAGGATAGAATTATTGAGGGGCAACAGAAAACGGCTTATTGGAAGCAAAGGATTTTTATAATTTTTGAGGGCTCCTTCTCCCCACCAACAACAAAAGAAGCTACAGTCCTGCCGGGGTAACAGCGAGGCGCAGACCATACCACACATCCGTGAGAATGCTTTATGTTTTTTTGTATCAGATTTTGTCATCTGACTTTATTGGGGAAAGAATCTAAATTTTCAGAAGAGGTTTGAGAAGGAAGAACAAAAAAATGATACCAGGGAATTTCAAAGCGCAAAGACACGAGCAGAAGAGTCTTTGCATGTCACCAAGAACAAATGAGTATGATTTTGTTGAATGTACCACTGACTACGAAGAAATACATTCATTTCATATAAAATACAAGCTGATTTCCGTCCCAAAACACCAAAACTGTACCGCGAACTCTTGTAACAAAGAGTCTGAAAATATCCTGGCAAATGTTTCGGTGCTTTTTAAAATAAATTTTGTATGCTTTAGCACTAAAAACGAAAGAATGGCAATGACACGCATTCATTTGTTAGCCTTTTGATTATGATGATGATAATGGTGATGACATTTGGCTGATTTTAATCCACCGTAAATAGATATGAAAACTTTATATTTTAATTGACTAGGCAGTATAAAAGCTCGTTCCAATTACAAAGTCTGACAAATTGCCTTTATAATATGGAGTTGAAGATAATAACAGAAATGCATAATAACCAAGTTGGTTTTGGATTTTATTGTATTGACTTATCAAACTGATTGCTTTTCAAGCGAATGGGAAAAACCGTAATACGGAATTAAGTCATAATAAATATGAATTAAAATCGATCGATGACTATGTGCAAATAAATTGGTTTACCTTTTCATTCTCCTCTAAAAATGTAATGTTCTTGTCTTTATTGTAGCTACTCAGCACATTACCAAGGGAGACATTTTTGAACCCATCAACTTGTCGGATATCGTCATCTGTAGGAAAGTGAGTTGCCATCAAGGGTTAACGAAACAAAAGGTCTATTTTGAGTTTGTTATCGGTGCTTAACGTGTTGGGACAGAAGCAGAAAAACAAGCTCAAGGGTTCTGAATAAACCAATGAGAATTCTGTTTCTTTAGCGATACGAAAACATATCTTTTATACTTAAGGTATATGTGCAAAAAGTTCATAGAAATCAGTGAAGGATGCATAGACGAACTGGGGAAAAATTTATAAGAGACAGTAAGCTTTAAAATGTGCATATACTAGAAAAGTTGCTTTATCATTATGTGAGAGGCACCCCACTGGTTGAAAAAAATGTTTGATAACTAAATTAACATTGGATTACATTAAATGTAAAAAAATGGTCAGCCATTTCAGAGTTTAGATGTTTTATTTCAAAGAATTAAAGAAAAAAGGTATTTGAATTATAGACATGAAGCATGTCGATTGTCCCAGTGGCTTGTGACATGGTGCTGCATTCAAGTCACGGAAATGAATTGAAAGTGAATTGAACTAAAAGAGACATCACGCAAAATTGTCGAGCTCACGATATATCAACATTAACTAGGCAAGAAAAAGAAAGCCATCAAACAAAAAATACCAGGGGAAACAACATCAGCGGTTACAAAGGAATATCTTTATTCAGTTTCTAAGTATGGTGCTGACTCTTCCATTGCTGTTTCCATTTTTTGAATTCCTCAGAATTTTCTAACGGATAAAAATACCTATAAGCATACTTAACAGGCCGACAAAAAGAGCAAAAAACTTACAGTTTGGTATATTGATGCCAGCAGGTATGCCACTACCAGCAAAGGAAAGAACGTCTAACGATGTGAAGTCTGGTCGAAGGTAATGGTCTTTCTCGAACTCACGATCCCAGGGCAATAACTTCAAGAGTCCTTCTGCTTTTTCGACCAGGGTTCCAAATTTGGCACTCATTTCCTTGTTCACCATTGCAACAAAGCCTGGAGTGAGACCATAGGTTAGATAAGAGACATGTACTGATTAAAGTCAACTTTCAAATAGCATCCCTGATAACTGATAATCGTATATAAATTGTTTGCCTGAAAACCTATAAACCGTTTTCAGCAAGAATGGGGAAACATGTTCACTGTTGGAATTATTTGCAATAATTAATTTGGGACATGGTAGAAATAAGTTTACACCGCGATATATAGAAAACACCGAAAATGTTGGAGATGAATCCTTCGCCATGTGGGCACAAATAATTTATGGCAAAAGGTCACTCCTTTTGACATCCAAATAAATGCCAAAAAATTTGTCAGGCAATTTTCAAAACCTCTGTTGCAACGAAATACTCCGTTAAGTCCTTCAAGGCCCACATTATAATCAGCTGTTGTTCTGGAAAACGGTAATTTAATTGTCTACTTTTGCCAGTTTGAACTTCAACTGACATGGGACCAATGACCGAGCCTTAAATTTTAACTGTCGGCTTTGGTTTTCTTTTATAATTCATCAGGCAGGCATATCCTTTAGTTTAATGAAACGTCCGTAGTTTGCATAAATTCAATTCAATTCAATTCAATTTTAATATACCTAAATACATTACAGTACAGAATAAAATTTATTAACATAACATTACAACATAGAACTTGAACATAGAACATTACTTAAACATGAGACATTATGTATTTAAATATATTTGTCTAATGAGGAGCTCTCTAATAGATGAACTAATCGAGAGAGGCCCCCCCTATAAAGCTTGAAAAGATCATGAAAAATTCCGACGAGGGCATGTGGAAGTAAATATAATATAATATTGAGTAGATAACCTTTTTATGCCAAAATTGTTTCATAGTAAACCCCCTGATTGATAAATGAAATTTTCATTACAAAGGCTCTTATTAAAGCTGCCAATTTAATATTAGTGTACTCTTTAATGTCTATAACTCTCGAGATAATAAATTAATATCCTGTTATATATTTAAAAAACTTTTACCTCTCCGTTTTTTGTGTATTTTCAAGAAGCTAAGAGTAATGTAGAAGTTCTTCTGCTACAAAATATAATTTTTTGCTTTTTCAGAGAAATGTGAGCCATGCACCCCGTAAAAAGATAAACTTACCTTCAAATTCGCCACGGACACCATAAGGATCTCTGTATGATTCGATAAACCCAATATAGCTGTTAGAAAAATTCAGGAGCACATTTTAGAAGAGTAAGATAACAAGATGTTTTGCATCATTTAAATGCCTATCAAAAATCCAAAACATTGTAATCAACATTTGCACTTTTCAATTGAAATTCCTACAGAGTTCTTTGCAACAGAGTTCTTAAGTGTGACGACGTCAAAAACTATTTTTAGAACTTTTGGAGTTTGACCACATATCATAAAAGAACGCCACAAAATACTTCTAAATATGCAAAGTCAGCTAGATGTGTCAAAAATAGGATGAGATATGGCCAGTGAAAGGTTAGAAGTTTGCTAACGGATAACTGTTATTTTGGCTCTGTTAAAAAAGATGGGCTTGATAGGGAAAGAGCCTGTGTTTATGCGACCATACTTTGTCAATTTGTAACACATTTAGATGATTTTGCATATTTAGAATTATTTTATGATGCTCTTTCAGGTTATTCTTTCAGGAATCCAAATTCAAAAATTTCTAAAACAGATTATTGTGACGTCATCACTTAAGAACATTTATAAATTATCTAAAATCCGAACAGCGTACATATCTCATGGGTAGATCTAGAGTAGGAGAAGATTTGGTCAAAATAGATATCAATAGCATTTCTAAGAGCATTATATATTCTCTGAAACAATGTTTATCAACAAGCTTCAATATTTTACAATTTAATCCTATGGAATTGCAATGAAAATAGGCACCTCTTCAATAAATGTTTTAATGTGCAGATAGGTTGAACATTGCTAACATAAAATAACTTAAAGAGGTAAAGATATATAGAGGAAAAACAAATAGCTTTGTAAAATGTGAACAATTTTTTGTTGGTACAAAATTTGAAAATAGCTTTGAAAATATATTTTCCCATAGGCAGGCAGTACCGGTCATGTGCTTGTGTTTTTCTGATTGGCCTATTTTTATCCACAACTGGATATATATTTTCCATCTTTGACAATGTAAACTTAAAGGCTTCAAAATTAGAAACAAACTCCAGGAAATAACATCCAAACAATATAAGAAAAACTTCAGTTTAAGTCAGTAGACAGTGAAACAGAGACAGTGAAAAATCATTAAACACCATTATCATAAACCCATATATGCCTTTCAAGTAACTTTCTGTCAAAATTCCTCAGGTTTATGTAGCACCTGAGTTCTTGTGAGGTTCCTTACTGAAAAACGTATACTAAAATCTTTGCTTTCTGATGAGTGTAAAATCATATATAACTTGCTTTGGGCCTAGCATAGTAATTCATCTAAATGGTTTGCACTAGTATTTTCTATTGAAGCCTAATTTTTCTTTTACTTATTGAAATGATCAACCAAAAGAGCACCCAAAATACACACTTGATATATCTTTATTCATCAATGGTAAAAAATCTACATTAACTGCACCTAACAATACTGTCAAATAAAACATAATCTGCAACAAAATCAAAACACACATACCTTTCAATGACTGGTCCTTTATCCTTGATCCAATACCTTGACCCATCCTTGTGGGCATCAATTGATCCCGTGGTGAAAGAATGAATGTAGTGATCCAGCATTGATTTCTCATTCTCGTTTGCAGCATATTTCTAGAAGCAGCAACATAAATTCTGATTTTTATGGTCTTGATGTACGGAATAAAATTATTTTTTTTGAATTTTCTTACAAGTTATATTATACAGTTGCCCACAAGGGTTACGGCAAATATTCATGATACCCACAGCAAGCATTCTTTTTCAGATAAACTTTCTCTCACATTCATGGCAAACATTCCCTCACATTCACGGTACTATAGCTTCAAATATTCACGTCACACTTTGTTTCATATTCAAGGCAAACATTCTCTCACATGCGTGGCAAACATTGTTTCAAATATTCACAGCAAACATTCTCTCACATTCACGGCACACATTCTCTTACACTCATGGCACACTTTCTGTCACATTCACGGCACATTTTGTTGGATATTCCCTGCCTTGTGCTCTGCTCCTCCGAGCTATGTTGGGCCAGGGCCGTTGCTCTCATGGAAATGGTACCCTTCATGTCAAATACCCTAAAGTTCAATAATTTTTTGTTTTTTGCAACTATCAATATATTGATCTAAAACTAAACTAAAAAACATTTACAATGAAAATATCCAGATCACTGTGATGTCTTATATGGCTTTGCTTGTCTATGTCATGTACTAAAAAAGAGTTCTTGTTTACAGAGCCTAATGCATTTGAAAACTGTATTTTGGTCTTTTGATAATGTTTCTACCTACCTTTGCATTTTCAAGGTTTTTCACAACCCTGCCTAGCAGTGGTGAATAATCCCCTCTTGTTATTTTCAAAGTTGCATCTTTTAATTGATAGCTGCCTAGCTTCTCTGCTACAGTGTCTTTGAAGTTGTTTTTGCAAGTCACTGCACTTCCTGATGGAAATGATTACTTAGATTGAAAATTTAACTGTTTTGTGTTTCATGCTTACCATGCCATTTCAAAACTTTTTAGTGAAAAAGGCTTATTTAAATCTTCAAAAGTGATAACAGGATTTAATCCTACCAGTTATAATCTTCTTGGAAATAGTTTTGCATCAGTTTAATTCCTTGACTGCAAGTATGTATCAGAAACTTTTTAAAAATGAAATAAACAGATTAAGTAGGAAAAGCAAGCATTGAGCAAAATACCATTCAGCCACTTACCTGATTTTGAGACTGATGCAAGACGCAGCTCATAAGTAACTTTGTTGTCCTTCCCGATGGTTTTAAATAGTCTTGTATTATATGGGCTTATTTCCTAGATAAAATACAGATTTTTAAATCAATAACATATACAAAAAATGCTTAGCTTAATGATATTGGATAGGGGATTGGGAAAGGCAAAAAAAGAAACTAGAACACAGATAATTCAATGTTTGTGCTAAAATGTCAAGATAACAAGGGTAAGCATATCCACGGTTATTGCAAAGGCCTTAATTACAAATGCTTAAGCTTTTGAGATTAAATGTTTAGGTCTTATAATTTTTCAGATTCTTCGAAGATGACCTACATCTTTTGTTCACTACCAAATTCATTGTCAAATTGTTTTACT
Organism: Rhopilema esculentum; assembly: GCF_013076305.1. The sequence continues at coordinate 7,848,473 of NW_027018682.1, read as the reverse complement.
AGATGAATGCCAGTGTAACAACGAATGAATTTATCAAGAAGGAACTTTGGCTAAACAAATTATGCTTGGTCAAAACAAACAACTGTGAAAGCTTTTTAAGGAAGTGGCTTTACAATTTATGTCGCAAAATCAAGAAGTTACAAGATTAAAACGCAGTTGCCATTTCCATGTTTGGAATGGTTGCTTTGGTTCAGATTCTGTTTGTTACAGCTTTTTTAGTTACTTTGATCATTGTGGAAAACAGTTCCTTTGAATCTAGCGTTTATGGCATTCCACAATGCAAAGAGGAAGCCCAAGAGAGATGTCTGAATAACAGTATAAAATTTTTAACCACTATCTGAGAAAACATTAACTTTGTCAAAAACATTGCACGCATATTATTATAAGGCAATAAGGTAAAAAAGACAGTCATATTCAAAATACTACATATCATCAAAATTCAAATGAAGAAACAATTCAATAACTCTTACCTTCTCATTCATGAAGTCTCCAACAATTTTTAAATCACTCCTGGTACAATTACTAGAATAATATGTGGAAATTCCCTAAACAAGAAAAAAAAGAAATGTCTAATGATCTCCAGTCATATCCAACAGGGAATACTGTAATAAAATAACTGCAAAGATTTGAAAGTTATTATTCCCAAAGAATAAATAAAGGAAGCGCACCTTTTCCTCCAAGCCAAGCTCTTGAAATTGTGGTTCTACATTATAAATGGCTTTATTGCACTCTCCCCACAAAGGCTCTATTAAAACTGAATGATTCTTAAAGGCTTCACTTTCCCAAATGATTGCCTTGAGTTTTTCCTAGAAATGAAGATGTGGAAAATTAGTCAAAACATTATTTAATGAACGAGTGTACAATTTATTTAATTCTAAAGAAAGGATTGCTTTGGAAATTTACTTATCATATTCATACAAGCATGGAGAGATCAACTCAACTGTTTTTTCTTCCTATTTAAGCCAATATTATCTCCTAACACATCAACTTATAAATATTTGTCCAGATTTTAATTTAATGTTTTTAAACAAATTAATTTATCTTTAAAAACACAAAGTACCTTTGATATGGCAGGTATGATCTTTGTATCTCCAAATGATTTGTAATTGCCCATGTTTGAATACACTCCAGCAGCATAAGCCAGTAATGCCTGAAAAATCATAACCAAGATTATACCTTATTGAGAAATTAACTTGTAATACTTTGAAAGCACTGATAGAAAGCTGCAGAGATGCATTGAGCAGGCCTCTCCAGGGAAAAAAAACGCAGGCTATAGAAAGCCCTTCCCAGTTTGGCTGTGTGGGCTATTTAGCACTTGCAGAACTGTTGTTAATTTTTTTATATTCGAGTATTTACAAAGGCAAAAATACATTACCTTGTCAATTCCTTAAAAATTTTTCACCTTAAATTTTGTATCAACACTTCTTAAAATGAGACAAAAGAGGAAAATAACTTTTTTTGGAATATAGCAAAGTTTTGTTAGGTTTTGCCGGTAAAATGTGGCTTTTTTGGGAATGCCTAGTTTTGATGTTGTGACTTGAACATAAATTGTTTGGTATTAGACAGCATGTTGCAACATTTCTTACTTTAATTATTCAAAGCATTAATCTTGCTATATGTTGTTCCTTTTGTGTGAACACATTTCTTATTCCATTGCAAGTTTTAGCAGATAATACAATAGTTTGTTAATATGTGATAAACATATAGACGTGTAAGACCCCATTTCTCTTTATTTACTAACACCCTGGTATTCAGCAGTAAGTTGTACAAACATTGGGAAGCTAAACTCCGCATATTAAATGAGAACATTGGTCTGAAAAACTGGGGGCGGAAAAAGTCCTCGCTATGGCAAACATAAGTTGGGAAGAACAAAAGTAACGAAACTCTGCACAACTGCAAAGCAATGTACAGAGTTAACCTTTTTTGATATTGAGACATTTGAATAATGAGATAATAGTAAAAATTTTAAAATAAATACATTTAAGCATATTGTTCTGGACTGATCTTAACCATTTGTAAAAATGTTCAAAATTTTGAGGTTAATTGTTTTAGAAAATACATCTGGGACAATATTCCAGTGAACACACCCTCAGGGGAATTTATGGACTGGAAACTTTTGTTTACTAAACAGGATGTTTACTAGCAAAAAACAATGGATTGTTTACTGGGGAAAATATGGTATGCAAAACTTAACTCAGAATGAAGCAGCAACACCAGGCTTTCGTTGGAAAGGCATGCGATCGCACGCGCACGCCCTGGAGCACACCTACTGCTTTCGAGGGGTGCAAAATATCACACGCCTTATTTTATTCTGCGAGGGAAATTTTCTATCAAAGATTGGATTTGTTGGTCTTTGAGATGGGTTTAAATGTAAATCTGTCCTTGGTACTATTACTTCATGCCACTTCAAAAAAGGCTTAACACCTTGTCAGGATTGCGAATTGAATAAAAGATTTGAAATCATCATAGGACTAACCTACAGTGGAATCCTGATAATATGAAACCCGGCTATAACTAATTTTCTGGTATAACAATATTTTCTCTGGCCCCTTGGATTCCACCGAACCCCTTACAAATTTTCTCGGTATAACGAATCCCGTATATAACAAACTCTTGTTATTTCGAACCGAATTGTATGTCCTTTCACCATGATTTTCATCTATATGACGAACTTTTCTTTAAATTTTCACTAATTAAATTTTCTCCGTTATTTTGGTCTACTTTTTCCCCAGTGTATATTTATTACTTTTTCTTGGGGGAATAATTATTTTCATCTGCAAAACAGACATTGACAAACATGCACCTTTTATGATGCAAAAAATGGAAACAAGATTTGTGTTTACACCTTTTCAAGGCTTTATGGCATTTCAGTGAACAAATCCAAATACAGAAGATTATAACAGACAATTTTGTCTCCGAATTTTATAAGGAACATAAAGTGTTGTGAACAAGATTTTCATTTTCCATTGGTAATTTAGCAAAAGTAGCAGATTTGCCAATTATGCGAGAAAAAGTAGCAGATTTGCGGATTTTGCTACCCCCATATAACCCCCTTGTCAGACTTTGCTATGCTTTAAATCTAGATTTTTGTGACATTTAATTTAATGAAAAATGGCCCATCATTATCTTTTATGCATTATCTTTATGGATTATCGACATCTGGCCGGTGAGGTGCATAAAATAGCTGTGATGCTTGATAGCCGAGGGCCCTAGGGGCACATACGCAAAAACGGTCATTACAACCAGATGAACGCCAAGCCCCCACTGACTCTGCTAAGGATATATTATCGAAGACTATGTAGAAACTTGCTCAAGTCTTCAGAAATAACACTTTTTTTGTTAAAATGCAAGTAGTGATGCTAAGGATTCAGCAAAATAAATTTCATCAAAATTATTGGTGTCATCATTGTCGTGTTGGCAATTTCTGCATAGATCTATTATGATAACCATAGATTTTTGCAAAAAAAATTAACACGCCATCACACGCCTGCATGTTGTCAGCCGTGTGGTGGTTAGCACACCTGCTATATTTTTCCCATGAAAGCCTGAACACATTTTTACAAAAAACCTCAATTCATTTAGGGTATACCAACCACTACCACTTCACTATAAATAGCCACAGCATGAAGCTAGCTTGATTAGAAAAGTCAAAACTTTAAAGTCTTAAAAGAAAGTTTAGCATGGAATATTGCAGAAAATTAGAGGTTTAACAAGTTACCTTTCGACTTTAGCAAACGTTTGCATGTTTGAAAGATGTGTGTATCTAAGAAGGATTTTAAAATTAAAATGAACTTGTCAGTCAAGGTTTACTTAGTTTTTTCCGTAGATATGATAATGGCATATATAATGGCATGACACTTTCTAATTAATTTATAGGGATTTACAAATGATGATCAAACTTCTGCAAGCAGACCTGAAAATCATCATCAGTGATCCTCTTATCTGCCTCTTGTGCTGCTTTTTTCAATGACTCGATGTTTTGTTCAGCAAAGAGTCTTTGAAATAAAAGGAAGATTGGCACTGATTCGCATGAAGTTTGTAATAGCACTATGAGACCTCCTTCGTAAGCAGCTTGGGAAAGGAAATGAGCGTATTTTTTCTCTTGATCTTCCAATGCATCAAATGCTCCTTTGCACTCTAAGTTGAATACTGGAGTAGTATTTGGAATTGTAAATTCTGCCATTGCTCAGCCGTAGGATAACAATCCACCCTATCAGCAAAACGTTAAATTCATGAGTCACTCTTTATGGATTGGTCTCGTTCTCAAGTAGAGACTCGTGGAATTAATTATACAATATGGCAACACGAGACCAAGAAAGCAGAGTAAAATAGTGAGGAAAAGAACCATTAAATCTTTTTAATTATGGTAAGATTACTTTGATTATATTTCTTGCAAATTCCTTCTGAAACTCAATCGATTCAGCATAGGTTGTTTTATTGAGGGAAAAAGATTGAAAAAGGCTAGTTTCAGGCAGTGGCGTAGCGTGACTTTTTCAACTGGGTATTCTTTATTAAACAAAAGGGTGGGGCAGGGTGTGGCTCAATGGGGCTTGATGGAAATAGGAGGGATAATAGGAAGATTAAAAGGACTAGCTATTGACAATTTATCTAATTTTCTTTCTGGTTCGGTTGGCAAGTACTGCACTGTCAGGGCATTACTATGATGAAAACGATACTTTGCTAAAGGACCCTTCAAATATACTCTTCGAACTCATTCATTGCATCAAAATACCACTAACCATTTCATCAAAAGTAATTCAAATCAAAACGTATCATTGAAAGTCAGTAAAATTTTGCTAGTCGAAATATGTCCCAATAGTTGTTGTTGAATCCTCTAAAATTTGCACTGATGTAAAGAGGAAGTAACTGTAAACACCTTCTCTTGATACCTTAATACAAAAGGGCTTTCGAAAGTTATTCACATAGGGCATTACACGAGTTATAAATAGTTTGTGGTATGCAGTGGATGCAGTCTAGACTTTTTCTTCAAGGCTTAATCGTGATATTTTCAATACAAGTTGATGATTGAGAGACTCGAAGGTAATGAGACGAGACTGCACAATAAAGCAAATAAATGGGCTCGAATAATGCAAACAAAATAGGCCAACAATATAAGTGAATGTACCAGGCAACTATAAGGATATTATCCAGGCCTATCTGCATTTAATTTAATTCTATCACATAATACAAACAGAAGCATTCCTGATTGACAAGCAATAACAAAATTGGCATTTCAAGAGGCACAGATCTGAGTCAGTGTAGCATTATGTAAAAGCCTCCCTTTCCTTTCCACTTTGCTGTTGGTAGATTAAGATTAGGGGTCAAATGAGAGAATGATTATTAAACAGTAATACGGACACTGCAATAGCTTTGAATAAAGTCATGTTTACTGTTTTCAATGAAGATCCATCACTCCAACCTCTCCGACGTCCATTATCTGTTTATATCGATCTCAAAACGAGACTTTTTTGAACCAACTTTGAGGCTGTACGCTGCATATTTCTCAGCGTACAAGACCATTGTTTTAGCTGATTAACGGCAAATATTATTCATGGAAAGGAGCATTTTGATTGGTTAAAGTACCGTCTAGGGTATTCACTGCGTATTCATGACCGATCTCCATTCAACATGAAGTAGCTCAATCTTCAAAATTAGCTTCAAAGATCTCCCAGCTTTTCTATGCGTCGCAGCGTTATTGTTTCCATCAATTTCGTGATATTTTGTACTTGTACAAAATGCAGAATATCGAAGGTAACGAATTCAACCAGAATCAATAGCCCCAAAACATTTTTTAGTTATTACATTTATACGTCGTTTTAATATTTTTTCTGAGAAATCTCAGGGTATTCACTGAATACCTTGAATACCCGGACGCTACGCCACTGGTTTCAGGTAGGTTTTTTGTATAAAAAATGGGACAATATTAATATATGTTTTAGAAAGAGTGATTGTAGTGCTGAAAAAAGACCCAGGTTTGTGCAAAAACACATTCAAGTCCTAATAGTATGGATATCCATCCTTTCTAATTCAATCTTTGTAAAATGACCTCTGCTAGTTTTTTCCCATTATTTACTTGTGTTTTGAAAGAAGTTTGATACCTTTTTTAAATTTGTTGTGAGATTACCATCATTGGCAGACATAAATTTTTGCAAGCAGAATATTTTCCCATGCAGACCATACTCTTCAGTCTCAAAAATTCAGATTACTTTCTTCATCTCATCATTGTAGTCATACACTGATAGTTGTCTGGAGCAGCTTTTCACAAGTGCACGGTTTTTCCCCAATCTGCCAGGTGTGGCAGTCAGGGGCGTCACTTCATACTTTTTGTTGTTGGAGGGGGGGTTGCACATTTGCCCTCCAGAAAAAATTTTGCCCTGGCAAAAGTTTGAAATGTTGGGAACTGGCCCTCAGTTCCTGTAACACTAAAATGCTTCTTTAGTTAGGTTTTTCCCGCTTAGTTCCTTGCTCAGTGTGTCCACAAGTTCACCAATGTGTTTGCCTAACCTTGGGGAGAGGAGCAAGAGAAAGTTTTTTGATGAGGGAGGCAACCCTCCATCCTGGATTCAAAGAGCATGCGCTGATTTTTTACAGCACACTTTTGATATACACACTAGTATTTCACAAGATGAGGGTATCAAAACTTCCCTCAATGTCATCAAAAATCATTATAGGGAAACTACCCTGCTGCATATAAAATTCAACAGAAAGTGATTTTTATTTTTTAAACATAATTATATTGCCTTTACAATCTCTTTTTATAAGAACAATTTTTTAAGAACACAAGCTTCAAAATTTGTCAAAAATTGAGAACAAATTAAGAACAAGCTGAGGCTGAGTTACTGTAAAATGTAACTTTGAACAATGTTTCATCTCAAAAACAAAGAGCTTTTTGCCATCTTGGGATGCTTCTTCGGTGAATATTCAAACATGGAGGCAAATGAAGGTTTTCTCACGCACTTTGTTGGCAAATGAGGCCTGGACAAGCAAAAAGATAGCAATCGCACTCCTTTTCCCTATAAATTTAAGAACAAATTAAGAACAATTCACCCTCAGATTTTTGAAAAAGTTAAAAACAGCCAGCTTGAACTTCAATTTACTGGCTCTTATAAAGAAGTGTGCAATTGTAAATTTTATTTTATTAAATGCACCGCAATGGGGAAACCCTTTGCCCCAAATTATGCCAACATATTCATGACAACAATAGAACAACATATCTTGAACCACCCCCCATACCCCCCCTCCTCAAGTGACGCCCCCTGGTGGCAGTTCTAGACAAGATCTCATGCACACTTGTATCATGCACACTAGATCAGATCTTGTGTCATTTCAAGCACATTTTCAGTATATGCTTTTTCATATGGCGTGCAATGAGAAGTTCAAATTAGTGTATTGTAAATTCAATTTGAGATTTCAAATTTTGGTGTGAAGCACTACACTGACCTTGCACCTGTATCTGCCATACTCTGCAGTCTAGGTTTGATCCAATGTTGCTCACTAGGAAATATACAGAGCTAATTCAAAGTTTTGTCCAATTTCTATATACCATATCAAATACCTACAAACCTATAAATACAGCAAGAAAATAAGAAGATTTTACCCATATTAGATGGCAGATAAATTTTATGAATTGAATGGTATGTATGGTGTGAATAAATGGAAGATAGGCCAGATATGTCCTTAAACAGACACCAGCAATGCAATTTATCAAGAATGACTCATTTTTGGAGTTCTGTTGGGAGAATGCTGTCTCTTTAAGAATGTTGAGCTCCAAGCTAAGATAATTTGGAATTTAAATAGCACCAAGACAGGTTCTAGTGGCTCTTTAAGAGCTACTGATGCACCACAATTCTTTCAACTTTTGTCAATAAGTAGCTACAAATAAAATTTTGGTAGACTTCATGAATAACCAAAACATGTGTGCTTGTGTAGCAATTTGTGATTATGTCATGAACTCTTTAGTCTTAAATTATTCTCAATGAATTTTGACACAAATGAAAGTTTTGTGAAACTCAGCTGGAATGGGAATTTCCTGCACCTAACTGGCCTTCCTGCAGAATTTATCAACTTGTATCTTCATACACCTTAAGAATGGTGTCATGTTAAGGGAGCTATTAACAGCCACTCTAAGATATTTTTATTCTTTCGTTACAGAGATCTTGTTAACCAGGGGGAAAATCTAAATTTTTTTAGTTTTTTATGGAAGGAAGAATAAGGAATAACAGGTGCGCGCGCCTAGAGCGCACCCAAAAGAAGCCTTGGAGAGCGATTTATAGAGCCCCTCAAAACGTAAAAACAATATTACCACGGAGCAAAATAATTTCTTGGCCTTTGTCTAATAAACTTGATCAAGCATAAAGTATCTTCCCAATAGACCGCAATATTATGATTTGTGTCAGATTACCCCTTGAGAAAAAAATTCAGCAAATTCAACGTTGGGTTTTCGATACCATTTTTAATCTAATAACCCTATAATAACCACCAAGGACACAGGTCATCAAGCGTATTCTCCTACAGGTTATTTTTGATTTTCGAGCAAGCGTTAATCTTCTGTTGAAGTATTATTTTCTGTTTTTTCTTAATAATTTAGAGTCACCTTTGCAAATCAGAGATCACATTTCCGTCCAATTTATTGCATTGCTTTTCAGTTTTCATTTGCTTTCGCAAGTAGTAGATGTTCTAGTGTCTCTTATAGAATGGATAGCATAAAAAGGGAAATAAAGTTTGACTTAAAGCCATGCGATTTCCTATATTTCTATATTTGTATTAACATAGTGTTTGCTGCATGTTTTGTTATTTCATATTATGGTGCTTTTTGGTATCACCATTGAATTTCTTATTTAACACTCTTCCAAAGCTATGATATGAAGCTCTCAATCTTCCAAAGCTCTTAAAGGATGCTCTCAAGGATATTATATTTAAAGGTGCGAAAAGAGCACCTAGAGTTTATAAGGGGCTCTTTTTATGGAGCACCTTCATTTTGCTTAGAGCAAGGCCTGGAATAAAGTATTTTTCCATGCAGCCTCAAAAAAGATTTCCAAAGTCATCTTAACATTGCTAGTTCCCCAGTTAGAGATCCAAGATTATTTACCCTGCTCTCTTCTTTTCCTGATGCAGCTTATTGTTTCAGGGAAAGACAAAAAGTGGTAAGAGATTTGCTTCGGTTAAACGCATCATCAGTCCAAAAGATGCTAGAATGTAAGGATTGCTTTTTTTCATCATTTCAATAAAGTATGTCTCCTAAGAAGTGTTTATTGGTCTAGCAGCACTGTTCAAGTCCTACTCACAACTTTCATTGGATTGTTAAATCCTAAAGACAATTTTCCATATAATTAGTATATAAGCTTTAGTGTTAATAAAGAAAAAAATAGTAGTGGAAATTTACTCAATGGAAAATGATATTGAAATACATAGGCACACTGACATTTTTGTCATGTGTATATTTATGGCCAGTATATGTTAATTATGAATGTCAAATGACAAAGAATTAAAGATTTTTGTGATGACAAAAGTGACTTTTCTAAACGAGCTGCCATTTTAGGGCTTTTTTGCCTTATGCTTTGACTCTATTTTCTATTTTGTTATCAAATTTGAGGCATCAACTTCATTTATCTGATGGTTTTATCACCCCTGGACTACATTCTACAACAACACTAGGTAGCATGGTGCATCTGGTTAAAATTCATTACAATTTAATGATTACTGTCTATAATACAGGTAATAATGATATAAATTTCAATGAATTCCAAATTTTTTTTGTTTTGAGGTTTGCGCAAATTTATTTATAAATATAATCTTTAGCAAAAAAGAAGAAAAGAAGAAAAAAGAAACTAAAAAGAAGGATGAAGATGAAATAAGAAATGTGTAAGTACCTATGTTAGAAATGTTAAATATTTACATATTTTTTCTACTGCTAAGAGTTTTTCTTGGTAACATTTTGTTGACTTTAGGCTGTCTCAACTTTTAAAAATGAATGGACTAGATTGCCACAAAAATTTTCATATTTTGTTAAAATCCTTTCCTTTTTAGAAATATTTTTAATCAGAGCTAGCTATGAGTTAAAGCCTTTATTTAAATTCAGCTCTCCAATGAGTTCCTGATCAATATGTCAATATTTTTACATATAAATGTTGGAATATAGAATTATTAAATTTTTAATCAGGGTACTAATTTTGAAAGTTAACTTCATTTATTTAGCTTAGAGTTTTATTTGACACTTCTATTTATATAAGTTTCTAAGTTAGTTCAATAATATGAGCATTTTGCCATTCTATGTTAAATTTTATGAGAAACCACTCCACTGTTTCTCAATTTATTAGAAAATTTTACCTGAAAATTTTGGGATAAATTTCAGGTCTACAGATACATGAAGGCTTTGTTTTATTTGAGTGAACTTTTATTGCCAGACAATTTTACCTGGTTTCATTTTCACCTTTAGTTTCATTCATAAAGGGCTAGTGTAGACATGCAAAATCTTGCCTTTTAGCTTTTTACTTTTCTATGAAAATTTTGAGATTAGAATTTATAATTACATTGTATTTGAAACTTTTTATATTCCAGGGCTCAGAACTCATCAGCTTTGTTTTTCCAATACAACACACAGCTTGGCCCTCCTTACCATGTACTGATTGACACAAATTTTATAAACTTCTCAATCAAGAACAAACTGGATGTTATGCAGTCATTAATGGACTGTCTGTATGCCAAATGTAAGTATCATTTTTTAAAATTTGTTCATAGATGTTTATAAAGTTGTTCTGTTTGGTGAAATGCTAACTGGGTTATTCATTTTGATATTGCTCATTATTTTAAGCTTGAAAAATCTCACCATTGTTACTATTAAAAATTTCAGGCACACCATACATTACAGACTGTGTAATGGCAGAATTGGAGAAGCTAGGACTGAAATATAGGCTAGCCTTAAAGTGAGTGCTTGTTTTTAATTATTTAAATATTATGATTGGAAAAGGTGACAAATTTATCTTCTCTAAGAACTGGAGAGTTACATACTTTATGTATAAATAACTTTCAAATTTTTGTTAAGATAACATAAATTATCTTAACAACTTCATATTTAGGGCTTCTTTAAAGATCGTATTATCCTTCACATTTCACCTACAAATGGCAGTGTCGATTTTGCCAGTCACTATTTCTGTTTTACTATCATATGTGCTTTTTCTTGCCTGCTACATTACAGGGTTTTTCTGTTCTCTCTTTAGGTTCTCACACAGGGTATATCTTTCCCAAGACTTTCTACTCCCTTGCACAAACCAGCTTTTGGCCCTGTTTTCCCTCCATCAAAACGGTATAATCATAGTCTGTTTGCCTTCTTCAGAATAGCTAAAGACCCAAGATTTGAGCGCCTTCCTTGTATGCACAAAGGCACTTATGCGGATGACTGTTTGGTTAACAGAGTTACGCAGGTAAGTATCATTTTCTTAGGAGAATAAGCTTCATAGACTAAGACATGAAATCAGTGTTCTGTCGTTTTATTCTAAGTTCTAATTCCTTCTCAAATTTCACTTTTCTCAAGCTCGTTTCCGTTACACTGAACTCTTCCAAATGGCATTTGACTGGTCTATTCTTTGACTTGAGTTTTTCAAGAGAAAGTTGAACTTAGAAAAAGACTTGAGCATTTTGTGCAGCTCTTTGAAAACTGAACAACTAGGCCCAGGGTACGATTGCAGTTAAAGATTGGAGCAAGAAATGATTGTCACTGCAAAAGATGACCAGTTACTAACGGAATGGAACCAATTTGCTTGAGATAAAGTTTTATACCATGTTTATTTGTTTAAAATAATCTCTTCAACCCGTCTTTTCGATTGACTATGAATCTGAACTCATTTTTAGCATAAGTGCTATATTGTCGCGACGTGTGATAGAGATCTGAAGAGGAGAATTCGCAAGATTCCAGGGGTACCTATAATGCATATATCACAACGAAGGTATATACTTTTTCGATAACCAAAATGTATGACCCTTAGATTCTTTCTGTTGTTTCATCTTGTAATCTATCGAGTTATTTTGTTTTTGAACACTTTGTGGAAAACTCTTTTAGCACTTTACAAGATTTAAGAATTGAATGTTAACCTATCAGCTCAGCTCGCGTCAGTTCCTCTTGCCTTTTTGCTACTGTATCTATGATGTTCTGTTTGTCAATACAGTTGTTGGACTCTTTGGCGACTATGATATATTTCCCTTATTTATGGTTGTATTCAGTGATTCTTCCAAGGGTAGCCTCTCATTTTTTGTCGATTTCGATGTTTTATTGACTTTATCACTTTCCTTTCTTGTGTTATTGCTGGTGGTGGAAAACGTGCAATGTCAGGTTGTCTTCCTTTGTTCACAACCTCTTGAAATCTTACTTACATTTTATTTACATGCAAGTTTCGAGTATTTTTTCTAAAGCGTCCTACTCATTCTCTTAACATCACTTTATCTCTGTTGATTCAATAGTAATTTGAATTTTTTGCCACCATTTGCACCAATCTGCTTTCATCTTCCAGGTACACCATTGAAAGGATGCCAGATGCATTTGGAGGTCTGTATTGCCTGAAATTTCTTCGAACGTATAATAACAGCATTTTGATAAACCAGACTGCTTGTTCGTGGAATCTTGCTTTCTTTTAAAGAAACCTTTCTCTTTTGAATCTTTCCTAAAGTGCATTCAATGCCCGATTATTCGAGGGCTATGAATTGAAATCTTTCTGAATTCGAACAAAACATTTTTTCCTTCTTAGTTTTGCTCTTAAGACCAACATTTTATATTTCGAGAAAACATTTGAATCATTTTTCAATATTGGTCTTTTGCCCAACGAGTAAAATGTTTTTTCGCTATTTCAATATATCGAGGCTTCATTTTGTCGTCTGATTCTTCTTCGTTGCTTCTTTTGTTTGTACATTACTCTAAAGTTGGTTGTTAGGATTAGCTAGTGACTGCCAATGCTCGAGTCAAAGGTACCGAATATTACCCTAAACACTGAACCGAAGAAAATATCAAAAGGGTTGTCGAATGCACCGAGCATTTCTCCGAACATCGATCATGCTTAAGATTTTAAAAATCGCCCCTTTAAGGAAGCATAGGAGGATTGTTTACTGGCATACTGTGGATTTCTAAGAACTGATGATATAGAAGTAGCCAAACTTCAGATATAGAAGTAGCAATTTTTGGAAGATGATGAAAGACGTTACAGGAAACGAAATAAAACCACAAACTGGGTACATGTTGGTACCTGGGGAATGAACCGAACAAAACGAGCTGGTCAGACGTACCAAACTTTTCACCCAGAATCTATGTTGCGGGTTGTTCGGTTTAGTAGGTGTCGTATGATAATTTTTTTCCTAAAACATTGTTATTTGTTTTTAGCCCCGAGGCAGTGAATGAAGATTTCTTTGAGCATGAATCGTGCAAATTTTCAAGCAGCCGAAGTTCCTTTACTGCAGAGAGATCCATCTGTTTTGTTTCTTTTACGGATCCTGGCTATTGTCCAGAAGTCGCCAAGTTTATTCTGAATCCATCGACTATAAAAGCGGACAATTTTCAGGCACAATGCAGTGTATCTAAGTAAAGTACGATGAAGAACTTAACAGATAACAATATTGAACTTTCTACGACCATTTTCATGCATTGAGCTTTTATTTTTCTTTATTTTTGACTTATGATGTTCCCTTCCCTTTCAATGAATTCCTTTACTCATAATGCACCAAGTCTGAGAAGGAAATATTTAAGTTTTTAGCTTTAAACCCGGGTGGATTTCACCCTTTGATAGAAACTTTTGTCATGAACACTTTTTTGAAATCTATACAACAGGGTAAAATTTATAAATAGAGCAACAGAAAAGCTAGATGGCTATCAGTTGAATTAGCTTCTCGTAATCTTTTTAGGTTTTAGTTAATTTCAGCTTGAGGTCTGTCGTTCTCGTCTGGTATATAATAAACATATAGTAAAGAATATTTCTTGAGGTTTGTGTTGCAGCTCAGTTCATTTGTTTTTAATGGCATTAAAAGTAAGCTTGTGTCAGAATTTTATTTACTTCCCGCGTAAAGTTCAAATAATGTCCAGAATTTATTTTTCAACTTACTTATTAATATAGTAACCAAAACATGCTTTACAATTTGAACTAAAGCCATGGGCTTTTGATGTACGCATGTGACATATTGGTAAACTAGTCGCAAAATACAAGTAGTTGCAAGGACTTTTTTTCGACTATGAAATGGATCCAAATGTTCGAAATTTGATTATTCGAGAGCAACATCATATGGCAAGGACAGGCCTAAAGGGAATTATCCAACAAGTATTTAAACGAATTTCAGTTTTTTTGGTTGATCCTCACTCCAATTGTTTTATCCACATGCCAGGGAATCGAAAGCAAACTTTAAAGTGCAGGGGACAAAATACACATCTCGCATAATATGTGGGGATATTAATGTAGTTCTAACTCGGGGACTTGAGAAAATCAGCAATAGTGCATAAAATTGTCATTTTCGTTGATTTCGGCTGTGAAAAATAAATATTATACCTCCACTCACGCAGGTATTCGGACAGTTTCGAATTTAGTTGTGAACCTGTCACAATTTTGTTTACAAAACTAAAAGGCAATTTTCACGGAAACCCCTCTACCAATCTCTTCAAAACTATTTTTGAAGTTTGTTTAACCGTTGAACTATTTATTAGTCCAAAAATTTATTTTATCGATATGCCAGCACAGGCTGTGAGGGATTTTAATTATTGGAAGCACAAAGACTGATTCTTTCGATATATGCAACAAGTTCTTTGGCGCAAATTTTTCCTTTGCAAGAACGCTTAGTAGGAACTGCTTAAATTTTACCAAATTTTATGCTTATTTGCAATCGATTGGTGGCATCTCTATGCAAATAATTTTTCCCAATAAAAGTAAACATGTTCTTTTCTCTCTTTTCGAAAATATAAGTGTCTCAAGAGCGAGTTCTGTTTTTCCTGAAAATTTGCGTTTTTTAAGCCTCGTTTCACACATACCATGGCGACGAAGAAACAGATAAGAGGCTGGCTAGAAAATGGCGGACGTGCTTGAAAGTTCCGCTGTGGAGCGCGTGGTTAGAGCAATAGAAAAAATTCTTTCTGTAGATTCAAGTCAGCAAGAAAGGAAAGCTGCACATGAAGTAATGCTTATATCTTTTTTATTGTAAAGCCGAAATTCACATGCTGTTTATTTTCCAAATATAGTGTAGTTTTCATTTTCTGGGTAAATTTACACTTCATATTCTAGTCTGAAAAGTGATCACTATTTGCTTGAAGTTCGGGTAGTAATGTGTGCATGCCTGATAGCAGGAGTAATGTGGTCAGTCTGAAAAAGCTTGAACTTCTTCTACGTCTCTATCTTAACTATCCCAGTTACGTCGGGGTCAACACTTCATGAAATTCTAATAACAATAATAAATTTTTTATTTTTCACCTTTTGGCAAAACGTGAGTGAAGTAAAAACCTACAACGACAAGCAATTTCGAGGGACATTTACCTAGTGCTGTAAAACAGCCTGGACTAGCCCGGAGAATAGCCCTTATAAATGTTTACCAAATAAAAAGTAAGATTATTTAGAGAAGTAAGAATCAGTTGCCCATTTCCAGCCTTCTGAATTTGAAAAAAAACGTGCATTCGTTGGTAGTTATGAGTTATCATGGGAATAACTCTCTCCCCTTTTGTTTTTTACATGTTTTATACATTTACTGTTGGATGCTCATTTGAGTTTTTACCAAGCTATGCTAAAAGTAAGTAACTTGTTAATGGCCCAGACGCGGATCTAGACCGGTGGCACAGGTTTCAAAAACCGGTCAAATTTTAAGACCTATGTTTCTCTGTAAATCGTGAATTTTGATCTAAATTTCAATTGCAACAATTGCTGAATTTCTCTCTGACTGACTACAGTCGTTCTGCTTACATGCTAAATTGAACCCCCACAAGATTCCGACAGAATTCCCAGCTTCCCAATTCATCTTTTATCCCAAAGTATCAGAAGAATTCAAAATCAAGGAATTCAGTCACCACTCAAAGTGACAATTTGGAGTATGCTATCTATGCGCCAATATTGAAATGGGTGGCTATTATTTTCTGAAAACCTGTGAAAACCGGTGCCCATATGTTTCCCTAATGCGAAAAATACCGGTGACTAAAAAGCATATTTGATATCGATATCCATAGCTCAAAAGTGTGGATGCTTTAAAACAAAATTATACAAAATGAAATACAGATGCAAATAAGAATCTGAGGTTTCATATTGAGGGACAGGATTTTTTTTCTTGGAAAAAATTCGTGAAAATTAGAATTGAAGTTGCAAGAAGAGGATCAAAGGCCATGTTGAACGGAGTAAAATTGTGACAGTTTAGATAAAGTGTGGGCAAATTAATCACATTGAAAAGTTGCTAACCTCATTTGCAACTAATAGCAATATTTATGGACCAATAACACACAGGAGATATTTCCCAGTGTATATCTATTGTTTATTGTCATATGCAAGGTGTGAGCTTTGCTTGGGTTCCACCCTGTACATAGCTAAGGATTTGTTCTGTAAACTAATTTATTGTCTATTTTATGTTTTTGTTTATTGCATATCATTTAATTAGAAAAGTATCATTGCCAAAATATTTAAAAACATGAATCACTTGATAATGGGCTATGCTCGAAACATCGTTATTTATTTAAAAAAAAATTTTTCCTGGTACATTTTACTTACATTCATCTTTATTATGAATCAAACTAGTTGCCAACATGTTTAAATACAGTCAGGTCATCAAAACAGCATTTCTCACCTAGCTCATCAGAGGTCTAAATTTTCCAGTCCAAAATATGTTGAATCACCAGGTTTCTACAGTTCTTTAGTGTGTTATTTGAGAGTATCAGTGGAGGTTTTCTAAATGTTTTATTTGGGGAATTCTTAGATGTTATTCCATCAAAGTTGAAAATAAAGATACCTTTGTAGCATATTGCAGTCAACAAAAGGGTAATTTTTGTCATCTAAGTAAAATAAGATATATATTCACTATAGCTCATTGAATTTGTGAAGAAGGACTCCCCACATTCAGCTGCAATTGGACTTGCCTTGTATGGAAACGAGTTGCATGATATTCAAGTAAGACATGTTGGATTACAGTTTGTTGAAGACTACATCAAGTGAGCATCGAAGTTACTTTTTATTTGAAATTTGTTTGAAGCTACTGTTTTTTTCATTCTGTTACATTGGATTTGGTTTGATGTAAAACACTTTTTATATCATTAAGAGAAAATTTGAATATCATAGAAAACTAAGATTTCCAAGTTCAGATTTGTTTTTATTATTCAGACTATCATATACTCTGCCATTTTTAGATAATGAGACTAGCATTTTCTCTGCATTGCCAATTTTTTTATGGTTAATTCATATGGTATGGTAAAGAAAAGATGAACAAAAAGTTTAATGACAAATCAAAGAAAAACTTAGAAGCCAAACCTTATTCAAATCATTTAAAGCTTAATTTCTCAAAAGCACTCTCTAAGATTATGACAGGACATGATTATGAAGGGGGGATGTTTTTGTTCAAACTATGAACGGTTATAATTATCAAGCTGCCAAATTATTGGATTGTTGCTACAGTTTGGGAAATATGTTTTAATTTTCTTTTGCAGGCAAAGGTGGAACGCAATTTCTAAAGATGAAAAAGAAACGTGGAAGAAAGAAGCAATGTTCCTTATAGAAACTGTAAGCATTCTTTTAAACTGTTACGTCATAACTGCTTTTTGATAAATAAATTTGTAGCCACAGCTTTCAAGGGAAGATTTGATGATGATTTCAAGTGTCGAGACTATGCAAGTGTTAGCTGATTTTTCTTAAAATGGTACCACTCTTTAGTAAACCCAAGGAGGTGGGTAAACTTTAAGGCTCTTGTGATCTTTTGTTTCACTCTTCATCTGAAATTATAGCATTTCCTCTTTCATCTCTAGAAGTTTGATGTACTTAATTTGTAAAAAGACGATCTTCTTTGTTAATTGTAGTCACAAGAAGAACCATGAAACAATCCCCTTACAAGAAATTTTTGCTATTTCAGGCAAAGGTTAATGATGCAGGTCACATCAAAGAGGCAGTTGCAAGAGTTGTGGTAGAGGTTGCAAAAAGAGAGTTTCCTCAGAATTGGGAAAATTTTCTGCCACAGCTTGGAGAGCTCCAGACAAGAGGGGTATTTATAGACACAGTTCCTTTTTTAATTTAAATTTGGGCAAATGTATAACATTGATAATTGACTTTTATCTTGTTAAAATGATCTATTCTATGAACGTTGCCGTTGCCTGTTATCACGTTCTGCAGTATTATCACATTATCAGATTTGAGCTTTGCATATCCCTCTGCAATAGAACCTGTTTTTGCATCCATCTCTTTGAATCCATCGAACTATATATCCTCTCTCTCTTTCGCAATTTCGTCACTTTTCTTGTGAAAATATCATTTTAGATTAAAATATAGTGACTTCAATTCTATCTTTTCCTGGTTTTCAAACACGAAACTGGACGTTAAAACTTTTTGCGTTTGAATCATTAGATCATCATTCAATCTTGTATATAGTTTTTGTCATAATCGTCATCACGTTGTTCGTTCATTTAATTGATTTTGCAAAGCATTCTTGCAGCATGTTCAATTGGAGCTGACTCTGTTGGTCTTCCTACGGCTTGGTGAAGATGTGATTCTTACACTGGACCCTCACCTGCATGCCCAGCGGAGGAGGAACATTGAACAAGCCCTTAGCGAACGCATGCCCGAACTTTTCACCCTTTTCATTAATACGCTGCAAGAACATGTAGGGACATGGAGAAAGAATGTAAGGATTAAATTTTCACCACTTTTGAGTTGGACTTTTTGCACTTTCTTATGTTTTCTGTGCTTTATTCTCAAAAAGTTTAAGACATGGCAAGGTCTAAGTAAAAACATTTTTATATTTTTGGTTGATACTCACGCAGCTCTACTAGAATGTATAGGTATCATAGATTTGTAGACACTGTTGTAATATTCTGAAATTATAATGCAAGGTCTGTTATTTGCAACTTTTCTGTGATCAGTATTGGTTGGTTGTTTGTTTTCACTTGCCATGTAAGTAATAAAAATAAAGGTCCAACAAGAAGTGGTTCCATTAATGTGCTTGTTTACGAGAACCCTTACTTGTTTTTCAACAGCGGGAGGCAATGAGTCTACGCATAGCTGAAGCAACCTTGTTCACTTTGTCTGTCTACTTAACCCATGCTGCCATCGAACATATTTTCGCAAGCAATGCTGTGCTGCTTCAGATACTTTGTCAACTGCTCGACATGGAGGAGCTGAGAATGGCGGCAGCTGATTGCTTATTGGTATTGGTTGAAAGGAGACGGGTATTTATCGAACCATGCTCATTTTCACGTGTTAAAGCCTGAAATGCTTGCCAAATTTGCCAAATGTCTTGGAACACAAACAGCATTTTTGCTATTCTGAGTAGCCGTCTCCCTTGTCCTCTTTTCAAACAGAGTTTGATTGTTCTTCATAGAAATAAACTGCTCGAACCCTAACATGTATGTTAGAAAGTAAATGGCCGATTTCAAACATTGTTTCGGGAAGAAAGTAGGCAACTCAGCTATTTCTATAAGCGTGGATTGAAAAGAGATCGAAAATTTACTGAAATTGTTTAGCTGTTTCAAGTACTTATGGCAACCATTTCATCTACTAGGAAACTTAGCTTAGCTTATTAAAAAATTTGATCTTACATAGGGCCAAAAGTTTAATTTCCCTTTACAAAGAAAATGTGAAAAGATACTTTTGCCATACCTTAAACATACTAATGATGAAAAACGAAATATAGGATCAAAAAGCATCTGTTTTGGATTCTACGTTAATGACATTTTTTAACTGGTTATTGTATTATTCACAATAACGTAATTTTATTAAACATTTTTAAAATATTTTTATTCATGTATGGTGAATTTTCCAAAACGGTTGTAGCGTGAACAAAACCATAGTTTTTAATGTTTATACGGTTACATCTTCTTTCTTTGATATAGTTCCGTCCGAAGTTTTACAAAGAAATAGGCCAGACTTGCTTGGAGATTTTTTTTCATGCAAAAATTAATTGTTTAGCAGTTGCTTTGTCGATTTTCGTTTATTAAGAAGTAAAGGTGGAACAAAGTGCTACTTTACAGATTTGTTTTAATTCTTTATTGCAGGACCGAGTTGAGTATCGCAAGCCAATGCTAATACTGTTTTCTGATGATGCAATGAATCTTTTTGTTGAAGTTGCAAGGTTCGTGTAGAATATTTACCTCCTTTTTAGACATCCAATGTCGTAATGAGAAAGATGGTTCACTTCATTGGCGTGTATAAAATTTCTACATTGAGACCTTGATGGAATTTTCTAGCTGACCTTTTCTTCAAAGACCTTTTTTCAAAGCCTTTTATTGTTTCTATTTTGGTTAATGACCTCGAAGAACGCTTTCTTTCTTTTTATTAAGGAAAGCCTGTCTTGCTGGTGCTGAAGAAGAAGGCTACAATTTTCTCAAAAAAATATGTGACGTCATCGTAGGCCTTGGGACCTGTCAGCTGGCCGACATATGGGTGAGTCCGTCTTTTAGACACGTTCGTACTGTAACATAACAATGGTTAAAGTGAATATTTCATTTGTGCTTTGTTGCTGGTTTTGCTTGCTCTTAGTGCAATGACTTTGAAGGACATCAGTAGCCACGGGCTCCCACATATAGAAATTTTCTTAGAATGCCTATTTTTGCCCTACTCTGTTTTCTCTAAACATTTCCTGCCAGAGGATATGAGAATGTGCATCGGCAATACATGAAACATATCTATAGCATGTAACCCAATTAACTGGTAATTTCTGCGCGTCTGTTTTTGAAGAAAATGAACCACTTTCAAAGCATTCAACCAATCAAAAATTTCACCAGTCCCAGCTTCAATGTAATTTTTACTTCCTTTGGAAGGCAAATACATTTTGTCCAGACGTTTTTCTTACATATCACAAGTTGAACTGTTTACAAAGCAATTTATGAATTCAAAATTTTTATGGTGTTTTATGTAGAAGGCAGATTACCTTTACATTTCTTTTTCAAGAATTTAATAGAAGTAATTTCATCATCTGAGCCTACAGAAGAGTATTGCTAAAGCCTTCTGTTGATCTCTTTCGAACACCGCCAAAATCTTTCAGGGACACGACAGAGGCATTACGGAACGGCCAGATACATTTGCAAAGTATTTAAAACTCATTATAGATATGGTCAACCACCCTAGCCAGGTAAATGCTAAAATAATTTGCTTTTAAATGTCTTGTAATCTTTGTGCTGATGAATGAGGGCTATTTGTCAAACATTGTTTTAGCTGGTACAAAGAGTGATTGCGGGGTTTGTATGAGATGTACAGAAAACAAAAATTTTTGTCAAGAAGAGCTAAAAAAATTTTCAATGCTACTATCTATTACCTAAAAAGCATACCATTTTACTAGATGACACTAACTTTTTGCTACCAGCTAGAAGACCAACAAATTGCTCTTGAGGTTTTGTATCTTTTATGTTTATTTATGTTTATTATCCACAGTTTCCTTTCCTTTAATTGATCGGAGAATATCAATGAACTTTCCTTTTGTTAGAAACTTAAATGATCAAGGAAACTGTGGACCAATTTTTAAAGCCAACAGTGACTTTATGCTTTCAATCACTAAAAGATATTTCTTTTTTAGATTAAACTGAATTAAACGCTTAATAAATATCACTTTGACATTGAATTATTGTATTTCATTAGATAATTGGAGTATTTCTAAATAAACCAAGAGTTCGATGTTTTTCCTTGTCTCCGGTAGGTCATTTGTCATAAAGCATGTTCCGTGTGCACAACATTCTTCAAACATGAACGAATCTCTGCTGATGAAACCTTCATAGAATCTATACCTTTCTTCATTCCAGCTTTCAGCGAGAAACTGCCAAAGGTATTTACCTCTATGTTTTTTGCTGTTTATTTTCAATCATTTTGATGTTAGCAGAAATTTTGACCATATATGCATAACACAAGTCTATTGTGATGTATTTGCCATTTCTAAAATGCTGTGTTTTCACACTGTAGTCAGTGTTACTCTTCTAGTCATCCTTCATGTTTCTTTCCTTTTAAATGAGGTTTTGGATGATGTAAAGCATGAAGGCCCGTTTAGGGCCAGATTTGGCAAAATATGAGATAGATTTTAGACGCGTTTTATCATTTTTAGTTCATGATATTTTCATTTACCCCTTTTTGCCTCGGCACTTTGGCTTTTTACCCCCAGCACCCCTCTCTCTCGACAGGTAGTAGTTTAGAGAACCTTGTAAGAATGCTTCATAGAAAACCTTTTTGCTAACCAGTTCCTGGAATAATAGAAGATAAATGCCTTTTAAAGATACACAATTTCTTTGGCTATAGAAAGGGGACAAAAGTTATGAGGTAAAAGGAAATTCAAAACTGCGTTTAAAATCTATATCATTTTGACCACCAACCATTGTCCTCTGCACTGATATTTGGTATCTGTTCTGTAATGCCTAAGATATTGTATTCTATTCTCCAAGCTTTCCTTTCATTTAAAGCTGCGTTTTTTAGTTTGGTGGCCTCGATGATGACAATCATCCTTGCTGCAAGTTCTCGGTGATTGATCATGACTCTACCAACGAGTTCATGGAGTTTTATGCAAGTACGTCATAATCTATTTTGTGTTGAGTACGTCATAATTCAGTTATAATCTATTTTGTGTTGAGTACAAACTTTCAGATTACAAACAAATTTATTACTTACAAAGGAATGTAAAAAAAATCAAAGAAATCTTTGGGATTAAAAACTACAGTCAAGCCTGGATTTTAACTAAGGTGGTTAAAAAGACGATTCATTTTTCATAGATTTGTTTGGAATTTAGTTTTGCTCGTGAAAACACGCCATATGTAGCCGCACTCATTCTCTTGCAGCTATTGGTCACCAGTTTGCCAACTGAAATTCAGCATAGATTTTCGATTATTTTAGTGACAGTTAAAAAACCATTGTCTTTCACGAGCTGGGCTGGCTGATCGGCGTTTTAGAATTATTATCACTAGTAGCTCTTAGATTTTTTATAAAGTTACAATTTTGAATTCACAGACCATGATTGTGTCATCCCTCCATTGTGTTAATCTTGATTATTATACATTTACCGCCAGAATTACGCTGGTCACTCACAAGTAATCTGAAGGAGTGCACAAGTCTTTTTCCTGTTCATGCTTTTGAGCACGCTTGTCGAAAAGTGATGGAAGCGATTCAAAAGCCAGTTGATTTACAAGGTACACGAAATCTTTTACTTTTCATCTTAATCTCATATTTTGTGGTATTTAAGAAGGATAATTTTATTCATTGCACAAAACTTTTATACCGCCAAGGAAGTGGGCTGGTGTTTGTACAGCACATTTTTAAAGTAGTCTAATAGGGCTTCAGTAAAATGTTTTTGCTTACGGGAGTCTTTAGAAACACAATCTCTAGAAAAATGTCCACATTTTAAAAAAAATTGGTATATTCAAGTTTTAGCTCTTTTTTTACGATCGATGTTTGCAACGCCTCTTCCATTCTGCAAAATCAACACAAGAAGGCGCATTTCAGCTACTTGTTTGTGTTATCGTTATGTTGTGTTTGTAACTCAGGGAAAGTATGCATCGCTGTCTTCGTGTTATGTGATGTTTCGCAATGTTTCTTTGTTTTCGTGTCAAAAATGGTAGAATAATTTATTTCCAATGTTTTGATCAATAGATTAGGCATTAGCTGAAGAAGCCTTGATAGTGTCCTACAAATGGTCCGTCCTAAGAAGAATCAATAATCGTACAATAGCAATAGTGACTTAACTTCTAGAATAATAACCAAATTTTTTATAAAATTTCTTTAAAATGTGAGCAACTTTATGAAATTATCAATAAAAAATTTACCTTTGTGGGCTTGATTTTGGCATTAGTCAATACTTGGAATGCAGTCTTCAATTCGATTCTGTTTTTAGACTGTGTTCTTTGGGAGGCATTGTCCACACTTTTGGATGCAATACTGTCTCGTTTCTGGAGGACAAAACAGGTAAACATTCTGCTCCTGGTAGTTTATTCTTGCTTTTGAAGCTTTCTTTTTCATGGCAACTTTGAGGATATTCCTTGTATGAAATGGATGCCAGTAAGTTTTACAAGATTACTGGAAGCAGTCAAGCAGGAGACTTTCCAGTTAAGAAGATTTCTCGCCTGTAAGGAAATCTTTACTGTCTTCAGACCATACTCAGATTTATTTGGGGAGAACACCCTGTACAAACCCTTATTTAAACCAATTAAACAATGTTCTGTAGGGGGTCATTTCATAGTTTTTCAAATGCTTTTTATCCAAAATGAAATAAGGCCTCTGGGAACAAGTTTGGCCTCATCTTTGGCATCGTATTCTACGCAGGCACTTATTGAAAAGCTTTAAATTTCCACCGCACCTATGTTTATTAAATCTATTGCCATAAAAGCTATTGCCTTGCTTGTTCTTTTGATCAAATCCAATTTATTTTAGTTTGAAGAAGCAATAGAGGTAATGGTAGAGCGCGAGAAAAACATCAACGTCGTTGCAGTGGCAAACGACATTTTGTTGTCGCTTATTCAGTTCCAGCCAAGTGTAAGTGAATTTGCAGTTTGACTTTCAACTAGTTGCCTCTACATCTGACTTTTTAATTTCTTCAAAACATTTAACATCCAGTGTCACATCACAGTTTAATGGCTTTATGGCAAATGGTTCTTCAACACGGCAAGTAGTTTAACAGAATAACTTTCTTTTTTGTCGTACCCCATTGTTTCCTTATATTCCCTTGTAACGCATGTTCCTGCATGAGTTATTGTTTTAAGACCAACTCAAATAGAAAAGTTTGCTCCTAGAGCTAAACCTTTATATTGCAAAGTATGGTCTAACGTTTATTTCGATTCTTGAAAGAGTTTTCTTAAATGAACAAGCCCATCATCATGGCAAAAACTGTTTAGTAAAGTATTCCTATTACAATTGCTAGTCTGAACCATTTCCAATCTTTTTTAGGTGCCTCAAATTGTGTCAAACGTTCTTCTATGTATACAAGCGTTCTTCCCATTTTTTAAAAAATCGCAGGTCCACCTGACAGCAACACTAGAAAAGGTAACCTGAGATTTAATATACTAACTATATGTTATACTTATTGTTCTAACTATATTTCTTTATTACCTTGGATTCTAAAAAACCAGTTCATCTTTCTGTGTTATATCTTCGCTGATCACATGCCAATATATTAATCTTCGATATTTTACTTTTTAGATAATGCTCACATTCAACAAATTTCCTTTAGAGGATTCAAACAAAGACGTCATAGCAGTTCGACGCCAAGCTACATGTTCTTTTATCAATTTATGTAAACAGGACTCCGATCATTTATTGGCAAGTCTGATTATTATCTCAAAAGTATTTCATCTCCTTGTAGATAGTAGATTATATAAAACATTTGCCTGCACTATTAGCATACTAAAAGGACTCTTAGTCAAAAGGAATGAAAACTTTTCTTACAACAGTCTAGATGAAAACTCTCAACGCGATTGAGGAGAATTTGACGACGATGAATTAAAAAGACTTTTCACGGTAAAGAAGAAGACTCCACTGTGTGATTATGTTTTCAAATAACCCCCTTTCGGATCTCCTCGTTATTCATTTATGGTCTTGCCTAAGTGTGTTTTTCATCCCTTCTTGCTTTCATGCAAACTTCAAATAGATCTAGAAACACAGGTGCTACAAATTGTGATCAAATTGTGTAATATATATCATGTGAGCTGTTCCTTGATTTATGTAAAGGGCCCTTTTAAAAGATTGCGTTAGAATGAAATCTATCAATATCACTCCCAGAGTAACAATTTATTTCATGACTTCGTTTTGGTATACAATCAGCGTTACAACATGATGCCTGTTTTTTCTACGTCCTTAGTTCTACTGCAAATTTTTTATACTATTTTTATCAAATTTCGATTCCTCTTTTCTCATAGCCGTTCTTCGAATCATTTCATCAATTCGTATCGAAGCTTGAACAAGATGGTGTAGTGATTGTGGAAGAAACCAACACACTAACAGAAGGCCTTTTAGTTCTCAAGTTAGTTAAAGGCTTATAAATCTGTTGAAAAATTTAGCAAAGAACAGTTTTTTCGTATAGAGCTAATTTTGAAACGAAAGTCCCAGCGGCTATACGTTGAGCTGATAATGAACATAAAGCTTTTAAGGTCTTTTTTATGTCCTACTTGAAAATCATGTTGTAGTTGCTGATTCTTCAGATAGTTTTCTTAGGGAAACCCACCCTTAATCGTTATTTATCTCTCGTTTCTTTATGATGATATAAAAGGTATTAAGATATACAAGGTTCTCTTGTTAATGAAGGCTTTCTCTTTTTTCAGTAATGGTATGGCAACTGAAAAACGTCACCAGTACTTGTCTTTGCAAGTTTCAAAGCTAGATGAAATTATAAACGCTGCAGATTTTAAATTGTAAGCTTTTTGTTGTATTCAAAAGCACCAGCTATAAAGTTTTTATAACTATTTGATACAGAAAAATGTAGACATTTTGTTTATGTTAAGCAATAACTTGTACAGGATAGGTCTGTTTGCATTATTCAGATCTGCACTAGAATCAGGTAAGAGTCACGCCAAATGTTGCCAGCAAAGTTGTCCATTGAATGTAGAGGGTGGATTTAGACTAGATTTATTGAATAGTTTTCCACGGTTCGGTCCACAATTAAATGATAGAAACATATGTTGTGATTTTTAGTGTAGAATTAAGAGACTGTGACTCTGTACGAACCTTGTGAAAAAACATTTCCGAAATCTGGGAATTTTTTAATTCAATGAATGATTAATGTTGAATCGTTCTTAAACTTACGTGTAAATTCTTTTTTAGATCTTTGGAATCAACAGAAAACTTCGTGAAATATATTGGGCTGAGTGAATCACCGTGGGATAAAGGTAATTTTCTCTTTAAAATGCTGCTTTTTCAAACGCTTTTTTAAGTAAGCTTAGTTCAATTGGTATTTTACGATATTTAAGTCAAGACTTTAAAAAATAAGTTATTATTCTGTATAGATATAAGGCTCTTATTGTCTCTCAAGAAGTGATAGCTTTCTAAAAATATTCTCGAACTGCACGAAATATTTCTTATCTCTATTTTATAACTAAGCAATGAAGTTCATCTCCATTAAAAACAATCAAAACCTCAAAAAGCAATTATATTTGGAGGCAGTTTTTCTGGAAGGTGGCGTTTATTAACAAGAAACTTTGCAAAAGATCAAGCAACGGCAATGTAGAGGCTGTTCTTGGGGTTTATTCTATCGGCTTTAGACCTGATTCAAGCAACCTTGCCAGAAACATTAATTTAACTTTCATAAGGGCACACTGAAACTTAATTTAACTTTTTTTCAACCTGTTTCGGCCCAACCGGCCCGGCCAAGGAAAGTGACATTGAAAGTAAGGCAGCCATGTAAAAAAGGTTGCATGTTGTTGTTGTTGATGAACTTACTTGTCTATTCTTTTTTTTAGCTGACTGTGCAGGACATCGTCGAGGGGTAAGTTCTCAGTGACATAGACGAAATCGAAAAACTGACTTTTTGCTGTATGTTAATTTAAGTTTAATTTCTTTATACTAAACATTTGTGAAGTCCCAGCTTTTTGGCATGATTTTAATGTCATAAATCAAAGGCTTCGTGGATTAATATTTCTGTTGTTATAGTCGAACAATGACATGATGTACGACGTGTAATTCTTAACCATGTGGATATAAATTTAAAAAATCTAAAAGTATAATTCTAAAAACGGAACTTTTTGACAACATCACTTCAGAACTCTATGGAACGAGCAAAAATCTAAAGCCATTGCCAAAAATATGAAACATCTGATCGTGAAGAATAAATCGCATACTTGTGGATGATACAAGACTGACTGGTTGTGTCAGGCTGTGATCAAAACATCTGATCGTTAAATCGACTGTTTACTAAGTTTATCAAAACAATGCTAGTGGCCAATATTTTCCCCTTCGTTTAAATTCATCCGTGTACTGAATGCCATTGTGTACCAATGTTTTTTTCATTCTTTCCATTCATAATTTCTTCCCTTCAATAAGCTTAAGTCACAACTTTTTGAAGACTAATCTTTGGTGCACGGAAATGAATATTAATTTCAAAAGTAACTTTGAGAAAGGCAAACATTTTTAGCTTTTATATGCCTTACAATATGTGCTTTTTCAACGCCAAAATATTGTCCGCAAATATTAGTTGTATTTTTATCTTATTCCATATTGTCCGGGACTGGAATAAACTGCTTTTTTATTACCAAGCTTCCCGGTGACCGATATCGGTTCAGGGGTGGGCACAAGAATTAACCTAAACTAATTCTATAATGTAAATATCTAAACTGAAATTTTTCATTTTCTCTCTTTTTCTACAATCTTATGTGCAATCAATCTTATTTTCTACAATCAAATCTTTTTACAACTCTGTTTTGTTTTAGTTGCTCAAATTCATAAACTTGTTTTTGGCGATAATACGTAGAAGTCAGCTAACGGAAGCTGAAAAGGTATTTACGCTTTGAAATTGCAACGATTTTTCTTCGGACATTCTCAAGATGTGATACTGGTGGAAAACATGTTGCTGATACTTGCTCAGTAATTACCTGATAGGCGAGAAGACAAATTTTACGAATTAACCTTTAATTTATATTTGCAAGATAACTGACCCAACTTTTCAAATAGTCTTCTCAGTCAGACAAGGACTATCCAAGCTTCTTTAAACGAGATAGTGTTTTTAAGCTGACCTTTTATCATCTCCAATTAAGAATGCGTTTACGCTTGATAAGCTGGTGGTAATAAAGAATAAAAAAGTTTTCGCCCGTAACATTAAAAAATGTACTGTGCAAAATTATAAAAAGTTGGCTCTTGCCAAAGCATTGAAATTTCAATTTTTGTTGAGGGAAGGACAGATAGATTTTGAATTATACGTGCATCCAGCGAGAATTTGTATGTGCGTTTGTATCAACAGCTTTTTCCAGCAGTACTGAATCATCCAAGTGCAAAGAAAAATTCTTATACCGTGTGACCAGTTTAACACATGTGGTTTCTATTTCCGCTTTTTCGTAGGTTGCTATCTCACCTAATCAAGGATTCTTCGGAAATTCGACTGGATTCTCGTGGCTGCAAAAATCCATTGATTATCTTCCGCAGATAACACAAATTGTAAAGTATGTTGCAACTGCACCGCTACTTAGGAGTAAATTTTCAGTCAAAATTTTAGCTTTTGGCTGTGAGCATATTTGAAATTTTGTGCTCTTTTAATAATATGTTTTTTTTAATCTTGATAGTAGGGTAGGGACTGTTACTTTTCGGTATCTCAAACAGTAAAAATCCGCATATTAGAACCTTACATTTTGAAATCACCCTGTTTAGGTTCTTATGCATATGATACTGTTCTTGAAAACTTGATACAAAGTTCTTAAATAGGTTTTTATCATAAGAATTAATAACAGATCTTCGGAAATTTAGGCCAAATTCAATAAAACAAGATTTTCACTGACTTACTATCATCACACAATTTTATAAAGCACAATGTACACACATTTAGCTTTTAAAGATTAGTACACACTTTGTAAAATATATTTCTTTTAGATATCAAAATGTGTAGTTATCGAGTTCTTTAGGTTTGATATTTTAATCAGATGATCAAGCATCATTTGCTGTCATCAAGCACCTAGTTTTCTCAAAGAGTTTTGTGAACAAAGCATGATTTTCTTTTAGTTCTCTCCATGCCTCATCAATCAATTTAATCAAAAAATGCCATCGAAACATCAGAATAAGTTCTTGGAAACTGGTAGCAAAATAAGCGTTCCTAAAGTTTGTCCGAATAGCATACTTTGTGATTACGTCACGCATTTTTAAAAATTCAAATGTACATCTCGATTGTTTTTTAGACACACTGGTATGCTCTGGAGACCTGAAATCCAAAGTGTCATACATAAAGATTATGCTGAGGCATTTAAACTCCATGATAACGATCGGGTGTTCTTGTTAGGTTTGTTGAATAGATTTGACTCATATTCATGCAAAACTTATTTTTCTTGATAGTACAGACTATTTTCAGATGGACAATGTTTGGAAAATGTTAAATAGACTGTGCCACTAATCTTCTAGTAACCAAGCTAGTTGATGTTACGAGATCTAGGAGATTGTGAGAATCTCATATCAGTGTAGCCTACTCACACATAAGTATTATGACGCAATGATATAAAATGGAGCTGTTGTTTGCCACGAAATACGAAACATGTCGATGTTTTTGGCAAAGTTAAAGTTTACCAACAGTTTCCCTCTTTTCTTTAGAAAAATCATGATGGATACGATTCACATAGTCTAAATTTGCACAAATCTCTTTCTCTCGACGTTATAGAAATCTTTTCAACAACGTTGTCCTGGAGATAGGTTTACCTGGGTTTGCAAAGGAATTACTTAGGGCTTGGTTTTAAAATGTTCCAGTACAGAGGAAGACCATAGCTGTGTTCATGTAAAGGTGCTTTTTTATAAATCTAAGAAACCTGTGCTTCGCAAGGTCTAGATGAAAGTAAATTCAAAGATTTTATGTCGGAGAATTATTCATTTACACTTGCTATTTCTATCATCAATTGAATAATACTAAGAGTGTGGGATTTCTTATGTTTGCGACCATTCTACCCCAGGAAAGTTTTGTTAATTTGAAAAGTTTTAAAGAAATGTTATTAGATGCTTTTAAATTTATTTTTCTCCTCCATCTCCAAACAGGTCAGCACGTGGCCAAGGAAAAAAAAGATGCACAAAGTTGTTCATCTTCTGTAGTTACAAAAGCATCTACTTTTCTGTATATGCTCCACAATCAAAGGTATGAATGCATTCTTATTTTCAACATGCAAGGCTTACCAATATTGGCACTATGCAAATCTTTATTTCCATATACATAATTGCCTCCGCCAACTCTTTCTTTGTCAATGCTAGTACTAAATTTGTTGGTATTCGATTTTTATGAAATATTGACTTCTTGCCGAAAAATGTTTGATTGTGTTTCTGACAAAAAGTTTTCACCAGGTATCTCGGCCTTAACGAGAGAGAGCATGAGCTTTTCTGTCCTTGGTTTTCCAATTTGTAAACTGTGATATCACTGCCAAATTAAAACCTCTTATTGATGTTGGGACTTCTAATTTTTTATCTCATTCCCTTCATCTAATTTTTAGTTACACGCTTTTGGGAAACATTGGTAGCTTTTTCCAAGATCACTTCTACAAATATGGTGGTTTAGCAAATCTAATTGTCAATGATATCATGCAGACTTGGGTATACATTCCAAAGTATAGATTTATAACAGTTTTCAGTATCCTTTTCTTTCTATATCTGGACAGACTGTGCTCCCATTTATCTGTCATTGTGATGTTATGAGAATCATTTTGTTGGTGTTGTAATCATGGTGATATTTTTTGATAAGATGCCAAAATTTCTTGTTTAATTTATTCGTTTTTGTATTTTTGATAAATGACAATCCCCTTTATACGTGTACCTTAACTTTAACCAGAATTCTTTTTAAAGCCATTTTTGTCACATTGCCCTCCATCCTGCTATTCCATAGCGGCAGAACAAGTAATGTCTGTTGCTCTACAAAGTATGCTTCAGGTAACTCGCTTTACTTGTTAAAATCTATTTACATATAATATCAAACTGTTTGGCGTTTGATTCTAGAATAACTACATTAACCAATCAACTGGTTGAACCGGATTAGCTGGATTAACTGGTTAAACCGGTTAGGCTGGATTAACTGATGAGAAACATAGTCAAATGTAGTCACCTAGCCACTGGCAGAAAAGAAGATTTATTACAGTAAAATTAACTATACTAGCTCTTTATATATAATTTATACTTGAAACGAGAAAGTGCCTTAAAACATTTCACAATGCTAAATGAAGGCTGGGGATTTTATAGAATTCGAAGCGATTAACCTTTTTTCGTTCTGACACCTTTTCGATGTTTTCAAACCTGTCAAATCTCTTGTAAAATTGTCGATTAATTACCTATATTTAGCTTTGTTTTTTGCTGTGTTTGTAGTTTTTGTCTAAAGAATGGTCAGAGTTTCATCAAAAAACAACCCAAAGGTTTGTCAATTCCAGATTGCTTACATTTACGATACAAAATCGATGCTCTACCACAGACAGTGAATGAATCGATTCGAAAATGTCATGATTTCTTAATATTCCAAACATTACATTGACGTTATCTAGTCAAAAACCAAACTTCCGTTTACTATGCTTGGTGCATTTGTAACCTACTGTTTGAATTTCCCTCTTGTATATTTTATAAACTTCTTAAGAGCAGGACAACTGACACTAATGTACTGGCCTCCCGATATCGTTTTTATCTGCTCGAGTTTTTTGTGTGACGTCAACATATCTTGTCTTGTAGTGGAACTTTTCGCAGTTCTGAAGACCAGGATGAGACACCGAATGATCAAGTGATAGAAGAACGGCTCATTTATTCACTTAGTCGAGAATATATTGAAACCCTTGGTTAGTTCCTCTGCAGCTATACTGTTCCTACATTTGTTATATACTACCTTTTCCAGCCTCACCGGTTACCAAACATAACATATTCGGACCCAATCTGCGTCATTAGTCTTATCAGAGATTCCTTGTGACTTCAGCCGTAACTTTAAGTCATAAATTTGAATCTAAAACGCCGAGGTTTTTAAGTAGATTAAATGCGAATTATTTTTGAGATCTTCAGGAAAGCAATGTTGCGTTGCATTAAACTTGATTTGGAATGGATGCAAGTATCATTCAGATAAAGAAATATTTCATACTGCCTAAATTAAGAAAAGTGGCCAAAATCTCCCCCTTCATAACTGTCTAATTTTCTTTTGCCCACTTCGCAAAAATCTCAATACCTATGTAAGTTATGCCCACACTGTGTAAGTTTTCTGACCTTTCTTGTTCCTGCTTCCTGAAACTCTTCATCACAAATTTGCTTCTTCTCTATCTTCAATATATCTTTTCTCTTCTTTGTTTATTCGGATCTTTCCTATATGTCTAAGCGTATTTTTTATCAGCAAGAGGAGCTGCTGTAAAAATGTACCTGAAAAAGATGAAAAAGTCTTTATTCGCTATTTACTACAACCAAGAAAAGCCCCTTGGACTTACTTTCTTCTTTGCTGTTTTTAACCAATCATGATTTGTTAAAGGTTTGCTGCTAGTACGGTTTGTAGCATGGTAATCTTTCCTGCACTGGTAATACGGCCCGATCTTAGATTTCCATGAGTATAAAATAATGTTTTCTGCCCAAGAGGTAAACACAAATTATCAGAGGTGCCATTTTAGACCAATAGGCTATTCAAAGTTAGCATTTCTAGCTAGGACATTGGCATCATTTGACCAGAGATTTTCAAGTTGTTTGCCACTCCCCGTGCATTTGTACAAGCATATCTCCTTGTTATTCAGTTTTTCGTTGTTTGTCTTGCTAAAAACAATAAAGCTTCCATTTTCTGACAGAATTACGTTTCCATTGAAATCTAGCAACAATATGAATGCATCTTCCCCTTTAATAGCTTTTGTATGCACGATACCTAGAAAACTTTTTTGGAATGCAATTCAACTATGCCCATTGGCATGACTCTATTCTGTATTGACCTTTGTAAATGTAAATTTGCAATGATACTTACTTGAGGTTGGAACAATTTTGTCACGAAATATTCGCAATAATCACTAAGGCTTTTTCAGCCAAAATTTTCTGTTTTATGTATTAGTCATATTTTTATTTATAGTTAAACATGAGCTAATCTAAAACTACGATTATTTCATAATCACTCAAATTTTCACTAATTAATCAACTGGAATATCTCTATTTCAATCCTGAGCAGGTTGTCATTATTTGCCAGCTTTATTCTATATCATGATTTTTGTCGCATCTATACTTCTTTGTGCATCTGTAATTCTTGCCAAAAGTCTTGTTACACCAAGCTAAAATTTCGCATAACTTCAGTAGCATCCCCCTCTCCCCCTTGAAACAATGTTGAATAACAACAGTTTCAAAGCTTGAAATTCATCCAATGTTACTTTATCAGCTAGGGTAAATAATAGGCTTTTCAACCAACATTCTTGTTGGCAGGAGGGGGGATATTTCTGTACCTTACAGCCGGAAACCTTTATTTCTTCAAAATCTTTCATTGGTCACAGAGTGTTCCAAGGACTTTTGTCAAGGATTGTGTTTTGTGTAATGGTGACTTTTAATGCCAATTATGTTCGAGTTAGTTTATTCTCGCCGACTAATGCAGTAATTGCTTTCTTATAACTTATTAATTGAGTCTTTATCTTATCATTAGCATCTAATTATCATATTTGTTTCTTTTTTATCAAGTTTCACTTTTCTTTGCAAAGAACAAAGATAAAGAGACAGGTGCTAACGATGAAGGTAGCATTTCTCATTTTTCTTGATAAAATATCCTTTCCGAAGTAAGCAATTAATTAAGTGGTATCGATTCGATAATTTTAATCCAACCGCATGCATTTCTAACATAAACATGCTAGTTGACAATTTAGCGTTGTGGAGTACCATTCTTAAATTATTCTTGTAATTTAATCCTATAGGATTTAATATTCTGTAGAACGTTAACCTGAAATTGTTCAGTGAAAACATCACTCGCAGGCAATGCCTCGTTAAAACGAACGCTATAATCAAGAAAAATGGCGGTTTGCAGTAGGCACCTAGTAACAGCGGTCCATCAATATGCATGATATGACTCAACATTTGATTTCGATAGAAATATGTATATTTGTAATGTTTTCTGAAGAGTTGAATAAAGTTTTGCCAAGTTATTGACAATTTACATTGATTCATGTCTAGTTTAATAAGTCAGTCTTTTGGTATCCAATTGTACTCAAATTAACTCTTATGTACTCCAATTAAACTTAATCCTTAAATTTAAGGTAAGACTAAATTCTGATTGATAAGTACAACAGACAGGAATCTTTACCCTAGCAGTCGTCCAAAATTCTTCCAATGAAAAGTTTCTAGGTTTAATGATTTTTTCATAAGAGTTCTCTAGAATCTTTTTCAGTCAAAAATTTCGGAAAATGAGGACTAATACTTCTGAGAAAATTTTCTCCCGATTCTTCAGCTTAAGTTATAATAATAGTGATAATTTAGTTATCTATAGTTGATGCAAGCAATAGTTTTAAAGAGTTATAAAGTATTAAATAACTATTATCTACAATGCAAAGTAAAGATATATACGTAATAACAGACTGGTAAACAGTGTTACTCAGTAGTATAAAATGTGAATTTATACATGATCAATAGATGCATCATCCGCAGATGTTCTAAATATTTCATTTTCAGTTCTTAACCATATTTTTGAATTGCTTTGTGTTCTGAGCACTTTTGATCTTGCCTGATACCGCGTTCTATAAAATGTTTTCTCTAAATGATAATGAATTTTCCCCATAAACTAACGTATCGGTTTCAAAGAGGTGCAGGAGGTTACTTGTTCGTAGGTAATATTGAATATGCTGTGGTTTGAAGAACTCAAACATGAAGGAGGAGCATTCGGCTGCCTTCATGGTTGTTCACTGAAAACCTGCAGGTTTAGCTCAAGATTGGAGCAAGCTGCAGCTCGATCCTTCTCAGCCATTCTAGCTTATGTTTTGCGATAGATTATCACCCACTGCTAAGAAATTACTTCTTAATTTGAATTATCAGACATATGAACAGGTTTTTTATCGCAAACGATTGGAAAGTTGATGCTTTGAATGTGGGAACTCTAGAAACTGAGTAGAGGCTAGGTGGAAACACTGTAGGAACTGGCCACAAATGGCGAACCGGTTAGCAACTATGGTAAAAATTTTATCGTCTGTAACATAATAAAGCACCTTCATCAAAAGTTAATAAGTCGTTAACAGTGAAGTTTGGCAATCTAACGAAAGGCTTCCTACCCAATCGATATTTTTAGGTGCTGCTTGTGAATCTTCACGGCTGTTTTATTCTTTAATTTCATGTCTAAAAACAATTCATGTTTTTTACATAGATTCATCACAGCCGGAACCAGGTGATCTCGGAAAATTTCTACTTCAGTGTGAGGTTTGCAGTTATTCCATAGTTTCTTTTTTCTTTGAGAAACATTTTGCGAAGGATATCACTTATGAGTTTTAGTTGAATTTCTGTATGGTGTATACCATTGCATTTTAGCTTTTATGTTGCTCTTTGGTTGGAATTTTGAGTCATCCGAATGCGGCAATTTTTTATTGTTGCCAATCATTATGAATACCAGGTAACTCGAATAATAAGCTTAAAAATGTAAAATAAAAAACAATGTTGCAATCAGCTTTATCCACTTCTTTATTTTAGTAAGTCTAGTTGACAGCTGAGCTGTCAAGTCATGTGGAAATATAATTCTGCTTTGAAAATAGAGTCATAAAAAGAATTAAGTCTAAGTGCTTTCATAGACTACCCTTTCAGTATTCAACCACCGCTACTGTTCTGTAAAGGCCTAGGCGTATTCTGAAACATGGCAAAGGCCTTTCTTCAAAGCTCTTCAAATCTCATATTATTTTGACAATTTTCATCAGAGCGTCCGCCATACAATGGTTGCGAAACCTGCTACAAATTAACAGTTTTACGTAGCATGTTAAAATTCCCTATAATCGATTCATCCCATCCCCTTGTTCGTTAATACGACGAGCGTCATAGTAATCCTTTGCCCTGTAAACTCTTTATTTACATCTCTCTCAATGTTTATCAACAATAATGAATTGTAGGTGTGTGTGACCAATCGTATTTTTCAAATTTCAGGCAACAAACAGTCACTTCATTTTTACAATGTTTACTGCTCTCACATGGCCAGATACAGTATCAACAAACAAGGTTGCCAGAGTCCTTCCCCATATTACAAATTTTGTGAGTATTATCTTTTTCAATGATCTGATTTTTTTCAAACATCTTTTTGAGGCTGACTTTAATATACATCTTAATTTGATTCAATAAGAAATTCGAAAACAAATTTAGCTACTAAAAATGAAATTATCGAGTGTCATAAAATATGTTGTTCTGTAAACATTTTCTATTATTTCTGTCTAAAATTTTGATCATTTTTGAGTACGAATGTCTTTGGATAATTCCCGCCATTTTCAATGGTCTCCCAGATTTCAAAAGAGTCATCCTCAGGATCAAAGATGGATGCTGCAATTATTAATCAACTCTTCCTATGCATTCTCAAGGTAAAAAATTAATTTTGGCTTTGCTCGTGACGTATCCTTTAGAACAGCAGTGCTATATGATCTTTTCTTGTTATGAAGCGATTAATTTGTCTAGCAAAACTATTCTGTGATTTATATGTCTTAAAAATGATTTAGAATCAACTCGCGATTTATTCTTGAGATTGGCCTATATTCGTGAAACGTTATACGTTCAAAGAAATGTACGTTGGAGGTTTATTGAATTCATCGTACATTGCTGAATTCGTTATAACTTTGTTAACGACTTTTTTTGCTGATTTTAAACGATCCACTTTTCCGCTGTGTTTGATATTGCTTGATGACTGGGTTGATCATAACCTATTAATGGCCATGCTAGTTTGATTGTGTTTTGATTGATTTGATTTTCTGTGATTTGATTGATTAGGCTTGACAGGCCTGGTGTCGTTAAAATGTCACACAAATTTGCAATTATATCTTCAGAAAGTATTGAAAATGTGAAATTATTGCAGAAATTCTTCTTTGGGAGAGAGGGGAGCCAGTCGAAAACAGCCCCTTTAGAAACCCAGTCACAGGACTCTTGAAAATTGAGTTGCTCAGGTGTAGGATGTTACACTACGCAGCATAAATATAATTCCACTTGCAATATCGTATTAAAATATCAAGCGAAAGCTGCTTGTACTTTTCTCGATTAGCCTAGATCAATATGCTTCCTATGCAGTATGCTAGCTTATATCATGTCCAAATATTAGGCTTTGTCATTGACAAAGTTCACGGGAAGATGAGTTGTCAGGAAGGATAGACTGAAATATCAAAGAACAAGAAGAAATATCAACTATTATCAAAGCAAATAAATATGGAAAAGTCTGAAAATTTTTGCAATCCCCAGCGAGTATAGAATAAAAATATATTGTAAATTGCACAGAGAAAGTTTTGATGAAAGATGTTTTTAAACGATGTAAATAGCTTTGGGTGTTTACACAGATTTGTGTCATCAGTTGCTGATAGGAAGGTGCGGCCAAAATCGCGGTCGCCATAAACATGTACTTCTAACGGTTCCCAATTTGTCTATAAAGTCCCAGTACAACAGCTGTTCTACATATTGTTTATTCATATACGTATTTTGGCTTGGTATTTACTTTTGATTTTTCGAGATTTCTTGTAAATGGTTTGCCGCACATAGCAATTGTCCTTCGTTTGTTGACATTATGAAGATATTCATAACTATTGAAAAATTAATAGTTTATGATAATGATACAATCCCCTAGTCCTGAAACTGCTTAATCAAATCTTACACTGAGTTGGTTGACACCCCTCTTTTATGGAACCTAGGAATGGGAAATGTGTTTTATGCTTGGTGTAAGGTCTTAAAGGCATTTGACATAAGTACAGCGAATCCATAAATAACTTAGGTCAAATTGATCAGAGCAAGCGCACAAAAAAGGTATTGATAACCGCTCACGTGAAACCACTGCGCGCTGCTCTAGGATTTCACCGATTTGCAGAAAAGCGGAAACTGTTCCGTGTTTTTCTCTGTGTGCAATTTGATTGGTCAACCGCTCGTTGTCGAGTGGCTGTAAGCCTCTTTTCCTCTTGTCAAATGCCTTTAAAAATGCTTTAAAGTGATCGAGAAGCAGTGGCATGCCTCCATCTTCCGGGAAAGAAGATGTCTTGAAGGGCCAGAAAAAAGACCAGTTTTGGACGAGGACATAGATAAAAACAGTTTCCTTCCCGTTATTGCGACCGCCAGGCAATTTTACGTGTTATGCCAACCAACTAACAATTTAACTGGCCAGCATGTAAGACTGACACCCCACTGCCGCCAGATATGTGCTTAGGCTGGGACAATGTCCTTCAATTGTTGCTTTAGATTTGATTTGATTTTCACTACGTTCCATCGTTATTTGCAACTTTGCTGCGAGTAGAATAGACGGAGCTAGGCAGGCTTTGCGTACCCACAAATTTGTACTCAGAGGAATTTAATATACCACCATGTAGTCGCTTTTCTGGCCACGATTTTCGATCTTTGAATATAAGAGAATGTATTTTTTGTGTTACAGGGGTTGCAGATTCATGGTGCAGAATTGTCAGCTCAGGGGTCCCTTTTAACAGCAGCTTTGCACCTGTATCTAAATCTTGTGAGTTCATAATCATGTTTAGAGACATTTTATTTAAAGAATTTTCTACTTGGTCTGAGAAACTTGACTGTTACGCAAGTGAAAGATTTGACTCGCGTATTTGACTCGCGTATCGCTAAAAGAAAAGGATTTGTATGTCTAAGTTGTTCTTTGAATCATTTGTATTTTGCCCAGCCTTGAAGAGTGTCGTTTGGTGTTGACTACATAGAAACTTTTATTTGACATGTCAAACATTTTTATATTTTATTGTTAACCTTAATTGGTTTTATTCATTTTAGACCCCATTTACATAGGAAGCGTTCCAAATTGGACTGGTTATTTAATTGATGGATAACTCTGGCATTTGCAAGAAACCTGTTATAAACGCTTTTCATACTGTTCTGAACTACTTCAGACATTGTTTCCATTCTCATGTATATGTATCCATTTGCGTTACTTTATGAACTGCTAGGAATACTTTAAGACATTTGAAGTTTCATGTGCATTGTCAGTTTCACCCCCCCCCCCCAACCAATCTGCGGTCTGAATTTCTTTCCAGCAACCTGATATGATATTTTTTTAGAGAGTGGCGTACCCATCTATTGTCCAAGTGATGTTAATGGTACCATCTTGCAGAAAAGAACAATTAATGGTATGTTGGATTATATCTTTGGCATATTGTTCATTTATTTTGTGCCTAACCGCACCTTCCTTGGGACCCGCACCCCATAACTCAGGTTGAGTTTTAAAGAAAATACACACATTGGCAGCAATTTGTGTTAATTCTTCCTCTATTTTTTGTCAACACATTGCATTTTACTAGGCTCTAGAGCCTAGGCTGTTTCGGAAGTTCAACAACCTCAGTTTTATTGCCTTTTTATCAGGGCCACCGAGATCCAGGTCAGGCCCAGGGGTGATTCACAAAACTGGACCCCCTTAAGAAAATTTCATGTAGCAACCCCCTTCAGTCTTCCGGAAACTAGGATAATGCCCTTTTTAATAACAGTTGTTGAAAAGCTTTTAAAAATTTTTCAAAAATGTGCAAAACAGTTTATATGAATCAAGAACATGTGGACCTAGTTTCCCTCTGCGATAAACTTAGAGGCGTCGATTCCATATAAATAGCTGAAATAGTAGCTTTTATGCATTTAAAATCGATCTTATTACATTATTACGGGCCTCACTGGAGCATGGGACCCGGGCATTTTGCCCCTCCTAACCCCCTTTTCGACGCCCCTGCTTTTCATATAAGTTAAGATATCCCGCTTAGATGATTGCATTTCTCATATGAATACGATTCAGTTAACCAGTGCAAGTTATTAAAAAACATTCCATTGTATTGGATTTAAAGTTAGCCTATTCGAATTGAGTGGAGGCTCTTTATTTGAACTCTTTGATCAGTTTGTCAGTCCACCTAAGTGGGCTATTAAGCCGGGGGGGGGGAGGGGTCTCCACCACAAGAATTTTCACTGGTGGGGAATTGACAACAAGGGCATTTTTCTTAACGTGACGCAACTGATGGCAAAAACAAAAGCAACGGGACGAGAATGCATATTATGTAAAGCTTCAAAGTCTTGCACATCGGCCGTTACTCCCAGTGGTGTAGTCGTAAATTCTTAGGAAGCATAACGCAAAAGTTAAAAAACAAAAACAGCGTTTCATTGGCGCTTTTCAGATCACATTTTGTGCTTTTTGAGACATCTCTGCATTGAATATTTGACTGTTTGCGTTATACTTCATGCATCTCAAATTATGTAATATATGCAATGTTCTGCAGGAAATGAAGACGAAAGAAGTAGCTTTCATAATTTGACACGTACATAAAATGACAGCGACATAACAAGCAGTAAAGTTTTTAAAACAATTTTCAACAAAAGGACATTTGCTAGTGGGGAATCATGGGCCAACTACTGGGGAAATCTGAGGGCCTGGTGGGGAGATTCCCCACTAGTTTGTATGTTAAAAGATCCCCGGATATGTGTCCAATTCCATAGATCTCTTCTGAGTATTTAATAATGTTCTGATCCCTATGATTAATAATGTCTTGGGAGATATTTCCTTTGATTATTTAAATCATGGCAGGTCACGTTATTGCTATAATACCTGCATCAGTTTATTTAAGAAACGAATATTGTCATTTGCAGAAATTTGACCTAGATGTATTTGAAGCAGAGTGCAAACTCAGCGAAAAGAAGAAGAGAGAATATTTCAGAAAATTTCTTGCGGATGCTTTTGGGGTAAGCATCATTCAGAGTACATATTTTATTAAAGAAATATCCCCACTTTTGTTATATTATTTGAATATCAAGATGTATAATAGAGGGTTGGTACGACTGGCAGAAGATTTGTCATTATTTTTTAAACCTACTCAGTGTGCTTTCAAAAATTTGACTAGCTATAAAGGAAATGAAAGACTATGGTGAAAGAATACAGTGCAAGCTACATCAGAAAAGCAGGCTGGTGGGATATTTTGTTATTATATTCATCAGGAACTGAATATCACCCATTCTGACCTATTTTAATTGCGCTAATGAATTTTGCATTTTCTTTCTGAAATTTCATTTTATTATGATTCAGTCGCACAGACAGATGTTATTTAAGGATGATCCTTTAGCACTGGAGATTCGTCGATACGTCTGTTTTGTGAGACATGGTATTAAAAAAAGTCTTGTCTTAAATCCCTGGCTTGAAAGATATAATATTTGAAAGATATAAGTTATAGTGATAAAGGGAGAAAGAGAACTGACATGTTCAATTGTCAACTATTATTTTGGATATATGTCTACACTTTCTTTCTCGTGTCAGGCAACATTCGATAACGGAAGTGTTGCAAATATTTCTGGCTTTATATACCTGTTCAAATATTCTTACCAGTAAAATCAATAAAAGTCATCAAGAGAAGCTACTTCATTATCGTCTTCATCTTTATTTGATGCTGAAGCATGCATCATCTTTGAGTTGACCATTGGTAAAATTATTTCTGATGCAAAAAAGGTTTTCAACAATGGTATAAAATGCTTGCTAATCGAAAGGCAGATCTACCTTGAGCTTTTCTATATCCTGTGTTTTTGTGAAAGTTTGCGGCAGAACTTGTATTTCATGCGAGTGTTTATCAGAAAAGAAAAATGTAAGCACCTTCAAAATGCCAAATTTGTAACGAAGTTTTTTATAGCTTTGTATGGCTCCTCTCAGCTCGTGGCCTATTAGCAATCTGCCCCCTGCCCCCTCTCGGCGGGCATATCTACACCGGCTAGCTATATTAAAAATTTTTGCTTGAAATGGGCTAGCTTTAAGAATGCTCGAAGCGTATAATACAGTAAAAACCCCGTATAAGTATCTGGATTTTAAGAACCTGTTAGGCTAAAATTTCAAATTTAGGCCTCCTACAAATAAGAACCTTTTCAGGCTAAAATTTCAAGTTAGGCCCTTACCAGTGAAGAGTGGAGCTGCTGTAAAGGTTTCTAGGTGGAAACGGTTGAATAAAGTATCATTATCTGCTTATATCTAAAATTGACTTGGCAAAGCAATGTTACTTTGAAGCCAAAGTACAATACTACAAAACTTACTACTACAAAACTGTAAAACTAGTGTCTATTGTTTACACCATTTCAGTACATTCTCTTGATATTCAGCATTTGTAAAGTACAAAATTTTAATTTTCATTTATTCCAAGTTTTCCACATATAAACC
The DNA here is from genome assembly GCF_013076305.1 of Rhopilema esculentum. The sequence goes on along the minus strand of NW_027018682.1, from coordinate 7,805,420 downwards.
TTGTTTTTTGAATGACATTTTAGAGATTTCGCTGTGGGTTTGTTTGAGTATATGTTTTGTTAAGTCTGTACTGTCTTTAGGTATAATGTAACTGCATGGTGTGAAAATTATGATTTAGCTACATTAAAATATAAGAACCTATTTCAAGAACCTTGTTAGCCTAAATTCACTTTAGGTACCATTTATATAAGAACCTGGTTGGGCTGGATGAAGACCAGGTGTTTTATACGCGGGTTTTTACTGCATGCTTAAGTAGGCGCATCCCATGTTTTCCGATAGGAAGTGGGGCGTGGTCTTTCAAATTTGTTGCTGCACGTTCCTCTCCGCTCCTTCGAAGTTCTTAAGATGAACCCCGATGAATACATAGGTATTAGAAATTCTTGTTTATTGGTAGGTAGTAGGCATTTTAAAGCATTCTATTAGAAACCTAGTAGTTTTATTTATGAGACAGAGAGTTTTAATATGAGACAGAAATATGAGACAAAGTTTTAATATGAGACAGAAATGAGGACAAAAGAAATGTAAGCAAGTGATTATGTGAACACTATTGCCAAGACATTCAAACGCTGTGTGTAAAATGGAGAAAACCTCTTATTTTCCACTCTTCTTTTGTACAAGATAAAACCTGTATAGAAAGTGTATCATACAACTTGTTTAGATGTAAACAAAGAAACTGACTAAGGCCGAATTTGAGCAAAATGCTATTACGAAATGCATGCCCTAGGCCGAACTATGTTTATAAATAAAAAATTGTTTATTTTAACACTTTGACGTGACCTCAGGTTGGTCAACGTCAAACATGTTTTTCTGGCAGTTTTCCACTGTGAGAATATACGTCATCATCGGTTTCTTAACAGTACGAAGTATTGAGTTGGCCTGCCCTACATAAGCTTTTGCAAAAAGCTTGTATTGTTCTGTTTTGGCCTTTCTCGTATTGGTTTAATGCTTTTAGTAATTGTGATTCAGTGTGTATAAATCTGATGTTGTCCTTGGAGTCGTCAGTCCGCAGGAATCGCTGCGTTTAAGTTGATTTTCCCACTGCATGACGCCAATGACATTTATGCTCATAATCCAGCCAATGACCAAGTTCCTTTTCTTTGTATTTTTTTATTGAAATGACTATTATAAACTTTTACTAAAGCAAATTTACTTTAGTCATTTTAACATAACATTGAGTGATGTTCTTATTATTGTCCCCGAAGTCATTTCTCTGCTTGTTTAAAACACTTGGACATTTAAAAACTAGAAGAAGATAAAACATGCTTGTGTCTTGAAATAGAACATGTCTTCTTTTGTGCCACCACTTAACCTATGCGACACCGTCATTTTCTAACTAAGTGCATTCCCTCTTGTTTGAATTAACCTGTGATGTATTCTTGTTGCTTTTTTGCAGAAAAACGTTAGCGAGATACACAATGCAGATATCAAAATCAAAGATTTACAACCATTGGCACCAAGAAAGAAAGCAAAACCAGAGCACGAAGATAACATTGATAGTATCTGTAATTTATTTGGGGAAGATTCTTGACCTTAAATATTAATACCTTTATACTATTCAAATTCGAATTTATCCAGTTTTTTATATTTCTAGATTCAATAAGCTGCAAAATATGCTTGTTTCATTTCACAGCAGAACAACCCTAATTTTTGCCTTAAAGGATATAGAATTATGCTTCTGGTACTAGTGTTCACTTTAAAGTAAGAGAAAATATTGCTTCTTTAAAGTATCTTAATAATGCCGCAAGCAAAAGTATAAATTATATAGGTTGGAGTCATAGGGCCTACATGGACCGCTAGATCAAGAGGAAAGGGAAAATACTTCATTCCACAACAAGCACTTCGTTTGTTTCACACTTGTGAAGCAAGAGCTCAAGCAAGTGAAAAAGACATGTGCAGTCAAAGTCTTTTTGATATAATTTTATAGTTGTCAAGATCGGCTTCAAACGAATGCTATGTCAACGACAATATGCTTTGTGATATGAACGAAGAGAATGCAGAAGAAGTTTTTCTCACATTAGGATAGGTAGACGAAAGCAGCTTCTTGTGAGATGTCCGGACAATTTGGGTGAAAGAAATGTTTAAGTAACAAGAGAGAAAGGCAGTGGTACAAGAATTGGCTCAGGGTGATAAAGAATTTTATTTTGAGTAAGTTGAGTATGTTTCTTTCCTGCAGTTGATATCTTTACCACGAGACGCTGTATTCATTTCATTTCACAGTGCGCACGCTACAGACGGTGTTCACACTACAAAATTTGTTGAGTAAGCATGTTGCAACGGAGAAGCAGACGCAGAAATGAAGGAAATTATAAAATTGTTATATATTCTTCCTTCAACAGGTTATCCATGCTACATGCTTCGTCTTGCTAACGCACGGCTTGCTTTTTTGTTTGCGTCTGTGTCTGCTTTTGCGTCCGCGTCTGCTTTTGCGTCCGCGTCTGCTTTTGCGTCTGCTTTTGTGTCTGCTTCGTGAATAAAATACATGAGCAGTTCGGTTTTAGGTCAACGTGGACAAGCTTTATTTTTCAGATTACTAAATAGAAAGAGAGACTTGTCGTAAGTCTAAGGTCAATCCTATTTCCACAGTACCCTACTTCAATTTTCTATTGATTCTTTTACGATTATCTGTTTAATGCTTTGCTAAAGGCGATAGGACCCCTCTTTGCGGACTCCTAAAAAGCTTTTTGATTTTTGAAAAGTAAGGTATTAACTGTGGACTTTATGAAAAGCAACGAATGAAACTTTTTTCCTTAAAACACCGACCTCGGCAGCCCCTCAGGGATCTGTGCCAGAACCTTTGTACTTAGCATCTTTATTGAAGACTTGTTCTTCATATCGAAACAATTGAAGTTGCAAATGCTCGGATGACCCGCAAGTATTTTGGCCATAAATAAAGATAAAGGTATAATAGTTTGCACACTGATATAGAAACGATTTGCTTACAATATCGTAAAATTATATCGAAGAAAGTATCAATCTGCAATATAGGCAAAGAAAATTAAGGAGAAAATCATGGCGGTAACTAGTAAAAGCAGCTAATCTTCATGCTATATATTTCAGAACTCTGTCAAGAGATTCCATAGAGATATGCAAGATTCTTTAAAAATACACGCAATCGAATAAGAATATCATATACGATTATTAATGATGCCATTATCGTATCGCTGTTTCGCCACCCTTGCCTTGTACAACTGTTTAAACTCGCTGTTCCAGCAAAAGCACCAGTAGCTGATTTCATTTCGTCCGGTTCACAAACAAAACTATTTAAATTCAGTGTCTTGTTTCGATAAACGAAGCGAGGCTCTAGCAATCTATGCCCTCATGTCAACAATTGCACTTTTGAGGCAGACATCACCATTTTCATCAAACTGAAAGCTTGCTATTTTTACTGGCAAGAGTAACTTTATAAATATTTCAATTCTGTAATCAAGCGTTGGTAGCTTCGCACAGCGCTTATGTAAATTTAAGATACTGGGAGGAAATCTCAGAAACCCAGTTAGCTCACTTTGCACATCTGGCAACAGCTCTGTCCACTTGTTTTGAAATGCTAATGAACGGTGAATTGATTAAGATGACAGAGAGCCGCCGCTGGTTAAATTTCTTGATTTGTACCAGTTAATTTGAAACCAGACCGGTTTTGGATAAACTCGTTCCCAGTCTTTCACATGACCTGCATTGCATCGTAAACAGAAGCAACTGGAACTTAAAAACCATCTGGCTGCACGACATCCGCAGGTAATTCCCTTGCCATAGGCTGTCAAAGCGTTTCCAAACATGCAAATGTGGAATGCACGAAATCTCTTTGAAAGGAGATTTCGTAGTTACACTTATTTTTGCTTGCCTAAGATGGCTTTAAAACTCTTCAGAAACCTTAAAAACGTGATTTTGCAACTGTAGATTTTACGAGTGAAGATTATATCCAATAATTTTGCCTTGGTATATTGCTGCATGCAGCAATGGGCTGTAAAAAGAAATTAAAGAAAACCTTTGGCGCCTCGTGTTTTTTTATTTTGTCGCTCGAGAATCAGGTTTCTCGACACAACTGATGCCTAATTTTCTCATCTTAACCCTCTGTTTCAATAAAATCAACTAGAACAAAACCTGTTTACTAGGGAAATGAAGAAAGAAGCAGGATAAACACTAATATGTATACCAACAGTATCAAAAGAAATCTTTAATGATGACAAAAATATCATATCACTGCAAATAAATAGCATAAATATGTTGAAGTTGTAGAAATCAGCTGTTCAAAAGTTAATAAAAATGAATTGATAACAACTGATTTTTTCATAATGTAAAGTAAAACTTTCCAAGTTTGAAATCGAAGCGTTGTTTATTACCGGAGATGTCCTAGATGTCGTGGATTTATATATTTTCCCAGGAATCTAAAAATTGATCAAATTGTTCGATGAGATTTGTAATTTCGGCAATACTGCAATTGCAACGATACGGTACACTGAATAAATCGCCGAATTGGTTAGAACGCCAACTTTTGATGTTGAATATACGGATCAGCATGTAAGGGCGAATTCGCAGCTGTCAAATTTATTAACCACAGTTTCTTAACAAACTTTTAAGAGTGATTGAGGTTGTCATTCTTCCTCGAAAACTTCTAATCGCAGACTAGAAAGATAAACTATTTCGATTTTGCGAACAAATGAAAGTATTCATGCTAACCTGCTTGTGAGCACCCACTCGGGGCAAAGGAGGTGGGTTGGAACGAGGATGCTTTTTACTGCACTTAACTCTTGATGCGACTTGCTGTGGTTGTAATATACGAACGCAGCCATATTGTGTTAGTGCTGCATAATAAATTTAGATTTATAAATTTGTGAACAAATGATGAGTATGGAGGTCTCAGATCAGGAAGAAGAGGAAGTGGAGGAAGTTATGGAGGCAGAAATCGTTAGCCTAACACTCGATCCACCTCCGGCCAACGCTGCTACCGTTTTGCATCAACATCATATCCATCACAGTCACCATGGGCATGGGCCTAATTGCATTGACCATAGCTGCCTTAATAATTCTAGCAAAATTGTGGATAATCCGTCTCTTGCGCTGCAAAGTATGAAGCAGGGGGAAGTTATTGACAGAGAAAGCAGCGAAGCAACGAATAATGGTGGAGCAAATCTTAAGGAGCTTAACGAGCAGAATTCAAATGATGTTTCTTCTTCCCCAAAGTATGTTGATGAGGGAACTAAGTTCACATTACAGCCATCCCCAACAGAACAAGATTCCCAAAAAGTAGTGCCAAGTTTTGAACTCGGGAATGCTACAACACTGTTAGATAACAGTGTAGAACCAATTGCTGGTAAATCTATAAAATCGGAGGTATTACCCAAAAAATCGTCTTTTTCTTGTTTGAAATCCAGGAAATTAGGCACTGGAGACGAACAGAACAAAACTCGCAAAAATGTTTCATTTCCTGCAGATGGGATAATGGTAACTATGAAGGTAGATCCAGTGGATCCGTGGAGAAATGGTAAATGTGAATTAATTTGTTTTTATTATTAATTTGTTGATTAATTTGAATAGCTTGTCATCATCACGATTATGTTTATATGAGATTAATGAATACATTGTCATCGTTTAAACCCATGATTTAACAAATTCTTGCCATAAAACGATGTTCTTTAATTTATCCATACCGCAACTGTCAAGTTAGTGGAATTGATTCTTCAAGCCCAACAAGTTCAATCTGTGTCAAAACCTGGGGACATTGCAATTATATTGGTTATTTTTCTTAGAGTATAAATAGGGATGCTAGAAACAGTCAAAGGTATTTGCAATTTGGTGCATCACTACTATAATGTTTAGACCAAACCTAATTGATAATTAGTCAAATTAAGGATGTGACCATTGTAACAATTATTGTAATGATTTGTGTTAGATTACTATAATTGAAGTCATTACTCCCTATCACAACCAACAAATACATACTCCAAAACCACATAAACCATAATAACAAGCAATTTTTAAAGCTAAATATTTTTGTATTTCCATATTATTGACTTAATTCTCTTTCTAAGTAGTTATTTACTACAAGCCTTTAGAAGTCAGTTTGGTATATAACTTATACACTCATATTCTTTGTGTGTATCCAATTTTTTTGATAATATAATGTTGCAAATGTTTTTGTAAAAATTCAGTCTTTGTGGAAATGCAGGGCAAATATAAATTCAGTTGTTACACCCAATATATTCAGGGCAGTGGCATGCTCTGACAGGACATGAATGGGGAATTGAAGCGTCCCTTCCCTCCACTAGCTTACAGGTCCAGCCTGACCCGACTGGTACCACCTGGCAGGGTTTCCTAGCTCAGGGCTACGAGCGATGGCCAACGGCTAACTCGGCTGGAGACCGGCAAGGAAGGCGGATGAGCTACGACTTCAGGGGTCAACAGCTTCGGGCGGAAGAACTCCTGGAAAGAGGGATGGTGTCCCTTTAAAAATATTGTAGACGTTGTTCTGGGGGCCCATCTCTACTATTAGCCCCTTAGTTTTATCTATGACAATGACAACAAACCAGAATTCAGATTTTGGGATAGTTGGAGGGTCATGGTAGCCAACCTTCTGATAGAAGATGGTACCTGATGATGAATATATTAGCTGGATGTTAAACAAAAGTTTATACTTATGACTCAAATCAGAAAATTTAGAAAAAACTGGTAGTTACTTGTGAAGAGTTACAGTTTCTTAATTTTGTACAGTTTGACCTAAAATAATCAATATATAATTTAGTAACCAGTTATTTCTTCACCTTCATCACTTGGAAAAATCTTATACATTTTTTGCTGCTGCTTGATCAAGAGTATTTTAATTCTGGTCAAAACAACCATTTTTTGAAATTTTTTACGAGACCAAGCACTGTATGTTATTAGAATATTTAGCAATGTACCAAATCTAGTCCACTTGAAAAAAACATATATTGGCTCCAAGTATCTAAAGATTTGCCCTTGAAGATAGTATTGTTTGGATGGATTTCAAATCACATACTTTCTTCTGACATTTAATAGTTTGGTGTTGAGAGGCATCAGAACTGCAAAAAATATTTTCCTTCCTGGGAACCTGGGAAACAGAGCAAAAAATTTACTTTGAGGTGAAAGTATTGTGTACAAGGGGCTTCTAATTTTTTGTCGCTTTATTTGAAGCTTTGTTTGTTAAAAAGGTCCTGGACAAGAAAGCTGAAGGTTGCTTCCAAATTATACAATTTTTGTGATATTTGACAAGTGAGTGATAGTTTTTATAACGGTTTAAAAAATGCAAAATTTCTTTATTTGATGCAATCAATAACCTAGCATTTCTTTATTGGATGTCTGTTGTGAAAGAGTCAAGAAAAAATTGTTGCTATTGCAAAAACAGCTGTTTTTTATTAATTTTTGCTGAAAAATTTCTGGCAAGCCAAAAAAATTTCTGGGAATCTAAGAATCAGGCAATCCAAAAAATTCATTAACATCCATTGCAAGCTTTGTTTTTTTGTTGGTTCTGAAGTCTCTCAAACTTATTGTTGAACAAACCCCAAGAGGCTGTTGCCCTTATTTGATATAAATCTAGCCCACACCATTTACATTTTATATGGAGTTGCCATGATTTTTTTTCATTTCAATCAATTTTGGAAACCTTGATCCAGATTGAGCTCTTTCATATAGTTTTTGTAATCTTTGGTAGCTTTTTTACTTCATAGCCACTTACTTTACATAAAGTTACTTTACATAAGAGATTACAATCGTTGTGATTTTGTATTCATTCAATTTTATCACAGTAAAGCATCAGCTACTTACAGACCTAGTTTTTCTTTTTAGCAAAGGTTGCCACAAGTGCAGAAGTGATATTTGAATACAAAAAGATCTGCAAACAAACAAGAACTAAAGTAGTGGAAAATGTTGTCAGGCAACTGCAGGTATAGAATAATATATTATATACGGATGTATATTTTCATAAAACAGGTAGTATTATATAAAATAGAACATATTCAACCATTAGGCTGAAAAGAAGGTTTTCTCCCTATGGGTGCAATATCTGAATGCATTTACTCCTTCTGGTGGGAAATACACTCAAGGTTTATGTGTCAAAAACTACATATTGATTATTCAACTGAGCCAAACAACTCCATGAAATCAACAAATGATTCATGAAATCAATTTATTAAGATTCCACCATAGCAGTCATTTTTTTCTTGGCCCAATTTATATGCAATAAGTTTTCAACTAAGCAGACTATGACTAGAAGTTGTACCTTGCCTTTTTGACATTGTTGTGAAGGATTAGTTTGGATTAGCTAATGGATAATTTCATTTGGAATAGAGCGCAAAGTGTTAAGAGACAGTTTGCTACAAGCTGTGCGTTTATCAGCCCATTGTAAATCCATGGGAATGACTTAACAGGCTTAAGGAATAAAACTTTCAGTCAGGCCATGGGAGGAGCAAAAAGTAGGCACTTGACAAACTGAGCATCTTCAACTTTCTAGTCGCTCAATTGATAATCATCAATAACAAAAGTTTGTTTTTAACATTCAGTTTTTACACAATCAAGCTCCTAGAACTCTCTAGGTGAATGCGAAGGCCTCTTCTTGAAAGGCCTGTTTTTCAGTTGCTGCATGACAGATCCCATATTAAATGCGGCATATTCTCCTAAAGGATAACTCTTTGAATAATCAAATTAATATCTTGAATATTTTCCCTAATTTGATTCGCTACTAGCAGCTCTTGATACATCATGGCTGTAATCAAAGAATCCACAAACTGAAATCTTTGGCATGGAGAGATCTGTTAAAACTTTAATAGCCATTTAATTTACCAGAGAAACCAGATAACCATATCTATCTTAGTCATAGCTTAAATGAACCCATGTTGTTTGCATGGCTAGCCTAGTCCAGAATAAAGGCCAGATGAATCTGCAAAAAATTCCCAGCTTTAATAGTCTTCCTATCGTAGTTTGCTCTGGAGTGAATCCATAAGTATAGATGAAAAGCTTCTGAATGTTTCCACAACAAAGTAAAAACAACTTGCAGCCAGAGCTTTGTAGAAATCACTAAAGCAATTCCTAATCTTGTCTTGTCTTGGACCTGGCATTGGCTGCTGGGTGCAAAGTCCTGGACAGGTTGCGATGTGCTGGTGGATATGGCCACCTAGAGGGGGGCAAGGGTGCAAATTGCCCCAGGGCCTCGAGGTGTGGGGGCCTCATATTTTAAACTTACCAATTGCACTTGAATTCACTAAAAAAGAACAGAATGTCCTTTGACATTGAACTGAATTTTACTTTTTTTGTCTAGCTCGATTCACTATGCCCATAAAATATTTGTCCTTGATAATTTTTGCAAATAAAAATTTGTAATTAAAATTCAGTATTCTGATGGTCACCTGAAAAATTCAAACTTTGAATATCATAAGAAATCAATCTGTTTTGAACCTTATTTTGGCAAAAGAATAACATTTGTCCTGGTTGTATATTGTCCTGATTGAAAGGATCTCCTTTGTTTCTTCAGTTTCCAAATTAGAAGGTCCAGAAAACATTTCACAGATAGGATAGGATGGCTCTTAAGATCATCCAATCAATCTAGTAATCCTTATTCTTGTAACTGGAAATGTATAGGATTCTATAAATTAGATAATATTTAATAATGTTTTATGTTATCCTAAAGCTGGTGTTAAGGTGTTTCAAAAACCTTGAGATGGGATGTTGATTTGCTATCATTTTGATATATATTTTGCAGGACCTTCCAGACCTGTCTACTAGAATTGCTACTTTGTCACTAAAAGGTAGGCTGTTGGTGTATTTATAGAAATGTTGTTAATATACAACTGCCTGGCGAAATATACTTCCTACTTTTTCCTACTTTTTGTTCAAAGTGATTTTCTCTACAAAAATATTGGTGTTGAATGCTCATGTTAAGCTGTACATGTTTTGGGACTACCTAGCTTCTGAAGGTAGATTTTAGAACACCTATAAGCTATGTTTACAGAGCAGTATCCTGGTCTATCCTCTCAATGTGGCCACCCCTCATGGTTCCTATGCCCGGAATTCCAGAGAGCTGACAGCTCTTCCCTTTTGAATGAAATTTTGGCAAAGCAATCAATCCTCAGAAACCTAGATATGTAGCCTGTGACCCTAACCCCCGTACCATCCTCATACATCAAGATGTTTTTGGCCTAATAGTATCTAATTTGGTTATCTGGCTTGGAATTACTTGATACTGTTCATCTTCATTTATTCAAGTCCGAAATAAAGGAGACACTGTTTCAATATACACCTTCTAAAAAGAGAAAATTTTCAGGGAAAAGAGGCAGTAATTTTGATAGTGGCAAGAACCAACGCTTTGCAGGATGGCATTGCATTTGTCAGTATATTTATTTTCTAGGTGTGAAGCTAGACAGTAAATCATGTGAGGCCCTAGAAGCTGTCTTCAAGAGAGTTAGATTTGAAGTAATTGATTTTGAAAACTGTGGCCTAGAAGAGGAGGTAAGGAAGAAGATTTTTTCTATCCATCAGGGGTTTTTTCTATTCAGGAAAAAGAGTGGTATTATGATCAAATTTGAGGTATAATTCCATCGGCCTTGCCCTTTGCCAATTTTTCTCCCTACCCCACTTGTACTTAGAATTTATCTAGAAATAAAATCCCAGACTGTGATCGAAAAATATTCTTCTTTAATGTAACAAAGGGTTTTGATTTTTTGCCATACTAATATCACAATTACTTGGAGAAGTGGTCCTTTTAAAAATTTTCGGATAATGACCTATAAATGAAACAAATTTACATTCATGTGGGGATTAAAGCTAACTATCTTCTTTAACCACTTGGCTACTGATAACCATCAAAAAGCTCCAAATTCCAGGATAGAAAACAATATCTTTCCGTATCTACAATATTGGGTTTTAGCACCTCTGACTTTGCTTATCAAGGAGTGTCAAAATTTATATGAAATTCTAAGGGGGTATACTTTCCAATTCTCTCCCTTATTTTCCTTGATATCTCCAAGAAATATCTTGCTCTTTTTACATTTGATACTGTTATATGTTGTCTTTCCTCTTAAGTTTTGATTATTTTACCCATTGGGGTCAGAAAATTGGTAAAGTTATTATTTATTTCAGGGTGCAACAGCTCTTTTAGAGATGATCGAATTTTACCAAAGTGCGTGCAAACTTAGCGTTGCTATGAACCCGAAAATGGGGGCACGTGGCTGGCAGACACTGTGTCGAATGCTTCGCAAAACGCCATGTTTACATTCATTAGACGCACGGCGCACCATGCTGACTGATCAAACGATGCCAATGTTTGGAAGATGCCTCAAAATGGATCCGCATTTGAGAACATTACATCTGGAAGGAGTGTTTTTAAGTGGAAGACCTCTACTTATTCTGAGTGAGTTTTGAGTTAAAATAGCTTCATTAATGAGCTGACATTTTATCACGAAACGTTTATGTGCATCCCTGCAGCGGCTTTTAAGTCTGGACTGTTTTATCTGTATGTGAAACACCAACACTAATAATGAGAGTCATATCTCGATTGGTTGGCAAAGGGACCTAACCGACCAGAATTCTAATCCATGTAAACAATAATAAGCTGGGCTTTATACAACAAATTTTTTGCAATTATGTTCTAAACCTTTTAAGGTAGAGAAGTAAAGGATTTTGTTGTTACATATGGCACAAAGGTTTATTAGCTTTCTTTCTTCAAATGCCAAATAACTAGGGACAGATTTTCTTGCTCTTAACATAATTTCTCGATGCTTGTGAAGCAATTCTGTTTTGTTTATTGGAAGTTTTGTTTTTAATTAAGTAACAGGCGTTTTCTACGTCGTTGAGCCGGACAGTTTCTCGAGCCACCAAACCCCCAAGACGCCTAACTAAGCCAATCCCCACTCAACTAATTCCTGCTCCTTATGTTTCGTACGTGAATGCTGTCAAAGGCAGATGTTTTGTGGGATTTTCGATTTTAAGATTTACGCATCTTTTTTATATGGATCTGACTCAACTTTATCTAGAATGACTATGACTAAAAGTCCTGTTTCGTTTTCAAGACGAGAATCGTGAATAACATTTTATGTTTACCATCGAAATAAAACCAGCCTTTACGACTGCTACACTGATTTTGATTTCTGAAATTATTAGAGATTATTTTATACGATTTAGATATATTTTGAGGTCATTCGTTTAATCCATAAATGCAATTATGTAATTACTATTGGCTAATTCAAGGAAAAGATTCATTGCCTAATGCGAAGACACAACCTTCTTGCTAATTGCTTACTGAAGTTCTATTTTTGGTCGCCTTTTACAGTATTATACATTCACCACCAACAATTCCTCTCATCCTTTTCTTCTGATAATTCAATTTGATTAACTTTCTCTTTTCTCACATGCTATGTGGATTTCCACTCAGATTTTTTCTCATCTCCCTTTTCAGTGCGCTTAGTAAGATATTAGGAAAGCCTTTGTTCATTATCTTTAAGTATAACAACTGTTTTCATTGCTTTATAGTGACCCTTAGGTTCACGAAACTTTAAACCAAACTGTCTTTGTGTTCTATATAGCGAGTCAAAGAGTTTTTTAAGGAACCAGCAGTTACCTGTAGCAACCAAACAGACTTTCAAAGATTTGTTATCATTAAGTTTTTCAATCAACGAAGACTGTGAAAACTGAACCAATTGTAATGCCATATGTAATTTGAAAATATCCAAAGAATAACAAATTCGTGAGTTTATAGATTTCGTTCTGCTTTTGCCAGCTCTACGTTTTATGTCACTAAAGCTGTTTCCTAAAGCACAGTTTTTCACCGTACCTTAAGTTACTGATTTGATTATTCCTGCAAACGATCGTCAACAAATTCTTACAATATTGCAATTTTTAAAGTTTGCTTTGCTCTTTACAGACTTCTTAAAGCTAGGCTTTTCCTCACGGAAAATCTATTGCGCTGAACGTCAGAATAAATATATCTGCTATTATTGTCGCATCATCTATGCATGAATTTGTTTAAATAAGTAGTTTATTGTGTATATCTACTTTTACAGCAACTGCACTGAAATACAACACGTTTTTAGAAGACCTATATCTGGGAGACAACGACCTGCAATCGGCAGATGGTGTTTCGATCGGAACAATGCTGAGTGCAAACAAAACACTCCAGCTACTCGACTTAAGAAATAACAGTTTCAGGGTGAGTGTTATCTGTTTGCTTATTAAATCTTATCTGATTCATTCAAAATTCAGATTTATGCAATCGAATAAATTGTTTCTTTTATAAGGTCAAATGTTCAAAGGAATAAAGCAATATACGATTGTTATGTAATATATAATGTTTGTAACCCGCTATCTTTTTATTTCTATTACCAGCTTCCAGATTCTGTCTTTAGCTAGCAATTTCTGAAAGAAAAAAGTGCGTCTTTGCCAGAAGTTTTCATTGACTCGACTTTAATTGAAAAATCTTTACAACTTTTGCGATTTCAGATGCTATAAAGCCTTTAAAACGGGTAGAGCTTGATAGAGCTACACATCTAATTTTGTAAAGCGGCTTCTTTTTAGAAACCTCGAAAGAACCGGTTTTAGGTAATGTTTACTTTCCTTGCCACAGCCAGGAAAACATGATGGCCATACGGTAACTGACCGCAAAGGCCCGTGGAAGCAATAGAAGTTTTAGTACCATACTCAAACCTCACTTTATGTTCTTTGTTTTTTGAGTAAGATTTTCAAAGTTTGAGAGACTTGCCAAGAGGAAAGACGAAAAACGTTTTTTGTCGCTGCCCTTTCATTTTTTCTATCATTTCCAGATCCAGTACTAGTCATTAGGAAGATTTATAGAAAAGAGACTTTCTTCTTTGCTTTACATTGTTTGGATTCTATCAATAACTTTTCATACGGCCTCGAATCGCTAGTTTTTCCGTCCATACTAGATCAGACGTGGTCCATCAAGACTCGTCTCACTAGGACGTTAACAGGGCGCTATTCAAACCTTTTCAGCTTTGGTTTTTAACGTCTAGCCTCATTTTCTAATTGTTACCATATCTCTTGTCATATTTTATTTATAAGTTTATAAGTCGGTTATTAGATTTCAACTGCTCCTTAACTTCATGAACTCTTTATGAACTTTTAATGAATCATTTAATTAGGTTGATGTTATTTTTTCAATCAGTTTTCGATATTCCTGCATCCGGCATATACCCTTTATTTTGTGACACCTGCTTTTCATCTAAGGATGCTGGTTTGGTACACATCGCAAATGGGTTAACAGACCAGGCCAACTTCGATTCTGGAGGATTGGCCTCCATTGTTCTTTGGAACTTAGGACTAACACACGAAGCAATGTTTGGGTTTTGTAATGCTTTGGTAGGTTTTTCGTTTTCTATGTCTTTGAATTTTACTTTTTACGTTTTACTTGTGAGGAAATATGTTTTTGATTTTGTGTCGAAAAAATTCTTTCTTTATTCGGTGAATTGTTTTCTTCCTTTTCGTGTATTTTGAATTTGTTGTCCAGAGGAACGTTTGTACGATGTTATGAACTCTGCATCTCCTTACATTTTCCCGTAACAATGATAGTTGCATGATTATAACGGAGGGACCCTTCACCACGAGAAATTTATAGTTTTAATATCAACTTGCAAAAAAATATAAAAATAGTATTTTATCCATCTATAAGAACTCACGTTGTGGTTGCGCAATGTTTTATATAAATAAGGAAAATTAGCTGAAATCATCTCAAGCCTGCATTTTTGCCCGTGAGTATAAGGAAAGCTGCTGCTTTTTTCACACTTTTTCCAGTTCCCCTAAAATGTCGTCCTTTTGCATGGCCTTGTTTGTTTGTTTTAATTTGTAAAACGCAGCGAAGCAGTGGCTTATTTTTTGAATTCTTCAGTGTCAATATATTTAAACCCCGAACGTACAACTATTGTATGATCATACTGTGAATCTGTGACTTATTTTTCAGGCGAAATCGAAAAGTCTCAGGTCATTGAATCTAGGCCAAAATCGACTTAGTGACCTAGGGATACAGAAAATCAAACCTGGTCTCATTAGAAATAGATCGTTACGTAAACTTGGCTTGCTGAATACTAGAATCAGCAATGAAGGTAAGCTAAAATTGGCAATATGACAAAAGTATACGAAGGTAAGCTATAATAGTCTTTATGACAAACGGTTTCGATACACATTGAATATTTGTTGTTCAACCTACTGCAAAGGATTTTTGAGCGTGCAATCCTTGACATGCCAAATTAAACAAATGGCCGAACATTTGCTAGCTAGCATAAATATACAGCAGGGACGGATTTACTGGGGGGTGTAGGGGGTACGATACCACCAAACCTTTTTTGGTCTTCGGCGAATTTTGCTTCCATTCCATAAAAGTCATAATGTTAAATAAAACTAAAATGTTTCTTTTTTATATTTTGACCTTCGTTATCTTAAAAGAAAAAACCCAATTTTAGATATAGGCGTTTCCATCTATTACAATTCACCTGAATGTCAAAGGATCTCAAAAAATATTGCAAAGGTCTGTGAGCAATCTGTTCAAGAGACTTTAAACCTGCAGGATCGAAATGTTTACCTCTACTTGCCAAGGACCTCTTAACTAAAAGCAAGTGACTAGTATCATTTTAGTGGATAGCCTCGTGTAGAATGAACTGACCTATACTTGGTTTTCGTAGATTATTCTAAAACACATTACATCCTTTACAAGCCAACCCACATGCACAATATCAAGTGGCTTTAGGGGTCTCTCAGACTTTTGACAATGATCTTAACCACTGGTAGGTCAGCAGTAGTAAGGTAGGGAGATATTTTCAATGTTGCCTAACGATCATTGCTTCAGGTTCTGGTATTCAAACGACTGTCTTTGTTTGTTTTCCAAACGTCACAGCCATCTACTTCTCTGTCAGGTGCTGTTGCATTGGCTGAAATTCTTGCTGACAGCATTTCATTGTCAAGAATAGATGTTAGAGAAAACAACATTCAGATTGCTGGGCTGATGGCAGTATCTTTAGCATTGAAAGTCAATCATTCCCTGATTAGAATCGATCTGGATAAAGAGCTGAAAAAGGAGCCAGTAAGTAATACTATGCTTGACAGTTTAAGTTTATAGAAACACTTGATGTGATGCTTAAAAATTTGTTAAAATGTTCGAAATTTCTGAATTTTAAACATTTTGTAAGTAGTCTGGCTTTACAATTGCCATGCTTCGAGGGGTTGTTGTTTGTTGTTAGCCAATCAACCTACAAGTAGTTTGATTTAAACCAATTTAATCTTTGGATAGCTGAGTTGATATTACAGGTCAGCAGTTTAAACGATTGGGCATGATACTCCAATGGCTATGGACACATTGACTGCAACGATCGGTTGTTATCTTTTTGCTTACATGACAAGAGACTTTTTTGCACCAAAATATTCATCAAATCTTGCCAACTTAATTTGCTGTAAGGAATTAAGTTTTATTAGATGTTTTGCGTGTCTTTTGCTAAATAATACAAAAGATGCCTGGTTCAGTCGTGATGCGTGAAATTAGCATAGTAAATGATGCAAAATTTGATTGAGACTTTTACAGTTTTCTGCTTGCAGGGTCTTCACTTCTATATCCATAAACAACTCTTATTCCTGTTTATTTCATTCGTTTTTTTCTTCAACAATAGGGCCTAGAAACGGTACAGCAGTCCGTTTTGGCGGATATTTATAACTTTTGTCATCGAAACAAGCAACTTGCTCGCGAAACAATATCTCGGGAGAGTTCAACTAGCGAGGACAGCGAATCTCTTGTGAGTCAAGAATTCAGCGAAAAGGAATCAGACGATGAACGTAGCGATAATTTGGATGATTTTTCAAGGAATCAACAGATTTTATCAACATTACAAACGCTTGCATCCAAAGAGAGACAAAAACAAGATGATCCACCAAGCCACGCCACTGTGGCCCCAAACCACGCCACTGTGGCCCCAAGCCACGCCACTGTGGCCCCAAGCACTATCTACAAACCAACCTTAGCCGATGCCCACAAGAATTCAGTTACCCCGAAGCCTAGGTTTACCATAACGAGGTTAGTAGAAACTATAGGGAATGCATCTGCTGGTGTCGCCAATAAAATTGCAAGTGTAAGAAGTGACCATTCAGCTAAAAGCCCCCAAAACCAGGATACTAAACCCCCTGAGAGCAAAGATCCCAGTCATCTGGCCAATGACGGTCGAAAGGATTCCCCGTGGAAAAACCTGCAGCGTCAGACTGGCATCGATGCTGCTGAGGGTTTGCAAAATGACGAAGAAGCAACACCAACAGTTGACTTCAGCAATACAGATAGAGATTTGGGAGAATTGTATCGCAGACTTCAAGACGGAAAGGTTGATATTATACAAGACCAATTTACCGAAAATTCACGAGCAATAATTGAAAATAAAGTCGATAATCACATAGAGAAGATGCAGTTTCCTGGCAAAGCCAAAAAACTTAATGACGTCATTAGAGATAAAAGAACTGAAGTCGATGGATCTTCCTTAGATGACAAAAGCACAACAAATGATTTAACTGGAATTGAAACAACCGGGAATTTTTCTGGAAATACCAATGGCCAAGTAGGTATAGAGTAAACTGATTGTGTAAGTAGTATTTTACAAAATTGTTTTTCTTCGCAAAATGATTTATTTACCCTGTTCAAATTCTTATTGATTCGATGAATGACCGGCGTACACCAGTGAAATTTTAGGATATTAATGGATTCAGGTATTTGTTGCAAGTTCCGAATATGCTAAGAAAGAGGAATTTTGTTTCCCGTAAGTCAGTTACGTTAGGAAATTTAAATGATGCAGACGGAGAGTTGAAACCGAAGATGATTTTAATCCATTATAAGTTTCGTTTCGTTATGATCAAAAAAAACTTTAAAGAAATGCTATTAGTGGTTGATCTTTTGCATCTCCCCATATGTTTTTAACCCTATGTAGACAGCTAATTTGAGACACAGCCAAGATTTAGACGACCTGGAAAAAACTTTGATGGTTTGTGTACACAAGCTCTTACTTCTATCTTCAGAGATATTTAGCTCTTTAACATTTTCATGATTTTTTAGCTCTGAAATAAAAAGCCAAATGTCCTCAGTGGCTTTGGCTACCCTCTATGTTATTTGTTTCTGGGACATTACTTGACAAGTGAAAGCAAAATATTATGATATATCCCTTCTACGTAATTTTTTCTCAATCCATGTTTTACTCGCACTAATTGTTGTGTAATTGTAGAGTCGTAAATGGACTAAAAAACGAATGTTAGTATTTGCTACTGATCGATTCTTTGTATGTAAATTGGCAAATTTTCTCATGTCAAGTAGAACCAGATAATGTCAAGGTACTTTGATGTGTTTAATATCAGACATGTATTGTCATTCACCTATTTGGTATTGCATGAAAGGCATAGTCAAGATTACCTTCTCATGATTACCTTCTCATGACAATAGTAAGTCCGTACAAAGCAACGCATCACAAAGCTGTATCTTCAAACTTCACTTAGGGAAAACAATGACTGGACTGCAAATTTATTCATGAAAGATTACAACTACGAAGTTAAAACTTCACAAAATAAAAAACCTCAGCAAAAAGTCGCTGAGATTTCATAATATTTACCTTAGTGAACTTCCCTTCCCCCTCTTTTTATTTTTATTATCGGGGTAAAAGTGATAGGTTCGTGAAGGTATTTTCAGGTGCAATTCTTTCGTTGCAACCAAGGTTGATTTTTATGGGCATTTCAGCATTTATTTCACGATTAAACGCCCGAAGATCCAATATAACTCATGCCAAAGAATATGGGTTTCGATAAATTGCGTAGACATTAAAATGATTAATTCATTATCGTCAGAAATGGGTTGTCGGAGATTCCTGTATACCATTGAAATATAAGAAAATGAGTGAAGTCGAACATATCTTAATTTTATATTTTACTGTATATAATTTTTCATTTCTTGAATCGCTTGAAAGGCGAATAGACAGGGGCTTTAAAAACAAGGATGTTAGATTGAATTGTTCCCAAAAGATCGATTTATAGCACTCTCAACGTCTATTTTAATTTTTTATACTCTGTCAGTTTTTGTTGCACTTTCCCTTTAAACTTCTTTAACCTCTCATTCCTTGGTGCTTCTTCTAACTGGATGTAATTCTAGCATCGGGACAACACATCTAGCAAATAGGCCGTGACTCTCCCTTGCGTAAAATAATTTTTTAAATCGATCCTTTTGACTCTAAACATAGCTTTTATTGTTTCAGTAACATGATGGGTAACATTAGTAATATTGCTTAACTCAAGATTTTGTACATATTTAAGTAGATTTTCGTTTCATATTGATGATGATCGCAGGATGTTGCCAGCTGTTTGTCTTTTTTCTGTCATTTTTCTTTGGCATTTGACTAAAATAATGTTATAAAACCAGACGACGATTCCTTCATTGGCATAATCATCAACTGTGGATTTAGTTTTCAAGATTACCTTTACCTTAGGTGGTGGAAGCTATCATATTTTAACTGCGTTTCAAAAAAAGTACATAGAAATAAGCTGCTGCAAGACTACATAGCATGATTACAGCCAAAGGGGGGGGGGGAGAAAAAATAAAATTCTTAGGAAATTGATTTCTCGGCCCCTATTGAAGATATCAAACTAATTCGGAGCACAAACTTTCATTGCCATTAAAAGCAGTTTTAAAATTCTTCTTTAAAAATTAGAGTTCAAGAAAATCAATTGGGTTCAGCGTTTTGTGTACTAACACTTGATAACCTATGCTTCGTTTCGTTCAATAAAGGGCGGGTTGTTTAATACGGATACACTTCTATACAAATTTCTAAACGCAATGTCCAGTGTCAATATTCTTAAGAAATTTTCGTATTGTCCTTTAATAAATTTATAAAGAATTATTCCTTTTTTCAAATCTTATATGGTTTCAGGGGATATGGAATATTTTTCAATATTCTGATCTTCAAAAAGCTTCCTCGAATAGAAATCACACTTTTTGAAAATATGAGTCATGCGATTCTCTGCTACGAACATGACAAAGCAGGCAACTACTGAACAAATACGCAAGCTGACGCTGAGCTTATAATATTCTTTAAAACTGGATGATTTTGATCCTGAATATCCTTATAAAGAATATTCTAATAGCAAAGAGTGAAAGTATTTCTAATAAATTAATGAAAATTTTTCAGTTCATAGTACCTTTTAAACATGCAAGAGAAAACATTACACATACTCCTATTGTGTTCGATATCTTGCCTTGTGCTGGTTACCTGTTTCTTGACTTTGTTTACTTTTTTATAAACATATTCCTGGCTTGTTCTCGCGCATTCTGTTTGCGGAAGATTTGGATCCGTGGAAACTCATCTCCGCGACGGCAAATTGCTATGAAATGTCATGATTCTAGGGATGTTGGACGTCATACCTTTCGGAAGTACAGATTCTGGAAAGCAAAACTTTTGGAAAAATGACAAATTTTCTTCCAGGTAGTTTTAGGTTTTAGAATCATACTTTAATGATAAAATTCCTACAAGGGTCCTACAAGTTTAAGATTTTGATAAGGGAGATTTCCTATCAAGTAAGAAGTCATAATCATCATAAGGAGCAAGGAGTTTTGCTATCAAAACTACACAGCTATAGGTGCGGTAACTCTTTTTTAATGAAGATTTCTTAACTAACATAGCTCTCTGGCCTCTATGGTTAGCGATAAGCTAGCCACTAATATTGTTTGATCAGTTCAATTCATTTCATTTTTAAATTTGCTGTTTATCCAGTGCCGTCGGAACGAAATTCATATTTGGGGGCTGCCCATTGTTTTCCTTCTCATTCAGTACACTGCTATAAAGGAAACATACTACAGTTTGACAATTATTGGGGGGCTCCAGCCCCCCAGCCCCCGGTTCCGACGGGCCTGTTATCACTTTTCTTAAAATTTGCTTTTCATCAGCTTTTTAAAAAATCTTGGAGATTTCAATACATCCTTTTGCTATATGACACACAAATCTTGACTTTCACACTCAACTTGAAACAAATATGGCGGAGGCGGACGAGGATGCTGCGAATGACAAATTGACCTCCCATCAATCCTGTGTAGCAGAGGAGGTCAATAAAATCGATGATGAAGGTAAAACGAAAGTTTTCGGAACAAATGCTGACGAAGATGGCGATGTATCTGATATAAGTGAAGAGGAAAGGGATTCAGTGTCATCAGAC
Organism: Rhopilema esculentum; assembly: GCF_013076305.1. Next base: position 7,784,258 of record NW_027018682.1, on the reverse strand, counting down.
CCGCAGAAAATCCGGCCTAAAAAGAAAGTAAAGAAGAAGAGAAGATCGAAGTCTTTCAATAGCAACGACGAAGAAACATCAAGCTCGGATGAAGATGTCCATAGCATAGTGGCAAATAGTAAAAACAGAATAGGAGATATAAGCCTGGTACACAGATATTTTATGTTCATTTTAACAAGTTTCGTTTAAACGACTAGGAAATAATTTTCTAAAGCTACACACCTTCAGAATTGCGGCAGATTTACTCAATGCCTTGATAAGCAGGCGTTGATAATTTTGATTAGTGTTGATTCCATTTTTTGAATTTTACTTTGTGTATAATCTCATTTTATTTACAAGAAAATTCTATCAAGCACAAGGTCAAGAAAAAATTGCACAAGGACGATGCTCAAGGTCGTTGTCATATACCTAATTATATATTTAATTGAATCACCTCACCTCAACACCTTGCTCAAATTTTTTTATTTTTACTGCAATTATTGTTTCAAATACTAATTTTGCTAAGGAACAAGCCTGTACATTAATATTTATCATTAGAAATTAACTTGCTTTGACAGTGTTTGAAAGTTTGAAGGTATTCTGGAGAGCAACATGGACAAGGTTGTTCCTTGCTTGAAGAACTTTAATTATTCAAAACAGTTTAGCTATCCTTTGATTATGTTCAAAACAGTTTAGCTTAAGTTTGCTATTATTTTGATCATGAGTTTTATTTTGAATTTTTAGAACCTAAATTTAAGTGAAATTATTACACATTAGATATTATTGTAACTTTTCTTTTCTCTGCCAACTTGATAGTTGATTGGTAGAACATCCTTTATATTTGCTCTATTGACAAATTTAAAATCAAATTTTTCAAGTTTTTCAAGTCAAATTTGACAACTAAAAGGGGGAATGTAGTTGAAGCTTGATTTGAGTAATGCACAGTTAATCATCAGGTAATGTATATTATCTATTTTAATTTCTAGAAAGATTTAACTTGGACAATGTGGCTTTGGTACTATGTTGTGGCAGTATCATCAGGAGCTTTCCACTGTAAGCACAATTAATTTTGAGGGATTTTTATGAAGCACACAAACAGGGGCGGACACTTGGTCAAATATTGGGGGGGGGCAAGCCTATTGTTTTTAATAAGATGACGTCACATTTCCCATTGTTTTAGAACAAAAGACCATTGTTCTCTAAAGTATTGGGGGGCGATCACCCCCCTCGCCCCCCCAAGTGTCTGCCACTGCACACAAATAAACAGAAGATGGTCATTGAGTTCTAAATTTTTTTTCTTCGAAGCCTCAATCAAGTCTTTTTTTCTTCAAAGTCAAGAAAGTCTTCACAAACTTTCTTGCCACAGATATTTTCAATGTTTGAATTCGGAGAGCTAATTTATTCTGTTAACTGGAGCTAATCCGCATTTCTTCTCTTGATGTAAAAATTGCTGATATGTACTTTTTTATTTGTAATTAACTGATAAATTTTTGTTAGTGTTTTAGGATATGATAATTCTAAAGTTTATATCATAATTTATTTGTTAAAATATTCTGACTCCATAGGTCAGCTATGGCTCATGTTGGATTTAATAGTATATAACAATATGTATATGAAAATTTCTGTTTACCAGTTATAAAGCACTTGATGCTATGTAGGCAGAGGTGTATGCAGTTTTAATGAATAGTTTAGGACCGGTCTAAGTTGCTAGGCTGAGATTTGCACTTAATGCAATCATCTGAAGCTAGGTCTGATACAAAATGCGATTGTTTACAGGGAACTATTTATGTCATATTTTTGAACAAATTGTTGATTTTATTTTTTTGATAGTTGCAGAGTATCTTGGGGAAAAGCTTGCAGACTTTTTTGGCATTACATCTCCAAAGTATCAGTATGTCATAGATGAATATTATCGTATGAAGAGAGAGGTATATTATGCTATTTTATTTTTTTCTCAAATCTGGTACTAGAAATAGATATAATTATATTTAAAGTTGCTCATTTTTACATTTTTACTCATGTTTTTGCTCCTAATTTTAGGAAGAGGAGGAGAGGAAGGCAGTTGAAAAAGAAGAGGAATTTGTACAAAAGAAAAAGCTTGAGAAACTCTCACAGCTTGAAGTAGGTGCAGATGATTTAAATCCAACTGAAGACCCTCTACAGAAGCTATGAGTCTGGCAGTTATGAACAAGTAAACATGTTCCATAGATGTACCCGTCCTCTAGTGTAATGCT